>CM068580.1:58764982-59964982 GCA_035048485.1 Pteria penguin | reverse complement strand
GGTATTTATATAAACTCTTGCCATTGTATAATGAAACTGGAGAATATAAAGGTCAATGTCACAAACCAAGAGTTCATCCTATAAATGTCATCATTGTTTACTCTTATTTAAGTCTTCCACAACAAACTAAACATAGATATTTGGCATTGAAACAGAAGTTCTTGAGACAAAGTTGTATTGTACATAGTTCATGATAATCTATATGTGAATTCTAAAACAGGTACCTTTTATTTCCTTATTTATAGGCCTGCATAAAAATGTGGGTGCATTATGCCACTGCAGTCCATCTGTCCCAGCTATCTTGTCTTTGCAACTTCTCATAAACTCTTGAGGGGATTTTAATCAAACTTGGTACAATGAAAGAACTCCATATGAAGATGTGCATATTGGAAAGGGAATGTTGTCCAGAAATGGGGCTTTGTTGAACAGCACATTATATGCCCACATTTTATTATCCTAGATGTCATACAAAGTAGAACTAAATATCTGATCCATATGTGGTAAATGTAGATTACCTTTGATACTGGTAAAATAGTTCAGTTTTCTTGAACTCTTTGTAGAAAAATTGAACTTGGCACATCCATCATTTTCCATTTTGACACCCCACCCCCTTCTTTCATATATACACCGACTACAGTTGTATTAAATATTGAGATGATGTGAAAATTCTTGCTCAATATGCACATCTTCATAATGCGATCTTTCTCTATCAAGTTTCATCAAAATCCACCACAGGGTTTAGGAGGAGTTGCAAAGTTAAGGTACTTTGGATAAAAAATCTAAGAGTCGTAACTCCTGTAAAATTTTTTGGACAGCATTCCCTTTCAAAAATGCACATCTTCATATGGTGTTCTTACTTTATACTTTGTTTCATCAAAATCCTCCTGAGTGTTTAGGAGAAGTTGAGAAGGCAAAATATTTTGCATAGAAAAATCTAAGTCCAAAGGCCATAACTCTTATAATTCTTTTGACAACATTCCAGTATGCACATCTTCATATGGTGTTCTTTCATTGTACCAAATTTAATTAAAATGCCTCAAGGGTATAGGCGGAAGTATAAGAAATTTACAGGACTCATGGCCCTTGGACTTGGATATACACAAAATACCATGTCTTGCAATTCCTTCAGTGGATTTTGATGAAACTCGGAACAATGAAAGATCACATGAAGATGTGCATATTGAACAGGAATGTTCACATCTCAAACATTAATAGAACTATAGTTGGTGTATTTATCGAAGGGAGGGGAAGGAGAGGAGGACGTCAACATGGGAAGTGATGAATGTGCGAAAAAGATCAAACAACATACAGCTGAAAAAAAATTGAACTATTTTACCGCTATGAAAGGTAATCTACATTTACCACAGTTAGATTAGATGTTTAGTTCTAGTTTGTACGACACCTAGGATAACAAAGTGCAGGCATATTATGTGCCGTTTTAGTGGTTCCCTTTTTCTCAAATTTCAAATGATACAAGACAAACTTTGCTGGAATTTTTATGACATTATTGCTGGGTGGTTGTCGGCGTAATACGACACAAATATGTGCCACAAAATTTCATTTGGCGATTATTCTTTCTTGCATCGTGTAAAATTGGAAGAGAGGTATTTTGTGCGAAACGAAACATTTTACGATAAAGATCATGTCAAAGAGATCATCATTGTATATCTAAATGTGAAGTATGAAATGGATGATCTTTCCACATTTCACCCAAATGCAACAGCTCAAGCAAATTGTTGATGCAAGCTCATGAATATTACAGATTTATAGCATGTGTATACAGTTTAACCTAAAATGTACTTTCACATAAACATGTATGGGGTTGAGGCTAATTTTAAGAAGCCAAACAAAATTAGAGAATTTTAATAGAAGCTATGATCTTCTGCAAGTATATTTTCATATCTTCCACTTGCCTATCCATGCATTAAACTGGATTTGACTAGGAAAGTAATTAAAGCGAGTTCTGCTGTGGCAATTAGCTTATTCATTACTGAAACCCTAATGTATATTGAAGAGGGAATAGAAAATGATAACAGGGTATCTTCACATATATCTTGTCCGCTGTGTTTGCATGGATAACGAACTTGCAAACTCTCTACCCATTGAGCAGAGACACTGCTTGCAAAAACTTTATAATATTCAACCTCAAATCGTCTACAGTATTTTATAAATATACAATTACAATAATTCAGTTTCTATCATTTTTTTGTCTTACAAATACCAAAACTGTTCATAGGTAAATCACAGGTAAAACAATAGTTTATACATTTGTAATACATCAACTATTCTCAAATAAATTCATTTTTAGATATAGATAAATTCATTCAGTATTAGTTCAGTTTAAAATAAGTTGATAAACAAATCATATAAATGATGAACAAAAGAAATCACAATTGTGTAAGGTATTCATTCTTTCCTGTAAAGCAAAATTGCACTCTAAAAAAAATTTATAAATACCAAATACATGGCACTTTTCATATACATCAAGTTCCATTTCTCGGACAAATATGTATTTGTGTGTTATGTTTACTATACGTGAAACAAAATTGACACTAATGAAATCAAAGATAAATATCTAATCCTGCTCTTACATTATGGCCCATCCAGAACTTTCATAAGCAAGTATTTTCTCTAAATAAAGATTACATTTTTGGTGGATATATCAAAATATGTATCAAAATTTTTCCTAATATACCAATTACTAAGTAGAAGCATTGATCTATTTATCTGGTAAAATGTACTATACGTTTTTAAAAATATAAATCCATACAGATGAGCCATAATATTGTAGCAGGAGTATTTGCTGCCATATGTGCAATTGGTACTATTAATGTGTAGATTATGCTATGCGTTCACTTGGCTTTTTATAGTCCATTCCAAGATAATCAAATATGTCATGTTCACTAGTTACAGGCAAAGGTTCACCAGGAGTCCCTGAAAATCCATAAAAAAAAATCATAATTTTGACATTATACTTGTATCTATATTTTTCTCATTTATAGATCTAAGCATTCAGGTAAAAAATAATAATGTCTTGTAAGCTTCTTTTAATTTACTTTGAATTTTGAAGTAAATATTAAATAGATTAAAGTTGTATAAAACAACGATGACAAGCATTTTTGCAGAAGACAGAAGTACAAGACATGTAAAACTTGCTGTATTACTGTAAATAGAAAAAAGGTCACAATTAACTTGACAAGGTCATTGACTAAATTCTGTCATTAAAAAGTTAAAAAAAAATACAGTAAAGTATGCATGTCATTTATGCAGTCTCCCAACCTCCATTGACCTTTCAAGCAGCAAATGCATTTACATTGATTGATTGATTTTTGTTTTAACGTCACACCACGAATATTTCACATATATGGTGACGGCATCTACCTGATGCGGGGCATACAAATTTTGACCTTTGCAACGGACCCACCCAAAGCAGTAAGGGATCTTTAACGTGCCATGCATACCACGACACGGGGCCTTGGTGTTTACTGCCTCATCTGAAAGACAGGATATCAGCATGACCAGAGTGGTGAACCCACGACCTTGGTTCAGAATCATGACACACCGGCATCTCCAAAGAAACAAATGTACCAAGTATGATCATCATATGATAAAGAATAAAAAAGTTTTGCCCCGGACAAACGTTGATGGACAGACGGACAGACAGGGTGATTCCTATATACCCCCCCAAAACTTTGTTTGCAGGGGTATAAAAAAAATAAAATTTGGCAAAATTGAAAACAGCAAAATGCAGAGACAGCTAAGAGCAATAAAGTAATGTGGTCAAAGTTTCATGATTATCTACGGATAGTTTACTTCCAGAACTGAAAGAACATTTCTGTGCTTAGGTGGTGACCTTGACAAAAGGAGATATTACCTTGGGTCAAGGTCATGATACAACTCTTAGTTGTAAGAAACATTTATGCAAAGTAAATCCACCCATAGAGGGTTGAATTATGGAGCATGGGTCATGTTTAGCTGGTGACTTGAAATGAGAGAGATAATTTTGGGTCAAGATAATGATGAACTTTTAGGTTTTAAGGAACATTTTTCAATCTAAATTTTTGAGCAGAACAGATAACCGACAAGCAGATGGGCAGATTAACAGAGGTATGACTTAAAGTCCTCTTCGGCAATCTAGTAGAGGACTTCAAAATGAACATATTGATAATCAAACCTGATTTAATACATATATGAGATGATAGTGCACAATCTGGCAATCAAACCTGAATCGTCAGCACCACAAGCCAAGTGCTTCACCACTACACTAAATCTGCCCTTAAAAAGATTTGAAAGACACCTGCAGTTTAAAGAGAGAGCTTTCTGAAGCCCTTATTAACCCATCAGATCTTCTACAAAGAAATGTAAGTATTAGACTATATTCATTATAACATGTTGTATATAGTTTTCCTACTTTATTTTGTATATATACAATGTACAGTCAAACCTCGATATCTCGAAGTCGGAGGGACCGTGGAAAATACTTCGAGATATCCGTAGTTCGAGATATCCAAATTTCGAGTTTAGGATCACAAATTTTGTTGTTAACGTACGCCGCTTCATTTGACATTTGTGATTATTATAGAAGATATCCGAGATTATCAGTAAATATGCATGAAGATGTGCACATTGTTCCCAAATAATTAATCAAAATCTCATCATACCTTTTATATTTTATGAATATGAGAGAATATACTCCAAAAGTGAAAACGTCATGTTTCCTTTTCAGTTATATTCATGTTTCCTTTTCAGTTATATCGTAACTTAAATTCAATACTGGATATAATTGTCTTATACTATACCTAAAACCGAGGACGGGCTAACACGTGAGACAAAATAAAGACACACGTCATAATTTTATTTTACTACTAGTAGGCCTACTTTGCATAAAAATACATAGACACATGGATTCGAAATAAAAATGAATCAATGATCAATGTAAAGAAATTTCTTTAATTAAATGCAGCTAATTACAGTTAATGTTAATTATTTAATTCTATGTCGAATTAAATAAGCTATCATCATTTAATATTTGGTATAAAAAATAGGGTACGCACGGATTCGATCGATTATGTAATTACTGTGACTTTGTACACTGACACGGTCAATTTATCACACCACACGAGCGACTGGTCGTTTAAGGTAAACGCCGCGAGAGATATTGTCATTAAGAAGCCAACTTTGAGATAAGCCGGGTAAATAAGAACTTTGGGACTTGAAAATGTATTCGAGATAAGCATGGTATTCGACATATCAGTGTTCGACACATCCGGGTGAATTTAATAATAATATGAAGAATATTTTTCAGGACCGACGTTCGACTTCGAGATGTCCCGGGTATTTGAGATATCAGTGTTCGAGATATCGAAGTTTGACTGTAGTTGCATTTGAGTACTGTTAATTTAAAGAAAATACCTACCTGTGCTACCTAATGGTCTAAGAGTGTATTCATTCAGTGTAAATCCAATCTCCAGAGCATGTGCTCTCATAGTTTTATTGAAGATATCACTGCCAGTGAAATACAGTAGGGCACAGTAGTACTGGTCATGGGGTATCAACCTGTAAAAGTACAAATGTAATTATAACAGTAATTTAAATAACTGAATATTTATGATGTCTCCAAACTGCAGACAAGCCATTAAATAATGCAGCCAATACATATAAATCAAAGTACAATGGAAACGAAATGTTTATGTGAAACATGGATGCACCAGGATAGTAGACATTTTGGAAGTAGGTCAAAGATTAGAGTCAGGTAAAAAGATCTGGTAAATAAACAATTAAAATATCAAAGTCCTATCTACCATCATTCAAAGGTTACCGGTATAGCTAACTTAAAAGTTTTTCTCTGAACAGACAAACCAGAAATGATATGCCCCCAATTCAAGGTGTCATAAAAATTCTTCACATAAAGTGATTTTTACATATCTTTACATTCAGCTATGTCGGTTTAAAAGCTCATTAGCTTATGTTATCAAATGGTTGTTATGCTGACATGCTGACTTTAAATAAAGATTGTCTTATCTTATCTTAAGCTAATTTTCACTTCATTCAAGAGATATCAGCAAAAGACCCACTTTACAAATAAGAATGCAACTGACTATCAAAATAAGATATGTTTTGTATACTTTACGTCTATTTAAAATAGTTTAAAAGGGGCAATTTCTATGAAAAAGAATCTTATAATACCTGATATCAATCCTTCGATAACATCCTGAAGAGCTGGATGCCTCTTCGTCGTCTGTTAATTTACATACTCCCTGAAAACATAAAGTTAAGAGAAGAAAAATTAAAAAACCCAATTAAACACATCCCTTGAACAGTTGATAATTGACTACAGTGTAAAGTTGATCTGGTTTGGTAAACTGAATTTGATTATAGAGTAGAAATTTCATGACTGCTGTTACTGTCAAATTGAAAGACAGAAGCCAGTATAGCTTTTAGCATGTTCAAATGCCTAAACTGTCGCTGAAGTACATGAAAATTTTATAAATACTAATAATTCTCCCCACCATGGCAATTAGACAAGAAAGAACAGATAAATGTCTTCATATCTATTTCTCCATTTCACATATCATAAGTATGAATCAGACAAATGTATCAATGAGAATGAAAATGACTTACCATGAATTTGAAATCCCCAAGTGAGAGAGTGTCAGTTATAAGGCCACATTTTTCCAGTTGTTTTACCACTTGACGAAGCAGATCAGGCTAAAAACAAAACAAAGCATTCTTCATTACATTATCTATTTTACAATTTCAAAAATTTTGGCCAGATTGCAAAGCAATTCTGGTCTATAAATTGGCAATGTCCATCCATCCGTCTGTCTGTCAACATTTTTGTTAAGTCTCTGGCTGAAGAAGATTCTCAGCAACTAAAAGGAATATAGACATGATACCTCACACATAGGTTCCTTATTACCAGTGTTTTCAAATAATGCCATGTGACTTTTGTCCTATTTTACCTTGGACTTTGACCTACTTTAAAAAAAACTTTAATTTTGGCTATATCTTTTGAATCACCAGGGGTAGGACTTTAGCACTTCACACACAGGTTCTTTATGACCAGAACTTTCAACTGATACCATGACTTTTGATCTTGTCAGGCTTGTGACCTTGACGTTGTTTGGATTTGCTTTGTAATTCGGTCAAACCGTCTTTGCAGTTTCTTGTTTTCCTTATGTTTTGATTTGAAAAAAAACACCACTCATTTAACAAATTTTTCTCTTATGACAAACAATGATGATAAATCCTCAAATGGTAAAGATTTCCTATGGGTTTGATTCCCATTTTGTCTGTATACTAGAATCACCTTGTCCATCTGTCTGTCCAGAAAACTTCAACCTTGGCCATAACTTTTGAACCAAAATAGATGGGGCCTTCACACTACATGTACACATGTGTATTCCTTGTGGCAAGACCTTCTGTTGGTACCAAAGTTTTTGACCCCATCACTTTGACCTTTACGTTTGACTTTCTTTTGAAAAACTTTAAACTTAGCCATAGCTTTTGAAATAAAAGAGTTGGGGTCCTCATATTACACATGTATTTCGTAAGGGAAGACCTGCCTGTCGGTACCAAAATTTTTTATCTTGTGACCTTGACATTTGACCTACTTTTGAAAAACTTTAACCTTAGCCATAACTTTTGAACCAAAACAGAAAGGGCCTTCATACTACACCTTGTGTATTCCTTGTGGCAAGACCTTTCTGTCAGTACCATAATTTTTCACCCTGTGACCTGGACCTTGAGGTTGGACCTAGTTTTGAAAAAAATTAACTATGGCCATAACTTTTGAACCAAATGAGATAGGGTCTTCATACTACACATGTGTATTTATTGTGGCAACAACTTTCTGCTTGTACCACAATTTTTTACCCTGTGACCATGATCTTGATGTCTGACCTACTTTTGAAATACTTTAACCTTGGCTATAACTTTTGAAACAAGAGTAGGGGTCTTTGTACTATACATGTGTATTCCTTGTGGAAAGACCTGTTTGTAAGTACCAAATTTTTTACCTTGTGACCTTGATGTTTGACCTACTTTTGAAAAACTTTAACTTTAGCCATAACTTTGAACCAACAGAGATTGGACCTTCATACTACACATGTGTATTTCTTGTGGCAAGACCTGTCTGTCGCACCAAATTTTTTGGCCTTGTGACTTAACCTTGGTCTTTGCCCTACTTCGAATTTTGTTGCCGAGGGAGTATTTGTCCTGTTAGGACAGTTCTTGTTCCTTTATCTCCTAAATTCAACCAACAATCTGAATACTGACCTTTTTCTTGCTTTCAGAGGTATAGGATGGATGGGACAACAAAATGTCTATATCACCACTTGACTCAGCACCTGAATATAAATTCTTACACATTATGATCATGATGGATATTTCCAATTCTTTTCATTATATCTTGAGAGAGAACTCTTTGGGTATTGTTTCATTTATGAAATAACCAATAATCTATTTTTCAATGTGCATTTTGTATTTGAAAATATACAGAAAAGTGTCTCGACACTAATGTGAACAGACATATGAGTTTAAGCAAAAACAATTCAAGGGATACCTCAAATGACAACATAATAAAGAAATTAGTGTGATATGTTTGAAATTCAAGTTAAGCCTTTATGAAAATTCAGTTCACTTTAATCTGGACTTTAAAAATTAGTTTGACTTAATCAGAAGCTTGACTCATCCCCCATTAGGATACACAAGAATAAACAGCATTGAGAAACCTGGTGTGGCCATGTATTAAATATTAAGCAAAGATTTGTAAGTAGATCACAGGTTCTAACATCTACATGCAGGTAGGTTATTTCAGTATAAATAGAAATTCATACTGTAAACATCTTGACATTATCTACAGTGTTATACTAAAACTATTCTTGGAAAATCATCAACATGATCCTGCAAGAATATCTATTGAAATGAGGGTCACAAGTTTCCTGAGGAAGCATTTAATTCTCGTCCGAAACTTTTGATTCCAAGTAGTCTCAAAGTACCAAATTTTACCAAACAAACAAAATCTCTCTGATCCAAACCTACACAATGTCAACATATGAAGGATTAAAGGCAAGTTATTTCAGACTACACATTTAAGAAACTTTACTTCCCACAGCCAGGGTGCTGTCAGCAAACCAAAATCTGAACCATGTATTTGAATTGTAATTAATGCAAGAGTGACACAACACAAGTTAACTCGGTATTTAAGATTACAGTGTCACTATAAAAAAATTCTTTAAAGCAGGATAAATAAACTGAAAATGAATGCTTAATCAGTGCAAATGCCTGACAAAGGTAGATATGTTGAGGAGAAATGTCTGAGTTAGAAACATTCACCATATTGTTCATCTGCACAAAAGTCTGATTGGTAAAAATTACAGACATGAAATTTCATTTAGATAATTAAATGATATAAACTACCGGGTATCATTTGAATTAACAGGGCAGACTGTGGGATGTGAGAATGTGACCAAATATTTTAGAACATAATTCCTCATTTCTTACCTCTCCTAAAGCTTCCACATACTCTGGTCTCATACTTATCATCTAATTTCTCTATTTCATTAAATGCAAAATCCTATAATAAAAGTTTTAAACTTATAAATACCTTAAATTCATTATTACATAGTATTATCTATATCAATGCATCATTTCCAGATGTATTTTGGCTTCAAAAGGTTTATATAACTGTAAGTGCATAGCATGAATTCTTACTGCCAAAAAAAGCTCATTAGTGCTCATACTGCTTCAAAACTGTTATATTCCAGATGTTAAAGCAGTCTGACAAGAAAAGCTGCATCATAGCTTAAGTACACCCATAACTCTGTTCCTTTAATGTTCGATCTCTATAAATCTCATCCTTACCCTGAGAGCTTCTACTTCTTTCCTTGGAATTCTTTTTTCAAAGTCCTCAAAATGCCTATTAAAAGCAAGATTTCTTTTTCAATTGCAATTAAAATGAAAAGACTTTAAAAAAAATCTCATTCTTATTCTCGTGAAAAAAAAAAATAATAAAATTTTCCTCAACACATCCGAAAAAATTATGGTACATATTCATTAATAAAATACAAAATTGAATTTTTCTAAGGCTACATACATAGAAGTTTAAAGTTATACATCAACTTGGGGGACAACATTTTCTTTTGATATGTCAGTAAAACTATAATTTTTTCAGAATTAGGAATTATATATATATATCATTATGCAAATGACAAATGATGTTTCTTACTTCAAACCAATTTGTTGATGGTGGTTTAATTTATCTGTGTGTTTTTTTAAATCTGGAATTTTGAAAATACTATTATTAATACATAATAATTAAAAAAAGGCATAAAAATGTGTCATTTACTTCTGCCAGGTAATATCTGTTAAAAGTATCAATGGTTATCAATATGTATTAACAGAAAAAAAATTTACAACTTCTCAGTTGAAAGGCATTGATTCTTTCACATTTCATCTGATATTAACCGATTAAAAATAGATAAGCCTTGACGAAAGTATTATGATTGATTGATTGATTTTTGTTTTACGTCACACCACGAATATTTCACGTATATGGTGACGGCATCTGCCTGATGCGGGGCATACAAATTTTGACCTTTGCAACGGACCCACCCGAAGCAGTGAGGGATCTTTAACGTGCCATGCATACCACGACACGGGGCCTCGGTTTTTACTGTCTCATCCGAAAGACAGGACACCGGCATGACCAGAGCGGGACTCGAACCCCGTCCTCCCGATCAGGAGTCCGACGCGATACCACTAAGCCACGCCGGCTTCGAAAGTATTATGAAATTTCAGTTTCACAGCATATATCATTGTTCAATTCATACCTTCAATTGAAGTAATTCCCTCCTGTACTAGTTTTTGTGCTGCTGCAGGTCTAATTAAAAGAAAATATCTTAATTTTAATTTTCCACCAAATGCACTCTAAAATCTGAATTCTACATTTTGCTTTACAAATAATGCACATAAGGAGTTTGCAATGTTGTAATTGTAACAATATATTCATTTCAGTACTGAATGTTTATGATCAATTTTATTTTGATATTAAACAAGAAACCGCTTAAGGTGGTATGGCCCGATTGCGAAGCATTGACAATTATTGAAAGCAGAATGTGTTTTGAAACACTATGCCCACAGAAGCAACAGAGTGTAATATAATCTATATAAGGATAAATTTACCAGTCATTTAACTCGGTGACATCTACAAGAGCTTCATTGGATGAATGAGCATGCATAGCATGAAGAAACATGAAACCTTTAAGGTCAAGGTCACAAAAGTCATTTAGGGACACAGCCCATCAAAATCTATCTATGTGTGTTGTTTGAAAGATCTAATTCTCATGATCTTTCTGTGTAATTAAACTAAGATCAAATATGCTTTTTACCTTGAAACTGGGAACTTTCAAGGTCAAGGTCACAAAAAAAAAGTCACCAGGTGTTCATCAAAGTCAATCTCTGTGTGAGATTTAAAAGATATAACTCTCATGGTTTTTCTGGAATTGTACTAAAGCTGATTACACATTTGATTTTGAAACTGGGAACTTTCACGATCAAGGTCACAAACAAAGGTTTCAATGGATAGAACTCATCAAGGTCTATCTAAATGTGAAGTTTGAAAGAGTTTTTATCAATAGTCTTTCAACTTAATTCAATTACGGATTTGACCTTCAAACTGGAAAACTTCAAGATCAAGGTCATAAACAAAGATTTCAATGGATAAATCTCATCAAAGTCAATCTACATGTGAAATTTGAAAGAAAGAACTCTCACAGTCTTTCAGGATAAATCTCATCATACTTTCACGGTCTTTCTGTATTTGAACTAAAGCCAATTACACATTTGACCTTGAAACTGGGTACCTTCAAGGTCAATGTCACAAAGATTTCAATGGATAGAGCTCATCAAGATGTATCTAGATGTGAAGTTTAGAACAATTTTTGTGAAAGGTCTTTCTGCAATGAACTTTAACGCAAGAGCTAAACCAAATTGCTGATGTAGACTGACGGACAGACAGACAGGTGGACAGACATGATATATTCATATGATTAATTTAGAAGTTGGCATTGAAAGTTTAGTCCCTTATCAAAAAGTAAAATCAAATGCAAAAAAGAAATTATATTTACTATTTATATAGGTGACTTACCCAATGCCAGTTACTTTTGTAAGTTCATTGATTGCTACATTTGTATCATCTGCACGAATCTGTGTAAAAAGACAGTCCATTATATGCCCGGAACACAAACATATTTACAACATACAATGTACATGTCACTATGTTATGGCTATTACATTTGCAAATCTTAGTCTCATCTAGCAAAAACTTCAAACATTTTTTCTAATGTTTATTAAAAGAAATAATGCAATAGCAAGTATTATACATAGGAAAATTAATGTTGAATAATGAACCTTTAACAAGTTTCACATATAAATAATGATAATTAAGGTATTTTTTAATAATCAAATGAATTAGAGAAGATCTGCTACCTTTTCTAGTTTTGCAAGTTTTCCTGTTGCAATAAATTCATCAATCTTTTTGCCGATCTTGGTACCTATTCCTTCAAGCCTCTTTGCCTCTTCTCCACTAGTGATTTTAGTTGGATGTTTAGCCAATATTCCTGCTGCTTTTCTATAAACATTGAATTTGTGCATTTGACGACTTACATTTTTCTCATAATTAGCAAGTTCTGAAATAGTAATAAAAGTATAATTATCATTTTTTAAATGATATGTATTCTTCGATGGTCAATTCACCGTAATTAAAAAGGGACAATTAAAAACTAATCAGAATCATTAGACATGGATTATTAATAAAGACTGTAGGTCTCCAAGTTATAGCTGTGGATCTGATTTACGGCCATGTGAGAAAAACTGTTGATTTCGCTACATTTTGATAGCACAGTACAGTACATATATAAAGCTCAATTTATGAGTAAACTTCATATTGGAAGAAAATATGATTAGAACAAAGACAGTAATACATGTAATGTTCAAGTTTGATTCATTTACATGTTTACTTGTATCACTACAACTGAATAATATGGGTACCCTTAATTAGTCTGAAATGTCAGACCCAAGCATAAAACTTCGGTCTGAATTCTTCCTAATGTAGAGAATCGACAGGAACTGAAAGAAATTGAAAAATTTGTTTAAAAAATTAACAGAATTTCACTCTCGATTTTTGTTGTTTGCTTCTCTACATCAAAATTATAATGCATCTGATATGATAGTATTGTAGTTTGGATGCAAGCAGCTAGGTAAATGACAAAGTTTATTGTGAGTAATAAAAGGTTTTCAGTTTTTTGAAAATTCCTGTCGCTTCCTTCTTCAGTATGGGAGGAAATCAGAGCCAAGTCTTATGATCAGGGGCTGACATTTCAGACTCAGTACCCTTTAATATGCCCAAAAATAATATTAAGTACCACTGAAATGGTTTTAGAAAATAACTAAGTAATCAAGGCTTTATGTCTCTATACAAGCAGATTTTGTATAAGAATTCATAGAAGATGCAGACATAACCGTAGAAGAAATGCTACTTCATGCAGAAATACTGTACGTGTACTTATTTTAGGGGGATTCATATTTCAGCGCAATTAGCGCTGTCCAAAGTGCGCTAATTCATGACTACGCTTATATAAAGTACATGATATGATAGAATTAAATGGGCACTTCAGTTTCAACTCTATAGATATGTCTATCAAATAAGTATCAGGAACAAATTCATCATTATTTTGATAAAGCATAAAGAGGATACAAGTAACGATCGATTAAAGATGTTTGCATTACCTGACACAAAACCAACACAAGAATTGTAAAAACGTGGTTTGAAGTTTAGGAATTAATCCCCCGCTATGCATATCGCTTCTGCAATACCGTCTATTACGTAATTATAGGCAAAGAGCGGTCAACGATACATATCAACTTATGAAAACAATGGCTTCGTCCGTAAAACGTAAGAATGGCATTTTGTTTTCTATATGTCTTTCTTTAAAAAGAAATTATTACATCATTATAACTAGGTGTTTTGCTTTCAATGATATGGTAGGTTATTGGATAAACGTGAATGAAATGAGGTTGTATTTGATTCACTGCATATACTGTGTCTAAGGTAATTATTGACCCGATGATTGTCATCCAAGCCAATCAACGGTTTAACAACTCCAGGTACAGTCATGTACTGGTTAATTATGTCCAATGGCAAACGTGTCATACCAGCCGATTCGATAGTCACACGTGTGGCATATATTTCAATTCCTCGTAAGAAAGATACTTAAACCCACTATTTTTTACCCAAAAACTGTTTTGAATGCGCTGATTTAATGGATAAATTGCGCTAATCGAACATGACAAATGCGCTAATTCATGACTATGCCAAAATACTGCCGACCCCTCTTTCGAGCTTTTTGCGCTAAAAATTGATTGCGCTAATATATGTACACGTACAGTATGCCATTATGAAACAAGAGGCCCAAGTGGGCCTATATCGCTCACCTGACCACAAGGTGCATATTTACAAGCAAGCAAGAAATTCTGTGCAGGGGTTCTGGAGAGGAAGATGAAAATGTGCCAATCAAACAGAGCCAATGGCGGCCATCTTGGATTACGGATCGGCATGAAAAACCTATACTTGGTAGAGGACCTTGAGTACTAACTTTCTATGCAGTTTGGTGAAATTTTGTGCAGTGGTTCTGGAGAAGAAGTTGAAAATATGTCAACCAATCAGAGTCAATGGTGGCCATCTTGGATCACGGATCTGCATAAAAAAACACAAACTTGGTAGATAACCTTGAGTACTTACTTCCTATGAAGTTTGGTGAAATTCTGTGTAGCAGTTCTGGAGGAGAAGTCGAAAATGTGTCAACCAATCAGAGCCAATGGCGGCCATCTTGGATTACGGATCAGCAAAAACAACACAAACTTGGTAGAGGACCTTGAGTACTTACTTCCTATGAAGTTTGGTGAAATTCTGTGCAGCAGTTCTGGAGGAGAAGTCGAAATTGTGTCAACCAATCAGAGACAATGGCGGCCATCTTGGATCAAGGATCGGCATAAAAAACACAAACTTGGTAGAGGACCTTGAGTACTTACTTCCTATGAAGTTTGGTAAAATTCTGTGCTGCAGTTCTGGAGAAGAAGTCGAAAATATGTCAACCAATCAGAGCCAATGGTGGCCATCTTGGATCACGGATCGGCATAAAAAACACAAACTTTGTAGAGGACCTTGAGTACTTACTTCCTATGGAGTTTGGTGAAATTCTGTGCAGCGGTTCTGGAGAAGAAGTCGAAAATGTAGAAAAGTTAACGACGGACGACGGACGGACGACGGACGCTGCACTATGACAATAGCTCACTTGAGCTACACTCAGGTGAGCTAAAAAGTATTACTCTACTAAATTCACCAAGTGCACAGGCTGCTGAAATCATGTATTCATTTACATACGTAGTACCTCAGCAATGTATATGTTCTCATTATGGCTAACACGTCCTAAAGAAGCAGGGGACCAACCATGGACCAATTTTTTTATTATTATAAGAAACAAAATCGAATTCAAAGTTTGCCCCCCCCACACACACACTTATGAAATGCTTCCTTCGGTATTGGCTAATAATATTATTAGTTATGACAAGGACACATTTTATTACTGATGTACTGTATATTGTAATTAAATTAGTACATGATATCAGCAGTCTGTGACCTAGTTACGATCCACTGCAATTGAACAGAAGAGCTATTTTGTACCGCCTCTGTGTTGAAGAAACAGTACAAATTAGCTCTTCCATTACAGCCATAACTACGTAGTGGATATTTACACGACGGTCGTGTACCTTAGAAGTGAAACGGCTCTTTGCACAACCGTCATGTACCTAAAGTGATATACGGCTATTTACACAAAAGTCGTGTACCTAAAGTGATATGGTTATTTACATGACCGTTGTGTTACTTACGTACATTTGCCTAAGTAGACGACGGGTATATAATCCGTACCTGTGAGGTGTCCCTTTTCTCACAAACTAACAAATTTATAGAGTAAAAGGACGAGAATGCCCTGAAGACATTTCGTTATACCATTCCTGTGATTTTATTTAACTGTTTTATATACAACCAAATCTCTTCAATTAGAGATTTTATCATTTTGAATAGAAGTTTTCTTTATAAGAATGCTGCTCAGTATAAAAACCTTTACAAATTAATAGATATTAAAGTAAGAAGAAAATATCTGACACAATCAACACCCAGAAACAGGACAGGAAGCTTGCTTAGCAACCCCCCTCCCCCTCCCCCATTTCTAATCTCTCTTATTCAGCAAATCATTTTAGGTACACGAGTGTAACTTCTTGCAAATAGCAAAATAAAAAATCATAAAATTATTTGATTGCCATCTTTACATTTGTTACGTCAAAATACAATTAAAGCTTTTCTATGTTTATGTTTAATACAATGTTCATATACATATAGATGTAGGAGACAAATAAAGTTTCTGTATCAGAAAGTTCCCCAGCATTCATTTGGGCACGAGGGCCTCGACAGGGAGTCTGTTAGGTACACCGTGACACGACCATCGTGTAATTAGTAAAAATCACTTTAGGAACACGACTGTTGTATAAATAGCCTTATCAATTTATGTACACTACCGTCATGTAAATAGCCATTTCATACTCCCTCTGTTATTTACACGACCGTCGTGTAATATAGAAATTCTGTTTTACGTACATGATCGACTGCTGATCGAAATAGCATCGGCTTCAAACTGGGTCGGTATGTGCTACATGTACAGTACAGTCCGGGTGGAATTTTGAATGTCCACTGTCCATAGTGGGCAGTCGACCTGAAATTTCTGTGGGCATTAGGAGTGGACATTTACCTGAGCTATCAGCTGTCAACTTACCTGTATGTTAATTCTAACTGGCTCTTACAAGAATGTCCACTGTGTCCAGTGGACATTTTAATGCCTACTCTAAAAATGCCTACTGTGACCAGTGGGCAAATTAAGTTCCACCCGCACTGTACTGTATGAGCATTGACACCAGGCAATGTCAACATGATATCTACTGTACTGTATGCTTTGGCTTTATAATCCATCGTGCCCGGGGAAGGTTTTAAATGTCTTTCTTTACTTATGATCAATGAAGCTAAATAGTTCTTATATATGTTATTTCAATAAATTATTTTGCTAGAATCGGCAAAAGTTTGCACTGTAAACAAACACTGAAATAAATCATGATTTTATGTAATAGTAAATAGATTTACCCATTAAAAATTCACAAAATTCCTTATTTGGGTTGTCTTCTGTCTGGTTTTTGCGTTTACTCATCTCGAGAACAGCAAAAGACGATCTTGGCAAAGACGACTTGACTATCAACAATATTTCACGTTTTTGGTTCTGTATTTATTATTTCCGAGTTTGACATCCTGTTGAACACTGGTCGTACCATTTATGTAGAAGGAAATGGAACAACTGGGATGCGAACACTACAAACGCAAATGCGCTCTAATTGTTAGTCATTATTATTTTAAATTTTTGATTGAAAAATAATTATGGTTTGTGGGAGGAAATTCCGGTAAATCTAATGTATTTCTATACAGAACTAAATCCAATTTCCCTAAAATCGGGTCAGAGGTCTTGAAATCTTTCCACCCGGTCAGCAAAACAGATTAAATTCAAAAATGTCCAAAATGACTGAATACTGCGTCGGTCCTTGTGACTTGGGGTCCCTGTGAAGTGCGAAACGAAACAAAAACGAAACAAAACAAATAGAAACGAAACAAATAGAAAAGAAACGAAACTATACTAAAATAGTGGCATACCATGGTAAGTTAATGAGCCGCAGCGTCACTGAAAATGTTTTAATCAGTATATTAAAACCTCTGGCCACTTATGTGAGGCGGTGTCAAAGTGTAGTATATGGAATTTTTTTTTTTTTTGCCTCGTTTGCATTTGCATTTTTTAATTAACTTTTCTTTGTTCACCGGGTACTCCCATCTCAATTTCCTCTCGAAACTTTCAAAGTTTTATCAATACAAATTTCCTTTCCCCATAATATTTCCAACGCATTATCTCGATCTCCATCACCTTTTTGTTTCCTTTTCATTGTGTACCGACATAATCTTACAGAAACGTATTACTATTAGTGTCACATTTTAAAAACTTTAATTTCAACTCTATAATCTCTAATTTTTACTCTTTAACTTAGTAAAGCTATTCATTAAAGTGTTAAATTTACGCTTCTCTTTATTCTGTAAAATTTACAATTTAATAAACCATTTTTCTGAGTTTATGACGGAAAGGTCCGAGGTGTCCGATTGGGATACGAGAACAGTGGCAAATCCAGGGGGAGGGGTGGCGGGTTCGGGACCCCCCCCCCCCTTTCCCCGGTACCGAAAAATTTCTAAATGAATATAGGCTTTGCACAATTATTGAGAAAATTAGAACAGAAAAAAACTTCATTCTTCTAAAAACCTCCCTAGAATGCCTAAGTATATTCGTATTCTCAGTTTCATATTTGAAATATTCATTGAACCTTAGAATAACCTATAGTATCCCATTCATACATGTATGTAACGAAATTTGCTTATTTCTAAGATTTGCACATAAATAAAATTGCATACCCTACTTAGCAAAACGTACACCAGGTATGAGCAAATCAGTTCCTTTGTATTTGTATATAAATTCATACGCACACGTAGAAAATCTATGAAAATCTATATATATATGCAAATATATATATATTATATATATATATATATGCAAATTTTGTCGTATGAATAGGGTACTAGACCCTTATGTATACATAACACAGTTGTAAATCTGCCGTATTTTCCCCTCCGGCTCCGGAAGATACATGCACATCATATATAGAAAGCCCTATTCCAGCGTTCCCGTGGTCATCCCTTGTCCCTTCTCCACATGCAGGTAATTGTATAGTGACCACGTCCCCATAACACGCCGACATTCACAACACACACATGGGTATGTTGTGGGGGCGTGGTCACTATACAAGTGCCTGTGCCCTTCTTATATGCACCAATCTCTCAACAGGATGAGTGAAAATGGGCAAATTATGGACTCAGTCATCCTTCCTGAAAGGGTAAATGAACGACACTTATATAGCATGTTATTCAAATCTGAAAATTTATTTTCGTTTCCAGTGCTCTTGTTTCATTTCATTTCTGCATGTTTTCTATTTGTTTCGTTTCTGTTTGTTTCGTTTCTATTTGTTTTTGTTTTGTTTCGCACTTTACAGGGACCCTGTGACCAGCATAAATATTCTTCAGCCAGATATTATTGTGATTTCAAGATTCCGATCTTTTTATGACGTGTGATCAACTGCTTACACTTAAAGCATACACTACATAGAACAGCGGGGGCAGGGTTGGTGTAGTGGTTAAGCGCTCGGCTTGCGGCGCCGACGATCCGGGTTCGATTCCCGGGTTGCGCCATTATGTTTAAAAGGTTGATAACCTCCTGCTTCCATGTCGCGATATAACTGAAATATTGTTGAAAGCGACGTAAAACACCAATCAACCAACCAACCAACATAGAACGGCTTTTGTCCAGTTGTCATATTGGGTGCAGGACGTTTCGGTACTAGGACGTTTCAGTACACAAAAATAGGTCGTTTCGGTACATAGTACAAAGAGGTTTCGGTACATGATTTTGGTCGTTTTGGTACAGGTACCTAAATATTGGTACAGAAACTAATTAAAATAGATATTATGACAATCTATCAAGAAGAAAGTAAAAAGATCAGCACTAGCAAACTGTTACGGAAATGTGCCATGCTGTACACTCCATCGGTACCTCAGGAAATGCGATATGTGTGACCTTATTTAAAAAACAATAATGAAAACCATATACAATGTATATATATATATATATAGATTTATTAATTTATTACTCATTTGCCTTATTTATCTCGCATACTTGTGATCGTGCATACCTAAAAAATACCATAAAAGACCATAACCCAAACAGTAGACATACATTGTATAGACGTAAACTTTTTAGCTTTTGTATGGACGTAAACTGCATTTTTCTTGAAGTGCCTAATGTTAAAATTCAGTTGTTAACGTTGGCGAAGATACGAAATATTACTTGACGAAGTTTACATATACATATACATTTAGGCCTACGTCCTTTAATAAAATTAACCCATGTGTCTACAGGACACCTGTTTGGCTAGTCACACTTGCTGTCTCAATTCACACACAGACTTAAATATAGTGAATAAATCACCGAAACATATGTACCGAAACGTCCTTTTCATTGTACCGAAACGTCTTTACTTATACCGAAACGTCTTTCTTATGTACCGAAACGTTCTTGTACCAAAACATCCTTGTACTGAACTTCACATTGTTGTTATTTCCAGTGTTTTAAAAACAAATATGGTGACCCCCATGGCATCTAGCCTCGTCGTACATGATGAATTATGTTGAACAATACCTTTTATTATACGTTATGTATGTCCATCTGAATGTCAAGACATTTTCCATAGGAAAAAAAAAAAGAAAAGCCTACCTACTAACCCTGTCTTTTTAGGTCATGTTACAGGAAACATTTTTTTTTTAGGCCTTACTTAGAAATCACCAAAAAAAGATGTATTCAACACTGTAATTAAAATACATCATGCACTATGTAACAATGTACAATACAGTCCGGGTGGAGCTTTGAATGCCCATAGTCCACAGTGGACAGTCCACCTGAAATTTCAGTGGGCATTAAGAGTGGACATTTACCTGAGCTATCAAGCTGTCCACTTACCTGTATGTTAATTCTAACTGACTCTTACAAGAATGTCCACTGTGTCCAGTGGACATTTTTAATGCCCACTCTAAAAATGCCCACTGTGACCAGTGGGCAAATTAAGTTCCACCCGGACTGTACTGTAACATTAATAACTAGTGAATAGTCTGTAAATCGCTGACTCAACCAGTCCTACATATTCACTGGTGAGGTCCATAGGGTAAAATGTGGGGTCTTTTTACTCTCACACCATTTACCCACCACCTATTAATAAAGGGTCTTGGCTCAAACTCCTTCAACTTTTTGGTATTCAAACAAATAGAAATCAGTTTCGTGCAATCAAATCAAATCTACAATGTCAATTGGTACATGTATTATAAACGCTTTACTTACTGCCTTAAACATTCAGGATTATTCAAGCTTTTTATTAATGCAGATGTGGTCCAAACCCTGTGAAATGGACACCCTGCTAAAAAACATTTGAAAACAGCTGAGATCATATGATGCAATGTAAATTAGTCACCAATGTTTTTTTTTTTTCGAGTTCCTTAATTTTCAACTTGCAATTTCCAAATTTCACTCACATTTCGCGAGTATTTTCCATTAATTTCAATCTCTGATATCATTGCTGAAATAGTTTTTTACTCTTAGCTACTAACCACTGTGATCTTCTCTCTTTAAGTTTAAGTTTAATTGACCTATTTCGTTAATGCAAATTCACTGCAACGATAGTGATGTATCACTATGTAGCATTGCTACAGTCCACAGTAACCCTACTATCTATGAATATGTAAACTGTAGTTGAATATTTTTAAAATGTACATACAGTACAGTTCAGGTGGAACTTTGAATGCCCACTGTCCACAGTGGGCAGTCCACCTGAAATTTCAGTGGGCATTAGGAGTGGACATTTACCTGAGCTATCAAGCTGTCCATTTACCTGTATGCTAGTTCTAATTGACTCTTACAAGAACGTCCACTGTGTCCAGTGGACATTTTTAATGCCCGCTCAAGAAATGCCCACTGTGGCCAGTGGGCAAATTAAGTTCCACTTGGACTGTACTGTACATGTAGCAATTAAATGAAATGATAACAGATGTTTGTATTTTGAATATCATTTATCACTCTGGTTATGAGCCATCACATGATTGAAAGTAAAAAGCATCATCTTGTAGAAGTATTCTTTTATTAATAATGCCTGTGTATGCATATATTTCTTTACAAACACACCATGGCTAAGCTGTAGTATACTTTATTCATTGAAGGCATTGCTGCTTATAGATATTCAAAGTAAATACACATAGATGACAATTTAGAGTGACTCTCACAAATATGGTGATCATTTATAGTGCAATTAAATGAGAAGAAATGGCGCGAAATAAATAGCTTTCGAGTTAAACCACTAGTGTTACACTTCAATATTTAGACAAGATTTAAAGGTGCTTAAATGTACACATTGTATAGCCGCAATCAGCAACAATGTTGCGATGAATCATACCACTAGTGGCCAATCACATTGGTGAAGTGGGGTGCGAGGATTTGAGGCGATGTGAACGCGACTGTTTGCGTTACAATAGTCAGTCACGATTCGCAATCTCTGTAGTGAACATGTGACCCTGACAGCGACAAGACAGTTTTTTTGCGGGATTGCAGCCCAATAAAAAGCAGTCTCTTGTAGTTACGCTAAATGAGTCTATAATTAAACAAATCAAAATAAAATTTCATTATATACATGCCTGCATTAAAAGGAACAGACCCATATCAGACCTCTTTCATTTGTGTGAGCATAGTGTAAATCTACCGGTAAGCTATTTTTCTGTAAATCATTCCGAATGACTGACACCGAAAAAAGATTTCAAGAACTCTGAAAAAAAAGGAATGAAAAATTAATAATAAAATAAATACATTGATCGATTGCTGTCAATTTAGACGTGCTGAAATAAAGGTCGATTTTCACACTTTTCCACCACCAGTCATATTGAAGTGATTTTAATGAATCCACACACATTATGGGACTTGGGATTTCCAGTTCAGCATGTTGCCGAGTGAGCTAAAGAGATGCCTCAGTAGCTGAATCTGAACCTGCGACACTAACCTGATTCCAACAACACCCTTCTCCCTTTCCTTTTTTGGAAGAGGCACAACTCTCTTCTTACAGTTCTGGTGTCTTTGAGACCTGCTTTGACACACCTAACCCAAGGGATGGGTCACACACATTGCCAATCTGATTAAAACCATATCTTTATCTGTTTCTGTATTTGTCCTATTGTGGGTAAAGATGTGGCTAAACTCCATATGGGTCATGTTCTGGTGAACTCTGATTTTCAGCCAATGAGTGGATCAGCTACAAAGTAACATCCCCAGCATGCATGACCCACAAGGTAGTTTTTGAACAGTGTTTGTTACATATTGGGCCACTATCGCATGCCTAGCCGAGTCATTGATTGGCTATGGGAAATAATCATTACTAGTATAATGATTTCGATTACTGAAATGTCATCAGAGTTCACCAGAAAATGACTTCTTATGGGGTTTCGCCAGATCTTTATCCACAATGGGACAAGTAGAGAAGCGAAATAAAGATGTAGTTTTAATCAGATACACTGCATCCCCACCTTCCATTGTACAAATTGTCGCCAGTGAAGTGATTTTAATAAAAGATGGTTGATGGCCTCGAACCGACACTAGTTATGGAACCTGGGATTTCCAGTCCAGCATGTTACCAAGTGAGCTAGAGAGATGTCCCAGTAGCCTAGTCTTACACCCACTACACTAATCTGATATTTTCTACTAGCTTCTAGTCACATTATGTCCCAGAAGTGTCTTTTCTACCAGTTTTCTTAGCTCATATTGACGAGGTGAAATCCAAATTGAAATTGCTGCCTTTAGGTAATTCAACCAATCAGAATTTGCTGAATTTGTTTCCTGCAACCTGATCAGTTGACCTACCTGAAGGCAGCACTTTTAATTTGGATCTTGCATTACTTTACCTTGTCAGCATGCACAAAGAAAACTGGTAGAAAGGCTCTTTGGGACATACTGTGACTAGAAATTTAATAGTAGAAAAACTTGTTTTGGTTGATCAGTAGTGGGAATGCGTTAAAATCAACTGTTATTTCAGCATGTCCAAATTGGCCGTGATCAATAGATAAAAGAGGTAATCTGACGATTCAGTCTTTGGTATGGCAAAATATCAGAAATGGGAGCCACCAGAGATAGGATTATTCAGGCTATACAGAACTAAAAGTTTGGTTGGCAAATGATAACGTTTCCCTAAAATTTTGACTTCATAATACATTTGATTGTTTATGATGTCATTATGTGGGAACAGTTATGATTTTGCCAACCAAACCTTCAGTCCCGCAGCAGTACATGTAGTGGAATGGTCTATCGGCCATTTCACAATAACTGTGGTATTACAATTTGTGTATGTGAATAGCCCTTCAGGACCTTCAAACCTGAAAGAAAAGTGATCCCTTGTCATTGCTGAGCAATGTTCAATATAAAGACCGCAGTTGTCATAAAAAGGCCTTTAGACACCTTAACTGTGGGACTGACATTTTGGGAGACATTTTGATTGATGTTTATGGAGAGGGCTTCTATAACGTTGTGAAACATTTAGCTCAATCCCATTTTAAATTTTTTGAAATAAAATGTTTAAACTAAACTGGCGTTTTGAGTGGCAAAGTGATCATTGCTCCAAGACTTCCCGAAAACTCACTAGTCCGATGCCTGACGCTAGTAAATTTCAGTTTGGGCTAGTAAAAATCACGCCCTGCAATAGCCTGACTGGCTAGTAGAACCCTCGTACATTAGAGTTTTGCAGAATGATCTGTAACGATGTTGAATTGACTTGCTTCTTGTCTTTGTCCTTTGTAACAAAACACTTTGATGATAATATATGTGATCATATTGGTTCTCGTCATGTAAGAACTGATGCTATAATAATAAGAATCAGTTGTTTGTGAAAACATTTTTATGATCCTACGTATGTGTAGGGAAGGGGCTAACAATAAATGCATATGAGGTCCTCAAGGCAAGTGCACTTGTGAATAGCAAGTGTAAACGGGACGGGAAGTTGAGTATCAAAAACCATAAAAAGTATGAAGAGAAGCGAGAGCACCATTTCCAAGATAAATGGTGTGAGGGTCAGCCTTGGCTCGTCTACGATGAAGACAAAAATGTAATGGCATGCATTTCGTGCAAGGAATATAACATTGAATCAGATTTTGATAAGGGAACAGCAAACTTAAAATTTCAAATTATTAACAATATGAAGTCACTAGATGTAGGCATTCTTATCATAATCGATCATTGACACTTTTTATTATCACTTGTTTTGTAGTTGTAGCATTTCCAAAACTGCACATTTATTTGTAACTCATAAATAGGTACATTTTTAAACTCATGTAATGTCAAATTTGCAAAAATATCATTTAAGCTAGGCTATATCTATTCAACCAGGGTGTCAGGCCATCCAGTATTTCACATATATGTAACAACACTGGAAAAAAAGGTGATGAATATTTTCTGTTTGAAGTACGCAGAAAACTGCAAAGATTGTTGTCAGAAATCACCATGGAAATAAATATGAAACTTTAGGAAATACTTGTTACTCAGCTTTATGATATTCTATGGATATCGCATACAATTTGTCCTATTTGACTTAAAGTGTTTGATAACAATATTTTGGATAGAACATTGTGTCATGTTCGTGCATGGAACGATTTATATCAAACTCAGTGTTACTCTTCTTCTTTTCCAGGCTCCATGCTGTAAAAAGGAATACATTTGTCGTGTATGCCATGATGACAGTGAGACTCATGAAATGAACCGGAAAGATGTACAACAAATTAAATGTTTAAAATGTGAAACTATTCAAGATGTAGGTATAATATTCAAATGGATTTTGAATCTTATTGTTGAAATATTTAAATTGGATTACTTATTTAAAGTTAAGTATAGTGTTCACTATATGATTCTTTTTCATATATAGATGAATTCTGTTTTTCTTCCACTGAAGGTAGACACCATGTAGTGGTCAGCTTGCATATAGCTTTCACCAGACTATCCATGCCTAATTATATACCCTGATGATAATAGGATCTAAAGCCCCAGTCACACCAGATCGCCAATGTAGTCTAGATTCAAGTGGTCACCAGTGATTGCCACCATCTCATTTTGCAATCGCAGGCCACAATCTTTTTACGACCAGTTTTAGCTCATCTTTCGACTGGTGGTACGTTCTGTCATGCAGTTACCAACGACTGGTGGAGATCTATCTTACAATCAATCGTACAATAAGTCGCGATGACGAATAACTGATCGTGCGACTAGTCATAAACGGTTCAGTCCACTCGCGCGATCAATCGCAGCTTCATGTAATGCATCGTGCGATCGGTGGAAGTAGGTTGCAACAGATCGCAGCTCGTCGTACGATCAGTCGTGTGATTGAATAATATATAACAACATCATTCGTATCAGCTTCAGTTTTCATGGAACTGTTGATAACAACACACAAATAAATATGGCACCAAAATGTGGGGGGGGAAAAAAAGCAATCAGATTCCACAGAAAGAAATCCAGAATCAGATCATGACTCAGTTGATATTGCAGCTGTTCTACAAGAGGAGGAGGAAGTCCATGGTGAAGATTAAGAAAGACAGCTGCAATAATGGAACTTAGCTGTCTTTGAAATATTTTAAGTGTCATAATTTCAATTATTTCACCAACCGTAAGGCTGTGCGACCAGTTAAATTAACTGCAAAATGGTCACAATAATACATTTGAATTTTGAGGTAAATGACACAATCGATTGCAAGTTAGTGTGATCAGTAGCACGACAAATCGTGTGACTTTTTTACCCGCGAGCATCCACGATTAGTAGTGTGATGATAAACGATTGGTCATACAATTCTGTGAGACCTGTTTGTGATTAGCAGTCGCAGGTAAGAAGTATTGAACATGAGCAACGACCTTGCTGCGACCGATTTTGCTCATGTGATCTCTCACGACCACTGCGACTAATCACACAATTCACAATTGGCACTGTATAAGTGAAATACTCTTGACAAAATGTAAAATGATGTGCAAACATTTAAATCTGAAATTACACTAATAGATCTGTAATAAACTGATTTTTAATCTTTTTATAGGTTAGGAGAAAATGCACAAATTGTGAAACGTTGTTTGGTAATTACTACTGTGAAATATGTCGTCTGTTTGATGATCTAGACAAGCAGCAGTTTCATTGTCAGCCATGTGGACTGTGCCGGTATGTAGTTTCCTAATCTAGAGTTATCTACCCTTTGGGTAGGTAATGATGTATAATAACTGCACTGTAAATCAGTTCTGAGGAAACTGATGTAAATTTACAGGAAATGAAGGGAGATAAATAACGCTTTATTAGGAATTCTTTGACGGCACAATGGTGATGACATCAAGTACTTAATGGGAATTAACTTTTTATTACGAAAATCACAAATACTGAATCTTGTCATGCTGTATATTTACTTGTTTAAGTTAGATAAAGTTTTTTCAGTCAGGGTTCTCACTTGTGTTCTGAAATGGTGAATCCTGGGACTCACCACTTTTGAAAATGGTGAGTCCCACCAAAATTTGGTGAGTCCCAATCTAAAAATGATGAGTCCTGAAGTAAACTTCAATATATATAGTTTTTTTGTGTCTTGATAGGTGTATGTGCATATTATCTGTCCTTCATGCTAATTATGTGAATTAAATGTCAATAAATTTGATAGTTTTGTTGTTTAAGCATAAAAAGCAGATAATGTACATATGCTGTGTTCAAAACTCACTGTGTTCTACTATATCTTTTTGGTTAACTTCAACATAAGTGTGACACCACCCTAACAGACTGCTAAGCACTGGGCATAAAATGAAAAGATTCCTTTGTTTAATTATCTATTTATTTCTTTGTAACAATCACATAAAATGATAATTTATTAATCATGTTATAAACTGTCAAGCACTGTATCGTATATAGCAAAAGAAGTTTTAAGGTCTAAGCACTACAAATAATTCTTATGGAAAATCAACCACTATCATACATTATATTATACATTATATACAGATAATAATCAAATCACATCATATCATAGCACATTGTTCACTTCCTACGGCTACGCATGTCCATGAACTTCAGGGATTGCTGCTGGATCCACATCAGCTTGGTGGGTAGTTGGGTTGGGTTGTTGATCAGTGAGTTGAGGACCTTGTCGCTGTATGTAAGGATTGAGTGGTCAGCAGGCATGTTGGCATTAATAAATTTATTGATTGTAACCCAAATTATGTTTGACCCAAGCTCTCGTTGCAATTTTGCAGTAACTACTAATTTTAATAATGACCCGTACAAACCGCCGAAGTCTTTAAGTGTCATTAATATATTTAAGTGCGTTGAACTTAATTAATAGTAAGGCAATTTGAGGTTCAAATAAATCATTACGTATTCTGATGGCTAAACACATGCTTTTGTCCACCATTCTGAGATTCTTTAGATCCCCTATCGACTATAACTCATAAAACAAATCATCTTGTGTAGATGACCCTGAAACGTCAACACATTCAATCCTTTTTGTCCAACACGTGCCGATTAGACAGTGACAATCCAGGATACAGAAAACATGATAACAGTTGCACTGTTTACATCTATAAAGATATCACAATTTCTTACAGATTTGCATCATTAGTGAAACTAACTGTGAAAACAAAGACTCGTAATTCTTTTTTAAAATATGCAGTGAACTGGTGTTTGAATCAACATGCCATTTTAGACATTTGGTTTGGTTTTAAATTTGTGATAGATTTCTGAAATTCCCGCCTATACATGTACAATGAGGTCTTTAATTCACCCTTATTCAATGTTAGTTCTACAATTAGTGCGTTCAACTCTCCGCCGGTGGCATCTTGGACATGTAATAGGGTCGAGTGTACAATTTATACTGCCACCGACGGGGGTAACAGGGACACGTCCCGGGGACTCACCACTTTTGAAAATTTGTGTGTCCCGGCCGGTTTTGACGCTTCAGGGACGCAAATACGTTAACTAGATCCCTATTCAGTGTTTACACACCCTGTCTGTGTGTCCGTCTGTCTTTCAATCTATGTGTTCAAATGTGATTTCTAGACCACAACTTAAATCCCTTTACAACTATCCCGGTATTGCTGGGAACTTGAGGCACAGACTCCCGGTCAGTCAAGGATGTGCTGTATTTATTTGGAGGTCCAAATGTCAAGATCACACAGGATGGTTTCCGGACATTAACTTAATTCTTTTTACACCTATCAATGTTAAATTTATACACAGTTTCACAGTGAGTCAAGTATGTGCCCTATTGATTTAGGGGTCAAAAGGTCAGTATTTCATTTTTTGAGGAATGAAGTTTCCAAATGTGTGAAACTGAAATTTCCTGAGGGTACAAATGTATTTTAAATATCTAGTAGTGCAAAGATTTTTTACTTTATGCTCCATGCCCTTAACCTTCATTATATCTTTTGAACAGTAAGAGTTAGGATTTTGATATTGTATATAGTTTAGTTTACTTTTGTTAAAAGGTTTTGTTATTGTTCAACCCAGTGACCTTGACATTGCTTTTGAGCAGCAAGGCGAGGGTTTTCATATTTTATATAACTTTTGTGATGATGAACCATGGGTTGACAAAAGGATGTGTACGGACCTTCACCCAAGGTCTCTTTTAATGAAAAAATTTGAAAGTCAAATTTCCTGCCACAGGGGTATTTACCCCATTAGGATAGATCTAGTTGGACAATCAGCTTTTATGCATATAAAGAATAAGAATAAAATGCTTCTATTTTCATTTTCAGGGTTGGAGGCAGAGAAAATTTTTTCCACTGTTTGAAATGTGACCTTTGTCTTGCTGTATCTTTAAAAGACAAACACAAGGTGAAGACCTGTCCCTACAATGTTAATCAGGGAATTTGACAGTTTCTCAGATGATTTATTCATATTCAAAGATCCACAGTCTAAAATATTGGACTAAAATATAGAAGATTAGAATAATTTGCCAACACTAGAAATGAAAAAAAGAATCTATAGTATAGTTGTTTTTAACTCTCATTTATTAACTTAAGTCTATTATCCATCAGTTTCAAGACATGTATAGAAATAACAGTGCAGTTATATTTAAAACTTTGAACTCAAAACTCAGAATCGCTTGGTAAATTGAAATAACCAACTGCATTGCATCATTTTATTTCAAGATTCAAGTAAAATTCCTTTCCATTAATAATGCACTCTTGATGGGTGAGCTGTTTTATAGATTAGCAAATAATAAGTGTAATGCAAGTGTAAAATCTTTCCTTAATTCTTATGAACTGTTTAAAAGAATTCTTACCCTCAAGCTTTACTGTATGATTATGTTTCACAGTGTATAGAGAAGTCTTCACATACTAACTGCCCTGTGTGCCTGTATGACCTTCATACATCACGTATGTCAGCTGCTATACCTCCTTGTGGACATCTTATACATCGGTATGTGTGTGAAATATGGATGAAATTTAATGTACATTTTCTTGCAAGTTATTATTTGCTACCTAATGAAGAATGATGATTAGTAATGTAAAAGTTTTGTATTAACTTGAAATATAGTGTACTCTCATTTACTTGAACACTGATAACTTGAAATGTCTGTTAACTCAAAGTACATGTACTTTTAAAGTCCAGATCTTAAGCTGAACTAAATTGAAGCTTGAAGCACTAACTTGAAATGTTTTAAACAGTCTCTTCAAGTTTCAGTAATTAAGATTGGACTGTATGATTACATTTGGAATTTATCAATTTATTTGAAATCCTTTTCATATCAACACTGTCATAGATACTCTGCTGAGCTCTTTTTATCTATGACAGACCTACAAAATATTAGAATTATAGAATTTCAGCTTTAACTATATGGTTTCTTTTTCAGTGAATGCATGGACGATTGCTTGAAGACAGGGTAAAGATGCACTCTATTTTATTGGCTTTCATTTGAGATAGATATGATATAAAATTATTAAAATTTGCATCTAGTTGGATGTGTAGTCATGTTGGATGTTTCAATGTAGGTTATGGAAATAATCTTTGTTTATATAAACCATTTGTTTAGCTGTCATATACTAGCTATTTTCTTTTGTCATCAATTTCTCCTTATTACCCTCTTCATTATCTTAAGTTATTTACAGGCCAGCCTCGGTTTCAGTTCAGCATTTTTGTGACATTCTGGATGGAGGGTTTTATTGCCTCCATCAACCCCACCACTCACCAAGTAAAATTGATAAGGGGATTGACTTAATTTAGTTGTATTCCTTTCGAGTTGAGTAAAAAAAAATCATGTCATTTTAAGGTAAATATCTTGTTTATTTTGTCATGCATTTGGTATTACCAGATTGTATCTTTTTTTATTTGATTAGATTGATATTATTACATATAGCTGTAGGTTTGTCTGCCTAGAAAAATGTTCATTTGAACTTCATTATTATTATTTTACATTGGTTACTGACACTCATCGTGAACAAATATTACTATGCCGTTCTGACAACCTTGCTGACACATTAGTTATTTTTCCAGTGATGCTTACATTTTGCATTTAGTCATGTTTACGGATGACAGCCAATTTATAATGTGCATTCATCATACAATGCTGATAACCTTGCTTACGCATTGGTTACTGACGCCAGGCTTGCTTTCATATGACACATAGTCATGTTTTACGCATGACACCCAGTTTATTATGTACATTCCTTATACAATGACAATAATCTTGCATTAGTTAGTGTCCCCAGTCATGCTTACATATGACACATAGTCTTGTTTTATGCATGACACCCAATTTATAATATACGTGTACATTCATCATACAATGCTGATGTCCTTGCTTATGCATTGGTTACTGACCCAGATATGCTCTTACGTATTGCATATAGTCATGTTTTATACATGACACCTAATTTGTATTTTGTAATCATATACATGTAATGTAATTGTTGATAACCTCGGTTATAATAAGGACCCAGTCATGCTTACGTAGAACACATAGTCTTGTTTTATGCATAACACCCAAATCATACTTAAGTTATCCTTATAAAAATTACTTACACATTGGTTAATTCCAGTCGTGCCTACATACTATTACATATAGTCAAGTCTTAAGAATGACACAAAAGTCATGCTTTCTTATCATATGTATGAATCTTACATGTTTTACTCAAGACATCAAGAAAGCTATCTTGGTTACCATGTATGTCAAATTTTTTTTCTTCGAGTTTTTAACGTTAACAATCTCCCCCAATTTTCATTAGGGAGAATTAGGTTTCATCTTATACTGTGTGTACTTTTCAATTTTCATTAACATTTGGTGATTAATTATCCAGTCTCTACCTCATTGTCCTCCAGGCAGCTGTATTTTGTCATACTTATTATACCACTATGTTATTCATTATACATGTAGGTATGTGTATATGTGAATTTTTGTTAATCAAGCAGGTGTCAGTGCCTTATTTCCAGTCTGGTTTTTTTTTCCAGTATATGTGTTAAGATATATATTCTTTGAGTTTATATAAATTGTTGACTCGGACATAAAAGTCTGAAATCTTAATGTTTTTCAGTTCATTCAAATGTTGTTTATTAAATTTTTATTCAAAGCTTGTTTATAAAATGTTTAAATTAGGTTGTATATGCACTATACATTATTGTTATCTTTTTCTTTACTGGTATTCATATTCAACCACTTTAATCTTCTAATGAATTTTACACACATATATTCTATGAACTATATAGTAGAAATGTGCCAGATGCATTAAAGTATATGCAGAAATAGTTATCTATTTTTTTAGGAATTATGCTTGCCCAACCTGTGGTCAGTCCATGATTGACATGAAATTGACATGGGAACTTTTAGATAAAGAAATTTCTGAGGTCAAAATGCCAGATGAATATAAAGACTTCAAAGTTCAAATCCTGTGCAAAGATTGTCACAAGGTGAGTAAATAATATATAGGTAATGATAAAGATTGTAAATTAATGTAGGATAATTTGGTTTGAAGCGGTGCATGTTCTCATTGGCATTTTGATTAAATTTTCTTGATCGAATTGCAAGGCAAGTCAGTGAGCACAGAGTGAATTTTTCGTTAAGTTTGATTTTTTGCATACCATGATAAGGATACCTATGTCAAACTTGGTAGGTTGGTAGGTAATGAGTTCTTTTCGACTTATACAAAATTTGTTGACCTTGACCTCGATGTCGTATTTCAGTGAACACAGAGTGATTTCTGAGTTTATCTTGATTTCTTAGATATCATTACCGATACTTTCATCAAACTTGGTAGGTTTGTAGACTTTGACAACTTGGTAGGTTTGTAGACTTTGACAACTTGATAGGTTAGTAGACAGTGACAACTTGGTAGGTTTGTAGACATTGATGAGTTCCTCTTGATTGATGCAAAATTTGGTGATCTTAATCTCTATGTATTATTTCACAGACTGTATTTTTGCACATGGACAAGATTTTTGCAGGGGAGCTCTTAATGTTATAAATATATGTATAAATATGGCATCTACAGTGTCTTCGTCCTTTTACTGATTATATATATACTTCAGAATTTAATTTCATGATTATTCCAATATTTATTAAGAAATTTTCTTATAAAATCTGACTCTTTTTTAATACAATGTATGAAGATGTTATTTTATTTTTAAACCCTTATAAACTTACGGAGGTATAAAGAATATTTTATTTCTGTTTTCTTTAAAGGAAAGTCGAGTATTGTTTCATGTTGTTGGATTGAAATGTCAACACTGTGGTTCTTACAACACCTGCCGTGCTGCCGAACCAGAGGGTGCTTCAGGAGGACCTCCTGAAGGAGGGCCTATAGAGGAACATCCTGTAGAGGAACGCCAAAGCACAGGGCCTTACAATGAGATGGAATCTAGTCACTAATAAAATATCAGCCAAAATTCCAGTGAAATGATGTAAATTGAAATTAATATAAATATCCAGTTGCTGATTCTGAAATCTTCATAGTGAGATTATGTTAAGGGTGAGAATTTATACAAAATATTTGTCAAAAGTATGAAAAGATGTGTTAAAACAAAAAGATTTTATAAGGGGACTTAACTGATCCTGGCATCTGGCCCTTGATCAGCTATTAGAGTCTATAACCTCATTAATTACAAAGCCAGTATTCTGAAAATTCAGGAATAATTATTTTTCTTTTACATGCATATCAAATAATGTTTGTATATTCCTGTGTTTGTGTGGAAATGTACCATTATACAAAATTAAAAGAGATTGTCTGGAGAATTTGCATAATTTAATTCTCTGTTAAGGTATAAATACAGTCAAACTTTGACATCTCAAACACTAATATTTCCTTTTACAACACGATTAAAGTTATTTGGATGTGTCATACAGCAATATGTCCAATGCTATGCTTATCTTAGACACCTTTTCACATTATAATTTACCAGGTTTATCTAAGTTGACTTCTTATTGAGATATGGCCTGTGTTTTCCTCAAATTGTTTGACTGTAGGCATTAATTGGTGTATGGTCAGAATGGTCCTTTTCCAAAATGACCCTGATCAAAACAGCTCAACCCCACTACCAAAAGGGCCAAACATTTTTTCACTATATTCACTGTATACATGACGGTCAAAATGGTCTACTATTTTGTAAACTGTAAAAACCCATAAACATGAAAATGTGGCTAATGACAGGGCTTTCAACTTGTTGGTCATTCTTATATTGTTATAATTGAAGGGGGGGGGTTAAAAAGCCAAAAGCCCTGTCCACTAATTGTCTCTGCTCCATCCTAATAAACATGCACAAACATATACAAAACAAATAAAATTCAAAACAAATTCCTTTTCTTAGAAATACATTGTTTTAACACTTTTTTTAAAGTGGGTCAGTTTTGGTAGTAAAATTGTATATTTTGTTATTTGTTATAATCGTTATCAAATGATAAAAAATAAAAACAAATTTGAATTAACAATAAATGTACTGAAATATTGCCATACATGACAAGTTACAAATTTTACTGTATTGAAATTTAATAATGAACAGTAAACTGTTAAATTAAAGTAGTATCTAGCAAACATACATCCAAGCTATTGACACACTTCAATCAGATACTTGCGAAATTATCCTGAAAAAGGTAGAAGTTTGGAAAGAATCATAGGTTGATATATGCAAAATCAAAGACATGATCTATCCTGGGATTTTAAGTTTAACGTTAGAACTCAAAAAACATATACGATTTCTCAAACTTAAGAGGATAGTATCAGTGAAAAGTGTGACTTTAGTTTAATTATTTCATTAAGAAGAATTTGTACTATATATACACCCACTCTAATAAATAAATCTAATATAATAACAGTTGCACTTGATTTATGACGATAAAGTCAAATTTTGGATATCTCCAATTGCCGCTATTTCGAAGCATTGCCTGTGGTCCCTTAGACCACTAGATATCAAAGTTTGAGTGTACATGAATATATGAAGTAATAATGAACCAAAGTTATTAAGTTAAAGAATCAGCAAATTTCAATCAGTTAGGTCCTCAGTTCATGACTAATAGGTCCTGGGTTTGACTCCCGCCATTGGTACACTGGTGTCCTGTCTTTTGGATGAAACAGTAAAAACCGAGGTCCAGTGTGAAGGTAAATGTTGACATGTCAATGATTCCTCACTGCTTCCCATGAATCCATTGCAAAGGTATAAATTTCTGTTCATGACTTCAGACAGATGCTGTCACCATATAATCTTCTTGTAACATAAGCAAGAATTAAACAAACATAAATCATTAAAACAATAGAATCTCGCATTCCTGCCAGTCAGATTCTTTCGTTCTTTGTTGTGTTTATTAAATGCATGTACTGTACCTGTCTAGTTTGATCAAATACCTGTGGTTGGGATTTTGATACTCCAATTCAGAATGATCGGAAGCTTATACTTTTTGGTTTATATACTCGCCTCTGCTTGTCTTTCCTTCTGTGTGTCCAGCTTTCAGAATTTACCTTACACATTTTAATTGTTACAATCAGGGGCATTCATGTTCCATGAACATTTCTTGTGTTGTGATATAACAACATAATTGTTACCTTGTTACTAAAACTAGGGATGGTAATTCCTACAACAGTGTACCCCTACCCCAACTTGTTGCAGTTTTGATGTTTTAAGTCAAAGGGTTATGATAACAAGACCACTCCAATTTTTTTTTCAGCACAAGTAAACCTGATTCACGTTCAGTGTAAGATTTGCTTATTTAAAATTTAAACAAGTCGTGTTAAATTTGACTGTTTCAGTTATTCATTCTTTATATATCTTTTATATTCCACTTGCAGGTTTATCAGACCATTTGAAATTATCAATTAATAAAACTTGTTTATTTTGTATCAGAGTGATGCATTTGGATGTATATATATTTCAGCATCCAAAACATTGTATGTTTCCAACTCATTCTAATCTTATTTTTTTAGGATGGGGGGTGGGGGTTGGTTGGTTAAACCCAGAAATGTTATTTTGCAAATATGTATGATACTTGACAATGTAATCAGTGTATGCTGCATGCTGCTGACTTACTTGAATTTCTTTTCAAAAAGTACAAATATTAATTATTTTGAGTGTATGTATGATTTTTGAAAATCTTTTAGATTTGAATTGAATTTTGTCATTTGAAAATTGGGGAAAAGAGTTGCCTAGCAACTGATATATACACAATTGATATCAGTATCTTTGATGTGATAAATGCAAATACCGGTAATTTTAAACCTTTTCTTTCTCAGTTTAATTTTAATTACAATTATGAACATTTTCCTGGGGAATAAAGTCTGGTTGCCAAGGAAATTTCAATTTCTGACGTTCCTTAGCTACCATGATGTAACAAATTTTTTACTTTAGATGTTTATCTATACATAAATCAGCGATAGTAAGTGTTGTGGCAAATTTCATCAAAATCTGAGATGATCATTATGCCACCATTTGCAGGATTCTTAGGTGGACTGGAACTTAATATACAAATTTATGCATACTGAATCAGATACCTAAATATTTTGAAAAATACAAAAACACCTACTTCAACAATGTCTTGAATAGATTTATTACAATATATTTTCAAAATACGAAGAATATTTTCCTATAGATTTCTAAGTAGTTTTTATGCCCTTAGATCGATAGATTGGGGAGGGGGCTTTTTTTAACATGTTTATGTGTTTGTTTTTTGTGGGGTTTTGGGGGGGTGTTTTGTTTGGGGTTTTTTTTGGGTGTTTTGGTTTGCTTGTTTGTTATTTCATTATGAAATTTCTGAAGAGAAATCAATTTTCGAAAGGCACATATGGTGCACCAAAATTTATACATATATGTGCTCTGATATTTATTTTTATTTCTATTAAATATATTATTATAGAAAACAATTACATGTATGTTATTATGTTTTGTTATTTCAATTTAAATAATGCATATTATTTTACAAAGTAACAGATAAGGAATATTAAAGTATTAAAAAGTGGGGAGAATTTTATTTGCTTATTGCACATGTTTACCTTCAGATGTCATTCCTGCTTATTAAAGGAGTGAGATCGTTTTTGCATTTTTATCAAATACCTTGATACACATTTATGATAGATGAAAGATAATTTCAAAATTCCAATAATTACATGTACCAAATAGATATGATTTATCATGATAATAAATATTCGTTTTATTATGATTTTTGCTTATTGTCAATTTTTTTAGTTCAACTGTTTCCAGATATTCACATAAGCTCAACCCTGTTACAATGTGTTGTGTATTTATAAGGTATATGATAAGTTATAATATTATTTTCTTTGTATTATTTACTGAATCATTATATACACTGAGTTAAGCAGATTAAACGTTTGAACATGTCATTGTCTTTTGAATCATGGGATATTTTTGTTAGTATTTAAGTAAGTATAGAATATGGATTGAGGAAAATGTCAACTTATAATGTGAAATACTTATATATGTATTATGCATCATAAATGTTATCCAGTGGTACATCACGTTGCCATTGGGATATAGTGACACTGTAATGTGTCCATTTGTGTGTCCATCTGTTCAAAAACACTTTGTGGACAATCTAGAATACACATTGTGAAAGGGAAATTTAACAAATTTGGTGCACGGTTTCTTTATGATGTAAGGAAGAACCACATGGATTTTTAAGACCAAGGACAAAGTCATGTCTGGCAAATGCTCTGCTTTACACTGAACTTGTTTAATCTATTGGGTGTTTTCCCATGTGAGCAGGTATCTGACGTCAAACCATTGTGACAATTAGTCCTATGGAAACTGGTGTAAAAATACGGGAAATAATATAGAAATTGTATGACGTCACAATGGTTTGATATCAGATACCTGCTCATATGGAAAATAACTCTGTATAACGAAAAGACCCATTACTACTATATTCCAGCAGTAGTGGAGTACTGATTGTCGGATGCTTTTGTCATCCTTTGGCTGTCTACAATATCAATTATTTTCAACAAGTTAAAACTCATGGAACATATGCAGCTAATATAGCTTTTTATTTGCCCAATTTTGATGTAACAACGGGGCCAAGCGTGTAAAAGGAGTGTGGGGACCTGATAGTCTCTTATTATACTATCAGGTCCCCCCCTCCCTTTACCTGCTTGGCCCCTGTGGATGTAACATTTCATATTATGGTAATGTCTTTATCAATACCTCAGTCTATTAAATCTTTCCTTGAGTTACGCTTCTATAGGTCACGATGAAACAAAGTAAACTATTGTACAGAAAAAAGTTTTGGGAGTCTTCGAAGGGAAAACAAGAATACAAGCCAAATTGAAATCAGGGTTGGTATATAGCATCTTTTTTTCTTTTGAATTGAAAGCTTTTCTTTTTATTGGTTCAACCAACTTGGTTTTACATCGGCACCATGATTTCATTAATAGTTTATGACAATATTTTAATGTTTTAGTCCTTGGGATTTGTGTAGGGTTATTAGCTGTGAAAAAGGGTCATGCTAAAACCTGCCCGGGGCAACCCGGGGAAAGAACGGTGCGCCCGGGGGATTTTGTGGTGGTATTTATAGATATATGTATGCCTTCATTAATTGATTCAATAGTATTTGTATCCTATCTGGTATCAGGGACGTATGTTTAGATATATACGTCCCTGCTGGTATGAATTTTAAGAATATTTGCATGTTTGATCATGAATGACTATTAAACCAAATATTCGTGAAACCTTTATTGGTTATTGGGAATAGAGTTGTCACTTTTAACTATATATTTATACGTAATGACCTTAACAAGTAAAACAATTAAATTGTCGTTGTTTAAAAAGTAGCAAAAATACTTGTAGATGTACATGTGTAAAACAACGCGTAAATATACATGTTAATGAAGTTGATCAGATACGTAGCTAATAGGTTAGACAACATTACTAATGTGCTTCTTCATACAATGTACAACATACAGAGAACCGCAGTCAAAAATAGCAACTATAATATTATGAACACATAGTTTTTAAGACTAAAACGTAAATTTAACGAGAAAGAGAGAGAGAGAGAGAAAGGAGGGGGGGGGCGTTAAAATAATTTGTTTCAAGTGATTGATTTCATGCTTTGTACCACTGGCGGATCTAGCGCCACCTTTGAGGGCGAAATTTACCGATTTTGACCAAAATTGTCCAAACAAGGTTTTGTGTAAACATTTGGTCACTGCCGGGTTGAGGGAGGGACGCCCCCCCCCCCCTTCCGCACAACGGCCATTCTATGCAGCCGATTATGAAGTCAAAAAAACATATTGATATAATTTATAATGTATTATTATAGGGTTTTTTGTTTTTGGTTTTTGAGTCGGCGCTCTCATAGAGCACTAGACTCAATGGCATCGCTTTTCAAATTCTCGCTTTTCAGGGGTTATAACTTTCACTACCGATATAGAGCTTACTACACCGCTGAAAAATAAAGTGCCGAAAAATTACCGATGTTGTCTTAAAAATTCTTGATCAGCACAATGTATCTTTAGCTCAGTTATTTTAAGCTAAACATAAACTAGTTTCAATAACTCGAAAAAGGAGTTGCAATAATGTTTTTAAATTTCGCGTAATAATATGTAGTTGTGACTACTTTACGATGTGTTTACCACCGACACCGTTGGATGTACTCGATTGTTTAATTCTCCGGACAAAGCATTTGTCTTGATCTTGTATCGCTTGTTTTTATCGAGATATTTCAATTAAAGTTTTCCCCAACATGTTTTTAACTTTAGTTCTTTTTCACATATATGACAAATTTAAAGATCGATCTTCCCGCATTTCTTCTGATAATGAAAATGCATTATAAATATTTAGGTAAATGTTGTATGTTTCTAAATATAAATGATGTTAAAACATTATGAGAATCGTGAATAAGATGGTTATTTAATGTCCCACTTGAAGGAATGTTGTTCCTTGGCTCAGCTTCGACTCGTGACAACAATGCAGTAAAACTTGTTGCCATGAAGTCGTCGATTGCACGTTCATTTCGGATACAAGCAATTGCAAACTCTTTGCCGTAAGATAGTATGAAGAGAGATGTAGTTGAACAAGGGGCAGGCTTGGTGTAGTGGTTAATCGCTTGGCTTGCGGCGACGACGATCCGGGTTCGATTCCCGGGTTGCGCCACTATGTTTAAGAGGTTGGTAACCTCCTGCTTCCATGTCGCGATATAACTGAAATATTGTTGAAAGCGACGTAAAAAAAACACCAGTCAATCAATCCATGTAGTTGCAACAAACACCTAATTTTTGCCCCCCCCCCCCCCCCCCCCATTTTCCTGAAATCCTGAATCCGCCACTAAAATGGTAAAATGATTACATACTTAAAATCAACAAAGCCGACTCTCGGGACTTTTGAGTCCTTTGATCTTTTTTTTTTGGGGGGGGGGGGGAGTTGAAAAGCGTTCATTTTCATATTTCTTAGAACCTGTCCTATCCCCCCCCAAAACCTGTAACATCATGAATTTATTAATGAGTACGTTTATATTTGGTCTCGTCATTCATTTATGATTAAACATGCAAATATTCTTAAAATTCATACCCAATATGATAAAAACAATATTAAATCAATAAATAAAGTCATATATATCCATTAAAACCCACACACAAACCCCCGGCGCACTATTTTTTCCCGGACTGTTTTTATTTTGACTTATTAGATGCATAGAAACAGCAATTGAGGTTCGGAATCCTTAAGTCAGCAAAATGCTATGTATCCTTTTGTCTTTTGTATTTGATTTCATATTTTATACCTCACGCAAACGAAGTTTGAGGGGGGGGGGGGGGCGTATATAGGAATCAACATGTCCGTCTGTCTGTCTGTCCGTCCGTCCCGATTTGTGTCCGCTGTATAACTTTTGTACTGTAGGACTAAGGATGATTAAACCTGGTATGTGGATGCATCATGGGAAGGGGATGTGTCATGTACCAAAATTAGGTCACTGTGACCTTTACCTTGGCTTTGGACGTCTTTGATAGTAAAACCTGGGCCACTTTCGTGTCCGAAGCATAACTTTTGAACCATAACACCTAGGTTTATCTAATCTGACATGTGGATGAATCATGGGAAGGGGATGTGTCATGTGCAAAAACTAGGTTACTGTGACCTTGGCTTTGACCTTTGACCTCTATGATAGTAAATAGCACTTAGGATTATTATACTATGAATGCATCATGGGAGGGCAATGTGTTGTGTACCAAAATTAGGTCACTGTAACCTTGATTTTGACCTTGACATTTGACCTCCATGATGGTGAAACCTAGTTTATCTCAAAAATAGTTCAGATCCCCCTAAACTGTATATTTTCTGATTCCTCATGACAAGACGATTTGTATAGCATAAGTTGGGGATACCCAGGTTCATTCCCACCCCACCCCCTCATTTCAGGAATCTTCAATTATTTCAAAACTGGTTCAGATCCCCACCCCTAAACCACATATTTTCTTATTCCTCATGGTGAAACAAATGTGGATGCATCATGGGAAGGGGATGTGTCATGTACCAATATTATGTCATTTTGACCTTGACCTTGACTTTGGACCTCTTTGATAGTAAAACTTGAGCCACTTCGTGTCCGAAGCATAACTTTTGAACTATAGCACCTAGGTTATCAAACCTTACATGTGGATGCATCATGGGAAGGGGATGTGTCGTGTACCAAAACTAGGTCACTATGACTTTGACCTTTGACCTTTATGATAGTAAATAGCACCTAGGATTATTATACCTGTTATATGGATGCATCATGGGAGGGCATTGTGTTGTGTACCAAAATTAGGTCACTGTGTTCTTCACCTTTGACCTCCGTGATGGTAAAACTTTGTTATCTCAAAAGTAGGTCAGATCCCCACCACTAAACTATAAATTTTCTGATTCCTCATGACAAGATGAGTTGTATAGCATAAGTTGAGGATCCCCAGGATCATCCCCCACTTCTCATTTCAGAAATCTTCAATTATCTCGAAACTGGTTCAGATCCCACCTCTAAACCACATATTTTTTTATTCCTCATGACAAAACAAATGTGGATACATCATGGGAAGGAGATGTGTCATGTACCAAAATTAGGTCACTGTGACCTTGACCTTGGCTTTGAACCTCTTTGATAGTAAACCTTCGGCCACTTCGTGTCCGGAGCATAACTTTTGAACCATAGCGCCTAGGTATATCAAATCTTACATGTGATGCATCATGGGAAAGGGATGTGTCATGTACCAAAACTTGGTCACTGTGACCTTGACTTTGATCTTTGACCTCTATGATAGTAAATAGCACCTAGGATTATTATACCTGCTCTATGGATGCCTCATGGGTTGGCATAAAGGGATGAAGTATTGCATGTCTCCACTTTGTTGCCACGGGGGATATTTGTCCCGTTAGGCAGCTCTAGTTATTCATTGGAAAGTGAGTCACGAAAATAAACAAGAAGACAACAAAAATTGTTTTTCAATGACAAAGTGAACACATGGTAGAGGGAAAATATACAAAAGATTGCACGGGTCAATACAGACGAGAGTACTAGTACCCAGTACATCAGTTCAAATGACCGAAACTTTAATTGCACGCAAAACTAGACCGTATATATGGTTTTAAAAAAAGGTGGTGTGAATATATACCGTGTGAATTTAAATGAAACATTGCCTCGGACGACACGCCGACCAGCAGAGTAAATATTTCAAATTTCATTGAATTGTGAGCTTTGGTTGCGATATGAAAAACGAAAGTAAAAATTAAATAATCTCATCTGCTTCATTTTTTCCTATCTTATGTGTTATGGGGTTTTTGTGTGTGTGTGTGTGTTTTGGGGTTTTTTTAGGGGGGGGGGGGTGTTTCCGATCGGTCAGGTTTTTGATACGTGACACCTGAAAGATTCTACACTACTCTGGATTGGTTCTCTTCTTCTTCTTTTTCTTCTTCTTCTTCTTCTTTTTCCTCTTCTTGGAGTGTATTCATAGACTGAACATTATACATCATATGCAATGCATCAAGCAGATGTAAATTTCCTTCATCTCAATGTATCATTTACATCTTATATAGATAATGTGTAAGACCGTATCATTTATTTGCTTTGTTATAATATTCCAAATAAATTAAATGATTTTTGTTCCGATCAAACAACGAAGTGCATGTAAACTAAGCTGTTAAGATTCGCTTCTTGAACGTAGCGTCCTCTCCGGCTCTCCGGGTCTTGTTTCTGCTGATTTAGCGGCAGCCGACTGACCTGTCTGTCAACTGTGCTGACCATGGTTTTATAATTAAGGATTTGTTGTGAGATGCCCTTTGATCACGGGAGTACGGAATTCAGTATAAGAGTTTTCTTTAGTCAAGGTTAAATATAAGACGATTTTATGTACTCCAGTTGAACGACGAATAAAGCGAAATTTAAGGTAGTAGAAGCGATCTAAGGGACGTAATTCTGAAAAGTGTTTAAAACGTTTACACGTATCATGGGCGCTTTTCAAGCGTGTTTCAGATCTAGACCTATGTCGTTTATAGAACAACCGTTACCAATGGTCATATCTAAAACATATACGAGTAGTACGCACGTTTTTCAAACAGAACGAAAATCTGTGTACTAATTTGATGTGTTTGGAGTGATGAGGTCAGGTGTCCGAAATAAGGGAGCATCTCTTGTTTGACTAGCCATGATCATCATAACAAAATACAGAAATATCTTACAGAGACAGAAAAAAAGAAACAAATTGGAAAGAATAAAAAATCATAAGTACATTCTGAATTTAATGTGAAGAAAGCGAAATTTGAACTAACTTCCTAACAAAGAGGCGCAATCTAGGAATCGAACCCAGATCAACCGCATCGCAAACCAAGTACTGCTCCTCTACACCGAAGCTGTTTCTTTGAGGACGTAAATGTACAGGCACGAAAGCAATGGAGACGGCGCTGTGATAGGGAATTACCTTTTGCATAAATAATATTTTGGATTATTTGATTGATTGTTTTTTGTTTTACGTCACTCCACGATTATTTCACGTATATGGTGACGACATCGCATAGGGATTTTTACCTTCGCAACGGACCAGCTAGGGAGCTTTCGGTCACAAGACGAGCACTTTATCCACTAGGCCATACCGACTTTAACAATATGAAGAATACAAATAAAGTTTAAACAGTGATAATTTATGGTCTGTATTATGAGTAACGTCTTTAAAAAAGGTAAAATCTGAAGAAGGAGCGAGTGTTCGAATCTGCTCTAATCGAGTGCTTTGTCTCGCCTGTGTCGAGGAATTAATAAGTACGATAATGTTCGATCATGGTTTAATCTTCGATACCTTCTAGACAAACATGGAGATATTTACATCAGAAGTTTACCCGAACACGAGTGGAATATGCAAAAATTATGATTCAGACCATAGCTAAATATTTAGGTTCACCCGTCTCGTTTTATCATAATTTTCAAACAATATTAAAAACGGCTGATTTTTTAAAACATTTATGAAAGGGAGAATTTTTTTTCAAATTCAAAAAATCCTATTTGATGTTTCCGTTTTACCCTAGCAAGTTTTTGTTTGTTTTATTTCGTAGAGAGAAAACTAAAAGAGTTTTGTTTATATTTATCAAAATAAAACTCGGTCCTGTCAGTTTTCATTTCATTGGCCTCATTTTAAGCATCTAAATACCCATTCTCTGCATTTGAATTCATCAAAATCCACGCTAGCTGGAACTGAGAAAGATCCCAATTATGTAATACTTAATCGTTGACTAGTTTCTCTTTTTTATGTATTTTGTGCAAAATAAAGTGCTTAAATAATAAATAAACAAATAGTATTTAAACTACCAAGAAACGTTTTAGATTTAAGAATCCACGAGTTTTGAAACACCTCCTGTGGACACCAAGGCCATTTCGTCATTGCCTGAGAGCGTGGTAAAAGGGAGATTGATTATTTTCTTTCTGCACCTGTGACTGGCGACGTTCATTCAGAATGTAATCAAAATAGTAATTAATCCCGCAATCCGATTACAGATTGCAGAGATGGGTCATTTATTGATCAGAGGATAGGCTTGTCTGTCTATATAAATGAAATCATTCATAAGACTCTTTGTGCTTATAGCTGCCAAAGGAAGGACTGGGTCACTACCCATAAAGTTAGGTCTAAATTTCTAAATTCAGATAGCAACAAAATTCCTTTTTATTTGAAAACAGGTGAGATCATACCTTATTTTCGGTATTTCGGAAATTTTAATCATAATTTTTCTTATATTCCGTCAATTCTGTTCTTAAAGTAATAGTTATTTTGCTTCGAATTTTCAAGTTGGAATGATTCATTTTGCTCTATCGTAGAAAGATAGCTATTTTCTAAAAATAAATGTTTGTGTAGACTTTTACACTTTTACGCTCTTGGTAAAATATATAATTAGTTTTCAAACTTGATTTAAACATTGTGCATTTAAAAATGTTTCCAATCTATTAATTCATTGTCAGGGTTCTTTTTTTTTTTTTTCTAGATCTTTTTTGGCTCAATTATGTCTTATTTTATATTCATGTGGCAATTTTTAAAACGTTGCACTTTTTAAAGTCAAGTAAGAATAAAGGTGCTACAATTAAAGGCAGGACACGTTAGGACTTTATTGATAGTAAATAAGAAAATAAGCTACAGAATAACAACGTCTGAATAATTTTTTTTCAGTAAAACTTATAAAACAAAAAGAAAATGGCAATCCAAAAGGTAAACAGCACCATTCTTTGTAAAGCACTTAAAAACAGCTCATTGCTAAAAAGGGTAGTGTCCACGACAGCTGCAGAAGACCATCTCCACGTCCTCGGTGTAACAGCAACACAGGTAAGATCATACTATAGCTATAACATTATAAGCATAGCTAAATTTGTTTGGATTTCGGTGGTCTCCAATACACCGATACCTGATTTTAATGCTTTTTTCATGAGTGAATACTTAATACATCAGATTCTTTATAATGAAAGAAAAATTATGCTAGCAAACAACAACAACAACAACAACAACAACAACAACAACAACAATAATAATAATAATAATAATAATTATTATTATTATTATTATTATTATTATTATTATTATTATTATATTCATTTGAGAAGTTGATGACCCCATGCTTTCTTTTGCGTTATCACAAAAAAGTTACTGAAAGCGAACTACAACCCCAATCAACATTAAGTTACTTAGTTAAAATTCAGTCCCAGTGTAAATTATAAAGCTAGTTTTATTATATATGCCTTTGATAAATCGTAACAGAGACATGATGTTGTTCCTCTATTTTCTAGTGTCCATTTAGAAGCGCATTTGACAGTGTAGACTCATTTCTAACGCGGCCACAAGAAGTCACTTCAACAGAAGTAGAAACATCACATCAAATCAAACCGTATGATGCAGTACCTGGTCCCAAAGGTCTACCGATTGTTGGTACATTATTCGATTACTTCAAAGAGGGAGGACCAAGATTTGCAAAAATGTTCGAGGTAGAAAAATGTTTCATTATTGTACTTTGGTCAGTATTTCAGATACACGAAGAGTCATTGCTGAGCATAGTTAATGTATTCTGAGCCGCAACTAGTGAACTATAGGTACCCAAAGCTATATTTGATACTGCGTATAGATTTAAAATGAGTAGAACTAAAACACACATTTTTAGTTAGATAAAACAAAAATACCTAATTGATTTATACAGGTAGCTGCCTTTTTATTGAATTCACAAATGTCAGATTCTATATCTGCAATTAAAACAAGTAAGTTATGTACAGGAAACTCAAACCATTTTCTATTTCAGGCATATCAACAAAGAGCACTTGAACATGGACCAATATTCAAAGAAAAAATAGGAGCAATATCCACCGTAGTTATAAGTGATCCGGACGCATACAATAAAGTATTGCAAGTAGAGGGTAAATACCCCAACAGACGAGAAATGGAACCAATGGCTTACTACAGAACAAAGAAAAATATCGGACTCGGGCTAGTCAACGCGTAAGTAGTTATTTTATTGTGAAAAATGCAAATGGAATATATGTATATAACACCCCCCTCTTGCAAACGAAGTTTTCTTGGGGGGTTATATAGGAATCACCATATTTCTAAAACCATAACCTTAAAATTTCAATCTCTGAGATAATCATCATACGTAGTTTTCTTAAAAGAAAGATTACTGATGTCCCATCAGTTTTACAGGAGTCTTGGCCTTTGACACGTTAAATTGTATTGCATTACATATTTTTACCCTGTTATCACAAGTTCTCCTAAATCATTGTATTGATTTCGATCAAACTTGGCAGAAACAAAGACCGTCATGTGTATATTTGCAGGAAGGGATATAATTGCGACACCTGGAATTCTTAGAAAATTTTCTACAACGTGTTTATCTTGTCATCACAACCCCTCCTACATGGGGAGAAATGGGGGCGGGGCGGAGGTATTAGTCACGCTCAGCGAATATCTCTAGTTTATTTTTCCCAATTTTTCTACTTTTGATTGATTGATTGATAGATAGATTGATTGATTGATTGATTGATTGATTGATTGATTGATTGATTGATTGATTGATTGATTGATTGATTGATTTATTTATTTATTTATTTATTTATTTCAGACAAGGAGAGGAATGGTATAAACATCGCACAGTAGTAAGCAAGAAAATGTTGAAAATGAAAGAAGTGTTGGAGTACTGTGAAGACATGGATTCTGTCGCAGACGACTTCATCACTCATATCAAATCCCGAACTTCCCCTGATGGACATCTCGAAGGGCTAGAGAAAGAGCTCTTCAAATGGGCCATGGAATGTAAGATATAAACAGCAGACATTCAATTAATAAAAGAAAAAAAAACAACAAACTAGTTGAAAAAAAAGTTCATACCCAATGAATTTATCAAAACTCAATCGAACATACTTCGGGTACAAGCAGTACCCAATGACAACTGGTGCCTTTGCGGACTTCAACATATATAAAACTTACCATACTTATTGTTACATGATGTTATGTTCAAAGCTAGTTTATCACCGATGTCTTCATGCAATTTATGGTTTCTTTTTTAGCTATCGGTACCTTCCTGTTTGAGGACAGGATCGGCTGCTTTGCTAACCCTACCCCATACCACACTCAGTCTTTCATTGATAATCTACAAGGATTCTTCAAACTCATGCAACCTCTTATGTACAATGTGCCACTTTATAAAATAACTCCCACCAGTCTGTGGAAAAAATATGAAAACTATGCTGACAATGTCCTCAGCCTGGGCAAGTCTTTTGTAGAAAAGGTAAGTTACATTTATCGTTTTAATAACTGAAAATGTATGGTAGCGCTTGCGCTTGGCGTTTCATTTTAATCGTTTCGGTATCATAGGTGTTTGCTGGTGTAGGCGGCTAGACTTGATGTTTTTATTCTCAGTTACATTATAATGGTACTGCAAACGAATGAATAATGCTAATGACTATGACATTTTGTTAGTATGAATAATTCTTGTGAGAGTATTCTCACATTTAAGTATTAGAAAGAGTTTTGATTTATTGCAATATGAAAGTATAAAAATAAACAAATAAATAAATAAATAAAATTAGATAACACCGCTGGGCTGATTTAACCAGCAGATATGGATTTCACTTAGACTTTTCTTATTTTTGTTTCCATTTGATAAAAGGAAGTTGGTCGTAAATTTGTGAACATTGAGTGATTCTTGTTACTTATTTAATTCAAAGTTCATTTCAGAAGACTTCTAATTAACATTTCTTAAACATATTTTGAAAATATTGTAAACAGAGTGTAAATAGAAATGAAAATGCTAGTATACTTGTTTAAATCAAAAGTCAATTTTGCTAAATAAATTTCGGTATATATATATTTTTTCGAAAACCTTTTTACAGCAAATGTCACAGCAATTGAGCGTAACGGAGCCCAAAGAAGGTGATAAGGTAGCATTCCTGGAATATTTAATGACCCAGCAATCCCTCACGGCCGACGAGGCTCTATCAACAGCTGTAGACCTCCTGGTCGGGGCCACAGAAACGGTAGGAGTCCTCTTATGTAGTTTATATTATGCTAGATGCATATGAACCAAAGATTTCGACGGATACATGTTTGATTGATGGAATGCATAAATGACACATTAAAACAAAGGATAAGGACATCTGATTCAACCGTGTGTCAAATGTCGCCATGGGCATACACAACACACAAGAATAAGCACATAAAATACATCACAAAAAGATTTCATCGTAACACAGTTGCTGTATCTGCTTTAGAGGGTGGTTTGAACTGTCAAAGGAGGCAAGGCTCTGTACGTGACTTCAGTCTCTGAAATGGTTTATATAATGCCTATCAAGAAGTCCCAATCCGACTGTATCAGCCAGGGAACCATTACGAGAGTTGTAATCATTGCAAAGATCTAAAAGAAAATTAAATCATTAAAAAACAAAACAAAACGATACAAAACAAAACAATACTAAACAAACAAAACAAACAAAAACAAAATAAAAGCAAAAACAAAGCAGATAGGACCCCCCCCCCCCCCCCCCCCAAAAAAATGAAAAACCGAAAGCACACTCACAAACTGCCATATTCCGGCAATGGATTCAAAGTATCACATCACATTATCAGAAATCTTGGATATGGCTCAGACAACAACGATACAAAAATTTTAAAACATACATATGTCGCTAGAAAATAAATTTCAAGATACGAAAATTACAATTTGATGTTTTTGTATCTGCAGACATCCACTGGAAGCACCTGGGTTCTATACTGTCTTGCAAAACATCCGGAAGTACAGGAGAAACTTTACAACGAGATTAGCAACGTGCTGTCAGAGGATAAACAAATTACTCCGCAGAAACTTTCACAACTTCCCTACATCAAAGCCGTCCTTAAAGAAACATTCAGGTATGTGTCATTGCTTTATAATCCTTGGAAATTTATCAATATCCTTTTTATTGTAAGTTGTCAAGTTGAAACAGTTGTTGCTGCATTGTAATAGATAGAAATTTAGATTTTATTAATTTCATTTTCAGTAGATTTATACTTATTACTGGTATTATAAAATTTCTTTTTCATATAATATATATATATATATAATACGTACAGGAATTTGGTCTATTCATTAATATGCGATAGATGTAAACAGACTGCATATGTAGGCGAAACAGAAGGATCGTTAAAAGGAAGAATAGAAGAACATAGACGCGATATAAAATACCAAATAGAAAAACCAATAATGAAACATTTTGAGGACCATGATGAACGTGATCTACGCGTTGCAATTGTGACTAGGAGTACGGGTGGAAATAAAATTTATAGATTAATTGTTGAAGATAATTGGATAAGAAATTTGGAAACACATACGCCTAATGGATGCAGTGTTAAAACTAATTAATATATGACTTAAATATTTATATTTTATGAACAATATGTTTCATAGTGCACAGGATGTCAGAATTTCTTTACGTGATTATTATACACATTTCTTCTAATATGTATATATATTATTTTTTGATCTGTCTTAAAAGTTATGTTTGACATTTGAGTTTATTAATTGGTGTCCTTTCAACTTACATGTATTTGACTCTTATTATTGAAGGTTATAAATTTGTCGACCGTTTGTTTTGGAGTAAATTCTTTTTTTCCCTTGTGTATTTGCATATATTCGTTTCTATAAATTCTGACGAGGATTTTACACCTAAAACATGAATATATTGCATAATGATAAACTGTCCTAAATTCGCAATTGTCGTCCCATACAGAATCATTTTTCATTCATGTAGGTATCTGACGTCTTAAGATTGTGACGTCAAAGAATACCTTTGGAAGCCTCAGTTTTTTCTTTTCGTTTCTGGTAGTGTTACATCATTTTTCAAAGATTTGCTTAGTCACAATTATTCTGCGTCAGAACGCAATTCACACTTGTAGATAACTTCTGTTTTACAATAAAAATCCTGGTTGATTTAGCTATCGTCAAGGAATACTTATTTAATGAAAACATTCTTTTGGAACGATGCAGTTCTATAATTGTAATATCTCAACAATGTCTTAAACAATAAAAAATACTATGATTTTCAATATTGCACTCTAGAATTTCATTTTACGTTATACAGAGTCTATCCTATTACATTTGCCACAAGTCGCAATATACAAAGTGATATAGAGATTCTTGGATATCATTTACCAGAAGGAGTAAGTGTCACTTTATTAATTTATTTCTTTATTTATTTATCTATCTATCTATATTTTATAAGTCTAGAAATGGTAAATTTACTTCTGTATATATTTTACTTTCTTTTTTTCTCTTTATTTTATTATAATTGATAAGTAATTATACCGGATTCCTTGAAAATATTGACTTTGGCTCATCACATGGAAATTGCTAACTAGAATATATACCAAATTTTTAGAACTAACAAACTTATTGTTACATTATAGACCCACGTCCAGGCAAATTTATTTGGAATGTTCAGAGATCCATCATTATTCCCTAGCCCCGAGGAATTCAAACCAGAAAGATGGCTGAGAGAAAGTAACATGAACAACAACCTCAAAGCTTTATCAAACTTAGTATGGGGACACGGAGCAAGAATGTGCATAGGTATTATTTGACGGAAATTTTTATATGTGGTTTCGGACAAAATAACTTGTTACCTTTGAATCTGTGAACGAACTATACTCAATGATACACTACAGTGAAGTTTTTTCATGTTTTAGGTCGTCGATTTGCAGAACAGGAGATGCATATTATGTTGACGAAGGTATGTGTCCATTATGTGTACCGTTCTTAAGATCTGCATAACAAAGTATTATATATATATATATATATATATATATATATATATATATATATATATATATATATATATATATATATATATATATATATATATATATATATATATATATATATATCTGCGTCCAATTACTTTGTGTATGAAAAAAAGATATATCAGATCTGTTACCCCTAAGCTTATTGGTTTCATGTACAAAATCCTTATCAGCACCGCCAAAATATTAAGATAACAAACATCTTGATTATTGTAGAATATAATGACATTGATTAAATTACATATGTTATCATTTTTTTGTGCAGAATTTTAAGTATAATTATTATTTTTAATTAGATTGTGCAGAATTTTAAACTAGAGCACGATGGCACCGTTGAACCCGTCCTCAATACAGTCATGACTCCAGACAGACCACTCAACATAAAATTCATTCCTAGAAACTAAACATCAACATTAACTACTACCGATTGCCTTCGACAAAATTATTATTGGTCAAAATGCAAGCCAAGCAAAGTCTTAGTATCAACAAGTACATAAATGTCATCGGTGAATCGAACGACAGCTTCCATTTCATCTGGATATATATCTTAATAAGAACAAAAGCTCTTATATTCCTTTACACATTACGTCTATGTTTCTATATTTCCTCTTTCTATTTTCGAAATTAATTCCAACATTATAACAAAGTATTTCGCTGGACGCTGGAGGAAATTTATGTACCAGATAAATGCATAAAGATCTGATCCATGGAATCAGAATTATATAGCACAAACTTTTAACTTCATTCAGTTAAATCTTTTACAGAAGATAAGTATGCTTTGCACTTAGAAAAACTTGTTTGTTCTCATTTCTATTAATCTCAAAATTTTGGATACATTCTTGTTTTCCTCAAATAAAGATCTTCAACAAACTGTTTTCGAGATTCAACAAACTGTTTTCAAGATTTCTTGTCACTGAATGAAAATTCACGATTTCACTTTGCTTTACAAAATCTTCTTTACTAAATTATGGAAGTAACAAGTAACAGGTGCTTTGTAGCCAAAGGTTAGACAATACACTAAACGAAGACAGATATCGTGGACACATGCAGTATCAGAGAAAGGAGCCTGGGAGAAGGTGGCATCTCCTGTTTGACTAGCCGAACCCGCTATGTATGTTGGAAGTGTACACCCATCAGAGTAAGTCAAAACCTTGTAGCTATAAGGTTGAATAAATATTCTGGAATAAAACGCAATGAAACGTCATAATCGGGAAGTTCTTCAACAGGTCAATAAATATTTGGAAACCAACATCTCACATATCTATATGACGAAAGTATTAATTTCTATACTTAGAAAGATAAGGTAAGTGGGTAGTACAGATCTTCAATAGACATTTCTCCCATTTCATGTGGCGTCGCGGCCTTATATTAAACAAACAACGACTTTTGCTGGAAAATTCATTATGTTGTTAATGCCTGGAATGTGACGTCACAGCAACATAACACAGATCTGAGCTACCAATTTTTACTTGTTAGAGATTGTCCCTTGCATTAAGTGAAATTTGAAAACAAGTCTATCTCTACAGATTTATGTTTGTTATCATGGTCAGGATAGGCAGTTTACTGATACTGACCCTAAAAAGATAAAAAAAATTCCCTAAGCTGCTTCGTCGTGTGATGCTTATAAAAGGTTCCCCGTGGATTGTTTAACATTGATGTTATAATACCCTTTTTCGAATATATGTGACTATAACAATTTTGATACAACCTTTTCCAACATAAATCTCATACCTGAGGTGTTGAAATGACTTGTTTTCATTTTTCTGAGTGCTGGACTTTCATGGCGGATTGGCAAACCAAACAGTAGATTCCTACTCTGCTTGAATATCTGATCTAGCTTCTGAGTTTCTGGGATTAATAAATGTCCATCTTGGTGCGTAGATGTGGTTGCCAAAGCAACAGTTAATATCGTAACATTTAAAATCGTCAGACAGACTTGAAATCTGATTATTGATATCACGTGCGACGCTCTATAGACTATGTTTGCATTTATCAAATATCATTGTGTGACATGATGACGTCCGTATTTTATTGTTAAACCGTTTGTAAATCGTTACATCATTTACACTAATCATGACTTTTCACCGATGGTGACTACTGTTATACCATTAAAGGCTATAATGAGATATACTACCTCCCATGTGCCCATGGAATCACGGCGGGTGTGATCAGACAACAAGATATGCTTATTCCTCCATGGTATCTCATCCCACCTCTGGTTCTTCTATGAGTAAATGGTAGCCAATATTACTACTTTGTTCGGTATAATATCTGGAACTGCTCTGTATTTCAGTATTTTACTTGCGTCTATAGCAATGTCTTAGTAGACATATTAAGTTTTATGCCGTGCATACACAAGTGATGTAGGGAAAGTATACCAGTTAAAAGGTACTCGCAATGAAAAAACCCAAATTACAATCTGCCGAGAAAAGACGTATGAATGGTCACAAGGCATACCGTAGTCGTATTCACAGTTGTGGCATAAATAAGGGATAAAAATTTTCTCAAGTTGAGAGATCATAATAATATATAAACACGTATGGTAATGCAGAATAACACCATGGTATCAAATAATATATTAAGCGACATCAAAATGAGGAAATAGTGCTCTGCCGGTCTGGAAGCGAGAGCTCAGACCCCTGATCTGTAGGAGTCCCAACTAACAGTCACAGGAGACGAGGTTCAGGACCATGTCTCCTCTGAAGGAGGTTTCAGCAAGGCTTGTCATTTAGTCCCCGCCGCCCTGTTATTCAGCGTGCAACGTTCAAGTAAAAGTCTGTATAAGGCTGTAGAGGGGCTCAATACAAGACTTATAGTCTTTTTGATTATCTCAGGGGCATATTGTCTATGACGAAGGCGTTTAATTATTTTGGACGACCCGACGAAATAAGTTGTCGGAATCTTTGCCCCTTCTTATTTTGAATACAAGATCACCGTAGAAACTGGGATGGGAAATTCCGTTGGATACATATTGTTGAAAAGTGCAATTTCCGAATTAACATATGAGTTCTGAATACGATCTAAAGAATTTGCCAAATGTTTTTCCAAGTTTGTGATATCTGTAACCCTGAGTTAAAAGTTTCAAAGTAATTCGTAAATTTTCGGTATGAAAATCCAAAACATCAGTGCAGCCCCTGGCAAATCTAACCAACTGAGATATATAGATACCATATGATGGAAGTGTAGTGACATCGCCATCCAAATAAGGGAAAGTTACAATAGAAAATCCAAAATGGTCATGTTTATGGTAAAAAGTAGAATGAATTTTGTTGTTAATTATCTTAATACTTAAGTCTAAGAAAGGTGTTTTTGTATTACAAATATTAGCTAAGTTTATTCAAAGTTCGGGTGTGTATTCTTTCAAGCGCAGGGTTATCGAAAATAAGATTTCATCAAGATATTTAGATGTATCATTGAATTTATTAAGCCATTTAGATTTTAATAGAGTACATATATATATATATATATATATATATATATATATATATATATATATATATATATATATATATATATATATATATATATATATATATATATCTGCTATAAGAGGTGCGCAGTATACCCATAGGAATCCCAACTATTTGTTGATAAATCTTGCCATCAAATTGCAGGTAAATATTATCCATCAAAATCTCTATAGCTTTACATAATTCAGCGCAAGTCCAGTATTTTTATGAAGCATATTGTATGTTCGGAAAGAATCCCGAGTTTTAGATTTTCTGTTAAAACACCAAACGTATGATAGACAACAACTTACTTTTAATCAAACCATGTGGAAGAGAGGTATATAAGGTAGAAAAATCAAATGAAGAGATTTGAGTATCTTGGAAATTACGTAAAAGGAGCTTTCCAATTCCAATTCACTATGACAAAAGTTTGTAAATTATTCTGAAATTAAGGAGTACCTCCCTCGTGCACAGCTCTGTCCTTAGGTTGTCTTTGGCTCTTTAAGGTGGGGGGGGGGGGGGGGGGGGGGGGGGGGGGGGGGGGGGGGGTGTTGGTCAGTTTGGTAATTGGTATGCTCTTCAAATATATACACTTTAGATTTCAACAGTTTTATACTTGAACATTACTGAAGAGACATACGTTGTCGAAATGGACATATGGTATACTAATGGATACACGTATATATATATATAATATGATTTGATGTTTATCATTACCAATGAGTGGATACCGCTGCTGATGGACTGTTAGTTCCCGAGGGTCATCATTAACCAAATTTCAATGCTTATGTACTGACCCGATATATATATTTCCGATTCATAGTGACAAAAGTTTGTAAATTATTTTCAAAATTTTCATTATAAGAAACATCACCCTCGTGCACAGTTCTGTCCTTATGTTGTTTTGGCTCTTTTTTTAGTTTCAGTTTGTTATTTAATTTGCTCTTCGAATATTTAGGCTTTGTTTCTTCACTCTCCCCAGGTACCTGATCTCACTCCATCATAGGGGTTCACATATGCTCTTCAAGTAGTTATATTTTGTTATTTTCCACTTGGTTTTAATTTTCACTGCTTTTTTTTTTTTTTGTCCTCTGGTTTCATGATTTTTTGGACTTATGGTTTGGATTTACCCATCATCTTTACATTCACAATTTCTGCCTTGATTATTACTGAAGAGACATAAGATATCGATATGCGCATATGGTGCTTCTAAATTGATACACATATATATGTTCCGATATTTATTATTGTCACTTAGTGGATACCATTGCTAATGGACTGAATGTCCCTGAGTGTCATCACAACCTCAGTGCTTCTGTACTTACCCGATATATATATATATATATATATATATATATATATATATATATATATATATATATATATATATATATATATATATATATATATATATATAGTAACAGGACGGCCTCCCTTTCTTCCCCTCATGTATAGTATTCCTCAGTAGTGTATTTCCGTAATACTTTTCATGTTCCGAGATAGATGAGTCAGGATATGCCAGTTCATTATTTTATTCCATTCAAGCTGTTGAATAACATTCTTAAAGCGATACTCTCATATGCAACATATATCTGATATGATGGCCATATACAGATAAAAATATATACATAGCACACGAAAAAGGAGAGGGAGAGAAAGGTTTGTCTCTTGCGTGGTGGGAGATAGCGTAGGTTTACTTCAGGTAGCAATAACGAAATTCACTGTATAAACTATGCAGTTATCTTGAAATTACTTATTAAAAATGTTATTGTCAGGAAAATGTTTGTCAGGAAAATCCATATGTCAGGAATAATTTGCGTGGAAATTTACTTTACTATTGTTTCTATGTACTTCAGATGCGTATCTATTTGCCGATGTTTAAAACATAATTAGTTTTAGAATTCATTTTTGTACCTAGATAGTTTCTGTTAGTTTGTTTGTTTCCTGACAGGACGTCTTTACTCTACGAGCTATCTGCAGAAACTGAATCCTTGCCGCCTTATATACTCTTATAAAATCCTGTCAGCCAATCAGATTGCAGGAAAATTCCTGACAACCTGACATTGTAACCAATGTTCCTGACAATGCACTTTTTTAGTGTATAAATTGAATGTAATACACTTTTTGACATCAAAATGACACCTATAGGCTTAAATCTAAGATTGATGATAAAATGTCATACAACCAAGGACTTACATCTCTGTAAATATTGGCAGAAAATACTTCCGTATTACAACCGCAATACACACAAGGATGTAACAATTGACTGACAAAATACAGTGCAAAAACAGAAAATGTAAAAAGTAAATGAAATAACCACAGTTTGACAATAAACTGAGTAGTTACAGTAAAATTTAGCGTGTCTAAAGGGATTTTACGAATAAGATAAAGAAAAATAATCTTAGACATCACTGCTGGCAAATTCAAATTATTGCGCCAGTCACACTTGTCGATCGTGATCAAAAGGTGCAATATTTAAGATGTACCCAGTGTCTACTTAAATCACATTCATGCATTGTCCCCAATTTACAAATAGTAAATGTACGCATTTTGTGGATTTGGAATAATAAGTTCTGTTTTTTCCTTCTCTGAACTTTCTTATGATTTGTCTGAAATCAATATTATTTATTTGCTTTTACTATTTTATATCATAAGGGAAGGGGAGGGTTTTCTATCATGATTTTACTGAATATTATTAAAATAAATTATTAATTATTTTTTTTATTATTGAATGAAGTAATACAATGTATATTAAAAAAAGTTTTAAACATTTAACATTACTCCAATCACCTAAAGGAATGATTACTTAATATTGAAATACATGTAATTGAAATACCAAGACGAAGAAGTACTCTATTTGCAAAAACTTTATATTTGTCATATCACTTTATCATCCACGTTTTAACCCAATATATATATATGTAAACATTTCTATTACTCGCTATATAACATCTATATTGCGACAAGAACGTTATTGCCAACAACGGAAAATACATAGCATATTATTCGCAATAAAATAACAAAAACATATCATTGGCCTGATTCTATTCTAAAAAATCAGGGGACACCTTTGGCATTGACCTTTCCCAATATGATTGACATGTGGATGTAAACGTGTGTAGCTCTTTTGGGGGAATCACGGCTTATTTAAGTGCTATGTAAAAATGACTTAGTGATTGGAGTAATTTTAGCATAATATGAAATATATTTAATGTATACATAACCTGTTTTTGACGCATTTTCTCGGAAGTTTGTATTTATTGACAGAAAATCGATCTAAGATTTGAAACAAGTGAAAAATGACGTCATAATCGCTATTGTTAACAAACGGCGACGGTTTTCCCTAAAGTGTCGCAGTTATGGTAGTGTCGTAGTTAGGGGGTTTGACGATATATATATATATATATATATATACTTCCAATTCGCTGCGACACAGTTTGCACTAAATTACGTAATATTTTAATAATTTATATCAAATATTTTACCTATATTAATATTTTACGTTAATATTCTATGATATATGTTAAAATTTAAGTAACAGTGATCCAGAAGCCAGTATGACTCAGTGGGTGAGGTGCTCTACTCGTGACCGAGAGCTTCTGGGTTCGACTCCCGCACACCGGTGCTCTGTCTTTCGAATGGAACAGTAAAACCCCGGGTCTCGGTAGAGGTGGGACGCAAAAAATTACTCACTACTTCAGGTGGGTGTGTTGCAAAGGAATAAATTTCTAAACAATGCAACAGGCAGATGTTGTGATCATATAAGTGAAATAATCGTGGAAGTGACGAAAAACAATAAATATTGAATGAATGAACAGTGATTCATTCACGTGTTTTTGATGTCTTATTACATGTGCACCACCTGGAAGGTGCCATTGTTACTTGTGGACCAGAGGGGTAAGAGTACACCTGAATTCCGGTATCATGATCAGTTATGATCGGTTTTGTGGTGACCTCTTCACCAATAAATAGTTACCAATATAGTATCTAAATTTGTTGAAAATAAAAATAATAGTGCAACGTTACACCTATTTTTCCATATTTTCTATTCATCATTGGCAACTACATTCAGCAATTGGTTTATACTTATTTCGGCTTTAGAATCATTGTTGTGGTAAATTTTCATTGTGTTTCATTCTTTTAAAATTTCATTTGACACAACATATCGGATGTTTAGATACAAAATCCTCAAATCATTTGCTGAAAAACAATACCACCCTTGAAATTGACACGTGCTGCATAAACGGAGCTCAAGGTAAGATTAATTTGTGAGAGGTCAAGATAATGGTCAGACAATGCTAGACAGTGCTCAGCCAGTTGACCTGTCTGAACAACTTCATGTCTTACAACTAATAGGAAATCGATGATCTTAATACTTTATCGAGACTACGGTCAGCTGTTCCTGCAATTAGAGTACAAGGAAGCTTTAAACAAACGAGAAAATCTGTCAACTTCGAATGGTATATATTCAAAGCCACTTATTTATAAAACTGATTTTCTGTTTGGTATATGTGTTTCATCATCCGTCACTTGATGACAAAACAATACTAATAACAGAATGGCGAGACTGTAATAAGTTCTGAGGGGACAACTGTTTGGTTTTAATGACAGAGGAACGATTAATCCTAGAGGGTTTCATCATTTATTCTAAATACATTCTTTGACAGAATATTTATCTCTAACAAATCAAAGGTCAGACTATTTACTTCCTTTATATATACCGCGGTGTGATAGTACACTGGTACTGCAACAATTTCTGGACAGTAAGAGTTCTTAGACAGTAACAGTTTCCGGAGGCTTTGCTGGTCTGAGCATAATAAACAACTTCAACAAGGGCTCATCCCAAAGTGTTATATATTAAACGATTTTAATGTAAAATTATATTTTCCTAGTAAAAACATTTGCCCTATTTTCAAAATCCACGTATGCGGGTGGCGGTTGATCATTGTTGATCAAAGTGTGTCAAATTGGGATTGACCATTGACTTTGCCAAACTTTATATAATTTTATTCACTTATAAATTAGTTTACCAAATCGTCCTGAAACTATAACAGTACAATCGACTAAAGTAGCCGAAATGTTTTCAATTATTTATTAAATACATCGTAGATGTTGATTGTTTGCAGTGTGGAGCGCGTAACAGAGTTTGAATTAAGTGTCATCATACCCTTTTTTCCCGATGTTGTGTGGCTGTTGCACTTTCTACACAGTGTTTGTTCCATTTATGTATGTATACAGTGCTGATTTAAATTTTTTTCTTCTGTAGTTTATGGCATTCACGGTGGGTGTGACTAGCCAAACAGAAGACGCTCACTCCTCCTGGGCACCTGGTCTCACCTCTGGATTTCAGGGGTCCGTGAAAGTCCACTTTGGTACATTGCCATAGTCATGTGACATCTGTTACTTTCGTATTTTACATTTGAATATTAAATGTTTCCATCCGTTTTAATAAGTTATTGATACGAATATTAAAAACGCAATTAAAGGAATGCTTTTCTTGATTATTGTATCCATGTTTGCACTTCTCGTAATTGATGTGTTGTGTGGTTTCAGTCTTACCACTAATTATGTAAAATTTGTTATTCGATAGAAAACTATTAGTTCGGTATCTTTTCAAAGAGTCATAGATATTCAAATCATTAATTTTGTTTATGTAATGACACAGACAGTCCTAGAGGAGAAAGCATCTCCTGTTCGGCTACATACACCAATCATTAATGCCCAAAGCATACAAACGGCCACATTAAATAAAACTGCGTGCGTGAGAGTAAATGGACCAAACTACATGGACTGCTGTCCAGATGTAAGTATCTCGTGTCCTACAACCTACCACGGTGGACACTCATTGACTGCTGGAAATTAAAAGGTAAAACCAAATGCCCAGATGTAAGCATCTCATGTCCAACAACGTACCACGGTGGACATGCGTGGACTGCTGGAAATCAAAAGGTAAAACCAAATGTTCAGATGTAAGTATCTCCTATTCAGCGGCGTACCACGGTGGACATTCATTGCCCGTTTGATTTTAAAGGTAGACACGGTGGATATGCGTGGACTGCTGGAAATCAAAAGAGGTAAAACCAAATGTCCAGATGTTAGCATCTCGTGTCCAACAACGTACCGTGGTGGACATGCATCGACTGCTGGAAATCAAAAGGTAAAACCAAATGTCCAGATGTAAGCATCTCGTGTTCAACAACGTACCACGGTGGACATGCATCGACTGCTGGAAATCACCTCGTGCCCAACAACGTACCACGGTGGACATGCGTGGACTGTTAGAAATCAAAAGGTAAAACCAAATGTTCAGATGCAAGTATCTCCCTATTCAGCGGCGTACCACGTGAATATTCATTGCCTGTTTGATTTTAAAGGTTACACAGTACGCCCAGGAGATGCAAGCATCTTCCTATTCAACGGCATACCACGGTGGATATTCATTGACCGCTGGAAATTAAATGTCCTCGAGGAGTAAACATCTTCTGTTCGGCTAGATACACCAATCATTAATGCCCAAAGCATACAAACGGCCACATTAAATGAATCTGCGTGCGTGAGAGCAAATGGACCAGACTATAGAGAGTGTCACTGTCACACAATATAAGAAAAGGGGTATAACTCTTAAACCCATAGGGATTTTATGTGATCTTTACATCAAGAAAGAGCTATTAGGACAAAGCAAATGATGTTGATGCTATTCTCAACACTACATTAACAGGCAGTATGGATAATAAATTTGAGGTCGTGACATCTATCAAACACAGCGTGTGTACAGACAGATTCTGAGTAAAAGAAAACTATCAGGAGTTTCCAAGTGGCTAAGACAACAGGAGTCCACATGAAATACCTTAATGAAGAAAGATATGAGCCAAGGTTGTATATAACTTAACATGTACTGTGTTCCTTTCATCAGTTGCTAGGAAGCAGTTTATTCAGTAACATTATAAAACAGTGATTGTTTAATACAGGCGGCTACATCTTAAGTATATATAACATAAACATAACAAAACTAAACTCAGATTTATGACAATTTCCTAGAAAGAATGTAACAAATACTTCAGATAATGACCCCCTAAAATTCAAACCCAACACATTTCTGCTACGTAAAGTGTAGCTTTACACTACACTTACAATAAATATTAGAATAAAGCAATTCTACAAGTAACCAAATGTTTTCTTGCTCCTTTGCTTTTCACTCTTTTCTGCTAATATTCAGCTCTTTCTTATAGTGTTTTCACAGCATTTTATTTAATTTTCTGTGTTTTTTTAATTGGATGTATATGTAATTAAGGTTGCAACATGTTTTAATGTTTCATATTTTTTAAATAAATTTTACAAACAACCAAACAGTTGGGGTTTTTTTTTTTCCTTTCTTTAATTTTTCATTTTTATTTCTTTTTTTTTTTTTTTTTGTTAATCAGTCTCCTCTTTAAATAAAGTCTTCTACAAATTTTTCACTGGATTTTAAAATAGCTTGGATCATAAAATCTTTCTACAAAATGATCAAATAATTGTCAATTTCCTTGCAATAATTGATATCTAGACCACAATGTACTCCTATGTAATCCTCATATCGCAGTAAAACCTCAAAGATCTGAAATCCAACAGAGACAGCTGCAGCGTTGTTATCATCTATAGATATGGCACAGAGGATAAATTTCAAAGCATCAGTAGATCAAGGACTTATTTGTCTAAAATATTATCTTACCTAAAACAAAACAATCGAACAAGATCAAAGATGATCAAAATGTTTATACTTTGTGTCATACATAGATCTATGTTTACAAAATAAAAAATGGTAAACATTAATTCAAGTCCCTTGCAACATTTTCTTTAAGCTTTAATGTTAGAAAACTTTACCTGGATTTGGTATACCAATATCTTTATAGAAAATATATATCTGAACTTGTTATAGTGATATCTTCTGCAAATTCACCTAGTTTGGGTACACCAAGGTCTTTATAGAAATTTTACCTTGATAAAGTTTACTGGTATCTTTCGAAAAATTTTACCTGGATTTGGTTTACTGGGATCTTTAGGGAGAAACTGACCTGAATTTGTTATCCTTGGATTACTTATTCTACAGAATATAATGATCATTGATATGAAGTTTTAAAATTGAATCAAAATCATAATAAATCTATATCTGTTAAATGTTTGATTGACACTTATTAATCACATATTCATCGTAATTTTAATTATGCATAACTTAGTGATCACCTGCGCTTGGAATGAATAAAACTGTATCAGAATAAGATGTAAAATCTGGGAAAAGTAAAATTTCATGGTAGAATGGCTTCATTACATTATCATACACTTTGCTTTTGATATTTTGCTGAGGTGAGATAGGTACTTCGCACTCAATTGGTGGGATTAATGTTTGATTCAAAGACTTTGGTTATTATTAGAATATATTCAGGTAAAATAACGGTATATTAAGTCCCTGTGAATGAAACATGTTACATTAAAGTCTGACATCAAACCATTACAATCTTGACATACTGAATCTTGACATCCTGAAAACCCGACTAACTACAAAAAATTTAATCATGATACATTGATTCCTGATATATTAAGATATCTGAATCATGATACATTGAATTCTGACACATCCAGATATTTTAATCATGACATATTGATTACCTGACATATTGAATCCTGATATATTGAATCATGAAAAAATGTATCCTTATGAACTGAATCTTGATACATTGAATCATGAACTAATGTATCCTTATGAACTGAACTTTGATACATTGAATCATGAACTAATGTATCCTTATGAACTGAATCCTGATATATCGAATCATGAACTAATGTATCCTTATGAACTGAATCCTGATATATTGAATCATGAACTAATGTATCCTTATGAACTGAATCCTGATATACTGAATCATGAACTAATGTATCCTTCTGAACTGAATCCTGATATATTCAATCACAATACACTGAATCAAGACTCAGTGAATCCAGAGATAATATCCTTAAGAAATGTATAATCGCAACTAAAAATGATACATGTATACTCAACCCTGATACATGTATCGAGTCTTTTCGTTATACAGAGTTCTTTCCCATATGAGCAGGTATCTGACGTCAAACCATTGTGACGTGAACCAGTTCTATGGAAACTGGGGTAAAATTACGGGAAATGATATAGAAATCATATGACGTCACAACGGTTTGACGTCAGATACTTGTTCAAATGGGATATTACTCTACACAATGAAAAGACCTAATATTGATTTAATAATCGGAGTCACTTTACACAGCATCCTGACATATTTACAAAGTATGATACAAATATTGAATCCTGGCTCCCTTATACAAGATCTCCCTTCATGATCACTTGACTTGTTGAATCATAATGCACTGCATCCTGATACACATATGAACTAAATAATTATATTAAATCTTTCTTGAACCATAATATATTTCATCCAGTAAATTGTTAATTTATTTAAAGTCTGATTTGATTCAAATGCTAAAAATAAATTTTAAAAATTTAAGAGAAGCATGTTCAGGTAGGATGCTTTCTTGTATATACAAAATGCACTGAAGTCCAGAGAATATGTTGTCACAGTAAGTCAAGGAACATTCACTGCATTTTAAAAATTATATTATCATTAATTCATGAAGTTTTTAGGTAAGACTTCAGCAATACATACACATGTATATACACCCCTCTATAACAGATAATTATACATGTATAACATAATTACTTATATACAATGAATATTAAACAAAAGAGTACAACCACAGACTAGGATTTTTTGCAAATGGATACTGTTCTGGTAAAATATATACATAGAAATCTCACCAAGATACAAATAATATAATAATTGTTTAAACAAGATGTGTTAGGGAAACACAAACGCCCCAGTTTGCAACTAAGCCCAGATAAGGCAAATTCTGAAATGTAGGTCAAAGGTCACGGTCAAGGTCACAAGGTCAATAACCTTGGTGAAATTTGAAAGGGCTTTATTAATGAAGTATGCATACCAAATATGACGTCTCTATCTCTCATAGTTAAATAGTTATGGTGAAGGTTAAAGTTGACAACAGACAGACAAACAAATAGACAAAAAAAAAAAACAAACAGACAGACAAGACAAAAACAATATGCCCCTGATCTATTGGTCCAGGGGCATAAAAATTATCTGTATCTGAGACAAGACAAAAACAATATGCCCCTGATCTATTGGTCCAGGGGTATAAAAATTATCTGTATTTGATATAAGTTCAGTTACAACATAAAATAAAATAATGAATATTAGTTAGCAATAACGTAATAATTTTAAATATTAGAATTAAGTACATAAGTCATACGATAATGATCTGTTAAAATTACTACGAAAAATAATTGGCTAATATACTGAAATGGTTAAAAATAGTTTCCACAACCATCATTTACAAAGGCTTTAAGGTGATCACAGTTCTGATCCAAAATAGCACTGCACAACCATGATGTTAAAATAGGAGGTCTATAATGATAATATGCAAATGAACTACCCTTCCCATCCCCAATAAAAACACATACACACATAGAACAAGACAATAAATCAGCCAATAATACTATTTCTATTAATTTCTATAAACTTAAAGAATAAAAAGCTAACAAACAAAACAAAATTAAAAAAAAAAATCAACAAAAACACCTAAACTATTCACAAGAACAACTTTTGTACAGAGTATACTGTATAAAGTCTAAACAGATACTCTCAAAATATCTTGAAAAAAATAACTGATACAGTTCATTGATTATTACAAGTACTATAATACAAGTCATTCTTTCTGAGCAATCTTTTATAAATTAATCTTAACAATCATATAAACGAATTAAAACTTAGAGGAAAGTTGTAAACAAGCATTGTATAAAAATATGGAAATTCATGATGTCTTGGGGAATACTTGAGGCAGAATTGCTAAACACTTCTTGAAATACAATAATCTGGGATGTCGTAATTGATTTTCATAGAATTATTGTTCAATTACTAAAACATTCTTTGAATGATTTATATGTATTACCCTATATACACAGAGATTATAAGATTGAAATGCTATTTTCGATAGGGAAAAGGTATTTGTTTCAATTTGAAAAATATGAAATTTCTCTGAGCTCTCAAAAATAATTCATTCATTTTATAGATATAGAGAAGTTACAACATAAAAATTTTTAAGATACAAAATCACATTTATAAGAGATACTTAAAAGTTAAACAGTTTCTATGGCAACCAAATCTTCAAGGGTGAACATAATTCTATAAAAAAAAATTATCCCCTTGATCAACAATGAGTATTGATGTATATAAATAAAACATGTCATCAATAACTAAATAAAAACTGATTTGCAATTATCTATTTAAAAATAATTGCACAATATTTTGCTGCCAGCAAGCGATGCATTTATACATGTATATCATGCATGTTAGCAAGTAAATCTTGATATCTCTAATACAAACTTGTAAAGTCTATAATTAAATCTATTGAAACAGAAATACACTAGCCTATAAATTGGTAGTATTAACTTAGAGAGGACTAATATTAAAGACAAAACGTTTGATCAACACAAAAGTCACAAATGAAAATACATTTTTCATTCTACGGTACGTATGAAGTCAAATAATTATTTTAATGAGGATTTTAACCCGCTCTGAGTACATAAATGTGTACACAGTTTACACACATATACATTTATATTGACATGCATGCCCTTTTTAATACACATAAATTATTGCACACTATATTCAAAGGTAAAATATTTCAGAATGCCAGCATCCTTTCACACACATGAGTTTTTTTTTCTATCAATAATCACTTTTAAAACTCTAAGCACAATTTTATAAATTCCCCAAGTACAGTAAAATAAAAACTGAAATGACTTCTGCTCATAGGTTTATGCCATAAATTATAAATGGAAATTGTTAGAAGCAATCTTTTTTTTTAAATTTCTCAAGAATGATGAATTTGATATTTACAGTATCCAAATTTGATACTGACAATTTCCTTGAATTAATCTGACCAATCCCACATTAATAGATTGCAATCGATCACAATTTAATTAAATTAATTGGCAATTAGCTTACATTTACATTAACCACACTTCAATTAGACTGCAATTATCTAAAACTCTGATTATTTATTATATCACCTTAGTATTTATTATCGGTTTATATCAAAAGAATATTCGACAAATATGGAACGATAAATCATTTAAATACAAGATATCTTTTATATTCTAAACAAATCTGTTTCTCGGTCATCATTATGTCATTACATTATCGAATGTTAAACCTCAACGATTGACCCATCTTTTCATGGATTCCTCCCAGTCGGTGCTTCCGCCTTCTTCGTCATCTGTCCGTATGTACGAATCTGCATCAGACGGTATGAAACTGTCATCGTCTGTCGTACACGTACTGGAGGTCATCCTATTTGGTAATTCCTGTAAATAATTCAGTCATCAAAATGTACAGATGTAGCCTACAAATGACAGGTGTGTATATTTGAATTAAAAAACATGTACTTATATCAGATGCAGTTTTAAGTAATTTTGATAAAGTGTTCAAAGGAACATATGCACTGACAGATGGACACTGGTCTTACCAGTACGTTCTTTTGCTTCAAAGATTACACAATAATTATATGACTATATCTAAGCATACTTTTTGACCATTTGAAGCCATAATTTTTACAGAAATAAGGAAAAAGGAAGTTTACTTTTGTTATATCCCTACCTAAAAAGACAAGAGTAAACATACCTTTGGATGTCCATCGTACAGTTCATCATCTACCCTATCTGACAAGGCATCCTCATTCTTGACAAAGGAATCCAAGTCATCCATTACTAGCTCACTAAGATCTGGCTGGGAGTAGGTGATTATATTCTCATAGCTGTAAACAAATTAGTTGAGGTTATCAACCATTTGCGATTCTAGCTGAACCCATCCTTTTAATACCCACTGACACCAGAGCCAGACACGCCCACTTTCAGATATTTAAACATATGCCGGCATCAAAAGACATATACAAATGATCCTTCTTTTCACAACCTCGAAACAGATATACAGTCCCCTTCCATAGATATTTTTTGAGAATGGCTGTCTCAGCTGTTCTCACAACACTAGGTTAATCACTTTACACATACATGCACATAACTTCAATAGGTATTTTTATATTTTTTTTTTGGTATTTAAATAACATCACGCATGCATAATACGGCTCTTCTGAGATATGCATCAGAGCTTCAATTAAGTCAAATGTTAGGCATTCTATATCTGCTATGATATTCACTGGTAAAACCGTAAACAACAACCCTCTTGAAAATTTTCAGTGTGACGTAAATAAGAGTTGTACTGCTATGATTTTCATTTTGTATAATTAGAATATGGTTATGAATTATGTTATACATGTACAAACAAATGTTGTCTTCCACTTTTTAAACAAAATTTTGTTGTTATGGTAGTACCCTATTTATATCATGCCGGAAATTGGACACCTAACATTTCATGTAAAATTTGAAGCCGACACATATCTCGTAAGTCCTGTATAGCAAGTAATCTTGAGTGTCCAGAAAAAGAAGAAAATGAACCTTCATGGTATACAAGTAACATGTATTTTCAAAGCTTAATCTATATCAAAAGATGAATGAAAATAATTCATTTTGTACTTGGTATGCTATCAAAGCACGAAAAACAAATGAACATAGGAATTTAACAAATTTTTCACTTTCTTTTAAAGTGCACAGAGAAAAAGGAATTATTGGTCATACCAGTAGTTGAGACTGCATACAGAAAGTATGACCAGGATACAAAAGAAATGACCCTCACTTAAAACAAGACATATTGTGAGACACGATCTGATACACCCAATATAAAAATTTACCTTCAAAAGCAAAATTCTTCAAAATGGAACAGACCATATACATGTATATACCTCAGATGTAATAATAGGCAAAACATAAGCAGAGACCTCTCAAAGCACACAAGTACACTACTAGCTACATTTTGAACACTGAAAGATTTTGTGTCCAATGCATGTGAAGAAATTGTAAACATAGATGAAAAAAATGAAGTAGGCCATAATTATGGAGATGATAGGTATACGGTTAGACTTACTTGTCGCTTTCTGTATCACTATACTGGCTAGAGGAATTGGAGGAATGTTTCTGACGTCGAGCCCGTAACTGGGAGATGAAATCTTTGTCTTGATCTGCTCGTTTTAGAACTTCTTGCTGCCATTTTTCCATAGATTCCTGAGTATGCACTAAATATGCATCAGCCATTTCAATATTTGCCTCCCTGTCAGCAATATCTTCTTCATCTTCACTGATATCCGCATCTGTGTTCATCAGATAGAAGATCATGTGAAAAATACATCTCTAAGAAGATGTTGTTTTAAAAACAATCTCAATTTTACGTGGACATTTGAATACTTAGCAATGAACAAAGATTGTGCTTTTCTAAAATTCTACACTCTCTTGATTAATTAAACTTCATGAGACAAAGAGAAATATTTTTATTCACCAGATGTGTGACTTAAATATTACATGGGACTTCTTCAAAACATTAGTTAAGATTAGGTTATTCCTGTTTAAGTGAACAAAATTAAGATTTCAGATATACATGTACAATATTTCATTCTATCAAGTATCCAGTGTTCAATTAATGAAAGAAACTGGAAAAAAAACCTTTGAACAACAACAGTTTATTGTAGGTAAAAATTGCAGTGCCAGAGACTGCTCAAGCCTCTTCTTCAAAGAAAAATTTCCATGAAATCTGAGATTTACTGCAGAAGCATTTGTCTGTTGCATTGCTTGAATTTTTGCTTAAATTTTTATCAACAATACAATGAACTGATAAAGGGCTTTTTTAAGGTTCGAAAGACCCACTGTGACAAGGGATATAAATCAAATTGTCCTACACTAAAAGACTGACCTTCATATTACACAGCTAAACTTGATCCTCATAGTTTTGGATTACTCATTAGTTTTCGAAATCTAAAAAAATCTGATTTACCATACCAAAGTACAATTCAGGTGATTGAAAAGACATAAAGAAAGGTCAACTGCATGAAACAAGTATTAGGATAAAAAGAGAGGAATTTAAGGTGAAGTACCTACCTGAATTAAGTTCCTTGACCAATGACGACATAGCACTTGTGACCGAATCCGTTGCTACGAGGAGATCTGTTCTCATTCCTCTAATGTTATTGGAGGCCCTGGGCTGGCTAAAAGCCTGCTGAACATCTCCACCAACCCCCTGCAAGGTCAAAGACTCAAGGGCAGGAGTTGAGGGTTCACTAGTGTAATCATGTGGCCTAACTGGAGACTCTGATTGGCTACGAGTCGGTCGGTAGGCATTGCCATTTACTGGAGATTGGGGTGAGGTAGGGTGAATCTGCAAACCAGAATTATTCACTTAAAAACATTTTTTGATGACTGAAGGGTAAATTTTATTTGAGAATATACAGAGATATAATAATTAGATTTTGAAACTCTGCAAGTTATATCTTCTACATCTATTTTTCATTCAATATAACTATACTATTGTTCTCTCTTGAATTAATGAGTCAGAGTAGCTCAGTGGGTGAAGTGCTTGGCTCATGACTGAGAGGTTCCAGGTTAAATTCCCACCCTGGGCACACTGGTGTTTTGTCCTTCGGATGAGACAGTGACAACTGAAGTACTGTGTCATGGTAAGTGTAGCATGTCAAAATCCCTTACTGCTTCAGGTAGGTCCATTGTAAAGCCATAAAGTTCTATGCATTTTATTTGGCATATGCTGTCACCATATCAGGGAAATAATTGTGAAGTGGCATAAAACAATGATTTATTTTTTGACTTGCTTAAATCATACAAATGCAACAAGAATTGTTAACAGAAAGACCGACAGATTGATGATGGACACTGGGGTATTGCATAAGCTTGATCAGTCTCAACAAGTGGAGATAAAAATAAAAGTTACAATACTACATTTCAGAGTCTGAAAGTAAAAGACCATAAACAATGCTGCATATTCACAATGAAAACATTTCTATTAAGAGGTGGATATTTTATCTATTGAATAAAATTTCTAACTTGAGAAATGAACCAAAATTAACTTCTGGGGATTAATAGTCGAAAGGAAGAAGTATGCACTGAATAACATAGAATAAAATAAAAGAAAATGAAAATACCCCCTCCTCCCTCTTTTTTAATCTCAAAGGATGAAAATCTAAGAAACAATATCCAACCAGATTGTACACTTCATGAATTGTGACTATACTTAACTTTAACAGAGGAGTAGGATTCATGAACTATCATTTAATACCAAAGGCTTGGACAGACATTTGATGGCAGGTTGTGGCAAGAGCTAATCTTGTCCAGTAATTCTTAGAATATGACAATTAGTAATAAAGACAAGTAATATAAATTATAAGTATGAGTAATATATATGATAAAGCATTATTCAATAACTGAAGCATTAGTACCATTCACTAGACTCAAGCAAAAAAACTGAAAAACTTTGCTTAATATTTCATTATCTAAACAAAATATAATGAAATAAATACATGCTTTTTGTGTGAACCAGGATGGTTGAATGAAGTATGAAGCAGCCAGAGTTCCATGTAATCTACCGGTTACCTGTAGCAAGAACATCATGTAAGCAGAGAAATAGCATTACCATGCAATAAAGCTGAATATATGTACTGTATAACCTCCACTATCCATATAACTGTGAAGACTTTTAATAAATTTTTCTATATACAGTCAAACCTGCTATAAAGATCACCTGTCTCGAGGAATCACCTGTCTCATATAACCATTTTTCTCTGTTTCTGACTACTAACTGTCTATATCCAAGATGTCAAGATGTGACAGTCCAACACGAATGCCCCTGTCAGCAGTAAAGTTTTAGTCCAAAGGTCATAACTAATGTGAAAAGGTTTGGACAGGATTATCCTAACAATATGCACATCAACATATTTGTATTTGTAATCTTTGCTAGTATCTAGTTTCATTAAAATCCTCCCAAGGGTTAAGGAGTTGTGAAGACAAGATGAATTTACTATATATGCATAAAAATTTAAGTCCAAGGGCCAAAACAAACTGTAATCATGATGGACTGAAGGAATGACAGAAGGATGAAATAACTGAAGGACGGAAAGACAGTGAGGTGCAATACTATATGGCCCCAATCATATATGGTTGGGGGCATAAAATATCAACTTGTAATAAAAGTTCACCTGCCGTACGGGACCAATTTTACACCTTCCCTTTTATTGGTCATTTGAAACAAGTTTGACTCTACTCCAAGTTTCTTAATCAACCTGAATTTATATCAAATAAAATTTGTTTGTAAAATGGGAGATGGGTTTTTTAAAATCTATAGTCAATGACGTATTATTTCTGCAACAGAAACACGATAAAAGCAATTTTCTCGAGGATGTACACCAAAGACAGATATGAAGTAGCATTGCCAGATTGGGATTTTCAGATGGAATTCAGATAATGGAGGTCATACTGCTATACATTATATCTGTATATACGTCACTAACTTAAATATATAGACTTAAACCTACTGAAGCAGAAAAGCAGATTCAGAAAGGCATTATGTTGTATAGAAAGAAATCAGTATACATTCTGTTACATAGCCATTTCAGGAATTAAGATTTCAATTTTTAACAAGTCATTCTCATTACGAGTTTTAATGGGCTGCGCAAGTTTTAGCGCATGCCAATCGATTGTAATAGTTAAAATAGTCGGCGTCTTAAAAAAATTAACAATATTAAATAATTATCAATAAATTATAAAATCAGCATAGTTTAACCGAAATGTATCTACCCAACATTAATATATCGAAATCAATACCCATAATATCTGATTACGACATTTCAAAATGTTAAAAATAGTGTTTTATGAGATTTCCCCCCAAAACTGAACCAACCGGAGAATTTTTCTACAATTCTCTGATAATTATATTTATTTAGCATTTCATCACTGACGAAAAAATGATCAATTTTCCTATTGTAGTTTTTTAGATATTTTTAGCCAAAACGGCCTCGTTAAATAAAAAGAGTAAATGCTTGTTTCATAACTTTTCAGCCACTGGGACTTTACCATTAGAAAACAACAATGTCGACATAAAATCATAAATTATACTTATGATTGAAGTTTTTATATTGATATCATTATTTTCAGCAGATAAGGCAAGGAAGCAAAGAATTTGTGAGATCAGTGTTTTTTTCATTTAGATACCAACTTCCCTATGAAAAACTTGTTAGTGACGGTCACCCTGTAGTGCCTTACTGATAAGCATGGAAAATATGTATTCATATAAACAATACTGTATATAAGAGACACTCAAGTTAACTATGTATCAAATCTTGATTAAGATTATGTACTGTGAAATGCTTTATTTTCATAGATTTCAATTTTCACAGTTTTTCCACAAAATACAGATTCAATATTTTGTGGACAGCAGCACTGATAAAAAGTAGAAAAATAAACGTAAGTTCATGCGACATCCCTAGGTATATGCCACGCACAAAGAGGCAGTTTACCACATGTAGTAAAGCAGAATAACAAAGATCTGATTATTACTCAAGTTGACCTGCTAAACTCCTTTCAACATAAAATGGTCATTTTATAGCCTTGGCTTGGGTCAGTGTTTGTTCAACAATATTTTACCTGTACCACATGTAAATATACCCTACAAACATTCTTGATCAATTGATTCCCTGCTTTGGTATCATGTCTGCCAGATTAACATGTACCAATGACCCTCATTGGTGGATGGAACTATAAAAGTATAGTATATGCAGCTATGATAACTTTTATATTCTAATTTGTAGAATGTAAATTCGTGGGTGCAAGCAACCATGAAAACCATGAAAATTGGATCCCTACGAATAAAAAGTATTTCACAGTATTCATAAAAGAAGTAACAGAAATCTCTTAGTGAAAATATATCCTTGATCTTGAATATGGCCATTGTTGTCTATTGTTATACATCAGAAGCAAATTCATGTAAACTACATTGAAAATAATATTTTATTCACAACTTAAAACTGCGTTATGTAATTCACTTGAGCGTATGAATAAGCCGCATGATTTTATAAATGCTAATAAAAATAATTCCTAGACAAGCAAGTGCTCAAATGTCAAATGCACCTTTATCTATGCCTCATGCGAAAAACATGCATTTTAATATACAGAATAGGTTAAATACATGCAAAACTAAGTACGAGACTTAATGTTGCTAAAGTCCAGTGTTCATTTCTTTCTTATTTGACATGGAAAACACTAATAAAGAAAATTTCATTCTTATGACATTCTCAAGATGGCTTGAGAAACATTTTAAGAGGATAAAGAATGATTTTTGCATAACATATGAAAAGATTGAGAGGTGAGTATCATACTTTCAGCAGATTCATGAGACTTTCTAGTTGCACCATTAATTCCTTTCTGTTCTCTTGTAAGGCCTGCATCCTCCTCTCTAGCTCCTCTTTGCGTAGTCTCAGTTGTCGTAGTTCTACCATCAGTGTGGGGCTATACTGTACTTCTGCCGTATTCCTGGCATGGGCCTCCTGTTCTTGTCGCAGACGATGGATCTCTCGCATTATTTCTCTGAAAAAAACGACAATGTTGAACTTTCAGTATCTTTTTCTTATACATGTGTGAACCCTTCAATTTGTATATTATATGAAGGTAAAACTGCTCGTTTGAAAATATACTGGAGAAAATCATTAATCAAGATAATCATAAAATACAAAGGGAGATATTATATGGAATTAAAAATATTACCGTAACATTATACTGGGGCATGTACCTACTACACGATCAACAAATTTCTATATTTTATCAGGATGTCTTTATATCTAAATTTGACAAATCTTCAATATTTACAGGTTGAGATATCCCTTGTATGTAACAATGACCTTGGTCTTTGATGCACATACTCCAAAATCAACACAATTCTGTATTTTATCTGTAATGTTTATCATTCTAAATTTGATAAATTTTCAATATTTACATGTTGAGATATTGCCCGGATGTAGCAACGACCTTGGCCTTTTATGTACCTACTCAAAAATCAGCACAATTCTGATCTGGAATGTCCATATATAATATATATGATTTGATTTCTTATAAATCTAAAATATTTACATATTGAGATATCTCTAGGCCTTTGTTGTACCTACTCTAATCAAAAAGATTGTAAATTCTCCTTTACCATTACCCCAAATGGGAAAAGATCTTACATGTACAACTTGAGACAAGCAACTTATCATATTAGCCAGAAATGATAAAAATGATTCTTCCCAACCATCACTAAGCATTTTGATTGAAACTTGTTTCCATTTCCTGAACCAAATAGCTAAGTGTGCCTTTGTCGCATTTTTGGCTAAGAACTGAACAGAAAGAAAAACCACTTGAAACCCAGTTAAACTATTTCAGAAAATACTATCTAGGGAAAGAATGCCTTCTGAAAGACCAAAAATTTGTCTTTAAATTTAAATGCTCTTGAAAATGCTACATGTTTGAAAACATCTGATCCCACTGGAAGTCTGACCTATTTTTAGCTTCCAGCTTGACAACAAGTTCCCTCTGAGCTTTGTTTGTATCTAGACTAAAGTTAAGTTCTACTGGACTGCGAGTCTGAAAAAAGACAACATTCTGATAAACATTGATGTATTACACTTCAAGTATGTAAAAACATTCTTTTCCATTTTTTACAAGGAAATCAGCACAAAGTGTTTAAAAACAGCAAAAACATTTTCACAGCAGGTAACCTTATCTCATTTAATTTTGTATACTTTGAATACCAGTTCAATATACAGAGTATTAACATGAATATAGATAATATCAAATCAAGCTGTCTGTAAGGATAATCGCTTCCCCATTCATTTATCATCACATCTATTTCACTGCTTTTCTATAGTGAAAATTTTCATCCATTGTTTAATTAAGGCTCTAATAAAAAAAATAAAACTCTAAAACTTCTAAATTTATGTCCTAAATTGATCATTTTCTCTCAGTTTCTATTGACATTGCTTTCTTTTAAAAACGCCACATTCTTCTTTTTTTTCCCAACCTTGTAATAGGGATGAGTTTTTCCTACTTACAGCATTTTGTGAGTCTGCAGCAAGTCGTGCAGCATATCGTGCTATCAGTCTATGCTCCTCACTCACCTCTGCAGTCTCAATACGAGCACTCACATTGAACTTTGATGGCCCTTGACTTAAAAACGAAACGAATATTCACATATTAACAAACACATGTCTTTCTTATAGCTTAGCACTTTAGCAGAATTTTCTCACCTGTATTCCATTGTCTAATTATACTGGAAACAAAAATACACTTGAACTATAAATCATCTTTATATTGTGAGACTATGTTTAGGATATCTCTTTTGTGTTATTCTTGGGATTTAGTTTTTGCTAGCTTTATGTATGTAATACATATATGCATTCTATACCGTAATAGTAATTGTGAGTATTGGCAAAGACTCTTCCTTCACCATCAATTGTATTGGCACATTTATGCAAAATTAAAATTCTTACAAATGAATGGCAATTTACAATAACTGGAGAAAATCAACAATACTATGATATCTTCTCATTTGCAACATACAAATTGATAGAACATGCTTATTTAATTTTGATGCTGTGGCTAATAACAGGGTCCATCTGAACCCCACCCCACCCCTCCTTTTCTTCCTCTCTGACACTTAGGTCAAAGTGATGATAAATCTTTGGGTCATTATCAACAACATTTTGAATAAATGTAACAGGGATAGGATTGTACGATATGGAAGATATAGCCTGTATGCTATTTGCAGATAATTTCATCATAGACTTTTAAAGTGACCTTGACCTTGGTGACATGATTGTGGGTCAAGGTGATGTAAGACTTTTGGGTTATGATCAACAACATATTTAAATATTAAAGTGATAGGAAGTAAGGTATGAAAGATATAGCCCGGACACAATCTCATCATCGAAGTTTAAAATGACATTGACATTGATCACATGACTATAGGTCACAATCAACAATATACTTAAATACGAAAGCAATAGGGTGTACAGTATTAAAGGTATAGCTCAGACATAATCTGTGACAGACAGACAGATGAACAACGATGACAAAACCATTATGTCTCCTCCCATTGGGGGAGATGTAATAAACAGTGAAGACAGGTAACAAAACTACTGAAATTTACTTATGATGGTCACACTTCAATGCTATATTGGATGAATAGTTTGTATCATTTTTATACCTGTAAATATGGGAGAAATTTAGATATCACAGGAAACTTTACTTTGTGTAAAACCATGACTCCTTACCTATTAATTATTCTATTGTTACAGCCGTCTATAGATGTTGCTCTATTCAGGAGCACTTCGTTATAACCATTCCTGGCTGGAGGAGGGGTTGGTGGCCTGATAAAATAGAGGAAAGGTTACCTTAATTATACATATGGGAAGATTTATGGGGGGTTTGCATCATGAATATTTCATCAGCATTTCACTGAATTATTAAAAAGAATTGCATAATAATGTCTCTCAATTTTTTTATTAACCTATTCATTTACAATAAATTATGACAAGTCACAAGTTTCTTAAATTGAAATATGTTCTGATGAATTTAAACAAAAAAGGAAAAACTAAAAATATAAAGATCAAGTTGTTTCAATTATAAATACATATATAAAGGGTTCAATGGTATGGGTTAATCAAGTTATATTATAATCCATGGTGATTTCTATCATATGGTATATTTTTATTTTCAGTAAAAGCAAATTTTCTGCACTGTGAAAACTATTACTAGATCACATGGTCTTTCTATCTTAAGTAAATTAGAATATCAACATTTTCTGAAAAAAAAAAAAGAAATCCCATCTTATAGCTAATACATGTATATAATTATTGAACTAAATCCAAATTTCTAGAATCCTACCCAAAATTACTGTCATGCAGTATGTTGAACAATGATCCTTAATCAATATTTGATCTAAATGTGCTTGTAGTGATAGATTCAGAAACCTCAGTGTAAAGGTTCATTTACAGGTGACGGAGTATTCTGGGTAAATATTCTAACTAAGTCACATTATGAAAAAGAATTGATTTAATTAAAATCCCCAAGATCTACCACTGTCTTACACTATGTATGATAAATCCATTGTTTTTTCTGGGACCTCAGGAAACAGAGGCAATCTTGGCTCTGTTGTTCTAGCCTTATTTGGTACACACTGAACGGTCTTCTTCAGGTTATGCCCGAACTGTTTTGATGTGGATTTCTGAATAAACCAATAAAATTGTAATAGATATATATTATTCACTAAGCAATACATGTACCATTTAAACACAAGAAACAAATAATGACAAATAGACCCCTTTAATGTTAATTAATGGACCATCAAATTTGTTGGTTGGTTGGTGTTTTACGTCGCTTTCAACAATTTTTAGTTATATCGTGACATGGGAGCAGGAGATAACCAGCTTCTTAAACATAGTGGCACAATCCCAAAATCGAACCTGTATCATTGGCGGTGCAAGCCAAGTGTTTAACCACTACACCAAGCCTGCCCGGACAAATTGAGTAAAAATTTTTATGGGAAACGTTACTATTTGCCACTCTAAATGTCAATTCTAACATAAAAGGTGTCAATTCACAAAAATCATTAATTTAATTTTGATATAATGTTATATGCAAAGTATGAAGTTTCTGATATCACATAACTGACACAAATAATACATTAGAACACTTCCAACAATAAATGTAAGTATTCAAATTCAAAAGAAAACTCACAAAAGTTGTGTATTCCTTCATGTCATGCTCTGTGCTATGGTTACCAGATGACCTTCCCCTCCAGAAGCAGTCTTGGCACAGATGATAGTTAAAACAGTGTTGGCACTTATATCTAAAGCCCATAAAGGACTCCCGATGACATCCTTCACATTGCACGGGATGGAAGACTGCAAAGTAATGATGTATAGGTAATTTAATCTAATTTGTTTTGGATTTTGCTCTTTTCTGTGGAGAAAAGTGTCTATTTTATCACCTCCAGGTGCACTATTGTCTACTGCAGTGTTTTGTTTTTTTTCCAAAGGTGCCTTGCCTTTTCATTTGGGAATCTTTTGTCCCATTTGCATAATGCTAAAAGATGAATGTTTGGGAAAATTTAAAGAAATTTTTGGAAAAATCAATGAAATTTCCATTGGGAAGGGTCCTTATAACAGTCCTGATTTGCAGAAAAAAACACTGTACCACTGAAAAAATTGTTTAGTTAGTTCTTGTACTATGTTTAACATTGACTTTTTTACTTTACTCAAACATAGGTAAACAAGGCAAGGTCACTTTTATTTACAATTTCCTGTCAATTATTGAAAACTTAAAGGGGTCATGTTAAAGTGAACACTATCAGAATACATCTTTTTCCAATTTTAAATGCTGTAATGGGCCTTTTACCAGACAAATCCACTTTTGCTGGAATTCTCATCATGACATTAGTGCTTGAATAATGAGGTCACAGTAACATGACACAAATCTAAGCAGCACAACTTCATTTGTCCAGTATTGCCCTTTATCTCATGTAAAATTGAGAAAAGGTCTATTTAATGTACGTTTGGGTGCAGTCCTAATGTTACATTATATGTTAATGTCGCATGCAATAAGGACTGCTGAGCACACACATTTGGGTAAATGTTGATTTACAATGATTTCAAAACCATGTTAACACTCTTGCACTGACAGCCTTGCTTACAACGTAAAACTACATGTACAGATAGATGCACTTAGATAAGCACAGGAAGATTGATGCAATAAGCTATAGTATTATTATAAAAATATTAGGAATAGACCCCTTTCTTTTAACTGTGGAGTTGTACCATTGGATGGCAAAATCATAAACGATCCGGCAAAATCAATCAGAATGACGTCAAATTATGTTACCACGTAATAAATTTTGACGGGAATGTTAATCAATATGCCATCCAATGTTACAGTTCTGCAGTTAAAGGAAAGCTGTCTATTAGATAAAAAATTTACATTAGTCAAGGAATAAATTCTAAGAATATTGAATGCAATTTTCGCACATCAAATGCACCCAATTTTATCTTTATCTTATAATGATAATGATTATAATTAGTGAAAATAATAATAAAATAATTTTGAAAATGAAAACAACGATACCCAAAACAAATACTAGTTACTTGATAGCAAAAACTGAAAAAATTTATTATGAATACTTTATTACATGTTTATGCAGCAACTTCATTTCTTATTTTCATTGTGTGGGTTTCATTTTAACATTCCCTGTTATTATCAAGTACGTGACAACATTCTCTGTGATTTACAAGATCCATTTTATTTGCTTCATCTCTACCATGTGGCCTATCTTCTCTACAACTATTTACCTGTTTTAAAAACACCACTCACAAACTATGTTAGAACTAACCCTAAAAGGTCCCCTTAATTAAAACACAGCTCCAAATTTGGGCATAGAAACTACATTGTGCTGGGTCCACTACAACTGGACCACATATGTTCTTAATATCAATCATATTGTTTACATTGAAGCTCATTGGTATCATGCATTAACACAAATTCAAATTTGCAGCATGTAATTGAGTATTTGCATACCTCAAATTTCCTCTCATTAACAAATCAGAATTCATGCTTCATATTTTTGTTTGCTTGCATTAGAATTTAATATTTATAAATTTTAAACAATTGAAAAATTCTCATTGATATTAATTTCATAAGAATTGTATTTGAGCACCAACTAATCATTTTCTTGTTTGAAATCACAACAGTATTTGTCACTGATATGAAAATGTAAAGGAAATACAAACAAGTACAATGTATATAGCGATTATTGTTACCATTTTCCACTCTAGCCATTCTGTGTAATATTGGTAGCCATAACAGACACTGGGCACCCTGGTCTGCCATCATTACGTTCAGGAAATCATTAACATTGATTTGGCACTTCTGTAAAAAGAACAAAATACTATCTATAGTGTATAAAACATATACCATAAAAAATTCAAAGACAAAAAGGTTTATTTAAACATGTATCAATTCCTATAAGAATCAAGTATATATATTCATTTTAAGAAAAACAATGAATAATGTTTTAGATGTTAATGTTTCAGATTTACCCAATCTGATAACAAATTACACATTATTTGGAGAATAATTGAAACTAATAATTATAAACAACAGTTTGGTTTTTACACAAAGAGAACAGTAATGTTTTGTGTATTTACTAGTATTTCAATCAGCAATTACATACAATGTTAAATGATGGAAAAAAAATATATGTTTACTTGATTTCTAGATTCATTTCCTCAAATATTGGTAATTAGCAAAAATTCAACCTTGAAATATTTTGGTACCAAGTCCCCATTTGGAAGTAATCTATCATAAATCATGTACTGTTTGGTTGAAAAATTGTATATAACAATATCAAATCCTAGCAAACCAAGCTAATATACCTGATCATAAAATATATTATCTCATAATTTTATACAATTCAACATTTTATCTTATAATTTTATACAATTCAACATTTTATCTTATAATCTTATAAAGCCGGTGTGGCCTAGTGGATAAGGTGCTCGGCTCGTGATCGAGAGGTCGCGGGTTCGACTCCCGCCCGGGGCAAACCGGTGTTCTGTCTTTCGGATGAGACAGTAAAAACCGAGGTCCCGTGTCACGGTAGGCGTGGCACGTAAAAGATCCCTCACTGCTTCGGGTGGGTCCGTTGCAAAGGTCTAAATTTGTATGCAATGCATCAGGCAGATGCCGTCACCATATACGTGAAATAATCGTGGAGTGACGTAAAACAATAATCAAACAAACAAAATATAATCTTATACAATTCAACAAAGGTACGTAAGAATTCTGTGAGATAGTGCTTCCCCAGATATTTTGTCCTATACCCTGACCTATTTAAAATTTGATGAAAACCAAAAACTTCATTCTTTGCGTTGCACAAACATCTATTTCTAATTTGACTATGTCTAATTCCATCAAGCACCTGGAGTAATTATGCAAAAATCTAAGAAATGCTGATATAGATATAGATCAGTATGAAGTGCAAAACATAGGCTACAAAGAGTATGCAAGTGAACAAGTATGAATGAATGAAAATCTATTTGTCTAACTAATGATATTCTACAAATCTATGGCAGTTTTACTTGAAAACAAACGTTATCAAAACAGCTCCTTGCGGCTAACTCTGTGTATCCAAAAGACGGCCCTTCATAGACAGCAGATGGCAGTGCAAGAAGGTCACGTAGGTACTCATCAAACCTCTCACTGATTAAGTATCCACTAGAATCTGATAACTGGGTAAACATATCTGAAATAACATTACGTAATTAGCTCGTTAGATCAGTACATTCAATATGCATGCTGATGTAACCGTAAATACTCTGTGCAATGGAAAATCATGAATATTTTACAAATTAATGCTTAAGTATATGGAAACCCTGAAAAAAGAATCGATCAACTTTTGTTTTCTTTGCAGTTTAAAATACAGGCTTAGTACTAATTACTAAGCAAGGCATTAAATATGCATTACTTTATAAAGGTTCTTGTGAACTAGCTTTTGTATATCGTTTATTTAGGTCAGCTGACTCAAATTCCAAATGTAATTATTGCTAACAGAAGTACTATGTACAGAATGTACGAAAACCAATCAGAAATCTTTTCTGTTAATTCCAAGGTTCGTGTTATAAAGGACAACACTCTCAGTGCTCTAGCCAGTATTCAGACTTGACTAGTTATATTGGAGACACTCTTTGAAGTTAACATTCATACACCAGGAGGCAACAATATGCAATTACAGAGAGTGGGTTGGACATACAAATAAACAGACTGATAAAGCAATGGAGAGGCAAATGTATGTAAAGTGTCTGTCCTGACACCATTCTGACAACAGTGTCTTCAAAAGTTACAGGTTTGTTCTCAATGTAATACAGATATGTGATAATGTATTACATGTACCAATAACATTTTACTTGTATTGATGAGTATCAAGTTCAGGTCATTAGGTTACAAAATTAAGATTTCTGTTTGCACGATATTAAACCTCATCTTCTAATTGCATAATACGAATTCATTCCTATAGTACTTACATCTCAGCTTATCCATCAATTTACCAGCACACATGTGTGACAGAGTGACTTTGAGTGAGAAAACGCGAATCCGACCATGACCACTCCTACAATACAATATCAATGTAGTTTGTATCTAAGTTGCAACTAACAATTATTACATATATACATACATTGCAATCTTTTTACTAACTAGAAGAGTGTGGCTGTTGACACAGCTGCCCCCAACAGTGGCAAAATTCATAGCACATAATGTAACATAAATTATATTATTTAACTAGACTTTTAATGTGTCTGTGTAACACAGATGCCCCACTGTCAACTAAGCTAGTGAAATATAATAGCCAGAGAACTAATATTTTTTTTAAATTTTTAATGACCACACCCATATTTGAATTTGACATGCATTTTTCCTTGATACATCTATATTCCCAATATCAATTTAATCCATAAAACCTTTAAAAGAGAAAATGAGCGGAAGCAGACATTTTCAAGAAATTTTCTATGTTCAAGGGCGATAAATCTGTCAAAAATTATCAGACAACACCCATATTCGAACTTAACCTGCACCTTCCCTTAATACATCTGTATAGCAAATATCAATTGAAATCATTGATGACGGAAGGACAGAATGACGGAATAGGGTAACACTATATGTCCCCGGCCATTTCATGGCGGGGGCATGAAAATATTGAGTCTGTGACTGTGAGAAACTGTAAAGTTCCAAGAAACACATAAATCGTCTGTGATAATAGTTAAAACAGAAGAATGTCAGGTGGAAAGCTAGACAGAAAACTGATTAAATGATTTCTAAGTGTAACTATAGATAGCCAAAAAAGTCTGTTTTATTTTCCATTCTAGGAAATCCATGCATTTCTACATTGCACTTATCTAAATAATTTCCGATTCTAGTGATCTGCATCAAATAGAATATCCATTGTGTCTACAGAAGCCATCTGTAGTAGTGCGAGCACTTTCTGATACCATACTGAGTATTATCTAATTATTATAAAACTAGTCTCAACTTTGATGTTGCCTTCTGAATAACTTCTGAAGACATCAAAGGAAACATTAAAAAAATTATTACATTGATATCTTTTAACAATTCAGCAATGACATCTTTACAACATTTCTCACTGACAAAACATTCCTATAATATTTTGTCATAAAACTACTTCAACATTGTTCACACTTGACTAACTTCATTGTCTGGTGTGGAATTCAGTTTTAAGTGTGAACAAACAAACTAACATTGAATAAAACAGAATTTCCAGCATCCCCTCGGCTTATTACATCAGATACATGAAAGAGATCCTGTGGTTATTTAATGGCACAGTGACTGCAGCCGGATTTGATTTCATTGTGTACATAACAAATTATTAATTCATGACGGATGGGTGTGAAAACCATAGGAAAAGGGTCTATAAGCATATAAACATTGGAAATCAAATCGTACATCATAGGGATGCTTTGGAATGGATCAATAGCCAATAGATTGGAGTGAGATTGAGAGAAAAACATGAAAAAGATCATAAAATGTTGAGTCAGAAGGAAGATAGTGGTTAGATTGACTTTACAGGGATATGAATCTTAAATGATACTTGTTGGAAAAAAGGCATATATAGAGATTTAATGATCATGAATATGTTTTTATAGATATTTAAATCAGAGATTTAATTATCATGAATATGATTCAGGAAATAGATTAAAATCCCCTAAAAAGGAAAGTCTGTAATGTAAATAACCAGAAACACTCACATTTCACAAATTTTCAGCCACCTGGCCATTTTCCAGTGTTATTTAAGCTCAATCTTTCTGCTAGCTAACATGGATTGCACTATGATAATTTTACTCCACCATTAAACTAGCAGGTGGCCAAAAATATGTGGAATGTGAGTGTCTCTGGTTATATATATCATAAGTATGTTTTGATAGATATCTAAATTAGAGATTTTAGCATGAATATGTTTTATAGATACTGGTATTTAAATCAGAGATTAAATCATCATGAAATGTTTTTAAAGACACTTAAAATCAGAGATTTAATTATTATGAGTATGTTTTTATAGACATTAAGATAACATATTTAATCATCATGAATATGCTTACATAAACATATTAATCAGAAATTTAATTAACATGAATATGTTCTATAGATATGTAAATCAGATATTAAATTATCATGAGTATGTTTTTATAGATACTTAAATCAGAAATTTAATTATGATGAATATGTTTTTATAGGTAAATGCCATTGCACACCATATATAATACATTGTACTTGGCTTTTTCCTCTTGACACATTACTGAGCATAATTTCAATGATATTTTGATCACCATCATTTAGAGATGAAGTTATCAGAGACAATAGAACGATGAAAATAGGTAGATTTTCTCACTTAATTAACCATAATGGATTGAATTCTGCTCGACTTGTATTATAAGAAATAAAAAAAAAACCCTTTTCACAGGCCACTTGGCCTTTATCAAGGGAAATAAACGATGTTAACTATGTAAATTTCATGCAAACACACAAACAATAAGAGTAAATTACAAAGATTTCCTTGTAAAAGATTTTACTTGGCCTATATTATAATGGCTATACAACTTAAAGAGCTCTGACGTTTTATCCCCTTTGGAATATACAAATCTTTAATAGGTGGACATTTTTCTACAGAATAGATGCATGAACAAAATATAACAAAATAACCTATATTTATGAAATACATAATTAATGAAACTTTAATTCTTATACATACTATCATACAACGACAGGTTCATGTGCAGTCATTGAAAACAAATTACAATGAGACATTTCCTATTGTACAAAAACAGCAAAGAAATCTATTAAAGCTAATTAACTACTGAGTCACTGTCAGCAGTGCCTGTAGAATGCTGACTCATTCCTGGTAGGTGTCGAGAAACATTTTAGATGGCACTAAAGTTTGACAGTTTATATACATTTCATAGCCTCTTAAGTATCGCGTCTTAAAATTACACAGCTCAAAGGGTTCTTTTTTACATGTTCTGATGAATTTGATGTAGAAACTTGTAACATATATAATTCACTGTCATTACCATTCATTAACGATTCATGGTCAGCCAAATATGTAAAAAGGTCCTCAAAGTTTAATGAAAACTAGTGGTGATGTTCTAAAAAACACAAATAGAGGTAAGGCAGATGTATTGATTGATGGTCAGACAGATGGATAGAAGACAGAAAAACTAGGACTGTCTGCAACACAGGAGGACTATCCCTTGCAAGCAGAAATTGAAGACAAAGAGCCATAGTTCCAGCAATAAAATTCAAACTTGATATGTAGTTGTTGCAGGTACGAGGGGTGTTCCGAAATTATTGTTACTTGCGCAATATCTCGTGGAAATAGTGCTAAATGAGCTTAAAACTACCTCATGGCGATAGCGTGATATCTGAAGCGTGGTATAGGTAAATTTCTCGCTCACAATTACACTGACCTTGGTGCTGTGTACATTGTTTTGTAGCGTACTCGTTACACTCTATATAAATATGGTTGGCAAGAGAGCTGAAAACGTAATTGAAATTAGGGCCTATATCAAAGGTAGGTCTCTACTTGGCTTAAAGGCGGTAGATATTCATCATGAGGTGTGTGATATTTATGGGAAGGGTCGAATGTCATATATGACTATTTGTAGGTGGGTTGCTCGATTTAAGTCGGGACACCAGCAGCTGAAAGATGCTGCTCACACAAGTCGCCCTGCAACAACAACAACAAAGCATAACATTGAACGAATTCGGCAAATCCTTGAAAAAGATGCAAGGTACACTGTCAGGCAGTTAGCTAAAATGACAGGCTTGTCTTTAGCACTTATTCACTGTATTTTAAAGAAACATCTTAAGCTGGGCAAGATCAATGCCAGGTGGATACCCCATTTACTAACTGACGACCAAAAGAGGTCCCGGGTTGACAAGGCCAAATCCTTATTGAAGAAATACCCAAAATACAGCAAAAAGGCTTTTGATAATTTGGTCACAGGTGATGAAACATGGGATCATTATTTCGAGCCCAAAAGAAAATGCTCTAATCAAATCTGGGCAAACAAAAACGCCAGGCGCCCTAGCATTGCTAAAAGAATACGCATCGTGAGGAAGGTTTTGTATGTCATATTCTTTGATAACAAGGGTCCAATCATGCAAATCCCTGTTCCGAAAGGCAAAACTGTCACAGCAAAGTATTATAGAGACGTTGTACTTCAAAAACTGAAGAAAGTCTACAAACGCCACTGCCCACATACAGGTTTGAAGTACCTCAGGCTCTTGCATGACAATGTGCCAGCACACAAGGCGCGTATTGTAACGGAGTTTTTGAAGGCAGAAAAGGTCACTGTCCTCCCCCACCCTGCATTTTCACCAGACTTGGCCCCCTGTGACTTTTTCTTGTTCCCCAAACTAAAATTTCACCTATCTGGAAAAAAATATAAATCAAGAAATGCCCTTGGCTCTGCCATTCACCAGTATCTTATGAGTATACCAATTCCAGAGTACGAAAACTGTTTCCAAAAGTGGATTGATCGGTTGAAACGATGCATAAATGCAGAGGGGGAGTACTTCGAAGGACAGGGCAAAGTAAAATGATCACAATTACTTCTATCAAAAAGAAATCGCCAAAGTAACAATAATTTCGGAACATCCCTCGTAATGAAAATGTCGCCATATTTCAGTCAAACACCTCAAAGGAAGTGTGGAAAAAGAGTGAAAAACTTCTTTGTCTAGGGACAGCAGATGGTCTAACTGAAAGCTAATCTAATTCTAATAAAACCTTCCTACCCTCATATGCCATTGTTATGGAACGTAAAACAATCCTGGGTGAATACTATATTTTGCATGTGATACGAAAATTGCCCACTTAAGTCAAGTGGTCTCTTAATTCAGGTTGCTTTTTTTTTATCTAACAATTGTGGGAGTTATTATATGATATGTCAAAGGCATTGATGGCCTTATTATATGATATGTCAAAGGCATTGATGGCCTTATTATTATTATATACATATTTTTCCCACACAAGGTATCAATGAGTTACCAGGAAAAAATGATTACATGGCAAAAGCACCAATACGTACCGGTATTCGTGCTATCAAACAAATTATCAGTCAATTACCAATCACAAGTACATCAATGTAATACACTGAATTATTTGTTGCAGGTAAAGAAGGCTTTCTTATAATATATACTGGTGCTTTTAAATATTTTTAAAAATCTACCCGATGCAGGTAAAGAAAATTTAAGTGATTACAAAAGCTTAAAACCAACCTTTCAGGCATTAAGAAAGATTACCTTGCAATGAGTCTCTGTAAATGTTTAAGATTTACATGTCATACATGTAAAAAATTTATCTGCCAAAGGTGCTTAAAATATTGTATGATTTACCTGTTATATGTATAGTAAGCTGATCTTATCATAGATTCTAACAAATGTTTTTAGGATCTATATGTCATCTGTATACAAAGCTTACCTTGCCTAAAAGCTTCACACTGTAATATTTACCTACTACATGTATAGAAAGCTCACCTGTCATCACAAATATTGATTTTTTTATTCAAGTTCACCTCCCATACATACAGAAAGTATATGTATCATTGCGATTTACAATTTTTTTTCAAATTTACATACTACCTATCACATGTATAGAAAAACTCACTTTTCGCAGATTCCTGCAAATATCCATCTAATTTACCTGTCTGACATACACTGAAAGTTTATCAACAGAATGTCACATGTACAGAGATCTATCTGTCATCAGTTTATACAAATATTTCTAGGATTTATATAACTTGCTATTCGGTCTTTTCGTTACACATAGTTACTTCCTATTAGGGATGGTATCTGACGTAAAACACTTATGATGTCATCCAAAAACTGATCTAAAACTCAGGGAAATGATAGTCCACATACAATGTTTTCATAGGGATTTGATGACGTCAGATACCGTCTCAAATGGGAAATAACTCTGTTTAACGAAAAGACTCAATAAACATTGATAGCTCACCTATCATAGGTGCTGATAAGCCAGTTGAGCAGTAATTGTAAACTTTGGTCTGTATCCACCTGCTGCAAAGAGGGTAGTCTTTTGTTAAGGTGATTGTATATGCTTCGCAGGATGGATTCGACTCGTGAGGTATTTAATTCTGATTGTGGTTCCAGTGTATTCAAGCCATTCTCTCTGAAGGCTTCAATGATATTCCAGATGTCCACAAGGGCCACTGTCAATGTAGAAGAGATACATGTACTTTCAATTTACCATATAAATTTTCTGGTTGTGCATTATTCTACTATTGTTAATATACTTTTTATTCAATTTACAATTACTGGCAAAAAGATATTGCTTTATGTCTTGCTTAAGAAACACTCTCCTCTATGTTTGAAGCTATTTTTATCCAAATTTGGGTCCACTTTCAACACCCAAATTCAAAAAACTTGTATTTCTAAAGAAAAAAAAAGCTATAAAATCTTAATTTCCTGTTGTTGAAAATGTCCAAGAAACTAATCCTAATTTCAAGCTCTATTGCATACATAGTACATTGATATTGTACCCAGAAATTGTTCTGTGTTGTATTTCCCCCTCCCCACCCAAATTCCTCCATTATCAGCACTTTTTCCCAATATTCCAAATAATCCAGCCCCATCCAAATAAGACTGATAGAAATCCTATATAACATGATGGCTGGAAGTACATGAGACTTGGGGAACTTGGACTAATGAACTATCTTAATATAAACAGAACTGAAGTTGAACTATCACTTGTTAGAGTCAACAGGCTGTGTAGCGAAATCTAACAAATACTTCCTGTTGACAAGCCCACACATTAAATTGATATATACATGTATAATTATAACTTATTAAGTATCATGATCTATTGTAAAACAATACGTATAAAATACAAGTAGACTTACGGCTTGTTTTCTTCTGAATAAATCTCAGTTTACATGCTGTTCTGTATGTGGCAAACCGTATCACATCAAAGTTCTGTGCCCCTAGAAAATAAATCATGAGTTCTTATTACACATCAAAGTGAATATGAGATTTCAACCAAGAAATTAAACCAAAAACTATTTCAAAAAGAGAAACCATCGAGACTAAATTACTTTTCCCACTCATATGATATTCCTTATCTTAATTTACATTTAATGACTCGGAATTTTTTCTCAAAAGACAATAATTTCTTGTCTGTTGCTTTATTAGTTTACTGAGTCATTTAACATAGAGATATCATGATGTTAAGATTTTATTCAAGTGGTTACCATGGTTACAGATTTCTTAAAATAGTGGTTCAATCCCAAAACTGAACTTAGATCATTAAAAGCAGAAACCCATCACTCACCAAGTATACCATTATCATTTGAACTACTCAGACCTTGAACATGTAGCTTACAAACTGAACTCCTAGGACATACATATAAAAGAACAATTTCATTCAATACAATGATATCACACATAATAAAAAATTAGTTTTAGCCATCTCAGAATCAAATTTTTAAGCAGTATTACTAGAGACTATCTCATCTGTAATGTTCTGATAAAAAACATGTTTAATTTTATCTAAAAGTACAGTTTTATGAGATATGCAAACACTATTAATGCACTACTTTATTCTTTTACTATGGGTTCATGACATACCTTATGTTTTTAATTTCTATGAATTCAGTGCCATTAGCTTTACATCTAAGAACTTATCTGACATGATTCAAATTCTCAAAATTTTTATCAAATAATGGACATCCCAGAAGATGTGTTTCATATGATTTCTTGTCAAAAGTTCATTTTAGTTTTTAATCAATCTACCCGAATAAGGCATAACACATTATAAAAACACCCCTGGGCATTATAATGGCTCCCTGGGCATTATAATGACTTTATCTTTCATAATTCTTGCCACACTGTAGAACTAAGTACTTACTCATCTCAGTCTGCAGGGCCTTACTGTCTCCAGGTGACTTGGACATGGGGCCTAAATCATCCAGAGTTTTATTATCTTCCCCTGAATTACCATGTAAATATCCTAAATGCAGAAATCAATTGAGCTGAATTATTCATGCTTACCATGACATAGTGATTATGTGAGAACTAGTGTCATATGATAATGCTTTATAGAGTGTGAAATGATTGTATTGCCAATGCAATCAATGGTCGAAAACACGATATTAACCTTCATCATTTACATTGTTTTCGTCTAGATAAGTTGTTACATTTACTGAAAACGCTATATAAGGGAATAAAATATTTATATGAAATACATTATACAAGACATATTCATGTACACTGGTATAAAACTGTTCTTGTCTTGGTTTGTGATATCTTTTCTAATAGTTAGGGTTGACATGACAATGTTCATACTGTACAGTACAGTGCAGGTGGAACTTAATTTGCCCACTGGTCACAGTGGGCATTTTTAGAGTGGGCATTAAAAATGTCCACTGGACACAGTGGACATTCTTGTAAGAGCCAGTTGGAATTAACATACAGGTAAGTAGACAGCTTGATAGCTCAAGTAAATGTCCATTCCTAATGCCCACTGAAATTTCAGGTGGACTGCCCACTGTGGACAGTGGACATTCAAAGTTCCACCCGGAATGTAGTGTAAGGCTGGGGTCTCCAATCCCCACTACTAAGTAACCTAGTGATATTTTGTAGGGTTGGGTCACCAATACCCATTGTTAGCCCAATGATTTTTTGTAGGACTGGGGTCACTATTCCCACTACCAACCTAGTATTTTCACAAAAAATAAAATTTGCTGACATATCAATTTATTTGTAGTTTCTTGTTATGAATATCCACCAAATGACACATGAAAAAGTTTGTTTTAATATAGGGCCAAAGTGGCATAGATTTGCAAAATATCACGAGAGAAGCTCATTTTTGAGTCTTTTTGTACTAATTTCAGGTGGAGTGCAAGGTTAACTTAATTTTATTATATACTAGGCTTGTTTGCTGTTTGGTAGGCTACATGCAAGGAAAATATCACAATGGCTCTTTTATGCAGTCATATCCAAATTTAAGAATAATGTACCTGTATTTGCTGATTTTACCTAAATTACAAATTTACAGTGGTTCTAGGTGAAATTTATTCTCTAAAGCACATGTCAAATCTGTACATTAACCACAAAGTTTGATAGGGAATGCATAGAAATACCATCTAGTGAGCAGATAATCATTTCTGAATACCTATTTAGGGGTGAGTGTCCTTTACTAACTGATGATGCTGCCACAAAAAAACAAGAGGCCCAAGTGGGTTTATATCGCTCACCTGAGTACCTAGATGATCATTCATGCATGAAGGAAGAATTCATTTATTTTTGCATTAATGTGACTAAGTCAACACAGATGTTGAAAATATGTCAAATTTTATTTCAGGCTAGAGTAAAAAACAACACTTTTTTGCACATCCAGGTGATTTTGATATTAAGCATTTCCTTTGTCTCTGCAAGATGTCATTCAGGGCAACAAGTTAGTCATTTTCTTTAGGTGGGGCCTTTTGTTGACTGATTTCAAGTCTGGGTCATGAACAACAATTGTTTCAAATATTGTCCAGATCTAACTTCAAAAAAAAAATTTTGACCACAGCTGGATTTGAACCGCTACTCTCCATGTGGTTTTGTAGAAAAAGTTGAAAATGTGAAAAATGGCCAACCCCCACCTCCCCCCCCTTTTTTTTTGGAAGTCTTAAAAAATTCATAAAAAATCCAATAATTGAGATATTGACAAAATTCTTTCACAATAATATTCCTTACCACAATTATGATCAAAATAGTCATTAAGAAATCATCAATGTCAATTAACTGAAAAACATGACACTTTTCTTCATTGAAATGACTAAGTCCAGAAACACGTCAAAAAAGCATAAATTTCTATTTGACGGATCTTAACCTCGAACATAATTTTTAATAACCCATCTTTATAGATTGTTGAAATGCAATTAGTTTCCCCATTTATGTACTGGTTCTGGAGGACAAGATGTCTGAAGAGGGGTACCGTTTTGGGCACTTTTGGCCCCGCCCTGGATCCACCCCTGAGGGAATCTGGATCCCGAAGACAATTTTAGTAGGAGACCTTGAGTACATCATTTACACAAAGTTTGATCCAAATCTGCAATGTAGTTCTAGAGAAGAAGTCGAAAAAGTGAAAAAGTTAACGACGGACAGACGACAACGAAGACACCGACGACGACGGACGGCACACTATGACTATAGCTCACTTGAGCCTTTGGCTCAGGTGAGCTGAAAACAATAAACCTGTGTTAAATGATAATCACACAAGTTACTCCTCATAGTGTAATAGCATATACCTTTCATGACAAACCGAACTTTTTTATATGTATATGCTTATCATAAAAATGATGCTATGCTCATTTTCAAACTAACATTTTCTTGATTATTTTCTAAACATGTCTCCTGATGATATGCATTATTAACAAAGTTTAAAATTGAAAACGAGCTGTAATACATCATAATACATTAATGAATTCATTGTTTTCCTTTGTTTTGTTTAGCTGTATCAGCAAGAATGGCTTCATTTCTCCATTGGGATATCATAACAAAATTAGTTAATAAGATTTATTCAAGCATGAACCTTTTACACAGCCAATACAGACAACAGATAATTTAAACAAAAGGCCTAAAATGGCTCATATTGCTCTGATGACTACTTGTATATTCATGTCAGCTGTTAGTCTGAAGGCTGTTGTATCTCAGCTTATAATATAAAGCTTATCAATAAAAAAACTTTAATGTTTTTACATAACCTATCCTTATGGCAATTTAGCAAAATACAGTACAACGAAATTACAAATAAACACAATATATACAACAAATGAACATATTCAAAGCACTAAAAAAAGGTGTGTCAACATCCCTTACTCACAAAGGTACTGATAAAACCAGAGACTTGTATACATACATGTAGGGAAGAAATTCTTAAAATGCAAACAGAAAAATCCTGAATAACACTATGGAAAAAATTTCGAACAAAGTATGTAAACTCTTCTGATTTTTTTCTCTAAATGACGAAAATAACATTTCTAAGATGAAATAAATTTTCTTAACTTATCATCGATTAAATGTCAGCCTCCTATCATATTTCACAGCAATTTATCTCAGATAGATATACGACTCCCCCTTCCCGTAGCCAGTGTCTGAAGTACAGTGCATGATGGAGGAGACAACAGTCATGAAGTGACCAGCTAATCTTGATGGGCGTTATTTTCGACAGAATAGATATTGATTTGGAAGGTTTCATGCCACTTAGACGATCTAATGGCGTAGCATACTGCCGTGATAAAGACATAATTTACGCCAGATTATGCTGTAAATTAGGTGACATTCGACTTCAGTTGTTTGTGACAGGGAAATATAATAACGCAGAGAAAGAAAGGATTGATTGATATCGCTTTTTATAATTATGCTCTGTTCTCTCGAATCTATCACCATTATTCTCATGGGTATTGTGTCGGACAATCGGGAGCCTCTTTCATCATTACTTACGCTATCGTCCAGGGGTCCACTCTCCGGCGATCGAGAGCTTCTATTATCATTATTCTCACGGAGACTTCGATTACTTTCACGGGAATCGTGCTACGGCAATCGAAAGCATATACCGTCACTATTCTCACGGGAATGTGTTCCGATAATCGGGAGCAAATACCTTCATTATTCTCATCGGCATCGTGCTCCGACAATCGAGAGCTTATATCGTCATTATATTCAAGGAGATTGTGCTCCGGCAATCGAGAGCTTATATCACCATTATTCTCAAGGTGATCGTGCTCAGACAATCGAGAACTTATATCACCATTATTCTCAAGGTGATTGTGCTCCAGCACTCAAGAGCTTATATCACCATTACTCTCACGGTGATCGTGCTCAGACAATCGGGAGCTTATATCACCATTATTCTCAGTGATTGTGCTCCAGCACTCAGGAGCATACACCGTCATACTTAACTGGGGGGGTCGTATTTGGCAATCGGAAGCTTATATAATCATAATTCTCACTCAGTTCACTCTTCGGCGATCAAGAGCGATCAAGAGCCGTCCTCCGGTCACCTCCAGCTTTATTCATATTTTTACAGAGATCGTGCTCCATCAATCTGAGTTATTATTCTCACTATCCTCACGGGGCCGTCCTCCGGTCACCTCCAGCTCGTATTTATATTTTCACAGAGATCGTGCTCCACCAGTATGAGTTAATATCCTCATTATTCTCACGGGCACCGTGCCCCGGTCATCTTCAGCATGTATTATGTTCACGTGCATTGCGCTCTAGCAGTTGAGGACTCACATCGTCATTACTTTTACAGGAACTGCGCTCCGGTAATGAAACTTTATCGTTACCGTCGCAAAAGTCACGCGGCAACTAAAGGGAGCTATTGGTATAGTGCTCCAACCAGAGAGAGAGAGAGAGAGAGAGAGAGAGAGAGAGAGAGAAATGGGGTTTGGAGGTTGAGGTGTAACCTGCTTGCAAGTATTTTGGGTACGAACGCGATGCTGGGGTCGTTATGATGAGAATAGTTTACAAATATATCCTAATTCCAACCGCATTTCTGTATATACCCTTGTCATGGAAGTCCCCCCCCCCTCACCCCGGCCTTTCCCTCACTCGATGGCATCGAGACCAGAGAGCGTGTATCAATAATCATTCTCACGGGTATTATGCTTCGGTATTTAGAAACTTTTATCACTATCATTCTGGGGGGATATCATGTTCATAGTCTTCTATGATCATATTCATTCTCCTAATTATCGCGGCACGGCAATCAGGGCCGTATATCATATTTCTAACGGGTATAAAAGCTCCGGCTTCCGGATATTATATAATAATTGTTCGTTCGATTGTTCGATTTTTGTTCTCTGGCAGAGTATTTACACGTATCATCACTATTCTCTTAACCAATCTACTCGGGTAGATTATCGTCATTTTAAAACGGACGGTAGTTCGGCATTAAGGTGTTTCATATGATACATTAACAGTAAAGTAAAATGTCATTGTAGCACAAACTATGCCTACTTTTTGCTTGTATGTGATAAGACAAGGGCTTCTGCCTGTAGAGTAGCAGGGTCAGGTTTGTGTAGAGGTTAAGCGCTTGGTTTGCGGCGCCACTATGTTTAAGAGGTTAGTTACTTCCTACTTCCATGTCGCGATATAACTGGAAAATTATTAAAAGCGACGTAAAACACCAATCAACCAACCAGCTTTACAGAGTTTGTATTTATCTAAATATGACATTGTACACGATACTGTCCTTTTATTCCATGGACTTTGAGATGTGGTTAACCTTTCTGTACTTCTTCGTTGTTTACTGGGGGCAGGCTTGGTGTTAAGCATTTGGCTTGTAGCGCCGACAATCCGGATTCGATTCCCTGATTGCACTACTAGACGTTGGTTACCTCCTGCCTCCATGTCGCGATATAACAATTGTTGAAAGCGACGCAAAACACCGATCAACCAACTAACCATCTATCTATAATATTAGTTTACTTTGCTCCAGTAATTATAAGCTTTATCGTCTAACATTTCAGCCGGTGCCAAATACCGAAGTGCTACTGATAACATATAAAGCTATTGTATTACGTTGTACTAAAATTATTTAACTTACAGGATGGCGGCACTTGCCTGGTGCACAGCCTCATAATTTTCACCTATGTAGTATGACACCCCCCCCCCCTCAGGGCACTTTAGCATACCGAAGTCTCCCTTGATACGGGGGGGGGGGGGGGGGGGCTCGGTTTACCGTCTGATCGTCTGAAAGAGAGCTGAAAGACAGCGGTACCTCCGCTTAGAAAACGCTTATCGGGCAGCAGGGTTCGAACTCTTGCCGTTAAATCAAATATCCGGTGCGATCACCGATTAACTGTATTATGTTGCTATTCAAATTCCATCTCCATTTCCCTACTGACAATTAATCATAAGCACAAAGTTTCATCAAAACAGAAAATATAATTATTCCGAAGAGTCTGGATATACTATATACTCGAAGACAAACAAAATGTTGTTCCGAGTGTTTCACCTGTGCATAAAATAAACATAATAGATTAAAAACTTCTTCCAATAATGTAATAACAACTCAACGTCTCTTGATATACATATCGTGTGTTCAACATATGTTGAAAATAAAACCCGAAGGAAATTCAAACTACTGTGGCTGACGAATCGTGAGTCAGAGGATGTCTATATCAGCATATGGAACATTATTACATAGCACTGTGAAGATAGCGCATAGATATATCTCGTGGCCATGTGCACAATAATAGAAATGTAAACCAATCTCGCTCATTTCATAGCCAATTCACCGTCAGTGCTTAGGAAAGGGGAAATAGCAGTGTGTCCTGAGTGAATTTTATACCTTTCCTGAGCTCACTAACTCGCATCTCATCAACCAACCCTTTGAAAAAAAAAACTTCGGAAAAATAGCTACGCCCTGGTATTCCGGTAAATTTTCTATAGGACTGAAGAACTCGTGTAAAACAGGTTTACAATATGATGAAAATGTATGAAATCTGTGAACATGGAATTACTTAATACTTTTTTTAAAATGTGCTCCCTTTTTAATTATTGGTTTTTTTAGTATTCTATTATATTTTTCTTTTATTTATTTTCATATGTTTCGTGTGTTTTTTTCTCTACACTGTAATTTTATGTTCAATTAGGAGAATAAATGCTATGTTGTTGTTGCTGTTGTTTGTTTTTGTTGCTGTTGTTTGTTGTTGTTATTTGTTGTTGCTGATGTTGTTGGTAATTTTCTGTCCTCCGATTCGACCCTGGCGCAATACAGAAACATCACTAAAAGTACAATTACTCGGCTACCCCTTTTAAAAATTCACATCATACACATCTATGTCGTAATAAGGAAACGGAGAAGTTACAAGCCACAGTAATGACATCAATGGAACAAAACAGACTCATACCGTGTGCATACACAATAAAGCATTTACAGATTTAGGCGCTAGAAAATTGAGAAGGTATAAATAGAAATAATTGACAATATTGTTTAAGACCTGATATATTTAGTAAATGATGATTAACAGCGATAATATGCACACAAAATCGGTATAAAACGACCAGATTTGGTTCATACCTAACGGATATGGATCCTAACGACTACATCCGTCATTCTTACCGTGTTTTATACCTTAGTAAATATCAGAGGTGACGACACAACATCAATACTGGAAAACAGACAAAAACAACGACACAAATCATTTAACAAAAAATTAGTTAAAAAAAGAAGTTGCAAAATAGGTCTTTAAATCGAATGTGAAAAATAATACCGCCAAATAAGTCAAAAATGTCAGAATCCGTGGTTTAGTATCGTTTGGTATGACATCTCTCGACAAGACCACTGACCAGATCTGACAACAAACGTTAATAAAAGAACTAAATCCAGAGAAAACAAAGCGAAAGTAAAGGAAGAGGAGTGTGGTACTTGACCCACCTTTCTCCCTGAGTTCCTTGTTGATGTCGTGTATGACCGATGAAAACGTCTGCTGGGGGTAGGAAAGCAGTTCCATGGTTGTATATCACTTAGTACTGTTCTTACTAAAATGTCTTTAAACTGAAGCCAAGAATTGTTCGGTAAAGGTACACATAATCAAAACTACGTCACCAGCAGCAGTACTCCATATGTAAATGTCCAGGAAACTCGGTGAGCAGAAATCAATATGAATCAAAATACGGATTATTTCTTCTTAGTAGAATAATTATGATATTCATATCTCGATGAATATGCCAAGAAATCTAGAAAACATATTATATATAATTGAAATTTCCAAAATTTCATTTAATGTAAATATTTCCAGTTACTTTGAAGAACCATTGACTACCACGTTAACTGACCTTAGGACTGTATCGTTTAATCTATGCCAATCACTATATCGTTGAACTTGTATCGATACAGCGATGACGATACTTTCTACCGATGCCAACTACTTTCGCGATTGTATCGCTAAATCGGTATTGTATTGATCATGGGGAAATGTCACTCTTATACGTGCCAACTGACAGCATGACTACATCCATCGATACCAGGTGACATCGTGATTTATATCGTTCTACCGATGCTATCAGTCCTCAGTAATGAATCGCTATATCAATTCCTCTTTGTCTTTGCTGATTCATCTATCAACCAGTGCCACTAGAAATTACTGATGTAATATTCTTCTGTAGCCTTGTTGACAGAGTTCTACCGACGCCAGTTGACCTTGTACGTGAAACTTTACTCTTACATTAGGCGTCAGGGAATTTCGCGATACGAAGTCCCATATGTTATTAAGTTGTTTCCAAACTTGTCCGTGTACTGTAAATTGGTCACTCTCGGGCCCAACGTTGTTATTACCCTCTAGTATAATGTATGTAATCGATAGAGAGCTTTCCAGCTTATAGACATATACTCTACATAGTTATTATTGATTCTTGTTTGTTCCTGCCAACGGTTCCCGTGCTGGATCCTTCATTGAACAAAGTAATAGTTTAGCAACTCGAAATCAAAATGTAGATATCACTCCTAAATGTACATATATCCCATCATTAAAAGTAAGTAGCCTAGACTAGAGAGAGAAAGCACAAGTCAATGTCGATAAATACACAGTCCAGGTGTCTATTGCTCAGGTAATCAAGATCAATAGCCAACGTATTAAGAATCCAATAAGCAATTGCAGAGAACTCTATATAAAAACTCGATATTACACATATTTATATATCGTATAAATATATATGTTTAAAGAAGTCGACGGAAAAATCATTATAACATGAAATTAGCCTTCGTCACTCGACCCAGGTTTTCTCGCGGTAATACAGACAGTATGCCGAATCCTATACCAAATACTAATAGACAAATGTAAACGGATAAGTAATTACATATTGTTCATAAAATGACAACGTAGCAATTATCAATAGCTTTTAAAAATAATTTTTTCACAATACATACTGTCAAGAAATGAAGCACTTACGGTTATGTTTGTTGAAATATACGGCATCGTTTACGTTCGATCAAAGACTCTATTTGTAGTATACAACCAAATCAAACAATTGAATTTTAAGTGGTCCTTGTTATAACGGCATCATCATCTTTGCACATCAATAGGAGTGTATTCTTAAATTACACATCGTGGGAAAGCTCTCAGAATAGCTCGTGTCGGGCAAAACTATTGATCTGTCACGTCCTTACGGATCGGTATCGGCTATTTTCGTAGATCTTAATGAGAAGGAACAGGGGGAATGATCGTCATCATGTTTAATCAGGTAGGTTGATCCATTTGCCACTAAATGGCCGGAACAGCTTGCAAAAATTTTCTTCTTTGATGAGTTTTGAAAAAAAATATATTGACCTTTACGGAAACATGTATAGAGACAAATTTTGGTAAATGATGACTGAGAAGAATACGGAGAGGCGTACAGTTTATAGACAAGTTTCGAGGGTATGACGTGCTTTGCTAATTCCACATTCTGTTAATCGATGAAATGTCCGGAAAAAAAACATTGAAGGGGTGGATACACATAAATATATTTGAACGTAATTTTACAATCTGATGACGCCATCCAAGGTCCGACAAACCTCCGACAAATTTACCCTTCCGCGTGACATTCAGGGGATTTTCTATTGTTCTATTTATGATGTCATAAACCAACACATAATTTGTTGGAGATTCGTTGGACTTCCGATGCAGTCAACATTTTCACACCACCTGCTAGTCCAGCCAAAACTTATAGCAGCCTGGAGAAAATTCTGTTAATCCAGACAAAAAAAAACTTAAGTCCTGATAAATTCTGACTACAAATTCATAATTTATTTTTTCACACGAAGTCATACTCATTATAACATTTGTCACTGTACTAAATTTTATGTATTTAAAAGCATGTCATTGACTAACTAAGACGTAACTACAATTTGTAGAGCTACATCAATACGTTGCCCTCATGATACGATACTTATCGTGATACGACAGTAACGATACGATGACATTTTGTTATGATACAGTTCTTCACGGGAACGTCATTGAGACATGTACATTAACTTTTTAAGTCAGCGTACATTCATCACTTTTATACGATGAGATCAATGTATATATAATGTATGCATTGAATTCTATACTAGAAATAGAAACTTACAATTACAGACCACATCACATTTTCACGTCTTCTTAAATTCATCATCCATTTCAGCGCGCGATTACCGGTAAATCACTTCCTTGAGCGCCGGTAAATCACTTCATTGGTCCTGATTAGATAGATGCGTTAAAGAAATTCATCTGACATCAAATAAATTATTTTCATATATAGAAATTTAAACTTTAAAATAATATGCTTTAATTTCAATTTTGAAGTTCCACTGACACTTTGAGAGATCATTTTTCTTTTTGTATTTAGAATTTCCTGTGATAAAATTAGAATGTTCCAATTAATAAACAATATGCCATCACCGAAGAAATCTTTTAAATAAAAGTCAAAGACATTGGCTAATCTAAAACTGTATTTAAAAGAGATAACGTTATGACTAAACAGTAGAAATTAAAAACGAAATTCTTGTAAGTCGTTCTTACAGTCGAATCGAACCGAAACACAGAAAGAGTAATTGATTGATTGATTTTTGTTTAACGTCACACCACGAATATTTTACGTACATGGTGACGGAATTACAGAAGGATGTATCGTACACCGAATCGAAGGAAAAATATGGAGCCGAATTGAAATCGCGATGAATTGTTTCAGCTCTCAGAGGCGTAGCTAGAAATATTCAATGTGCACGCAAAGAAAGCTTCTCACGAGGCGCGCGCAGCTCTGAGAGGGGGATGGAATCACCCTCTCATGCAAGTGGGGGTTCGAGAGTCTCCCCCGAGAAAATTTTGTAAAATTCAATACAAAGTCATGCTTTCTGGACTATATCTTGATAACATTGAAACTATTTCTGTCATAAGAAATGACGTTTAATATTGAAGAATATATGTCGAACACAATGAAAGCTTAACTTGAATCTACCTCTTAACATTAAAGTCTTTTTGATTTTGAGAAAGTTGAAGATTAATGTTTTCACAAATTGATTTGACACTTAAGAGTTGTCATATGATATGGATGTCTTTGAGTTACATTTTAATTTTTTTTTTGTCCCCGTGATGTGCACGCCATGGCGTCCTGGCGTACAGGCAGCTACGCCCCTAGCTCTAGGAAACTGTCATCCTACTCTTGGCAGGCATGCTTGTGACAAGATGCCTGGGGCTACAGTGATTTCAAGCACAGCTTCAGCCCACCTGGCTATCGAGGCTTAATACCGTACAGCCTTGAAATAGTACCTATCGTCCATACACCTTGTTCTTTATTGTTCCTTTTCCTCCCGACTACGTTCTGTAACAACCCACAACACTTTATGGGGATTTCATCCAAGCATATGCTAAACCCCAGTATGGAAAGGTGAAGACAAACATATCAATTTCACGTCAAAAGCAATGTTTAACCAAGCAAGATAACGCCAACATGCTGGGACAGTAATTAGAAATGGACAGGCCAAACTATCTGGACTATCAAATATCAATTTCAAGCAAGACATTATTGACAAGGCTAGAAGGAAAGGGATTCTATAATGCATTTGTCGATATAGAACTCATTTAGAACGCATTGAATTTAAAACTTGGAGTCATAGGTGAATACAGCAATTTTAGACAGACTTAACAACGAAAGGTTTTATCGTCGTGTCACCAAAGGGGATAGGAGCCTAATAAATCGGCAACAATTTGCGTTTCGAGGATTTCATTGTCAATTCTGTAGGACCTGGGGTTACATGTACAATCCCAAATAACACCCCCCCCCCCCTTAAGAAACTGACACCCTTGGATCCGCCAATGGATGTTGGTACTATCGAAGGTGACGTTCTTACGTGCAACACAAGACAAGGTTTTATGCAGTTGTGTGTGTGTGTGTGAGGGGGGGGGGGGGTTGGAATCGAACGAGAAGTTCCTCTCTTTACATTAGCCACTATGTTCAATAATGATTAAGCTTATATGGAACAAGTGTACGTATAGCAGCTTGTATGTCAAACCGCACGAGACGGCGCTCTTGTTAAAATAAGACGTTACATAGGATTGATTATGATTTACGTCACCCCACGAATATTCCATGCATATGATAAAGGCATCTGCCTAATGTATTGCACAAAAATTGATATCTTTCAAACGGGCCAATCCTAAGCAGTGAGGGGTCTTTTACGTGCCACGCCTACCGTGACACAGGACCTGAAGTTTTCACTGTCTCATTCAAAAAGACATAACGCCGGTGTGCCCAAGGCGGGATTCGACCCCGGGACCTCTCGGTCAGGAATCAAACACCTCCTCTACCGAGCTACACAAGCTTTGTTAGATACAATGTACTGGGTATCCGTATACGCATTTTAAGCACATACGCAGGCGTTACGGAATTCAGGGTCAGGCGCGCCCGATTATATAGATGCAACCCCATTGAAACGAACACGACTTTTAATACTTCACTATATATATCACATGTACAGGATCAATATATTTCGTTAAAGAATACCCAATACAAAATCATTATGTTGCTTTTGAATTTAATCATACATCATTGGGTATTTTATTCGGCAGAATTTCTAAATATATACCTAAATAGACTACCTTTCCTTCCTTTTTTTTTTCTTTTTTTGCATAACAATCTTTTTAACAGATACATTTTCTTCTATGATGAACCAGAAATAATATCCGATTGGCAATATTAAAATGTTAATTATGGAACTATCTCCATCCCTCGTAATATCCTTACCCATATCAAATATGAAATTTGACCCATTTACAGATATCGTCACTGTCAAATGATATATTTCATAAGTATGTGATTGATTGATTTATTGACTACTGTTTGACGTCACTCCAAGATTATTTCACTCATATGGTGACGGCATCTGCCTGACGCACTGTACAGAATTTCATACCTTTGCAACAGACCCACCCAAGTTGTGAGGGATCTTTTACGTGCCATGCCTACCGGGACACAAACCTCGGTTTTTACTGTCTCAACCGAAAGACAGGACACTGGTGTGCCCATAGTGGAAGTCCAACCCAGACCTTTCAGTTATGAGCAGAGCACTTCATCCGCTGAGCCACCCCTACTTTATTAATTCGAGCCATTTAAATATTAAGTAACAAGCTTCATGTTCCAAGATGAGGTATTGCTACTTTTCCAGAACTGAATTAAGATTGGGAGGGGGTGCTCTGCCTTTTTCAGAAATACACAAAATGATATTTATCATCTCTTATACTTTCATCTTGGTTTTTTTTTTTGTTTTTTTGGTTTTTTTTTTTTTTTGGGGGGGGGGGGGGGGGGTTTACCGTGTCCCTTTTCTCAAATATTGATTTCAGTTTTCATGTAATATATGATTTGAAATATCATTGAACATGGATGGATGGGTGGGTGTGTGGGTTGATGGATGGATGGATTGTAGATTAATGTATAGATGGTTGGATGGATGGATGGATAGAAGGCTGGATGGACAGATTGAAAGACAGATGGATTGATGGATGGCAGATGGATGGAACAATAGAAGGAGGGAAATATGGGTGGAGTTACAAACATGTACAAACAGACTGACAGATGGATAAAAGGTTGGCATTCATAAGCAGATCCCCTGACATATATGATCCCTTCAGAGTAAGTATTCCTCTATATTAGCGTGGTTCATGTAAGAAGCTATATATACAACATCTCTATTAGTATGGTACTACTGCTTGTAGATTCGAAAGCTATAGAACAGTCTTTGAGAAACAGCAATACCAAAATCCTAATACATAATGTAATAAAATTACCCTTACCACTACTTATATATTCTATTATTACATATTCAATGACTCAAATGTAAGGTGATTTGTTACAGAATTCTTGTGATTTTGAAATCTTCCCATACATATATGATTTTGTTACAGATGAGTGCAGTTGAGTGGATGTAAGTAGCAGTTGTAATAAAGGAGAAGTTTGGCTGTCTCTTTTGTGACCATGCACTGCTTTGTTGAAGCTTCACTCAAGCCAATAAGGAATTACTCCTTACAGATCTCTATAAAACCTTTTTCATTTTTTTCTCTTTCTTCTCTAGATTGAATATAATCCCGTCTCTGGTGACTTCCACTACGTGAAATGTCTGGTACAGCGAAATATCAGTAACGGGTGCCACCAGAGACAGTCTTATTCAGTCTATATGACTTCTCCAAGTCCAAGTTTCAATACAAAATTTTCTCCTATAGATACTCTTCTGTGTCCACCATGCCCCCCCCCCCCCCAAATTACAGCCATATCTTGGCCGTGATATAAATGTACCGGCCCCTAAATGTACATTAGGTAATGTCACCTCAGTGTAATACATAATTTATACATATCTATGTACAATTTAAAAGTACAGGGGCATGATGAATGGACGGATAGCATTTTCATAATCTACCTAGTGTTATGGAAAATAAAATATGCAATATATAACATCCTTTTCGATCTTCGATATATCAATTCTGACGCTGATTAAGATTCTGCAAAATCTGGGTAAGCTACAGTAGCCATACTAGGCCAGGCCAGGACAGTTATACTTATTCCTTATTGTAAACAGTGCTATATATACAGCCTGCATAAATCCGTTCAAGAAAACATCAGATTTAGACCTGATGTGTGAAATATTAAGTAATATAACAAGTGATCAATCTTTAAAAAGTATCGTCCTGCATTTATTGCAAAAATAATTTGTTTACCTGTTCAGTCTGTGATCGTCTAAAGAAAAAATCCGAGAAGTTCCGAGGATTATCAAGGAAAGATAACCCTCAAATGTTGACTATCGAGAACAGAAAGCTGAAATATTTAGATCTACTGGTCAGCACAATATTTTGACAAATTAAAGTATTTCTTTTATAATATCATAACTCCATGAAAAAATCTCATGATAGAAATTACACACATTGTTGGATATGTCATCTCATGTTCTTTCTTTTTCATTTCTTATATTCACTATTAAATCGTATCAAAATTAGATCTACTACTATCCGCGCCACTCACTCTGGAAACTGGAAAATCTGGATTTTCAGTTATTCATCTTCAGAATAATTTCAGAAAGGCAAAACCGTTTGATAGATCTTGTTTAGTCGTAACTTTTGGTGTATGCTATATGTTTGTATGAAGAAGCGTTCATATTTTATAGAAAAAAAATTGACGTTTCCCATAGACTCAATGTTAAACATCGGCGACGTCACGTCAAAATTAACATAGAAAACGCCCTATCTAAAACGATTTTTTCCTTATAAAATACGAATACTTCTTCGTAGAAACATATGACATACATCAAAAGTTACGACTAAAAAAGATCTGTCGATTGATATTAATTTAAATCTATTAAATCTATTAAAATAAATCTATTTTACGGCATATTCATATCTCAGTTAATACGTTATTCCAGAGCATGTTCAAATTACAATGACTTTGTTCTGAGGGCTAGGCGACTTTCAGTTAAGCTGCTCAACCAGGGTTATATATGTGCTAGACTAGCAACGTCACTGAGGAAGTTCTACGGTCGTTACGAGACTCTTATTACTCCATATGATATCTCGTTATCCAGATCTGGACTGAGACCGATTCTGATCACTTTACACAGATTTGACACCTTCTATACTAGAAGGTTACCTACTTGGACTTCTCCATATATAAATACATATGGAATTCACACGATTTGACTCTTTCTACGGGGTATATGTGACGGGTGTTTCTAGCAAGCAGGAGATGCTCACTCTTCCCGGGCACCTGATCTCACTCCATCACAGGGGTTCACATATGCTCTTCAAGTAGACATATTTTGTTATTTTCCATTTGTTTTTCATTTTCACTGACTTTGTATGTCCTATGGTTTCATGATTTTTGGACTTGTGGTTTGGATTTATCCATCATCTTTACATTACAGATAAATAAGTGAAAATCCAGATTTTTCGGTTTACAAAAGGAGTGGCGCGGACAGCAGTTATATGTATCATTGGCAGTGGACCATTGATTTCCGAGGATGTTATTTTAAAATCTTTAAACGTTATGTTGAGCTGGTGTAGCTCAATCTCTAAGGTGTTTAACTCGTGACCTAGAGGTCCCAGGTTCGAATACCAATAGTGGCATGTCTTTCAGAAGAACTTCGACATACAAATCTTTCCATATCCACCGACAAGTATTCCAATCCAGACTTGGCAAAAGGGTGTGTTTGGGTGATGTTAAGTCCTTGGCTTGGGGTGCAGACGTCAGAGTTCGATTCCCGGATGGCACCGTGTTTTACGCGTTGCCTCTTGGTACCATACTGCAATATAATTTCAATCAACCAACATAGACTTTGCAAAGACAAGGTTCTATACGATTAGCTCCGGTGCAACGCTTTATTGGCACATTGGATTGTGAAAGATGTTAAGAGTCGTAATAAAGCTGTTACCTTTACTCGCAATGTGAATGAAACTTGGTGGTTAAAATATACATTTATAAATGAAGAAACTGGTATGATTCAGTGGACGAGGTGTTCTGGTCGTGACCGAAATGTTCGGGTTCAAATCCAGTCGTGGTCGGCTCACCGGTGTACTGCCTGTAGGGTGAAACGATAAAAACCAAGGTTTTCTGTCACGTGGCACCTAAGAGATACCTCATTACTTCGGATGGGTCCGTTGCAAAGGCAATAGATTCCTGTGCAGTACATCAGGCAGATGCCATCACCACATACGTGAAATAACCGTGGAGTAACTTAAAAGAGAAAACAGAAGATATCTGACAAAGCTGTATGGCACAAATCACCAAGGACCTGCACGAAAAAAAAAAATACAAGGAACGACAATACAAAAATACTCGATTGTGCTGCGGTTACGATACCGATAAGCAATAATCAATCTATATAAATCAGGGACGTATATATCTATACGTCCCCGATATAAATGAAGACCTTTAATTCGCCTAGTAACTTAAATTACGATACTAGAGCTTTCAACAAACCTGGCAGTATATTGAAATGATACTGAACACCAAACATCCCGTAGGAAATTAATATGAACCGCATTCCTGTTAAAAGTATGTCTAATCGATATCATCATATGGTATTTGATCCAAATTTTCCAAGGTGGCGTTTTTGCGTGTTCCAATCCAAAGAACGCTATATTAGATACAGTTCTGCCTCGTGGTTAGGGCTTTATATGTGATCAAAAGTCTAGACAACAGCTTATTTTACTTTCATGAACAATGTGCGTCGAAATAATGTCAAAACCGCAAGCGGGAACTCGATTTCTTTTAAATCCCATTTTGCCAACATCCAATCTCAACGGCTATACGCGTTTAGTAGGGTTCAACATCTTTATAAGAGTTTTAGAACAAACCAATCAATCAGAAACATATACAGATATATATGTCTCTGAATCAATGTAGAAACGGCGACAAATAGTACTATCGCCCGTTTTATTGACGGTTAAACATAATCAAAACAGAAGTTTAAACTACGGTAATTTTTCTGCGATGGCGTTCTGCGGGGTTCCATTCCCCAAAGACCTATATTGAAGTTATACTTTTGTAGAGTTCAATATCATAAGGGTTTTACAACGGACCGCATAAGTATAAAATGGCAGCAAGTAGTACTATATGTATAAAGTAACAAATGATATACATATGAAAATAAGTGCTCTTGATCTTGAGAAGCACTTCAATCGTCAATTTTTCACTTGGCATTTCAATTTGCCTAAGCTCCTGGCAGTATGATAATGATAATGAATCTCTGACTCCGTTCAGGGGCAGGCTTGGTGTAGTGGTCGAGTGCTTGGCTTTCGGCGCCGACGATCCGGATTCAATTCCCCGATTGCGCCGCTATGTTTAAGAGGTTGCTTACCTCCTGCTTCCATGCCGCGATATAACCGAAAGGTTGTTGAAAGCGACGTAAAACACCAAACAACCGACTCTCCTTTGATGGATTGAATATTGTTTTACGTCACTCGAAGATCATTTCACGTATATGGTGATGACATCTGCCTTATCCATTGCATAGAAATTCAGGCCCATGTAACGGACCCATTAGAAGCAGCGAGGGATCGTTTACGTGTCACACCTACCGTGAGACGGGACTTCGGTTTTTACTGTCTCATCCGAAATACAGAACGCCGGTGCGCAAAGAGCAGGAGTCGAACCCGGGACCTCTCAATCACGAGCCGAGCACCTTATCCACTAGGCCAAACCGGCTTCACTGACTCTCCAATCCGGTATGTAGTGGCATTTGAATACACTACACCATACAATGTTGTCATCCATAAGGCAGAGAAAAATAATGATTAAGTAATACAAATTGAAATTTTATTATGTAAAACAACTCTTTTTGAGGTAAGAAAATGAAACATGAATCATAAAGAGAACAATCATATCAATAACTTGAACTTTAAAACCATTTTGGTGTCTGCAAAGCTACATATCAAATTATTAGAAAGGTCATTTCAAGAAGAAAACGTCGTAGACTGATAACAAATCACTAGGGTAACATGTTTTTACCATTCTAAGCCGATCACCAAATTTAGGGGAAAAAACGCCATCATCCGTTTCACAATTATTTGTAACCTTAAGGTAAATCTAGCAATATTCGCAAGTAATACACATTTTACAAAATCTATTTTAAAAGTAGCTACAGTACATAATGTATTTCTTCATACATTAAACTCAAAAATCCTGTCAAAATATTACAAAAAAAAATATATCAATAAAACATACAAAATTTAATATCATCTTGGCAATATATTGGTTTCTACTTAGCCATTAGCACCACCAACAACTTGATAAAGTATGTATGATCGTATGTATAACTAGACACAATAGAGTATCATCCAGCAGCTAGAGAAAGTCCAGGCAGAAATCGACCAGTACTGTAACTGAAGGTCATTTAATGCTCCGAGTAAATACAACTAAAGCTCTATTCTACATTTTGGTATGACCTACAAGTACATGTATACTGTAGGCAAAGTATTACACATACAATCCAGAATATAAACAACAGGTAAAACATTTTTGGTCAAGTACAAAATCTAGTGGTCGTTAACTGTACAACAAGAGACAACATGTCTGGTATTGGAGCCCAGTTGTTGCTGTGGTAAACGTAGTGTCAAACTAAAGGTACATGATTAGGATCCTGTTGTAGAGAAATCTACAAGACTAGATTCCAGGGTACATTCAGCATTCACTAAATCTACAAAACCCAAACTAAGAGGTAGAATATCAGGGCCACAGGACATGGAGAACATCAGGGTCAACTTTCAAAATACATGTATGCCATTACCAGACTAGAGGGAGGGAACAAGTTGATCGACTTGGTGCTGTGCCATACTGGACGAGGGAGAATATCAGGGTCAACTTGTTCTTAAACATACCATACACAAGAATCCAACAGACCTGCACAAAACCCAACATTAAAAAAATCCATAGGCATAGCCCTTGAACCCAAGACTTCACACTGAGCACTAGAAGCCATGACGCCTTTGTAATACCATAGACTGGTAAAGACTTTAAAAGCTAATGATTCTACTTAAAACACTTTAAGCATAGTGTCCTGACATAGAAGACTAGAGCATACCTCCAGACATGGTAAGGCAACAGGCACCAAGAATCGTAATAGATGCCATCAGAACTCAGCAGACTTCATATCAACATCTCCCTGAGGAAAACGCTTAAACCATCACCACAAAAATTCAGTTATACAATGTAATTAATCTATGTAAATAAGATATGTTTCTAGATTTTTATCGATGTCATGCAAAAACAATACATATCATCATCATTCAGCAATAATGTCACAACTTTTTTTTCACATTGTGTTTTTCAACCTCCGATTTATTTATCTCGTTTTTTACTTCGAACGATACAAGTATATGCACAAACCTTATGTATCAATTTCTTTGATACATTCAATACATAAACAATATGTTACATTCCATCATAACATTTTGTATACAGGCGAAAAAATGTCATCTCTGCAACATCATCGGCTGCTCTTTCTTAAATGTCTTCAAAAGTATTAAAATGACTTTCTGTCACAACCATTTAATTATGATATTTACATTTTTTTATTCGAGTTCACTCATCAAATAGAGGAGAAAAGATTCTTGCAAAACCTGTTAGATTTACCTTACTGCTGACTATCATGTTGCTATGCTGATCCACGTCTTTCAGCAAAATATCGTACTACATTAAAATGCCAACATTACAAACAAAATACCAAGTCTTCAATTTTTTCAATTGTTATAAAATATGACATCAAAACAATCTTGACTTCTATACTCTTCTAGTAATGACCAAGAAAGGTTGATACTTATGTTTTAATATATTACAAATTTTTTTTAAACCTTTTTTTTTTAAACAATCCAGAACATATCTGTCTGTAGAAAACAGAAACTGCCATCAAGAGATTCCAAATGATCACACACAAAATTTCCAGAAGGAACAGTTTCATGTGTGCAAAATCACATGTGCACCTGCTAATGAACATGTTCACTGAATGCATATTCAGATGAGAAAAGGCAGTAAATCTATTCCAAGTACCAATATGTACTGATTTAGGCAAAACCCAATATACAAACGATGAACCAGATTACTCGATGCAACTTCAAATATGAAAAGGCAATAAACACACTCAAGGTATTGATATGTACCGATATATAAAAGCATTATCAAGATTATAAACATACTTAAAATTCACTGAACATTTCTTGTATCACACTTTATACCAAACCTCGTCTGACATTTCAGACGTTTATTAAACAACTTGTCACAAAAACTACCCGATTTTTTTTTCACAGAAAGATACCTAAATAAGAAAGATCGTTACAACAAAATACATCAGCCGCAAGGTGCATCTGAAAAAATTCAGCTGCCTATCCATTCAATAACTGTGTAGGATCAGCATCTTTCCTTAATGGCTACTGGTTGAAAACTATTTCTCTCTGTATCATGATAAACTCTCTTCTGAATCACTCTATCTCCTTGGTCTACTTCGGATCAGGTTTACTTCCTCTCATAAGGCGCTGTAAAGGAGAGTCCATCTCGGTCTTCAAATAGGATCGTGGACTGGTCAACTCCTTAATCACTGAAAACACAACAAAAATTAGCTAGAAACAAATAACTTTCTAGTTACATCCTTGCACTAGCCCTATTTTTCATTATTATGACAGCAAATTCAAAGTACCAAAAATATACCTCTGAGGATACATCATGAAATTTAAAAAGTTTGATGATCTTTATCGTAGTTAATCTGATCTGCATTTCTGACCTTACTTCCATTGTCATAAATTATAGTACAGGACGTAAATCCACTGCATTTGGATCCATGACCACAATAAGATTTGAAAATTTCAAGTTTGTTATTGCATTTATCATTAATAGACATTAGAGTTAATTTAAGTATTCATAATATTTAGTATTAATAGACATAAGCTTTAGTGATGAAATAATGCTACTGCTTGACAGTCACATGGATTACGTAGGCTTGGAGAAGGTTTACAGACAGCAATACTAATGCGAAAGTAAGATAAATAATGACAAGAAAAAAGGGGATTTAAAAGCAAAAAAAAAGAAATATATACACAAACTTTGAAAGAATAACTTACACATATTAGCACACTTTACTATTCTACACCTATATATATATATTTAGTTTAAACTTGGTAACTTAGCTCTGTCAACTCCAACTTTTAGATGAGGAGAAATTTTCCGTTAGTCTAGATTTTTTTCTTTTATATAGTGAGCAAATTAACTTTGGATAAGTGAAATATTATAAACTTAAAATTCTGCTGGTCTCACAGTTGACTTAAAAGATCTCAACACCTTATTTCCTCCTTACACACATTAATTTCAATATTATTGTCTGACATAGTGTAGAATCTAGTAGTGAGTAGCAGTCATGATTTGAGGAAAATGACGTCGTAACACAGCACATGCATAGTGATAAAGTTTACCAATAACCTGGCATTACGAGAGAAGTCAAAGTTTATTCTTTGGGCAAGTAACCCTCTAAATTAACAAGTTTCAACTGTTTATAATTCATATATCTTTGTACTTTCTCTACATATCTTCTGTACATCTACAAAATTATCTGCTTACTCCCCAGACGTAACATAAAATAATCTTACCTATTTAACACTGAAGAAAAGAATATAAAGTTGTTAACTGCCAAAGACATATTTTCAAATTACAAGCACATATAATTCATGATTAATATTAAGCTGCAAGTACTACCAAACTGACAAAGGCACAAAGGGCTTTGCTGTGCAAATTGGACTTTTGACTAAGAAATCAGAGTTTCTGCTATTATTCTGCATGTGTGAGAGAAATTTGAAACCCATTGGTCACAAACGTTTTGAATTATTGCATCACAACCAAAGTGTTGGCAAAGTGACTGACAGACAGACAGACAAGACATGATATCTATAGGGCACCTGCATCAATGTTGGGGCTCTGATAAGGTTCAACATACAATCCAATAAATAAACTGGATAAATCTTCTACTCTCTGCCCTTGGCAGCAACAAATCCTCTCAGGCAAAAATCTAAAAGTCAAAAACAAACCAAACATACACAAAGTTCTCTTCCTTACTTTTGTTCATTCCTTGTTCAATACCACGCAAGTATCACATGTACCTTATCCAATAAGAGGCACTCAGCCTGAAGTGATGGAGAAAGCACGTTATTGGAAAAATCCAACTAATTTGTTCAATGTAGAAGGCAAACCTATCCAAATACCCAAAATCGGATTCTTACCATAAGTACTTGGACTTTCAGGACAGTGATCTAGCCCGTTTCCCTACACAATAGCTTGAAAACGAGGTTTAGAAAACATACAATATGTGTTTGTTAAACAAAAATACCCCGAATCAACAAATTAATAGCAAGACTAGTGTCCCAAGACCAACCGTCAGACAGTCCAAAAAACTATGACCATGGAGTATTCTGACAAGGAACATTAAAATCAAAAGAAAACTTACTGTCTAAATTAGCTGCTAGCGTTTTTGCTACAGATTTGTTTGTAGGAGACTTGTTAGAAGATACATCACAATGAAGCATTGAGGCCAAGTCACCTGACTCTTTAACGCCAACTTCTGAGGTCATTTGATCATCCTGTGGAGACACTAAACAGTCAGCACCACAGCTTGCAGAAGAAACGACTGCTTCCTGATCATAACTAACAGAGCTGCCATCTCCTCGCTCTGAAACTGATAATACAGGAGTGTACAAACTACATGTACTCCCTTCAGAGCTTTTAGAAACAGGGGTCAGCAAATCCTGATTTATGGTATCCTCCTGACAAAGTAAAACTGCACTGCTCTGCATCTTGCTATCTTCAGTCAGTTTACAGGATGACGATGAAGCAACTGCCTCTAGTTCAACTTCAGAAGCAATGTTTAAGTTCTCTTCTTCCTGGGCATGTAACCCATATGAACTTTGCTCATTCAAAATGTTTGTAGATAATGTTTTATCGCCTGGCATCATAAAAGTTGAATGGCATGCAGTAGACTCTGTGTTCGCATTTTCTTCATTACTTCTGTTCATGACACTTTTGTCAGACAGCTGTCCAGGTGAGGCCAAAATGCCACTTCGATCAGATACAGGAGAAAGTTTGGCTAAACAATCAGCCAATTCATTCATCTGGGCCGAATATACTTCACCACCTGTCAAAGTTTCTTCTGAAGAGGATTCAAGAAGAGGATTTGTGGAATTAATCTGGACTGTTGAACACTCAGGATCTACTTGATCAGATGTACCGACATGGACTTCTGAGCTATCGGCCGTGTTGATAGTGGCAAGCTTTGGTGACATCATTTCAACCATACTGGAATGGTCATCAGTATCTGTCCCTTGAGTTGGTGAAGTCATCGGAGGGACACATGTGGCATCTGGAATGCAGACCACCTCATTCATATTACCTGTGGAGGAGTCTTCTGTTGGGCTTTGTACCTGAATGTCAGGTGTAGGGGACCTAAAGGAAACAAAATATATATATAAAAATTCAACTGCACATTGTTACTTACAAGAGGTATACAAAATTGTACAAACTTCAAAAGTTTAACTTCCACAAAGTTCAGACATTTTAACCAAAATACATTTCTTCCAATTTATGCGTTTTTCATGCCAACTGATTGATCTGAATCCCTTTCGTGTCTTACGACAAAAAGGTCACTCACATACCATGTTTGACGTGCACTGACCTAGTATTTTGTAATGATGAAGGGTTGGAGACTGGGGTGGATGATGGAGTATCGCGAATCATCCTGGTCAGGTAGCCACACTTCAAAACTGTGGAAGCCTGTATAGTGGACATAGACAGCAGCTGGTAAACAATGTCCACTGTGCTCTTATCCTGAATTAAAAGAAATATAGCAAGATTAATTTTAAAATTTAAAATCATTACATATACCATAATTTCCAGACTATTGGTCGATAATTTTCTTTATTAGCAAAGACCCCTCAACCTATAGAATGGTTCGACCAACATATGGTTCAAATATACGATGTCATCTTTTGTACTAAATAGGTGAAGCAAGTATAAAAAGGTGAAACTATAAAGAATTTCCAAATTGATAATTTGTGTAATTTTAAGCTATGCACACATGGTTTTATTTACCGATAATTAGTTTAATTAGATATGTGTGATGGTGAACATTCATTTACTAAAAAGGCAGAATGTAACATGCATCATGCACAACCATTGTGCAGTGGGTGAAGGGACGCTTGAGCAGCCGTTCCTATGTCAATTATCATTAGTGGCTTTCTTAAAACCAATATAAGCAATATTCCAGAAGTTATATCTGATAACGAAGAACAAATTGTAGACAATATTGATGACGGTTTTGAAAATGAACAGATACAATAAGAGTAATCTGTGTGCATTTGCTAATTGTTATGGTGACAAAAATGCCAAAGATCCAATGACATCACACTTGCAGCAATCATTTCTATTATGATTCGATAAATTTACCTGAGCATTCTGCTAAATTACAGATACCAGTCCTAGATAAGATCAGTAGCCAATTTGCCCTTTGGGTAAAGTATTTACAAAGTGACAGCTGATTTCACAAGTAAGACAGGCAATAACTGCCTGTTAAAAAAATAGACATTATAGGAAGGCTGACACAAGCCACTGCATGAGGCTTCATAATCATTTAATTACAATATAAACATTTAATTTGATTACTACTTGTATATAGGTAAACAATACTGTCGTTATTCAAGTGAGTTAGCCGATACTGTCGTTATTCAAGTGAGTTAGCCATTTGACCTATTTATGGATGAACATAAGGAAATGCCCTAATTTTTAGCCCTTTGACCCATACACAGCATCAATCTACAATGCAGAAATTACACTTAATTAAAAGTCATTTATATTCTGACCTTGAAGGAACTAAAACTCGAAGTCAGTGTGACACATAAAACCTTTTTATTTTTTTGTAAATCACATAGCCAAGTCACAAAAGAATATCATATTTTCTTGAAAACCTTACATGCTTACCAAGACTAGCATTCTGAGATTTGGTGTACCATCATTTCTGAAAGGGATCACAGCAGTGGGATGATGCAGCTACAAAATACAAAATTTTCATTATACATGAAGCATGAATTAAATCATTCAGATAAAACTTTTTTTCAACCACTTTTCATGATTGATTACTGTTTTATGGCTATTTCACGTACATGGTGACGGCATCTGCCTGATGCTCTGCATAGGAATTTCTACCTTTGCAACAGACCCACCCAAAGCAGTGAGGGATCTTTTACCTGCCAAGCCACAGGTGTGCCCAGGGCGGGGACACTTTTCGTGTATATCCGAATGTAAAATCAGATTATCACTGGATCAATACCTGATCCACAAACCCTGTACTTGAAAATCTACAGAAATTTACAATTATGACTATTTTCTACATGGTTGGCACAATAAGATGTAAATGAATATATAATGTTTCATGTATATTTAGTAACAAGAAGCTAAATCACAGGGCATTTTGCCCATTGGTCCTCCCCTTAATTATACTAGTATAGGAAGAAGAGATAGAACTTCCAATTTGGCAAAAGTACACCTCCTCCCGTATGCTTCTTAGAACTTTTTAAAATCTTGTCAAATTGTCTCAAACTTGGTATCAAATAAAAGCAGACATATTTATCTACATATCTTTATATAAATTGTCCATATCCATGCAAAACTAAGGGCATGGTGAGCATCGGAACTCTGTATTTTGCTGAAAAAAGTTTTGTCAGACACCAAGAAGTTAATCAGGTCAGACTCATCGCTACGGTGTAAAGCAACCAGCGGGAAGAGGTGTAATATCAGCAAATTGGAAGTTTTATCCTTCCTTCTTATATTGGTATAATTGAGGGGAGGGGGACCAATGAGCCGAAAGCCCTGTGGTTAAATATGTACCATTAGTCTAGTAGCAAAAGGCAATTAAACATTCAATTGTACCAAGGTCAATTTTGAATTTGAACCCCAAGATAAATACTTTCATCATTATACACAGGAACAAGACTTGTTTGTGGAACACCATGCCTTGGGGCAACAAACTTCTTGATGAAGACATCTTCTTCTTCTTCTTCATCCAATACGAAGTGTACTCAAAAGTTGAGCGTTATACTTCATGTGGCAGTCAAGATAAAAGCCCCACAGGGCAGTATGGTACAGTTAAAAAGTTAAAATCTTTGATCCTCATCTTAAGCTGAAGTGGGCAGGTGTTATGTTGCCCATTGCAGTCCGGTAGTCCTCCAAGGAACATGCTGACGTCATTGCTGATGGAAGTCTGTTCCAATCCCTGATGGTACGCGGGAAGAAGGAGAACCGGTATACATCCTTTTCCGCTGTTGGGATGCGAAAGGTATGTTGTCCCCTTGTCCTGGTGTCTGTCTGGATTATCATCTTAAAACAAGAGCAATGCCTAGTGTGGCTTAATACGCCCATTGCTTAGTTTCAAGGGGAGGAAAAGGAAGTCATGATATAAAAGCATGTTTAACAAAAAATCGAGGTCCAGTAACTCCCACGAAAGTTCAAATTGGATAAATCTGAAAATCAAAAGAGGCCTTCCTCTCCAAAATCTTAGCATTAGGTAAAAATATCACAAAAAGCCTTTGATGTAAACTGAAGTTATTGCGAGCTATATAAAGTCATGCTATATATACATGTGATAAAAAATCCAAGTCCCTTAATTTCAAATTGGATGCACCTGAAAATCAAAAGGCGTCTTCCTCTTCATAATCTTTGCATCTGGTAAAAATATAACGAAAAGCTTTTCAAGTAAACTCAAGTTATCACAAGCCATAGGAACTCATGCTACATAAACATATTAAAAAAAAATATCAAAGTCCTGTAACACTGTAAATTCAAATTGGATGATTCTGAAATCGAAAGGCATCTTCCTCTCCAAAGTCTTAGCATCAGGTAAAAATATCACAAAAATCCTTTGATGCAAATTCACATTATTGCGTGATAAAGCAGACAGACATATGGATGTATGGACAGACGGACATCACCATACCATAATACATCCCATCTAAAGACGGGCGTATGAAAAGGGAAAGTTGCAGACAACATAACAAGGTCATAAATCAGGGTATCAATGGGAAGATCTATTAGGATATCATTGGAAAGATCCAACAACATCAAACACACATGATGTGACCTTCCTCCTAAGACTCAAACAGTATAGCTACAATAACATTTCTTTAAATGTTGGCCTAACGTGATGGTCAAGGTCATTAATTAATACATGAATGGGAATATCACAAGGAACAAACACGTGAATCACTGTAATGGGTACGGTAAGCATTTTTCTACATGTAGGTCACACGGTTATAAATCATAGTATAATAGAAAAGATCTTGCCTGACAAAATACACATGAAAAATGTCAAAGCCCAATCTTTCATGGTTCAAAAGTTATGTTCAATATTAAGTTCTCAACACAGACAGACATGCCAAAAACAACATGCCCTATCTACTGATCTGGGGGCATAAAAGACATATCAATTACTATCTCATTAAAAACATACACTTCCTGCCGAAATAAATCAAGGAAGAAAATTTAAACTTGAATATAAAGAGAATCGTTTAACAAGCATATTCATTACATATAAAAAAAGCATGAGAATTGTGTCTTTACGTTATACTGAGTTATTTCCCTTATCAGCAGGTATCCAACATCGAACCATTGTGACATCATACACTTTCTATATCATTTCCCGTAATTTTACACCAGTTTCCAAAGAACTAATTGACGTCAATATGGTTTGACATAAGATACTTGTTCATATAGGAAACAACTCTGTATAACGAAAACACCCAATACAAAAATGAAGCACAAAGTCCACAATAAATTCATCAAATACTTAACAAGAGATAAGTTAAACACGAGTCAGCATGTACATTACTGTTTTAAACAATAGTGATCTATACTTAGGAGTTGATACATACATATATGATGAGTAGACCCAAGTTGTACAAGTCCACTCGAGTTGTTATCTGTCCAGCGGATGGTTGATTCACTTTAGGCAAGAAAGGACAATGGAACAACAATCCATTCTCTGTAACAGTACCTTTCCTTGTTCTCTCAAACTACAGAGGAAATGCAACGATTACTACTTTATGGTTCGTTAGTGATCAAAGATTTTTGTCATGGTCCTTTTCTAAAGTCAGAAAATAAGTATCCATCTTCCTTAGGAATTGAATTAAATTAAATCTTTCATTATATTAGATATGGGGGCATAAACAGCAATTTTCTGTATTCAATTTTTTCAACATCAAGTGACTGACCACAAGTAGAAAGCAATATTCGAAAAGCATGTGTCACCAGATAAGTTATCTAAATTTAGATATGGGATATGAAAACAAATAACAAACATACAGATAAACAATAAATGAATTGCTCAGTGTTGTTTTACACATGAAACAAAACTGACCCGTCTTAAAGAGGCTATGTGATTGGTAGCTGTATGAAGTCCCATTACAGGGACAATGGAAAATCAAAAGAAACAAGCAAGTTCAGAGGATTGTGGTCCCCTGCATTGGTTCTACCAGTAAGAGTGCAGTGATCTGTGACATATTGTCATGGTTGTGCATGTCTACAGACACACATGCCAAATATGAAGGCCCTATGTCTTATAGTTAAAAAGTGACACTGAAGTAGGTCAAAGCTCACAGTGAAGGCCACATGATAAAAATTTTGGAACCAACAGAAAGTTATTGCAATTAAGGACACACATACCAAAATATGAAGGCCCTACATATTAGGGTTAAAAGTTATGACCAAGGTTAAAGTTTTTGTGACAGACAGACAGACAAATGAGATTTATTCAATATCCTTATGCTTTCGCGAAAAGCAGGGGACAATAAAACTTGAATAGTCTTTATACCTACCAGTGACTGTGACAGATCTGGACACAATAGAACAGCAGATCCATCAGGACGTATGGCTACATTCTGCGGATTGACATCTCCATGGATGAAGGTTGACTTGTGCAAGTCAGCCAGGGCTACAGTGATATCACGTGCAATAGTCTGCCTTTTCTACAATGCATAATTTTATGCTTATTGCATTAGCTAGGGTTTCTTTGATGTCATTTTAGACTGAAAATAATGTACAGGTAATGATACACAATAAAGTAAACAATAGAAGAAAATTTATTATAACCCTTACCTACCTTGTCATCTAGTCCGTCAATAACATAATCCTTCAGCAGGCATAACTCTGCATAGTCTGACATTACACATGCCTTTCTGTCACCCTTCAAAAAGATAAAATAAACATTATAGCAAACCAAATACTATCAAAAAGTGGAAAACCACATTCTGTGACCTAGAATTTAGGTCCTGAAAATCAACATGGGGATGTCCTCATACAAAATTTTCCATTGCAAAATACATCTTTTTAAAAGTGACCATGAGATGAGGTTAGAAAGGCAGATACATGAACAAACTTGCTCTTGTTATACATTCTTCGATGAACACTCTTCCATGAATTTTCGGCTACTTAGCCTTTATCAAGTTACATAACGATTAAAAATTAACAGCTATGTGAAATCCATGCTCATGTCAAAATGCATGGATTTCACATAGCTGTATATTATTAATGTAAGGTTTATACAACCCTTCTTTACTAAATTAAAGAAGTAGATTTTAAAGCATATTCAATCCCCCCCCTCCCCCCAATGATCTCGTTATCTTTTCTTTAAAGACATTGTAGCACTTACCTTGCTGAAAAAGACAGATCTTACAGGTAATAAACCCTCACAATTTTCGCTTATGTTTTTAAAACTAATCAGTTGTGACAAAAATTGTTCCCGACTCAAATGGTCTCCATCATTCAGTGTGTACTCCTGAAAATTAGAAAAGAATTAAAAAATCTGAATCAAAGAAATGAATGCTGGAGATACTGACCAAATGGAGCACTTCAGTATGTTCTGAATAGAAACTAGAACTGTCCTAACAGGACAAATATCCCCACGGCACCAAAATTCAAAATAGGGCATAGAACTATATATATGACCAATATTTAAGTTTTGGAGAAGAAGGTGAAGATCAAGGCGGTTGTGTAAATTCTTATATCAGTGTACAGGACTTGTCATGTAAAATGGATTCCCTATCTCCCTATGACTATACTTTACCGTCAAAGTTAAAGTTTTTCAAAAAAAAAAAAGACAAGTGACTTGGCCTTTGACCAACGACCCAGTATGAACATTATCCATTCATACTACTAAAAGAAATAGCTCGGACAAGATTTTTACAATAGAGTGAATAGTGACCTTGACCTTTGACCCATGACCTTGGTTCAGGGTCATGACACACCGGCATTCATACTACAATATCAACTTAATACAGTATTCTCTGTTTGCAAACAGTAAATAATACAATAAGCAACATATGAGTAATGATGACCTCCAAGTAAATAATTTACAACGCCTTTATGACAGCCAGGTTTAAGATCCGAAGGAAAATGGAGAACTCCAATAAGTAACCAACCTAAGGCAGGTAGCTGGCATTTCTGTTTGTGATGTCCATGGTAGACCTAGACTTTACAGAGGACAGAGGTTACAGTGAGTTCCTTTAGTCCACTTGCAAATATGCCACAGTTCACGAATCAGATAATACAAAGCATCTGATGACTCCGGTTATGTTTAATATCAGACACAGCTATAACCTGGAGGTTACAATATCTAAATTCAACATTTAGTTAACTTCTACAGTACTGTGAGAGATACTATTCCAGTTGATGGAATTATATTTCAATATCTTTTACCTGTCTCTTAAATCAAAGTTGTACCTGGATATACATAGATTCCTCCATCAATCGAGTCCGACTTATTCCAGTTTTTAGAGCAGGTGTTAAGCTGAAGTTCTCAATATCCCATCCGGATTTTACAAATCCATTGTATTGCTTAAATAAAGAATACTGGACAATTTTACAGTATTTATAGTAAACATTGTTCTTTACAAATGAACTTAATAAATGGAGATTTATTTCTGGAAATGTATATGTGTGTATATGCATGCATGTAATTCAAACACCAGTTTTTAGTGCAGCATTTTATTTAACAATTACTCCTAATCAAAATATTGAAAAATTTCTGATGTGCTGCGAAGGATATAAATGACCATAGATGAGCATACATATATGCAATTACATTTTCTACTATTCTTATATAATCAACATGTTTGTGAAATACACATCCCAGTAGCAGCAATTATTCATCTAAATAATACACTGATTTCTGATTGTCAGGAAGAAACAAACAAACAAAGCCCCCCATGCTCTTTAACCTCCTAATCGTGGCATTTTTATAGGTTAAATGAAGAAGCAATCAACACTAAAGATTTCAACTAGCAACATATATATGATCCTGACTTTGTAAGGTTCATAAATTGGTCATTCTGTAACACTTACAATCTGTGTCTGTAAATCTAGGTCTTGATATTGTAGATAAAGCTCTGGGAACTGTAAATCAGCCAACCTCGCTATCTCTCCCTGTATTGACACATGTACTACATGTCATTTACTTATTCTCGAGTAACAATGGTATTTGTTTTCATATTGCAAAACTCGTCAAACCTTTAAGCCATACATGTGTACTGACCATCAATGTTTAATGAAAGTGGAGGTGGAAATATTAAGATCAATATAGAACCATTAATTAACTGTCAATATATTCTTACAGGCATCAATCAAATTGCTTAGAGTCAGCTCATACATAAATCATGTTTATATACTTAACATCAAGCCTGGAGACTACTAAATATATAAATATACATATATTCCACCCTTCCACAAAACCTCATTTCTCAGAGTGATAACATCATTAGGAGTCTGACAAAACTCTGACAAATAGCATGCTTGTTTATGATGTGAGAAAGAGAACAACTGAGAGTCATCTGAATGTCGCATTCTTTTACAAACCATGGAAGGATGAATCTTAGCCATCATATAACCTAACATCACATCATCTTACCATACCATACATGGTTTTCATGTCAAAAGTACATCTGTAATGATGTAGCTCCTATTATTTCTGTTGAACAAGCATTTTCTAAATCACAAACTATATACTTTACCAATAACTCATCATGTTGCACAAGAGCCTGATGCAGCTGGAACCTCAAGTCAGCCAGATCTGAGATGACTTTGCGTAGTTCTTCATCACTATCATCACTCTACAAATCAATGAGCTTATTTATATTTTCAGCCTAAATGTGGTAATAAAATCTATTATATTGTATGCCTTTTGATTTTTCTAATATCACAATAATTGAAATGAAATAACAACATTCAAATGTAAAATAAACTAGAACACCGACAAAGTCATGAAGGGCCCCACCATAGATTATTTGTTGACGAGAAGAACATCCTACTTATAGGCAAAGTCTACTATGTGATACACATATTCAGTAGGCAGCATAGGCAATCTTTTACAGAACATGCATCTTTCTGACAGAGGAACAAGATATGGAAACACAGTCGAAAAAGCTATTTTTAGCATAAAGAAACAACCAATGTGTTGAAAACTATGATTATGACCTTGACCTTTGACCCTAAAATGTATAGGTATCTTCCTGTCATTCTGCATCTATGTATAAAATAATGAAGTTATTGTGTCAGACCCAAAGAGTTGAAAACTATGACTGTGACTTTGACCTTTGGACCCCAGAATGTATAGGTATCTTCCTCTCATCATCCTGCACCCATGTATAAAACATTAAAGCTTTATGTGAGGAACTACTAAAGTTACTGTGTTGGAACCAAAGTGTGGAAAATTAAGACTGTGACCTTGACCTTTGACCCCATAATGTATAGGTATCGTCCTCTCATCTTCCTGCATTTATGTAGAAAATATGAAAGCTGTAAGTGAAGAACAATTGAAGTTATAGTGTTAGTACCAAAGTGTTGACAAAAAGACAGACGAATACATAGACAGACGGAGAGGTTCTTATCGGGCTCCCACATCTGAATGCGGGGCCCTAATTAACAGCACTGTTGAATGCCACTAAAGGTTTATTTCTTATGCACACTAGACACCACCAGAGGTCAACATTTACCCTCGAAATGTACTCTGCCACACTTACCAACATTCCTCCAGATATAAATTAAACTAGAGTACGTTCAAAATAGCCCCTCCTAGTTCATTTAAAGAATTTACAATAGAGGCAACTCATCTAAATATATGACCTAATAGGAACTTAACATCATATATTTAAATACCGTATTCACTCGTGTATAGTACGCATCCGTGTATAACACGCACCCCTAACTTTTGGAAAATAATTGGAGAAAAAGTCTACATCTCGTGTATAATACGCAGATAAAATTGCCGGACAAGCAAGTGATCAAGAATCTCAAGTTTACACAGAAAAAATCTCTATATTACAGATTTCACTTTACGGAAAACACAATTGGTTACGCGTCTGAACCTTAGGATATTCAATGAATGGAATAAACCCAACTTCCGTAATAAAATTAATTTGTGATCCAATAACTGTGTTGATAGAAAGAAAACTAAAGAATGGTTAATAAAATTGTAATTAGTATCTGGGACGTGTATATATGTGGTATGTACGTCCCTGTTAGTACTCTTGATAAAATACCGATAATGAAGCACAGCCGTCATTTTCTATATATTTTACACTCGTTGTCCCAAAGTGTCAATCTTTGTACAAAATAAATTGATTAACACAGCAGTAAAGTTAGAAGAAATGCGAACAACCAATTATCCCAGCGGGGTGTACGGCGATGGCTGATTGTTTCACCGCGAAGCCATTTCACCTTGATTGACAATGATAAGATAATTGGATTGCATCGGCACTTGTTATTTTAAAATATTCTATTCTCATTTGAAAAAACATCTTCATTTCAGCGCATATTGTAGAGTGTTCAACACAAGGTGGTAAAACTGAAATGATAATCTCTTTATCAAGTGTCTAAAATCCATTTCAATGGTCAAGTGGGGGGTTCCCAAACTCTAATGGTCATGTTCTGATCGTTGTCAGCGGACACATTTACGGCAATATCGCTATGGAAATATGACTTCTTATGTCTGGAAAAAAGGTTCTTGTTTTAGATCTTGTGTATAATACGCACATGAAAAATCGAAGTCAGATTTTATGAAAAAAAGTGCGTATTATACACGAGTGAATACTGTGAGACCTTTATCTGAGCACTAATATTCACTATAATGTACATCTCTTCAGTTACTACAATAAGCATTTCTAAAGATCTATTATTCATGAAATAATAACACTCATCAGCCGAAATATGCAAAATTTTTCACAACCTCCTCTAAATCCTGTCTATCAGCCTCTTTATGACGAATCTGGTTCTTCAGTGACCTTATCGCTTTCTTTCGTGACAGTATCTCGCTTGTGTCTGGCTTTTTGTCTAACCAGTTGCCAATGTCTTCCTTCATGTTTCCAAATTCTGTGATAAATCCATTGAAGGAATCCAGGTGACTCAGCTCTCCGGTCATCTCCTTGATGATGGCTGTCAAGATACTAGCAACAAAGCTGACATCCCCACTGTTATGCTGTAAACATAACACAAATCATGAAATCTGAACTTAAGTATACTTTTGAGAAATCATGGTAAAGAGACTGGAAGGACATCAAGTGGGTACATGTGCCACAGGATACCTTCATTAAAGATTCTGGGCTCAATGAAAAATATGTATTTATGCATGTACAGTGATGCTCTGTTAATCCGAACACTTTTGTTCCCAGCCAATTTTTCCATATAAATGGATTTTCTGGTCTACCATATCATCATATAAGTTTTCTGGAGTCTTGCTACATGATGACTGCAAGTTTATATTGTAATTAGGGACATGTGCATCGGAAAAAAGGTGATTTTTCCTATACACACCAGGGCTCGAAACTAACTTTTTCAAGCACTAGTCTGGCGGACTAATCGGTTACAAAATCCATTGGTCCGCAGAAAAATCTATTAGTCCGCAGAAAAATAGACTATTTATTCATTTTAAATTGATTTAATTTCAGGGTTCTGTTTAACATTTAACATTTCAAGACACTGTGGGGCACATATGCCTCTAGCTCCTTCTCATCCATAAAGAAACGATGGCTAAATATATCGCCACATTTCTCTGTGGCCCCATGATCACCATGCAAAACAACGTCAATGTCATTCGAAAACGTATAGAAGCTGCTCTATAATCTGTTTCAACGAAGCGCACCAGTGACTGTGATTCATTACTTTCCATGTACTTTCCGGCGAATACGGAATATCGCAACTAAAATAACATCAACATGCACGCGCATTTTGTAACTGTTATGACTTCATATAATTGTGATGTAAGTTGCCCACATAAAAGAGCCCATATCACAAATAATAGATTTTAGTACTTGCGATACTCCGTATTGTCACTAAAAATAGGTTACGGGATTTCCAGAAAAATAAGTTTTCAATCGTTTGCAGGGCGGGTGAGAGTATTTGAGTGGGTATCACAGAGTTTTCATTAGTCTGTCGGACTTATACAATGAGAAATCTGTTAGTCCGTAGCATAATTTATTAGTCACGGACTTACGGACATACGTTAATTTCGAGCCCTGCACACAACACACGATTTTTCTCTGTATCACAGTCCCAAAAATATTTTCTATCATTAACCACTTTCCATAACACCAAAGCAGTTTTATTTTTTAGACTTATAAATCCAGGTTTATTTGTCATCCTTACAGTCCTCTTATCTAAGTGTTGAGAGCCTTTTTTGAAACAACTTTTGTATAACTAACCCTTTCATTTTGGTGCAATATAACAGAACCTTAATTTTATAACGTTTTATTAAAAATATATATATACAAGAAATATTTGAATGAGTAATCTGTGAAAAAAGATAAATAAAAATTTTTGATCCAGTGTATTGTGGCAAAGAGGCACCAGGCTGTATTCCCATCAACAGTAAACAGCAAAGCACAGTGTCACGGTTAAGAACCATATATAAAGGGCTCCTTAAAGCTTGGGGTGTGCTTACTGCATGGACCGAATTCTAGCAAATTAATTTTATTTCCTATAAGAGGCTGTACCGACCTATGAAAGGTCAGTGAGCAGTCCTGAATGTTGGAACTGCATGCACATATTTAGGGGTTACCATGTTAGTGTTTCAAACAATTTGACAGGGTATCCGTGAATACCCTGTCAGGAATGCAGTTAAACAGGAGGCAAGACAAAAATTACTACAACTAGAGACACAAAGTTATGGTTTTCTAAGCCAAGTCACTAATCACAGTCATATCAAAAATGTAGGGCATAGTGACGTCACAAATCAGAAACTGCAGGGTATCATGAATATGTTTGTGACGTAATTTTACAACCTACGTGTATTGCCTACGTGCATTGTGGAATACCTGCATGTCAACAACCAATCAAAATACAGGATTTCATACGATGTGCATTAGAATAACGAATCACTGATCTGAATTTGTGTGGCACCAGACAATGTAATGTTTATATCCATAATTATATCCATAATACAATGAATGAGAAAATACAGACCAGGAGCGTGACAGACACTTGTATATCTAAACTTTTTCAGACAGCCTAGTATTATTAGTTGTTAACCTTCTAAGATGTGATTACAAATACAGTGCTCCCCACTTAATTGAATATTGCATTACTGAATATTTTATTATATTGAGTAAGATGCTGATATCCAAAACAATTTTCCATCAAATCTCTTGAAAATCTTCCACTTACAGCACTATAATAAAGTAGCGCAACGATCCCACCAAGTATACCTATGTCAAAACTAGGGCTGAGCGAAAATTTCGGTGCACCGCGGTTCGGAAGATGTGGTTCGGTTTCGGAATTCCGTATTTCGGTTCGGTTCATAACTGACATGACGCGTCGAAAACAACAATATGGGAAAACGATCCCAAGTGTGGGATCATTTTGACTTTTCAAATAAAAATGGAAAAGTCGACAAAACCGTCACCATATGTAAACTATGTTCATCCACATTCCAATCCAAAACAGGGTCTACAAGCTCTATTAGCAACCACCTAAAACGAAAGCACAATATTACAATTGCTTCCACATCAGCTGACTCGTGTAACTCCAACTCCAAGTACTAGTAGTTCTAAAGCCACAGGACAGCTAAGACTTGACGATGTTTTTGCTAAAACATCGAAACTTTCTTTTTCCTCTCCTTGACATACAAGTATAAAAAAGTCAATTGGTGTTTTCTTAGCCAAGGATATGCGACTCTATAGTGTGGTAGAAAATGAGGGTTTCAAGACAATGATTCGAGAACTGGAGCCACACTATAAAATCCCCAGTCAGAGGCATTTTGCAGACAATGTAATACCTAAACTTTATGAGGAAACTCGGGCTAATGTGAAAAAAAGTTTAAAGCAAGCGTCTTTCATTGCCCTTACTACAGATTCCTAGACTTCAAGAGCTACTCAGTCATACAATACAATAACTGCTCACTTTCTACGTATACATGATTGGCATGTGATGTCATATGTACTACAGACAAGATGTATGGAGGAATCACATACAGGAGAAAATATCTCAGAAATGCTACTAAAACTGTTGGTGAATGGGACTTGAATTTCATGGTATTAAATAGAAAATGAACTGATTTGAAAAAAATTGATTCGTGAGTCTGTGAATCGAAAACCAAACCATACAGCGAAAATCCTGAACCATCCCAGTCCTAGTCAAAACTAAACTGTATTGCCCTCGAGGTCATGATGTTTACTACGGTGCAGCGACCTGTCAATTAGAGATAAATGGTTTCACACCTGTTCAGGTGAAAGCTGTTGACCAGATCAAAGATAATAATTGTCTAATAGGCTGTGGTGGTAGAAGTGAAAAGATTAATTGCCGATTGCCGAAGCCTGGATGTACGCAAGATCATCAGAGACACTGACAAGATGACGCTGTCAGCCAACAACATTGCAAGCAGACAGACCCTACTTAGATGCCGTCCACCTACTCAGTAAGGCCTGGTGCATCATCAAGTCAACAACCATTGTCAACTACCTCTGAAAGGCTGGCTTTGCCTTGTCAGACAATGACATAACCAAACCCTATGATGTCCAGCCGTCAAAGGGTGTTGATAGCTAGATGTTTGATGCATTCACCACACACGATGACAACCTGGACTGGCGAGAAAATATGACACAATTTTCCTGAAGATAAAGTCCTACATTCAACATAGAGAACGCCAGTGACAATGAATAGGCTGGGGAAACGGCACCAATGACATACAGCAAACATGAAGATGCAATGACCATACTTTCCCGATTCCTTGGGAAAAACCTAAGTGATGACTTCAGTCTGTTCTATCAGACGGAAAATTGAAATTTCACTCGCTTGAACATGCTTTTCAAAATAAATAGATGAACCTGGCTTATGTCTTCGGTTGCACGACTAAGACACAACTATTTCAACAGACAGCAGTTTTATCTTTACAGTCAATTGAGCAGATGAAATGTAGCTATTTATTTACATTAGGTCCCTGTATTCAAAAGACAGTTACAAAATTTGCGATCATGTGGTCTGTTGACTTTCATTAGCTCCAGTAAACAAGAAAAAGATTTAAGAGAGGTAACTCTAACGCATCAATATAAAAATACATGAACAATGAATCCTGTACAGATATGGCGAAAGTAATACACGTATGCAATTCTTGCACAACCTCGATATTCTGACCTTTGAAACTAAGTCTGTTCGTCATGATGTGTAAAGGAATATTTTTTTATTTGAATAATAAAGTGCAGGAAAATAGCCTATTCAATTAAGCAGCTTGCACTGTATAGTAACAACAGCAAGAGTTTTAAAAATATAACTACTGCTTGCACGAGGAATCACTAATTTTCAGGTTTTTCTATCCTATCCACTTTTTTATACAATCGTATTTGAGAACACAAATTCCTTTTATACTCATGAACAGACCAAATATAGCACACTAGAAAGTGAAATATATGTAAAGAGAAAAAATAAAGATGGGCTTATTTTGTCCCATTTAAAATTCCGTAATTGTGCTCCATTATACATTTCCTCTGATGCATTTTTTTTGCCAGCATATTAGAACCAGATTACCAGAGCCCAGGTTAATAGAGCATCAATGTTTATGACAAATTCTTGCTGATTCCAATACCTCAATGAATCCTTCATATATATGTAACTGCTCTTAAGCAGGTGTAAATCCAATACCTCACAAATGGTCAAAAACATTGATGAGAGATTTCCTTCAAGGACTTCCACGTCCAATACATATACTTATAGTTGTCCAAAGCTTTCTTAAACTCTCCTCTTTAATAAATATTGACTTAATGTCTATATAATTATAAGCTAGCTTAATGTGCAAAGCTTAACAGATATTTTTGGCTCATATCCACACTGCATAATTCAATGCCCTCATAATCGATTTCACTTGCCATATCAGTGATGCCCAATTCTTGCTGTAATGCCTGTGAGTAGGCCTTCAAACATCCCTCCAGCTGATCTGGATCACTTTTAGTATCCTCCTCCGTCTCACAATCTAATCTCAGCATCTGACAACACAGAAAGATGATGTAACAGCAGCAAAATAAAATCTTTATAAGTGTGTTAAACACTACAGCAGAATTATTTCACACGTACAAATGATAGACAGTGTTTAGTAATGCAGGAAACTGGTGTATCACAAAGACCATCCCCATAAGACCAAAAAAAAAAAAGTTTCCAAATGCCTATCTTTTCAAGGGTCTGTAGGTAAGTTGTTGAGTCGTCTTGATAGTTGGATCATTTCACACTAAGATTTTTCTGCTCAATAAAATATATTGGAAATTCAAACATCAATAATCTAATTAGGGTCAGTCAATAAAATACCATAACAAACAGTAATCGTGGCACGTAAAAGTTCTTCACTGCTTCAGGTAGATCCGTTGCAAAGGTATAAATCTATATGCAATGCATCAGGCAGATGCCGTCACCATAAACACGAAATAATGGTGGAGCGACATAAAACAATTACCAATCAATCATTATATGTACTTACATCTGACAGCTTCTTCAGGAGACTCTCCACATTCTGCTGATGTTCATCTGTATTGTCTCTGACATGTTTGAATTCAGCTTCTTTCTTGCCCTGCAGAGAATTTGTATGATTGTATAATCATTCATTGATATATACACTGCATATACACTAGCAACATTTCCACAAAGTTGGTAATCATGTGTCACTTATGGAGAAAGGCTGACAAGAAAATGATCAATGAAACTGATCAAGAAAATCAACATCTCAGATTATTCCCATAATTGACATTCTCCACTATACACAAGTGAGTTTTTACTTCTTTTTTTTTTATAGAATGCCTTCATCTCCATAATCATTTCTAAAATTTTCCTGGTTTACCTCTCCTGGCCACCAATGGTGACACCTGACATGTATTTCTACATCTTAAACCACTTATATTCTTAGTCCACATAATTGTTTCTTTGTTTGAAGAGAAACCTTTTTCTATTCTCTTAACAATTGTGCATCTTTAAGATGACCCCAGAGCGGAGAATTCCTACTCATAAAATCTGGTTCATGTGATAACATGTGAAAGAACAAAATGTAATACAAGTTTTGTCAAGCTATACTATGAAGACTATAAACGTAATTAGCAAACCTTCCAGTCCTTGAAGCCCGGTACCATATCATCTAGACTCGGGTGACCATGAGTGCTGGTCTGCAGATACTCCTTGTAGTCTGTCTTCAGTCTCTGCAGCGTAGTCTGAGTAACAAACAGTAGACCATGTCTTTAAGTTGTTCTTGTAAGGGATCAATAGTCATAACAATAAATCACCTAATTAGTTGTTCCGTCGATACAGGGTTCTCAAGTATCATACCAGAAAAGGCTAAGACGAACCAGGTAAGTAGTTAACTGACCCATGTATTGTCCTGTACAAATTTGCACAACTTTTAGTCTATATAGTATCAAAACCTTCCTTTGGGGAGCATGCCTTGGTAAGACATGAGGATATGAATGAGCACGCTTAGATTACACATTAACGTCAAAAGTCAACAAGTGAATGTCTGTATTTCCCAATGACTAACAGTCATACTGTTACTACACAGTAATCATGAGACATGCTAAATCCATTCAAAACAATTGATTTCAAGTGGTGTAATTTGATTTGCTAGGCTCTGGAATTACAATGATCTTGTAGTACACTTTTCAAGAGCCATAAAAGTACTCTAATCGAAGATTGGGTTTTTTGGGCTTTAAAATCATACAATGTAGCCAAGACATGGAGTGACATGACCATGATTTTATACCTTAACACTTCATTTGATTTGTAGGAGCTATATATCACTTATTATACCAATTTATGTGGGCCTTAGTTGCATACCTCTACTACTTGTCTTCTACTTTCAAGAGGCATCTCAGAGACTTCACTGATGAACTCGTCTAATTTGCCATAAAGTTTCATTTTCTCCAAATCCCTGTTAGCCACCAAGGTCTCCAACTCTGACTGCAAAATAAAGAATACTGCTACTAAGTAAAGAATCAAAATAAAATAAATATCATAAAATATGGCAAAGATCAACATACCATAACTTTTAATATGCTACAAAGACCTTCTTGGCACATATTAGAAATCACTGATATGTTGACTTCTTTACTTGATTTTACTGAATATGACTGAAAGTAACAACTTATTGTGGTGTATGTAATTAACTCTGGTTCACATAATATAAATGTATATTAATTCATTTTGTTCTTTAAATTGCATAAAATTTGCAGTGTCTCAAAATCATTAGCACTATTTGTCATCAGGTAAATGGATGCTTTACCATATCTGGTTTCATAATCTGGTCTTCTAGATTTGTATCCTGTGATAATCTACAAATTGATTTCCGAGACTTCAGATATGTTTCGTTCAGTTTAATATGAAATCTAGTTACTTATTCTTGTGTATTCAATATACCGTCAAATACCGATATCTGGTGTTGATATCGCCATAATATTGCACACCCCTACCATTCGTACTTCTCGTGACCTTCAACTGGTTGTGACAGTGGTTCTCTGGTACTATTCACTGTGACTACCAGTTTAATTAACTAGAATAAACCTGTAGCTAACGCTTATTTCTCTGTGGTACCTGAACCCACATCTGGCTCTCCCTAATCCCTATTCCTCCACTTAGTATTGGACTTTTCGATCGTTTCTCTATAATTGTTCAGTATAATATCATTTAACACAATGCTGACTAGGTATTGTTGGTTACATAGTAATTCAATGACTGGGTGTGGGATGATACATGGTCAATAAATTTTATACCATGTGCGAAACCGGATATAACATTCACTAACCATGTATCATCCCATACCCAGTCACCGAATGACTATGTAACAAATTTACCCCACCGATGACATTATTCTGCATCATGTGTTGTTATTACTATACCAGTATTGTTACCTTTGGTGGTCATGTTAGTTGATGATGTTATTGCATAACCTGTGACGTCACTATTCAGTCAGTGACGTCATCATATTTACACCACCGATTATTACGGTAATTCTTACATCACTATTAAATCCTTGACGTGAATAGTGACGTCAGACATGATGGTATATAAGATTTTAGTAACCGTGTATTAGATATACACAGTTGGCACAAGACAGCTCTAAGCCAATCATTCTGCACAATTTCACAAGTCTAGTAAGAGGCGAGGTAAAGATGCATACACACTCACCTCATCTACACAGTTACATATCTCTGTCTGTAGCGCTCTATACATACTATTGACAAGGTCTAGATGGATACACACTCACCTCATCTACACAGTTACATATTTCTTGTCTGTAGGGCTCTATACATACTACTGACAAGGTCTACATAGATACACACTCACCTCATCTACACAGTTACATATCTCTGTCTGTAGGGCTCTATACATATTATTGACAAGGTCTACATGGATACACACTCACCTCATCTACACAGTTACATATCTCTGTCTGTAGAGCTCTATACATACTATTGACAAGGTCTACATGGATACACTTTCACCTCATCTACAGAGTTACATATCTCTGTCTGTAGGGCTCTATACATACTATTGATTGATTGATTGATTTTTGTTTTACGTCACACCACGAATATTTCACGTATATGGTGACGGCACACACTATTGACAAGGTCTACATGGATACACACTCACCTCATCTACACAGTTACATATCTCTGTCTGTAGGGCTCTGTACATACTATTGACAAGGTCTACATGGATACACACTCACCTCATCTACACAGTTACATATCTCTGTCTGTAGGGCTCTGTACATACTATTGACAAGGTCTACATGGATACACACTCACCTCATCTACACAGTTACATATCTCTGTCTGTAGGGCTATATACATACTATTGACAAGGTCTAGATGGATACAAACTCACCTCATCTACACAGTTACATATCTCTGTCTGTAGGGCTCTATACATACTATTGACAAGGTCTACATGGATACACACTCACCTCATCTACACAGTTACATATCTCTGTCTGTAGGGCTCTATACATACTAGTGACAAAGTCTAGATGGATACAAACTCACCTCATCTACACAGTTACATATCTCTGTCTGTAGGGCTCTATACATACTATTGACAAGGTCTACATGGATACACACTCACCTCATCTACACAGTTACATATCTCTGTCTGTAGGGCTCTATACATACTATTGACAAGGTCTACATGGATACACACTCACCTCATCTACACAGTTACATATCTCTGTCTGTAGGGCTCTATACATACTATTGACAAGGTCTACATGGATACACACTCACCTCATCTACACAGTTACATATCTCTGTCTGTAGGGCTCTATACATACTAGTGACAAAGTCTAGATGGATACAAACTCACCTCATCTACACAGTTACATATCTCTGTCTGTAGGGCTCTATACATACTACTGACAAGGTCTACATAGATACACACTCACCTCATCTACACAGTTACATATCTCTGTCTGTAGGGCTCTATACATACTATTGACAAGGTCTAGATGGATACACACTCACCTCATCTACACAGTTACATATCTCTGTCTGTAGGGCTCTATACATACTATTGACAAGGCCCAGATGGATACACACTCACCTCATCTACACAGTTACATATCTCTGTTTGTAGGGCTCTATACATACTATTGACAAGGTCTAGATGGATACACACTCACCTCATCTACACAGTTACATATCTCTGTCTGTAGGGCTCTGTACATACTATTGACAAGGTCTAGATGGATACACACTCACCTCATCTACACAGTTACATATCTCTGTCTGTAGGGCTCTGTACATACTATTGACAAGGTCTACATGGATACACACTCACCTCATCTACACAGTTACATATCTCTGTCTGTAGGGCTCTGTACATATTGAGGTTACTAATGGCTGATGGGAGCTTGGTAAGACAGGAGGGTGTGATCCTGTCAGGAGAGAGCGCTACATTGATAGCCTCCTCTAGTCCGCTGGCTCGTCCTGTAGGAAACTGTTGTCTGTAAACCAAAAAAGATCATAGATATGTATGGTATTTTCAGCAATTTGTAGAAGGAATACCACAAAGACATCACAATCAGTTTCTACCTTGACTTGTGACCAAGGTATCATGGGTTCACGTCCTATGCACCTTTGTGTCCTGTTTTTAAGATGAGACAGTAAAATCTGAGGTTCCATGTCATGGTGGACGTTACAAATCCTCACTGCTTAAATAAGTCAGCTGCAAATGTCAAAATGTCCTTGCAATGTATGATACAGATGCCGTTACCAACAGGGGCAATAATAATTTTAAAGTAATGTAAAACACAAATCAAGCAAGCAAACATAGATAGCTGACAGGCTAGTATCACTGCCTCTAAGTTATGAGTGGATGGTAGCTTGTGTTGCTTCACAAACAAAAACTTTATTTTACAAAGAGAAAAATACCAGTATCCACAATATATTGTGAAACAAATCTGCAGAAGACATGTTCCCAAAACGTATTTTAAACAGTATATTGAATAAATTCAGTAATGAAATTTTGCTTTCTGGAAAAACAAGATGTGCTTGTGAAACACTAATGCCCTCATCCACACCAAACTCCAAAAAGTCGGTGTGAAGGCCACTGTCAAGGTCAAAAGGTCACTGGCCTATGTGTCATTTGAAAGGGCTTCATTAGCTGAGTAGGCATGTCAAATATGAAATCTTTCATGGTTCAAAATTTATATCAAAGGTTCAAGATGGCAACAGACAAACAAACAGATGGGACAAAAACAATATGCCCCCAATCTATCGATCCAGGGGCATGAAAAAACTGGTCACTACATGTAGGAGTATGCAAGGTTTCACAGATAAATAACTTTTAAAAAAAATGAAATTAATTTCATACCTGACTTTCCTTACTTTCTTTGTTAACCCTATGACGTTATGAATCTACAAGCAAAGTTAGTCTCATAAATGCAAACTATCCGAGCACTTATCCACGAAAAGTCAAAATATTTTAATACAAATGTTAAATGCACAGAATTTTCACTTTTTTGAAGCATTTAAGTACTAGAAATGATTAGTTTAAACTACATTCTAAATATACCCATTTATCTAAAATTTGCTAACCTGGTAATTCAATTTGTACTTTGTAGGGTAACTAAGGTGACTTGTGAAATATACATCAATACCTTCAACTGGTTAGCCATCACATGTTGCAGCTTGAGATCTTTCTTAGCAATTTCTGCACTTAATTTATCTACTTCTCTCTTCTTTCTATTAACTTCATCTTGTAAGGCTTGTTCTCTCTCTGGATTCCCACTTCTTTGATTATTATTCATCCTTAAAGAAAAAAGTACTTGTTTATACAAATTTTCTTTGATCAGTACAAGATGATCTTTGTATCATAAATTCACTCACAACTACATAGATCCCAGGCTCTAGAACAGGGAAAAAAGAACAACAGAACATGAAAATTTAGATTTTGGAAAGTTTGTGCCACAAGTATCTGCGAAACTTTAATACTCTGCGACATACAATATAACATCAGAAGCACAACCATAACATAAAGTGAAGTGATATACCAGAATTTTTTTGACATTTTCTATAATAATACATTGATTAATTGATTATTGTTTTATGTCACTCTACAATTATTTCATTTATATGTTGAGGGCATCTGCCTGATTGGCGCTGGTTGTGGGCTCGACGGTGCACCACATGTTACCGAGTAGGTGGACGGTATCTAGTAGGGTTTGTCTGTACACAATAACGATGAATGACAGCGTCATTTTGTGGATGTTTCCAATTATCTTGTGTACAACTCCGACTTTGGCAGTTGGTATTTAATATATCTTTCATCCCTACTGCCACAGCCTGTTAGGCAATTATTGTGTGATTTGGTCAACAACTTTCACCTGGACAGGTGTGAAACCATTTATCTCTAATCAGTAGGTCGCTCCCACCATAGTAAACAACATAACCTTGGGCGTTATACAGTTAAACTTTAACAAAGGTATGCTTTGTAAGATAATCGCACTATTCAAATAAATGGAGTCGCTTATTTATTCTAGTGTAGTAAGAGGCAGATTTTCAACAGATTTGATGGAAAGTGGATTTTCAGCATCTTATTCAATAAAATGAAATATTCAATAATGTGATATTCAATTAAGTAGCGGGCACTGTATTGTTTTACAAAGTTTGTTTCATATGCTACAAATCAGTACACAGACTGACTTTTAGTCTTCTCATTTCAAAGACATTGCCAGATGAAATTCAGCCACTGGTTAAATTAACCAGTAGTTAAATTTTCGAACTGGCCCCAGTGCACTAGGAGTCAAACTAGCGACCTCTAGGTCACAAGCAGAGTACCTCATCCATTTAACCACGCCATCTTACTAAAATAATATAACGCCGTGATCCATACTGACAGGAGGTAAGCTGTTCTGGATTAAACACCACTTTGTTCAAAGTTCCAAAATCTACAAAAAGAACAGGGATTGGGAAGGACACGCGCCCTACGACATAGTCGCATTCAGATCGAAAATGGCGCATTAAACCACTTACTCGGTGCGCCCTACTGCGCATTCAATTTTGAAGCAGCAAATATTTATTCCACGCTGTGCGTTTTTGGTTTTAGGCATAATTGTCATCGTAATATCTGGTCTGATAAAGACGCTGATTTAAAGAGATGCGATCTTAACGATACTCCCGAAAACGATCTTCAAAGCCTTTCCCAAGCACTTTAAAAAGCTTAGTTTACAGTCAGTTGTTGCCCTGGCACTAGCGCTAGTGGTCATTATAGTGAACTCCCTAATCAGCTGATCTTGAAAAACAGCCGGACCAGTAGCCAGATTCACTAACAATCGTTAATATTTACGGGATCAACTACGAACTCCTGCTTCACGTAAAGGTGTTTTCACACTATAACAAATTGACGCAACGTACGCATGATGAATTGCAAAAAATTTGATTAATAACAAACCCCTAACTTACTATTGACATACGAGTAGTGTATGCATAATGAACTAGTGCTAATGTATAACGAATATCAACGTACCCTTGACAAATAAGCATGGAGTTGTGCATACGCTCTGCGCATGGCATGCATATGTTCTGCGAATGGTTTGCGTATGCTCTGCGTATATTGTTCAGCAATATACATCACGTGGCTTATACATACATTACTCAATAAATATGTTTCTTCATCCCTATAATTTCAGTCAAAGTATGGAAAGTGCTTGTTACTCATACGTTTAGCATACGGTGGGGGGTGAAAGTTCGCACCAAGCACCCAATTGATTTTTATACCGTAAGCATTCGTCGCTGACAGAACGTCCAGAACCCGTTACCAGTTCGCTGAAAATACGTTGTGAGTTGCATTGACAAACGGACCGTACTATGGACGTACCTCCAACGTACATATAATGTACGTTCGTGTAGTATATGCATAACGTGTTCGCTGCGTACTGGCCTTTCGTAGGCATACGTCGAGAATTTTTGTGCATGCACAAAATTTCTCGACATATGGAACGATATGCGACGTACGAGTGCATATGACGACGAACTCAAAACTTTCGCGTAACGTTCTCCCGATGTACTTGCCAACATACCACAGCGTATAACAGCGAGTACCAACATGTCGCCATACGCAGAGCTAATTTTGTTATAGTGTGAAAGCCAAATAAAGTTTCAATGAATATTCATTGCGAGTGTACGCTTATGATATGCAGTAAAACACATATTCATTGTATGTTGCGCTTACGTGTTCAACTACTTTTACTATACAGGTTTACTACAGATTGTTTATGAAAGAGGCTACAGGCACCGAAAAATCATTGGTTCTAGTTAAAATAAAAGTGCTGGGTGTGAAAGGGTCTTTAGAATATCACCATAACCAAATTTTGCAATAGACTAAGTCCCAAAATTGTGACAAACTGTTCAAAGTCAGAAATGAGGGCAAATTAAGGTCTTCTCAGCCACAACTTTGCGGTTAGCTCTCTGCAGAAATTCATAGCAAAAAGTTCCCTTCATTTTTTAACAGATTTGTTATTGTTGCCCTGTACCCTAAATTACTGAATAGTTACATCTAATAAACATGACACATCACACAACTTCGAAAAAACCTGAATTTTCTAAATGGCCCTTTTGCAGGGAAAGATGGCCCATTGAAACTGAAAATGGCCCATTGAAGTCTGAGCAAGAGGGCCATAGTCCCATTGACCCAGATGGCCTTCCCGATCACTGAAAGAATTCCTTTGAAGTTTCAGGTAAATATATGCAAACATCATTAATCATGTGCAACCAAACAATTAACATACCTTTGTAACTGTTGAAAATCATACTGCATCTGTTGAGAGGACACAACTTGCTGACTCAGTTGATGCAGTTTCTGACTTTGCTTCTTCGGGGAGTTAGGACCACTTGACTTTGCAAAAAACTGTGCACAATTGTTTTGATTCTTTTGTTTCATCATAGGATTACTATTCACATTTCCCATAAAATTGTTATTCACAAAATTGTTATTCCCAAAACTGTTATTCCCAAAATTGTTACCCCCAAAGTTGTTACTTCCCAAGTTGTTTGTGCTACCACCAGTCGTGACATTATTCTTGAAGTTGTTCACTTTATTTGCACTTTGCCCGGACATATTTTCATTTTGAGATTTATATTGGAATGCCATTCCATCATGTACATATCCTCCATGATAAGCATTCTTGCCATCACCCAAAAGGCTATTGGTTCCACTTCCTCTCACAGTTCCTTGCATGTTTGGCATGTTTGTATTCCTTCCAGCTGTACCATCATCGGTGCTGGTCTTTTTCATTGACACCCTACTATATGCAAAACCTTCTTCAATCAGCCTGTCGATCACTTTAACTCCATTTACCTCCAAATGTGCATAGTAACCGCTATTGTCTGCTAAACGCACTGTTCTTATGGCCATCAAGGGTTTTCCTTCCACTAACTGCTTCACAAACTTTTTGCCCTATAGATGAGATGTCAGATACCAGTACAATAACTAGCACCAAATTTGTAACCAATTTTAATTTCTTTTTTTTTGTTTTATTTCACTTATATGGTGACAGCACCTGTCTGGTGCATTGCACGGAAATTAAGACCTACACAACGGATCCCTTGAAGTAGTGAAAACAATTTTCACAAACCAATGTCAATTTTACCGTCTAATCCAACAGAGAGGACATCAAAAGGACTTGATCCAGAACCTCTCGAGCACAAGAAAAGGTTGTTACAAAATAAAATATTATAATAATTGATTGATTGATTTTTTTTAACGTCACACCATGAATATTTCATGTATATGGTGACGGCATCTGCCTGATGCGGGGCATACAAATTTTGACCTTTGCAACGGACCCACCCAAAACAGTGAGGGATCTTTAACGTGCCATGCATGCATACCACGACAAGGGGCCTCGGTTTTTACTGTCTCATCCGAAAGACAGGACACCGGCATGACCAGAGCAGGAATCGAAACCCCGGCCTCTCGATCAGGAGTCCAGCGCGATACCACTAGGCCACGACAGCTTTAAACTATTATAAGCTTTATGAATTTATTATATAAGTTACCACAACTAGAAATGTCCTAGCGGGACAAATACTCCATGCGGCAACAAAATTTGAAGTAGGGCAAAGACCAAGGTAAAACTCACAAGGTCAACAATTTTGGTACTGACAGACAGTTCTTGCCACAAGGAATACACTTGTAGTATGAAGACCCCATCTCTTCTGGTTCAAAAGTTATGGCTAATGATAAATTTTTCAGAAGTAGGTCAAATGTCATGGTCAAGGTCACAGGATCAAAACTTTTGGTACCAACAGACAGGTCTTGCCATAAGGAATGCACATGTGTAGTATGAAGGCCCAATCTTTCTTGGTTCAAAAGTTATGGCTAAGGTTAATGTTTTTCAAAGATAAGTCAAACGTCAAGGTCACAATGTCAAAAACATTGGTATTGACAGGCAGGTCTTGCCACAAGGAATACACATGTGTAGTATGAAATCTCCAACTCTTTCGTTTCAAAAGTTTTGGCGGAGGTTAAAGTTTTTTAAAAATAGGTCAAACATCAAGGTAAAGGTCAAGGGGTCAAAAATTTTGGTACCAACAGAAAGGTCTTGCCACAAGGAATACATGTGTGATATGAAGATCCCATCTCATTTGGTTCAAAAGTTATGGCCAAGGATCAAGTTTTTCATAAGTGGGCCATATGTCAAGGTCATGGGGTCAAAACTTTAGGTAATAACAGAAAGGTCTTACCACAAGGAATACACATGTGTAGTATGAAGGCCCCATCTCCTTTGGTTCAGATGTTATGACCAAGGTCAAAGTTTTCTGGACAGACCAACAGACAGACGAACAAGGTGATTCCAATATACACCTCCCCAACTTCGTCTGCAGGGGGTATAATTATACAATATATCAGGGACGTGGTATTTAGACTTGTTTTTGTACCTTTGGGTATTGTCGTAAATTCATTTGACAGTACTACAGAAGAAGGCTGCATACCTGAAAAGTGCTCTAGATTTAACCCATCCTCTTCAATGATTGACCATCGACAAGTCACAACATTTTTTTTTTTTAATCAAAACCAGCATTCGCAATTATGAACAATTTCAATGTGACCAACACTCTTTCCTGGTATAAGACACATCATCAGATCATAAAAGCCATATTTACCATGCAATGTTTAATCAATGCTCCCCTACAGTACTGGTAATGACAAGATTTGGTTTTGTTTAGTAAGTGTGTCCATGTTAAAATTGCTTCAAAATATGTATGCAATGATTACAGACTTTCTGCCCCATCACATACCTATATCCACATCGACCTTACCGCATCATCCGTGACATCTTTGAGTCTAATATTATGCAAGATCAATTTCTGTGCATATGGTTTGATGGAAGCCAAGTTTGTAGGGATCTCTCTGAGACTTGACCAAATTACTTCCTCTGTATTACCATAGTCAATGTACTGAACCTTTATCTGTAATTATAATTAAAAACATGTACTCTAATGAAAGTTTGTGTACCACTAGCTCATCTCAATTTCTGGACATTGTTTTCTGAAAATCTCATTGTAGATACATTTTCATGAAAAAAGCCCTTTACATGAGAATTCTATATTTCTGTAATATGAAATAACCAAATTTCTATGATAACAAACAATTTAGCTGTGTATGTTGGAATTAATAAATTCTAGAATCTCAGCAACAATGCTGGTGCTTTGTTGTTCTTTGAACATGATTGTTTATTACATTGTATAAAAGGTGATAAATCCTACCTTTATTCTGGATCAATGATAGAAACAGTAAAATTCACATGTACTCAAATTTTTTCTAATATATCATGACATTTATTTTATGTGATATCTCTATCCATTTTGAACTGTTTGTTCGTTGAGAATTTACAATCTATAATGAACATAAAATTCAATCAATTATTATTAATTTAATGAATATTACATGTACTCTCTTTTTATACTTATATCTAAATATATAATTATATTTTTGGTGGGGGACTTTGTGCAGTCAAATGGCATAAAGAAAAAAAAACCCTGGAAATAAATCTAAGAAAAAGCAACAAGCTTGACCTTCTCTTTTCTTGGAAGTTTTCTGTATAAAGTAATACAGTAGAAAGATTACCGTATCAGCCCCAAACTGTTGAACAACTTTACATCTGTACCAACAACCATCTTCAGAAAACTTGGACGCATAAACCTAAAAAAAAGAGACATTCCAAATCATAGCTACAACATAAATAAGATTTCAGCCTCCCCTCTTAAATTCGACAGACTAAGGTTTGATTGATTGATTTTTGTTTCACGTCACTCCGTGATTATTTCATTATATGGTGATGGCATCTGCCTGATGCATTGCATAGAAATTTAGACTTTTGAAACGGACCCACCCGAAGCAGTGAGGTAGGCATGGCACGGGACCTCGGTTTTTACTGTCTCATCCAACAGACAGAACAATGATGTACCAAGGGCGGGAGTCCCAGGACCTCTCGATCAGAGCCAAGCACCTTATCCACTAGGCCACACCGGCTTGACAGACTAAGGTAATATTATCTGTCAATTAGTCACCAATGTTAAGACTGGCTGTAACTTTTGAACAATAAACAATTTTGTTTTTGTTTAATTCTTGTTTTACGTAGGAAAAGAACTTATAAGAAATCAATATAAAGGTGAAAACACTGTTCCATCAGCACACAGAACAATCATCAAGTTTGTAAACGACCACGGCATGTGCTAGCACAGAAGGATATGCTGAACGCATACAAATAACTACATTTCACAGTCTGGATACTAGAAAGAAGATATCTTTTGAAAATCTGTCTACCACACTCGGCAGTGTTACATACACAGCAGTCTCTACACAGTATGGCACGTTTAGCTCCCAATTTGGCCAGTGTTTTGTCTGAGAGGTGTCCTTCAACGAGTCTTGTTACTTTGTCTCTATTGCTTTCTGCTTTTGACAAACATCTGGATTCACTTCACTCTGAGTTTCTTCTACCAAAGCATTGCATATTGCTATCTTGAATGAATGGTTTGTCTAGTTTCTTTTGATCTGGACTGAATTTACCATTTAAGAGACCGACATTGATGATACAGAGGTTGAACAAGAATTTCATAACCACTTTGTTATTTTCCTCAAGCATGAATCATAGTCATTCATTTAATCAGACAAGTCAACATGTGCTTTACACTTCATGTATTCTATAATACATGTGGGTTGAGCACATATATAGTTATTTGTGTCACAGTTTCGCATATTTAGCATTGACACAGTCACATCATGAATAGTTGACAACATGTAGATGACACGTTTGTGAAGGCAATGGATTGCAAACAAGTTCTTCTTTCTTTGATATATCATTTATGTTGGCAACAATTTTATTTTTCTTTTGATGGTTTCTAGTACATGTATTATTATATGCAATGTTCCACCACCATATGTACTGTGTACACCTAAATGAACAACAATCATTCCAGGTAGACCTAACTGAACAAATAATTCTGAGTATGATAATTGTACATATATCTCTGTGGTAACATTTGTCAAGGAAGCTGCATCTGGTCAATAACCCTTTTATCTATTGTGTAGTGTTCATCTAAACTGACAGCTTCTCAAGAATCCATTAAAGGTGTACTGCCAGTATATATATTGAACCCTAAATATTTTTTCAAGAGTTTGCCTTACAGATTTGATACAACTTCATACCAAACTCTGTTGGTTTTGTTGTGTTACACACAGAATCTGAGCCTCCCTTTCAAGATATACATAGCTTCATTGAAACTCAAATCTCTATCTGAAGGATATACATCACCGAAAGATTGCGAAGTTTTTGTTTATTATCAATTATAGCTAGTATGTGGGGTTGAATCAGTCCTCACTTCTTGATACCTGCATTTCGTCGTCAACAACGTCAAAATTGCTCAATCTATCGAAACAAGAAACTGCTAAAGACAGTATGGCCAAATTGCAAACCAAATTTGAAACAAGGTCAAGGTTGTAAACTCAGAAGTCACGGTATCAACTGAAAGCACTTCATTAAGAATCTGTGAGAAGTATCAAAACCTTACCCCTATTGATTCAACAGATATAGCCAAACTTAAAATTTGCTCAAAGTAGGTCAAAATCCAAGGTCAAGGTCAAAATTTTGCTTAAACCAGAAACTTAACTCAAATGTTGACAGACAGACAGACATCGCCAATCTAGAGACCAGAATTGCATTGCAATCCGGCCAACAATGATCTCTAGACATATGTTTCTTAAACAAAGGTGTCTCCTCTAGATCAACCCAGTAATCTTGGATACTTATTCAAACTAGTTCAATTATATAACAACACTGGGCATCATTTAGGAGCAGTATATACCCCAATAAGCATCTGTCATGAGATATACTTCATATACAATTAAATGTTACCTGAGTTTTACATGAAAAGTAACTACTGGCCTACTGGTGTGTGACTTTTATTAAATTATTATTTCATATTTCAATATTTTCAATCTCTTTTATTGTATTTTTTAAAATAAATTCATATATTCATTGCTAAATCTAGCTTTTTGTCATTTTACCTGTATTTACCTGCAGTTTACCTTTACTGTGCATAAATTGTGGTCAAACTTATACAATATTCATAAACTTCCTTAACAATTTGGTATATGATATGTCTATATTATTATGCAAACAACCTTCATAAAACAGCAGACAAAAACATATTTCTATTTTTCAAAAAAACATAGAAAAATATTCAGCTCACTGCACTATTTCTGTGTATTATATATAGCATGACTAGGGATAAAATGCTAGAAATTACACCAGAGATTATTTTTTGAAGCGCATGAACACATTGAGTGAGAAAGAGGGATTCAAAACTTATAATTAGACTGCCTCGTTTTGAGAATCGTGCTCGCCGGCTATAGCATTGGCTTGCTAAAAATAAAAGATAAAATTAATTCCCCCCCTCCAAAAAAATTTTTTGAAAAGTTTGATGAGAATCTAGCTATTGTTTTATGATGGCCTTACCAAAGATTTGATTAGTCATTTTAATTAGAGTAGTTCAAAATAGGAAACAAAAAAATTCATTGGAAAACCATTATTATTGGGTACATTTAGCAATTAAATATATTATCAATAATCTGGAAAGGACACTTTGCAATCAACACAAATATACATGTATCCAATTAAGATTATTATGAGTAGATAACAAGAGGCCCAAGTGGGCCTATATCGCTCACCTGAGTACCTAGATTATCAGTCATGCATGAAGGAAGAATTCATTTATTTTTGCATTAATGTGACTAAGTCAACACAGATGTTGAAAATATGTCAAATTTTATTTCAGGCTAGAATAAAAAACAACACTTTTTTGCACATCCATTCAGGTGATTTTGATATTAAGCATTTCCTTTGTCTCTGCAAGAAGTCATTCAGGGCAACAAGTTAGTCATTTTCTTTAGGTGGGGCCTTTTGTTGACTGATTTCTAGTCTGGGTCATGAACAACAATTGTTTCAAATATTGTCCAGATCTAACTTAAAATTGCCTAATTTCATATGTTGAGTGTTGAGAAACATCTAAAAACTTATTTAGATGTGTAAAGAAATGAAAAAAAAATTTTGACCACAGCTGGATTTGAACCGCTACTCTCCATATTTCAATTACCAAGTGGTATATGTACTATTGTGAGAACTGCTTTTTAGACATGGTGGCATTATCTGTTAACCAATTTGGATGAAATTTACCAAATTGATAGAGGACTTTTAGTACTTCATGTATTCCATGTTTCATTAAAATCTTTCATGTGGTATAACAGCAGAAGTGAAAAATGTGATTGAATTGTTCCTATACACCCTCATTTGGAAGTCTTAAGAAATTCATAGAAAATCCAAAAATTGAGATATTGACAAAATTCTTTCAAAGTAACAATCCTTACCATAATTATGATCACAATAGTCCATAAGAAATCATCATTATCAATTAACTAGGAAATATGACACTTTTTTTCTGCATTGAATCACCAAGTCCAAAGAAATGTCGAAAAAAATTCTAAAATTTGATTTTGGAAGGGAACCAAAATGACAATACATCTTCACTCATCCCTCTAGATCATTTCTATCCATTCAGTTTTTCTCTGTATACAGCCCGTATGAAAAAGAATATTGTTAAACGAGGGAACTCTTTTGTGACCTACTCTTGACTATGGTGGCGCCACCTGTAAAGAGGTCTGGACGAAAACAACAGAATTTGAAGAGGATCATAAGTGACTTATTTCTACCAAGATTTATTAAAATCCTTCTAACAGTTTTGTAGAAAAAGTTGAAAATGTGAAAAATGGCCAAACCCCCCCCCCCCCCCTTTTTTTTTTGGAAGTCTTAAACGTAAAATTCCTAATTTCATATGTTGAGTGTTGAGAAACATCTAAAAACTTATTTAGATGTGTAAAAAAAAAAAAAAATTTTTTTGACCACAGCTGGATTTGAACCGCTACTCTCCATATTTCAATTACCAAGTGGTATATGTACCATTGTGAGACCTACTTTTAGACATGGTGGCATTATCTGTAAACCAATTTGGATGATCCGCACAAAAAACAAAACCTTTGAAAAGGACTATGAGTACTTGCATCCTACCCAGTTTTATCACAATCCTTCAAGTTGTTCTGTAGATCAAGTTGAAGATATGAAAAATTGTCCCCCCCCCCTTTTCTTGGAAGTCTTAAAAAATTAATAAAAAATTCAAAAATCGAGATATTGAAAAAATTCCTTCGCACCAGCATTCCTTACCATAGAAATGATTAAATGAAATCAAATGAATGCATCAATGTTTACTAAAAGAAAATAATAACTCTTTAATGCATTATAATAACAAAGTCCAAAATAAAAATGAAAAAACGTCAAAAATTTGATTTCGGAATGGAACCAAAATATCAACACTTCTTCCCATATGCCTCTAAATCATTCCTATGCAGTCGGTTTGTCGCTGTATGCACCCAATCTGAATAAGAAGTTTGTCAAAAGAGGGTACCCTCTGTGACCTACTTTTGTCTGTGGTGGTGCCACCTGTTCATGGATCCTGACAAAGATGACCACATTTGTCAGGGACCTTGAGTATTTGATGCATGCCAAGTTTCATTGAATTCCAGCAAGTGGTTCCGAAAAAAAACTTCAAACTGTGAAATGTTTACACCAATTATCCCACCCCCCTTTTTCTTGAAAGTCTTAAAAAATTCATAAAAAATCCAAAACATAAAATATTGAAAAATTTTCTTCGCAGTAGTATTTCTTACCATCAAAATGATCAAATTAAACCAAATTAATGCATCAATGTTTACTAAAAGAAAAAAATACCTCTTTTCTGCATTAAAACTACCAAGTACAAAAAAACGTCAAAAAAACGTCAAAAATTTGATTTCGGAACGGAACCAAAAATAACAACACTTCTTCACACATCCCTCTAGATCATTCCTATGCATTCGGTTTGTCTCTGTATGCCCCCGGTCTGAAGAAGAAGTTTGTCAAAGGAGGGTACCCTCTTTGACCTACTTTTGCCTGTGGTGGCGCCACCTGTTGATGAATCCGGACGAAAAACAACAACACTTGTAGGGGACCATGAGTACTACATGCTTATCAAGTTTCATCAAATTCTGTTCAGTGGTTCTGGAGAAGAAGTCGAAAATGTGAAAAGTTAACGACGGACGACGGACGGACGACGGACGACGGACGGTGATTGATCACAATAACTCACTTGAGCCTTTGGCTCAGGTGAGCTAAAAACCTGTGTTTATAAGCTTACAACAAAAATCTATTCAAGGGAATCAAAAACCTAGAGAATCAGAGCCTTACTGCCCCAAATAAAATATCAACGACCAAGATCTAATAACCTACATATTCCATTGATAATTATCTATCAGGAACATCTGTATTTGAATGTCTTATCGCTGTGTATAATCAACAATGGGAAAGACATGAAATCATCAAATATAATCATTCATTTGTTCAATTACATGTTTTATTTAATTACTATCTTTATCTTTTTAGATTCACTTCACAGATCCAAGGGGCTTTTAATAGTGATCCATTAGTGTCACTAACCTTTGCTTGTGACACAACAGAATTCTGACAACACAAAGATATGGGTAAACTTGATCTATCTCACCTTATTTCTGTTAGGCTGGCCTTGACCTGAAGGTGCACTAGGACAAACCGATGCTAACGAGTCCTGCACACTTGCAAGTTGATGAAGTGTCTCTTGTTCTGCTTTCTGACACCAAAATGTGATTGGATTTTCTACATGGGCAACAAGCACACATTCCTATCAGAAGATAGAATGTATCATTTACACAATTTTATGCAAGAATAATCACTAGAGTCTATTTGTGAAAGAGGAATCCCTATTTAGCTTAGTCCACTTCTAGACATGGACAACTTAACTCAGCAAGAGAAGTACTAAAGTTCACCGTCAGACCTTAGTGACTTATTTTCTCCAATTCCCCTGTTTTCAATTAATTTAAAACAAATTTCCTCATTTTGAGCTGATCAAACCTATGAAGTTCAATATTGACTGTGCCGATCTTTATGTGACATAAAAGACCGAAGAATCATCATGAGAAAATCAGTGCATGTAGCTCATTGTCAGCCCCTATTGTTACCAAAGAGATCACTCTATGTGACAACTCTTTGAATGTGGGAGTAACTCAAAGCTTTACATAATTCAATGTTGATTTACAGAAAGAAACTAAAACTGTCCAGACGGGATAAATACCCCATGCAGCAACAAAATTCGAAGTAAGGAAAAGACCAAGGTAAAAGTCGCTAGGTCAAAAATTTTGAAACCGACAGAGAGAATTTGCCACAAAGAATACATATGTGTAGTATGAAGGTCCCATCTCTTTTGGCTCGAAAGTTATGGCTAAGGTTAAAGTTCTTCAAAAGTAGGTCAAACATCAAGGTCACAAGGTAAAAAATTTGGTACCAACAGACAGGTCTTGCCAAAAGGAATACACATATGTAGTATGAAGGCCCCATCTCTTTCAGTTCAGAAGTTATGGCTAAGGTTAAAGTTTTCAATAGTAGGTCAAACATCAAAGTCAAGGTTACGAGGACAAAAATTTTGATACCTACAGAAAGGTCTTGTCACAAGGAATACATGTGTAGTGTGAAGGCCCCATCTTTTTTGGATCAAAAGTTAAGATCAAAGTTCAAGTTTTCTGCAGAGACAGATGGACACAGACGGACAGACTGACGAAAACGGTGACTCCAATATACCCCCAAACTTTGTTTGCGGGGGGTATAATAAAGTACAATTTGGTCCAGTGGTAATGCATTTTAGTAGGAGTTTGCTTTCTTTCAATTTTTTTTTTTCAAAGTGAGTCAGTATGAAACATTTGCAGCTCAACGAAAAACACAGAACACAGGAAACACAGTCATTGCTCATTACAGGCAATTTATGTTCTAAGAAGAAATACCTCTTTTGACTGCTGATGTCCAGCTCCCTCCCCACTCACAGAGGATGTATCAGATTCTGAATTGAAAAAAAATAGATTAGATGTCTTCATACTTGTAAATGCCCTATAAAGTAATTTATCTGAAACAGTAATATACCAAAGTAACAATAATTAGTTACAACCTTGAATTTGGTCACATTCAAAATAGATTTAGAAAGTATTGCCCTACACTCCACAAAATTCTTAAAGTAAAAAAGTAAAATAGTCCCGGTCCATAACTGTAGAAAACTGAAAAAACTAAAATAAACAAACAACTCCAGATACACTGGTAGACATTTGCAGACAGGAATTTCAAAGTTCAAAGATTAGATGCTTTAGGGAAGCACCTTAAGTTAGCCAAATCCAATAACCCAAAACTTTCCTTCAGTAAATTTCCACAAAATCCAATAACCAAAGCTTCCCTTCAGTAAATTTCCAAAAATCATGATCTGCATTCTAAAGTTTCTTTTAACTCTTGGACAAAAGCAATTTTGACTACCTACCACTCTTTTGGTCCAAGTCTTTCTGTTTTTCATTGATTTGAGGAACATCTCTAAAATAATGAAAGAGCATATATATATATATATATATATATATATATATATATATATATATATATATATATAACAAGGAACCTGCGATAATAGATTTACATAAGTTAGACCATGAACACAAATACATAAATTTCACTTTTTTTGGAGTATTCCTCAGCATTATCTGCAAGAGAAAGATACATATATCTTTATTTCAGTACCATACAAAAAGAGAAAATACTTTAATTTCGGTTGATCTAGAACTCATATTGTGTACAATTTGCTGGAGATTTTTATTCCACACTAAGCATCTCTCGATAAATACTATGTGTATCAAAGTCAGTCTATAACACGAATCAATGCTAGGCAGAAAGGGATTTTTAAAACTTGAAATTATTTTTAACGTGTTAACAAACCTAATATTAATTCACGAGTCAATTCTCATTTTGGTAGGTATCTGTCATCATAACCATTGTGATATCATAAAATTCCTATGGAAGTGTCAAATCCTTTTATTTGTGGTAATTTTTCATAGATTTGGTTTACAACATATGTCATATAATGGGTAGATAACTCCAAATTATGATAAGATCCAATTCTTTCCTTACATTGTCTGTTCTATACTTTGTCCTGCAAGCACTCTGGTTATTATGAATGAATGAGCACATCCTTGTTGTTACAAGTTCTACTTTGTATTTATATTCTTATTTTCAAATGCTTATCATTTGCTGTTGGTGCCACAATGACATGGCTTTAAATCCTTTCATATCTAACACACTTTTGTACTTCAGAGGTATAAAAGGAATGGTCTTTATCTTGTGGTAATACAAGATAGTAAACAAGATGTGTTTGTGATACAAAAATGCCCCCAGCTGCAACAAAGTTGAATATGGCAAATTTTGAAATGCGTCACAGTCAAGGTCACAAGGTCAATGACCTTAGTGTAATTTGAAAGGGCTTTATTGGTGGAGTATACATATCTGGTAAGAAAGAGGGATTCAGTGGTAGTTTATCTATATTAAAGTATCTTTGACCCAGTTATGACCTAAGGGATAGAAGTTACAGGTATCTGTTGACAGGTTCTTTTTGTTGCTTTTCAATGAATTAAATCAGCATGGCCTAAATCTTACAAGTTACCTGTTTACAGGATCTTTATTTTTCTTTTCGCTGACATTGATCCTTCTGCCGTTAATTGTAATGTCGCTGGAATTTGCCAACACATTGTCCAAGCTTTCTTTGTAATAAAAGCGAACAAATCTGAAAATAAAACCAAAATACAAAAGAAACATTCATTGATATACATGACAAGAACCAATTTACATAGTACACATATATAATATATTATTCTTTTTCACTTAATGCTTTAGCACATTCAGATCCTAGAAACCCACAAATAATTATCAACCTGGGCATTGACAAGTAGCAATGCAATTTTTCAGAAGATCCAACTTGTAGTTTTGTTCAACATACAACAAAGGCTTTTCACTAAACGTTTTCCTTTTATATATAACCTTTCAATTTTCCTATTCTTGTCATTTATAGCCAATAAAGTATAAAGGTAGTGCTTATTGGGAAAACGTCACAGAAGTCTATGCTGGACTCTAGTATTTATGAAATGATTTTAATTACTGGAATTTGCTTCTACTGGTATAATACCCAGTATATTATCTGGACTGCAAAGTAAATTTCACCCCAACAACTAAATGCTTACGTTCAATAAATTACGTTAAAATTTTATGAATGTTTCTCATGACAAGTGAGAGGACAACATCTAAACCCCAATTATGATTTTATTTTAGCCATCAGTCCAGCTCAACTTTCATATATGCAATAAATTACTGAGAGTATTATTACAACATAAATGAACTACCAAATTGCTTTACATTTAGTGTTTATTTTAAGGATTTTGGAAATAGGTCAAGGTCTTTTAAAGTAGGGAAAATCTGAGCAAAATACTCATCTAGGGAAAATTTTAATTTCTAAAAGACGACATAAATGACTTTCAAGCACCAATGTTTCCAAGTTACATCATGAACTACTGTCTGTTTATATACATGTACCCTAAAACGTATACTGAAGTCACAATATCAACAGTATTCAAACAAACTTTTGAATCACTACTCCACAAACAAAATTACGTTATATGATTTTTTGTCAATATTTGCTATCCCAACAATAAATCTAGTAGACTTGAGCTAGCGAGATTTTGCGACGGCTTGATATAGTTGTATTACACCTTTCTTCATATGACCAACTTTGTTTTACAGTATATTTCACTTGAACAGAAGTATTCAGATTAAAAAAGGAATAAAGTTCTTGGCATTCACAAGATAGTGGTATTTTTAATGTCAAACTCCAGTCTTAGCTATATGTACTCACCCATATGTAACATTTTTCTCCTGATTGTTCTCCTTCACCCAAATCTGATGTATTTCTCCAAACTTTATGAAGACATCTTCGATTTGTTTCTGTTTTCAAACAAAAGGAAAATACAGATCAATAAACTGAGGCCTTAATTACTTAAATGTATTACTGGTTCAGGGCAGAGCCCTGATGGGGGAACCAAGAGGCAAAGTCCCACAGAAGATTCTGCTGTTTGGTTTTAAAATCTAACTAGAATTTTAATGTGTCAATGCAACATACCGGTAAATACCCCAACCCCCTGGTAGTTAAGGTAGTGAAAAATAATTGCCAGAGAACCAATATTTTCAAGACATTTTCAATGTTCAAGGGCAATTACTCTGTCAAATATTACTGGAACACACCCATATTCAAACTTGACCTGCATTTTCCCTTGATATATCTGTATACTCAATATCATTTTAATCCATCAAACCTTCACTGAGATATGAGTGGAAGCAGTCATTTTTAAGAAATTTCTATGTTCAAGGGCAACAACTCTGTCAAAAATTACCAGACTATATGACCTGCATCTTCCCATGATACATCTGTATACCCAATGTCAATTTAATCCATCAAAAAAATTGCTCAATTTCACCCTCGCAAGTCAGTACATCAGCTGCTGGATAATGAACGCATTTTGTGATGTTATTTGTGCATGCATGCCATTTTGGGATTTTTTCTGGGACAACTGGCATTTTTGGGGACTGATACCACAGACTTCTGGGAGAATTTCTGTGACACTTTCTGGGACATTTTGTGGGTGTTAAATAAATATCAAACAGGTTTCACTTCTTCATTTTACATGTTACAAGCTTATTTGGCAGTTATAAGCACACTTTTTGAAACTTTGCACTCATCACATGATCCTGAAATGTTGAATTTGCTGGATTCAACTTTACCATTCGTTTAACTTTACCAGCATTTGGCTCAGAAGAATGCCTAGCCTTTTATCAGCATCTTGAAACTTCTCATCCCACTCACCAGTATATGTAATACTGCTCAACAGTGCAGAACAGTGCTCAAATAACAACCAAATATTCCTTGTATATCATATTATTGACATGAGAATGAAACAGCTTTATTAAGTAATTAACAGTTATCATAATCAAAACACTCTCACATGCGTTGTATGCTCAGGAAGATATGTTGCATATGAATCTCAATCTGCCACTCGTCATGTGATGTGAAGATTCCATGATCAAAACACAAAAATCTTGCTCAAAGTGAGATTTAAAGAAGACAAAATGGCGGCACACTAGGATTCTGGAACAAAAGCATATTTCCCTGGACTTCTGGCGTCCCACCGCTGATGATGACATGTACATTTGTATGTTATAGTCTTTTCTATTGCTGTGGTGGATTCTGCCATGCAGTTCAGTCAGAGTTGATTTTCAAATAAATATAACTGCGGCATCATAAAATCTGCCATCATCTCTTGCCTGCTGCTGAAAAGTGTTGGTCCCATCAGCAAAATCAATGAAAATTGCAATGTCCAATGAAAATGTCCAAAGTGGTGGTCCATGTGACCAACACCATCTATGATCCACATTTTTCAAATTTTAGCTGAATGTGATCAGTCTGTAGTCATAAGAATGCTTGAATCTATCAGAGCACTTCAACATTTTTCTGTTAACATAATTAGTTTTTCAACATTGCCGGTCACAGTAAAAGTCAAGGTGCTCCGAATGCATGTTTGTCGTTACAAAATAGTACCTTGGCCTATAAAGTATATACAGTACAGTCCGTGTGGAACTTAATTTGCCCACTGGTCACAGACTGGTAAGAGTGGGCATTAAAAATGTCCACTGGACACAGTGGACATTCTTGTGAGAGTCAGTTAGAATTAACATACAGGTAAGTGGACAGCTTGATAGCTCAGGTAAATCTCCGCTCCTAATGCCCACTGAAATTTCAGGTGGGCATTCAAAGTTCCATCCGGACTGTGAGTGTACTGTAACAGGATCAAAGCCTGGCAAACAAAAGATACCAGTGTCTTCTGGTGGAAATTTAAAGCTATGAGGAAAAGAAGATAAGAGGGTTTAAGGATTCCTGGAGGAAAGGTCATCCATGATCAAAATATGAGTCAGACAAGGGAATGACCTGTTCTGTATGTATAGAGGGAAAGAGACAAGCTGTAGCCAAATTCATGACAAATTCATCAACTTTGTGAAGGTGTCTTTGAATTTTTGGCAATTTCTGACCAGAGAAATCTGTGATTTATATACATGTATGATAAATACAGATTAAGAAATCCAAGGCTGAGACATTGAACAAGAATTCAGTTGTGCATATCAAAGTGTGCATCAGTGTATGAATGTGAGAAGTGCGGAAATTAACAGTTTGACACAGAGGGTAAACGAGAGTAAGAGGGAGGGAGAAAGTCACAGCAAAACAGATTGTGAGCAAGAGGAGAATAAGGATGAACAGATAATCTGAGAGATAATAAGAGAGATGGAGCAAGGAAATGAATGATGACACATGTACATATAATTAAGACTTTAGAAAATTTTAAATAAAATATCCTCAATGTCCAACATATTAAGACTCTTATAATAACTTTACTTTATCCCCGAAAAAAAACTTTCTATATATTCGACAGATAGATTTTCATGCGATCAGATGGATTTTCATGCAGAAAGACAGACTTCACCTGTCCATCTGTTTTCCACAGCTCTGGCATTCTCTCACATATATTACTTTTGGTAGACAGCAGTATAGAAACAGCTATAGACAAAGATTTTTTTTAAAAATATTGCAACCTACCAGATATTTTCAGTCGGGAAAGGGAAGGGGTTGGGGTTAAATGCCTAAACTTAGCCACAATGCATAACTGGAGAATGCAAGTAATGAAGTATACATATAATTATCAGATTTATACTATTACTAGTCAGTCTTCCAGATAATTACATATGATAGTCTCTCTCTCTAATCTCATTCTCGAAGTCGATACGACGTCATGGTCTTTATTGGTCTACGTATATACCTGAAGAGTCTGGTCGTGACACTTAACGTTGTAAAACTCTGGGTTAAATGTTACAATTAATACAACTTTGAAGTTCTTCTGTATTAGTTCTAAAGGATTTTTCTTATAAAATATCATCGGAGATGTGTAAAACATGTAATCAAAATTTACTTCTTTGATTGATACATTATCTTAATAATCCCTTTTTACTAAAGTTCCTCCCAGAATACACACTGCTCTCAATGATAAAGTCTGATGCTTAACCCCTAATCAGGCAAATGTTCCAAATGTTCGTTGTCAAATACCATGCAGGAGTCTGACTTAACTTTTAACAGAAGACTGCTGTGCCCAATTTCAATTAAATTAATTCAATTAATTAAATCGATTAATCCAAATAACAAATTTGATATGACATCTTGAAAATATTATTCAAATCTATGTAAATAGTTATAATTATAAGTTATGCAAATTAGTAAATTACCATTGCATATAGATTTCTACTGAAAAAAAAATCAGGCAAGTATTCAATTATGCATAATCAATAGCATCTTGCTCTTGGCATAAGAGCTGTACGAGTGGTTATCCAGCACAAAGTAGCTTTGGTAAATGAACAGATCGTCAGGACCCGTGTTAAGCTTCAGTTTGTATTGCCATTTTATCAGATTTAGAATGATCGTAGTGATGATGATGTTCATGTGGCATACCCTTGTAGTTCCATTCTCTAGGTTGCCCACAAACAAGTCAAACGTAGCAACTTCAGGTCTCTTTCTCCTTTTTTCCATTGCAAAACTGACAATACACACGTGTTAATTAGCAGATGAAAGGACGCGCGAAAATTTGCTGCCCACTGGAACTCTGAACCCGATTATTATTTTTATTTACTAATTTATTTATTTTACTTATTTCATTAATCTATTTTATTATTAACTCAAAAACGTAATTTAACGTTAAAACATATCTTTTTATCTACAAAGCACTTAAATCTGTATCTGCATGCAAAGTTTCAGTATCCGGGAATAGTAAGTGCGCAAAATGCGAATATAGTAGGCTAATCAATTTTAGCTGCTATGACAACTTTAAATTGTTCAGTTAATGTACAGTTGACATTGTGAGACGGTAGTGGTTAAAGTCCTCAACAGTAGCTGGAATAAATGGGTGGCATATGTGATCGGTCGACATAATTAAGTCAAAAATTTCATTTCAATTCATTCCATTATCAAACGTTCAAATAAATTTTAATGCAGAATGGTTTAATTCTATTTATCAGTAGAATAAAACTAAATAAAATCCAAATCCCAGTTATTAATTCATTGATGAGCAGAAGAATATGAATTTTTGACTTAAGTACATTCTCAGTTTATGGCGCTGGACCCTGGGGCCCGTGGTTGCCTTTGCTCATTATTTTGCCTTTTTGTATCGACTTTCCGATTGAACATTACTCAGTATGTTATTGTTTTACCTTTTAAATGTGTCAGTAATACAAGTCAGCAACATGGAACGCCATAACTGCCACCTTAACAAAGATTTTATTTCTGCTTCGTTTACTGGACATAACACTGGGTAGCAATGATATATAACACTGGACGGTATTGGTATTATACTTGGTATCACTGATGAAAAGAACTGAACGGTACTGATGAAACACTGGTGATATTTATATAACACTGAGTGGTGCTAATATAATACCAGAGACATATATACACATATATGTCTCTGATAATACTCACGGGGTGGTACTGGTATCACATGGGGTAGTATTGGTATCACAGGGGACGGCACTGATATAACAATGGTATTGGTACCACACGGAGTGGTACTGGTATAACACTGGGCGGTTCTTATATAACACTGGGTGGTGTTGATTAGACGGGTGGTATTGATATACTACTGGGTGATATTGGTATCATAGGGAGTGACATTGATATCACACGGCAAGAAAAGAAAAGGAAACAAATCGACTCCCCTCGCTCGCCTTATTTCAAAAGTTTACATTTTGCTTTGATCGTTCATCGAAATTTCCCGACACAAGTACAATTGTTTTCATTTCATTTACACGTATTTTTCTTTGAAGACCATTTTTGGGGGTTAATCCTAGTACTAGACACTGTTAAATATGAATGAGAATGCAGCAAAATCGTATAAAATAATGTGGAATTATCTTTAATATGTCACGATACTGCATTATAAGGAGTATTTATATACAGAATTCAAGGGCGGGATCAGCAATTCATAAGGGGAGCTGGAAGGAGGGAGCTGGCAAATATTTTAGAGAACCAATATTGGTGACATCAAATTAAGCATGGTGAGTGCTATTTGCAATATGTAGTGGGAGGGGACAAACCAGACTTTCACTATTGACAAACAGTAAAAAACTTATTTGTTTTGGCTAAATGATACCAATCACACCCAGTGCTATATCAGTGCAACCCACTGTTTTATAAATATCTCCACCCGGTGTTATATTTATGCAACCCATTGTTTTACAAATATTACCTGGTGTAATGATATTATTACTACGTTGTGTGATGTCAATACCACCTGGTGTTATATAAAGATCACCGACTTTTATATCTATGTAACTCGGTGTTTTATAAATACCACCCAGTGTTATGTGAGTACCACCTCATGTGGTACTAATACCGTCAAGTGTAATATTGTAATCGGTATTAATTAAATACCTCTCTCTCTCTCTCTCTCTCTCTCTCTCTCTCTCTCTCTCTCTATATATATATATATATATATATATATATATATATATATATATATATATATATATATATATATATATATATATATATATATATATATATATATATATATATATATATATTTATTTATTTTATTTATTTATTTATATATATATATATCACTCATACATTTATAAACATCACTAAGTATTTTATCAAGAACGCTCAGTGCGATATCAATACAGCTTCGTTTTATACTAGTGCCACCCAATGTTATATAAATATAACCAAGCATTTTATAAATATCGCCCAGAGTTTTACAAATATCGCCCAGTGTTATAGTGTTATATCAGAACCGCTAAGTGTGATATCAATGCCACTCCACTATGATACCCAGTGTTATATCAGTACCGATCGGTGTAATATCAATACCACCCAGTGTTATATCAGTACCACCCCATGTTATATCAGTACCAAGCCGGCGTGGCTTAGTGGTATCGCGTCGGACTCCTGATCGGGAGGCCGGGGTTCGAGTCCCGCTCTGGTCATGCCGGTGTCATGTCTTTCGGACGAGACAGTAAAAACTGAGGCCCCGTGTCGTGGTATGCAAGGAACGTTAAAGATCCCTCACTGCTTCGGGTGGGTCCGTTGCAAAGGTTAAAATTTGTATTCCCCGCATCGTGGTGTGACGTAAAACAAAAATCAATCAAATCAATTAATATATCAGTACCACCGTATCAAAGTTTTCGTTCGGAGTACCTATGGTACAACCCAGTGTTATATTAGCACTACTCGGCGTTGTATCATGTCCAGTTTAAAATAGACTAATATAACAGAAGGCAATTATGGCGTTGCATGCAGTAACTTAGGATTTATTATGCCGAGTGCTAGATGGTGTTAAACGTGAGCCAGCGGGGATGGATATTAGGCCATGTAAGATCTCGTAGAGAAGTACTGGCTTTCAATCATCATCACCTACACATTATTCTATAGCCTACATTTACGAACAGAGCGGGCTGCACGACGCTGTAGGCTGTATTCCCTATATCCGGTCTATGTTCCTTTTTTCTGGTACGGCATAAATTAAGTAACGAGCGAAATATAAGCACCTCGGTTTCCTTTAGTGGTTTAGAACATTCTTTAGGTTACGGCGGTTAAATCCCAATCAGTATAGAATTAGAGCGATTTGACATTTTATCAATATGTGTTGACCTAGAGACAGGTATAATGGTAGACCATTTGAGGTGTTCACTGATGGTGATATCAAGATAGAGGTTGCCTTGTATACTTGTTCTGGAACATGATTATCCAGTATATAACGATACTGATGTGGCGTCTTGCTCCGTAATGGACATTGGGTAACTTTTTGTTGCATTAAAGCGCATGCTCCAGATTTTTTTGCCCATGCTTCGAGTGACTTAAGGCCGCTTTGGAGCTGAATTGATTGTCAGTACGGAGAACAATCATCTGCAAAAAGGACGTACTTTTCGGCAAATCATTTATGTGACTGGGGAATAATGGGGGTCTTAGAATGGTACCCCGAGGAACGCCAGAGTCCACGGTACACGATGATGATGCTTCGCCATTGACTACGACTCTCTGTTCTCTCGATTCCTTTTTTGCAAAAGCAGGCCTAATTGTTTAAAACCTATAGATCCTCTACAAAATTTGAAAAAAAAAATCAACAACAAACCCCCCCCCCCCCCCAAAAAAAAACAAATAAAAACACCCCCCCCCCCAAAAAAAAAAACTAAAAAAAAAAACAAACTCATATACAGATCCAGAAATTACTCCAGGAATTCTGTCACCCGTGGTGTAGATCACCATTATTTTCTCGCCTGGTATTGTTGATCTAAATCTTTAAGGTATAAAATCTTTTAGGGACTCCAAACCAACATTCTATAATAACAGATTTACCTTGATTGATATGTTTCTGAAAAGAGCTCTGGGAAAGAAGAAAAATAAAAAATTGAAAATCCACAAAGAGTTAAGGAAGTAATGAGCATTTTAGTGTGCTGATTTTGACAATTTTTTAAGAAAAGTCGTCAAATATATGGTAAATCGCCCCAAAATATACTTTTCGGGACTACTTTTTTTCAGCAATACTTGAGTCAAGTGAGCACATGACTATTTAGAAAAAGACACTTGCAACTATATGTCTTAAACCTTATTTTCTTATTAAGTTGTACATATACTTGAAAAATGTATCAAAGGAAAATGCATTAACTATAAAATTCAGTAACCATAGCAACACAAAAATTGCAAAATCACACTTTGGACTTTGGACTGTTCTTGCAGTGGCAACAGCCGAGTTCATAGCAAAATCACCAAAAATGCCATAATTTCATTAAATATGCATGGATTTTGATTTTTTTTAAATTTTGTTTCTTTCTTTATTCTGCATTTGGAAAAAATAACAAATAAACATTTAAGATATTCTTTAATTTATTAATATTTTGTTTGTTTAAAAATAACATCAATTTTGACTTTGTCATCGATGGCCCAGTCTTCCATTAGAAATTGGTTCCAAATTAACCTCAGCCAGGCATCCTGAGTTTTTAATAATTTGTACATCTAATTGTTTGCCAGCTGGCACCAAAAATTCTAATAAAGTTAACAATTCTAATTTCAGTTCATAAACTTGGCTGTAAATAGTTCTCCACACTTAGTTTACGGTTTTTGTTGTTTTGGGGATTAATAATTTAATAATTCTCATTATTCTACCATCATTCAAATCATTGTTTTAATGACCTCACAGAAACGGGGGCATATTAGAAAGTTGAATTAAATAAGCTTGAATGAATTAATCATGTCAAAGTTCCTGTATAATATACATACAAAAAATGTCGGATCAATAGAAGGTCATTGCAAGTCACAAGGAAAGTACGAAAGGTGACAACGACCGAGTACCTACAGTAAATTTATTTTCATCAATTAAAACAATGGACAAGACGAACACAAAACCATAACAGCATTACACAATATGGCTGTATTGTTTTTGTGTTCTTCTCAAAACTTGTATGATTTATTTGTTCCTCCTAAAAAAATTGATAATTTGTTTATCTTGATGGATACCGATAATATTTTATATATTCTATAGATACTACTGAAATAAACTTACTAATAAAGTGTAACAGCGTAGTGGAAAAGCGGCATTCAGAGGTAATTATCTATCATAGAATTTAGTATGTAAATACATTTGTATTTATAACTCATTTTCATCTCATTAAATTCATTGTTTCTTCTTTAAAAAAAATACAAATATAAACATTTACCATGTTAATGCAAGTGTTATTAGAAAATCACCAAAATGAAATTCACTTAGTATTGTACAACATATTTTGATCCCGTGGCGATAGAAATTTGCAACTGCGACGTGAGGTAAACACCCTAGTGGAATGGAATCAGCGGCAGATTTAGAATATAAGTAAAACTTCCGATTTGGCACCTAAATTGGCGGAGTATTTTGGCCAATACTTGATGTTTACATGTGGGACCCCCTTTTTCAGAAATCCTGGATCCGCCACTGGGAATAATATGTCGATCGCTATGCTTTTGCTATCTACTGCATGTAATTGAAGCTAGTATCCATAAAAGTCGAAATTTTCTTCCATATACATGTGTATAGCATGACTAAGTCTTATGATTGGGTCAATATTTTGGACTAATGTATTATCAGATTTGTTGGATCTCAAGGTCTAAGTTTTACCGTAACAGGGTCCGGCGCCATAAACTGAGAATATACTTATGTCATAATTTTTTATTCGTCTGTTCATCCATGAATCAATAACTGGGATTTGGATTTTATTTAGTTTTATTCTATTGATAAATAGAATTAAACTATTCTATATGAGAATTTATTTGATCGTTTGATGATGGAATAAATTAATATGAAATATTTGACTTAAGTATATTCTCAGTTTATGGCGCCGGACCCAGGTTGTACTAGAAACGACTTTGATATATCAGCGAATCGATATTTTAAACCTAAATATCCCTTTTATTAAGAAATAGACCTAATTGTTTTGAAAATCACAACAACTTGTATGTGCGACTTCGTTATAATATTGGATTTTGTTTTTGTTTTCTTTAACTGCAATCAGTGTATTGCATCAAGTATCTCACACTGATAGGCATTACTTTTTTACTCATTCTGGGTAACTTGTCATTTTGCTCAATAAAATTATTACTTCGAGAAATTATATAAATTATGATTGTTCTGATTGGTGATTCAAAGCGGGTATATCTCGTCAGCGGGACACTCTCTCCAACGGACTTGAAGCTTCAATGGATCTGAACAGTTTTCTATAAATTCGCATGTTCTCGAATTGTAAGCTGTATTGTAAGTGGGGATTTACAGCTAATTTTTTACTTAAAAAATCATGTTCATACCATTTTATACACAAAGCAAGACAAATCTAGATAAATTTCTGTATTAAAACATAACAACTCATTAGTTCCAGTAAAACACAATGGTCAATATTACTTTTAGATAGATTATATTTTGAATTTTTAATGTTTCAAAGCTGACACAATAGTCTGTACTTACACTCTTAAATAACAAGTGTTTTTTACAAGCGTGATACAGGTTTGTATAAAAAGCGCGCATTAAAACAATTTGTTGATTTGGAATTTTTTATCCATAAACCGTCAGCAATAACTTCATATAAAACAAAATAATTTACACACAGGTATTTACAATTCTATGTACAGCCACGAACACTCTTTTGGTACGTGATTTTATTTGGGAAATTTTATGATGTAATCCGATCCAGCTTGCTTGTACCAGAATGCATTTTCGTGGTCAAACCAAAACATCGTCCCGTTTAATGTGAGCCATTCGCCTGCAACCGTATAATCTATGTCGTCATTGACGGTCAAGTCTCTCAGGCCACTGAGACCGTCATGTTTATGTTTGTTAAAGTAACACACGAACTTATTTTGTTCTGCAGTCGGCGAAAGTGAAAACCTCTGAAGAATCAATTTGGTATCATCCCCAACAAGTGCAAATTTAAAATCTGCTTTAGTGTTATCAGTAAATGTAAAATTAATCCACTGTTGTTTGAAATCCCAAACAATATTGCTAACAGTTGCGCCATTCCCACGTGGTCGGACATATAATCCAGAGGTTCTCGCAATGACATCCGGGTATGTTTTATTCAACGTTAACGCTTCTGCTAAGGTATACAGATGCATGCGACCATCGGCAATGATGGTTAACACTTTTCGGAACTCTGTTCGACTTCCTTTTCTCGCCAACAGAGTTATTTCGGAAAACTTTTGTTGCGGCCAATTATACTCTGTGGAAACTGTCATTCCTGGACCATTTCCGTCGGCGGAGATACCATAGAGTTCGAAAAATTTATCTTTTGAAATTACAACGTTCGTAACACTTGGAAATGGTTTTTCAACATACAATTTCAAAAAGTCAAAATTGATCCGTGAATCTATCGGTGTAAGAGTTAGCAGAATTCTGTTCGTCATAATGGTCGACAGACTGCTCAAGGGAATTTCCCATGAAACGACAGGGGAATCTTTGGTCAAAACGACCGATTTTTTGGGAAGCTGGTTGTCAATCATATTCACACTAATGATTACTCTTCTTGGATTTACAAGTCCCAAACTCAGATAGGCTTTGTCATACTGGGCCGCAGCTCCGTAATATCGAAAATTCAGCTGTAGGAAAGTTGCTTTCACGTTGGTTGGGAATATAGAATTATCAGCAATTAAATCCGTTACGTCATATGTAAGAAATATATCCGGTCTTTCGGACTGAAATTCTTTACTGGAATTATCCTTAATCCCAATTTGCCATATTGTCTGATATATTGGTTCGCACAGAGTTTCGTGCGCAAGGTGGTCCCGCCATTTATTTTGAAGGCCTGTTTTATTCAACCATTCTGAGTTGGATTCCAGTGTCACTCCTTTGAACTGGGTGGACGTCAAACACATTTCAACGTTGGGTTTTTCTAAACATTCGAACTCCTCCACCTGTTTGGTCAGATAGTGTGTTCCGTATTGATCGTACTGCATACTCGGGGGACGTATGTCGTCAAACACCATCTTCTCCTTGACCGCTCTCTGACATAGATATACGTCCTCACTGGGTACGCTCACGAGAAAGAATTCTACACTATCTAGTTCCACTCCATAATTATCGGACAACTCCACAGTCATTGTCAGCTGGTGGTTTCCGGCATGGATGGTCAAGGCATCGCCGATGGGACCACTATTGTAGAAATGATTCCAGGCATGGCCCCAGTTAGTAGCCACATTGGTTTTAACTCTACCCAGGAGCTTGCCATCGATCTTGATAGTAAAATCATCCGTTCCCCCATCATTGGAATAACGAACATTTGTAATACTAACTTTAATTCTGGACGAAAAACAGAATTCGACGATGACCGAATCTCCCTCGTACATTAATAATGACTTTTCCTGCGACGCGTTGCTTCTCCACATCACCCTGTCTTGATTACCCCCCTTTATACCCTCAAATTCTACGAAGAATTTATGTCCAGAAATTAGCATCATCATTGTCAACAAATTATATAAACGAAAACTTAGATATTTATCCATTATGTACGTTTGGAGTTTTTCTGCACACTGACTCGGAGAGATTGACGGTAATCCATTGAAGCGACATAATGACGTAACGCTTTGTCGATCATTAACACGGTGAAGATTGAGCGACGTCAACGACAGGTCAGTGATGCAGGGCTCTTCCATTATCTCTTCTTGTCCAGGAATATTGCCTACATTTTTTTCGTCTATTTTTTGTTTCACAACAATTATCGATATGAGGACATAAGCAACTGCGTAATAATTGTGTAAGATTTATGTACTAAATTTATAATTATTATCTTATTTAAAAAAAACCCTAATTTTATTTATAACCAGTATTAAGAATGGGATAATAGGTGTTCAGTGTACATGATAAATATGGCTTCTTCCTGTTGAGGTGGCTTTTTTTTGGGGGGGGGGGGGATGTTTTGCTTAATTTGTTTGAGAGTTTATTGGGGGGTGTTGTTTGTTTTGGCAATATCTAGTTACAACAATGTAGGGAATACAACAATGACAACAACATAAACAATAATTAGTTTTCAAAGTCAAATTGACACTCAAATGATTTCGTTTTGTATTTTAACCAGAAATTTAGAAGGCATGACTTTACTTTTACATATCGTCTTTCCCTTGCCTACCTGCATTCCACGTTTAGTATTTTGAAGAAAAAAACTATTAATGTCACAATCTGAAACTCATTTTAATTACTGTATATATCTCTGGTAAACAAATACTTTACAAGATCTTCTTTTGATGACCTCACATTATTTACAAGAAATATCAATTAGGCGTCAGATAGAAAATTATGACACCTGGAAAACATGTCAAACCGAACTTATAAATCATACAATCGCTGTTTATGTTTATTTGAATAAAAACATAACACAACAATACCAAATTACTTGGACAAAGATTTAGCATACATAAGCAAAGTGACCTTCATCTTGCAGATACGACCTTGGTTCAATGTTATGACACATCCTTGCGTCCATGGCAACAAACCTGTAAAATACTATTCATATCCGTGCAGGGAGTACAAAGTTATGGCTCGGACGAGGAATTATCTTACACAAGCATTGTGACCTTGATCTTTCGAATATGACTTCGGTTCAAGGTCATGACACAACCTGGGGAACAATTCTGTGAAATATTATTGAAATTAAAAAAAAAAAAGTTATAGTTCGGACAAACCATAATGGACATCCGTCGTCGGACGGACTAGAAACGGACATCCGTCGGACGCCGGACGGACAACGCCATAACATAATACGCCTCGTCTGAACACGTTGTATAAAAATGTCAGAATACTGGATATATAGAAAATAAGTTCAAAATCGTTTAAAAAATTTACGTCACGTTATTATAAGACTATATATCATAGAACGACTTCCCCGTGGAAGACTTCACTTGAGTAAAGATACGTACTCTAAATGCACCATGCACGATGTGCTTTCGATTAGGGGTTATCTAAAGGACGTAACGCCTGAGCTTGTGAACGTGTCAGCTCTGGACAGATGACCAAATTAGAGTATAAGATGCGTAAAATTAATGTTAACACTAGTCAGGCATTCTTACATGTCAGTCCATACGAATTATTTTACCTGTTCACACCCACTCTACACCTACATATTATAAGCTTCCAATACCGCGAAGTTGATTGATTCTCCGGTATTTTCCCCTCGTCTTTTATATTTTATTACTTGCCAAATGATGTATATGACAAATACGAAAAAAAAAATATGAATGAATAAAAAACAAAAAAAAAGTAATGCCTTTTAAGGCGCGACACACTCCTTGTGACAAACCCATTTTCATAACGAAATACCTAGCCAAGTTAGCATTGAACGATGGCCGCATTCATCACAGTATACGAGACCTCGCCACATAAAAAGAAAGCCACAAGAAACAATTTGTGTAACGGATTTGTAAACCACATTACCCGCGTCAACCACAATACCAAAAAGCATATCAGTATGGCGGTGATATGAACACCAATTACTACAAACATATCAGAGTATAAAACAAAGAACAATCAACTCAGTATTCAGAGTATAGATTTCACATGAATAGGTTTGTTGGTAAGTAATGAGATGAACATTTGAAAAAAAACCAAGCAAATTCAGAGAATTGTGGTCCTCCGTTTTGGGATTCTTTCAGTAAGGGTGCAGTGATTTGTGACATACAGTCATGGCTGTGCATGTCTATAGACACACATGCCAAATATGTCTTACGGTTAAAAAGTTACGCTTAAGTAGGTCAAAGGTCATGACCAAGGTCACATGATACAAAAAAAAATCTGGTACCAACGGAAAGGTGACTCCTCTTTTTTTCTTTGCAATTAGGGACACACATGCCAAATATGAAGGCCCTACGTCGTACGGTTAGAAAGTTACATTGCAACAAGTCAAAGGTTATGGTCAAGGTCACATGATACAAATGTTGGTACCAACGGAGAGGTATTGCAATTAGGGACATACATGCCAATTATGAAGGCCCTACGTCTTACGGTTTAAAGGTTATGACCAAGGTTAAAGTTTTTGTGACAGAAGGATGGACTGACGGACAGACAGACAGACAGACGAATGAGATTTAATGTCCCCACGCTTTCGCGAAAGCGAGGCACAAAAAAACCAGGTCCAAATGGGCCTATATCGCTCACCCGAGTACCAAGTACACTCTCAACAGAAAATTGAATTGAATTCAAGCATTGAAATACTTTCTTGTCAGTCAATCGAAGGGAGTACTTACAGAATTCGATTAGGCACAGTTTCAACACATTGCCTTATATGCCTCCTTTGGACACATACGTGAGCAAGAGATGTTTGTAAAACACTGATGCTTCCGATGCCCGCTTCATTAAAGGGAGCATAGGGAATCTATTGTACGGACACTAAGCTATTGTTTTTTAAGTCCAATGGGCATAAGTTATTAAGAAATTGTTCAATGGTAACCAAATAAAAACATGATCTAGATATTGTCTTGATGTATCTGTAAGCCAAATCTCATGTAGATATGTGCACCCGTTACAAAGATAATGAATGGAAACTGTATTTTTTTTAAATCAGTAAAGTCTTAGGGGCATAAGTCATTCAATAAGAAACCGCTAAAGACGGTATGACCGGATCGCAAAGCATAACCAGGTCAAATGACCTCAAGGTCAAGGTCACATGAAACGCTCGGAAATCAGTAGTACTCATCAAGGTCTATCTGCATATCGAATCTATACTTGTATTCACTTCCGAGAATTTGCTTCAACCACAAATTTTAATCAAAATGTTGATGAACAGACAGACAGATATCGCCAATCTATATACCGGTAGTGCTTTGTAATCCGACCAAAAATTGTTAAATCGTGACCAAATAAAAACTTGATCTAGATATTGTCATGATGTATGCCAAATTCTATGTAAATATGAACACCAGTTGCAGGGATAGTGAACGGAAACTGTTGGAGTATGGACATACCGACTGTCCGACTGACAGTAGCAATCAATATGCCCCACTTTCTTCGAGGTTGGGTATAAATATATGTAATGTTATTGTGTTTTGTGAAAAGAAAAGAACAACTCGAGGAATAAGTGAAACAAACATGAATTTAATGTGAATAACATGAGATAGATTAAAAACAAAAACACATGAGGATACTTAAAGAATTTGCAAATGCAATGTTGCATGTCGGTATACCTGTACTTAAACACTTTTTTAAGTTCACATGATAAATTTTATATCAGCCGAAGACCTCAAAGTACATGTAAAATACAGCTGCCACTACTTTTCAGTATCATTAATCAGTTATCACATCAATCGGGACACCATCGCCATTTTTTACAAAAATAGTACGGAAATGGACGAGTTGTTACGATTGTTATTACATGGGTATGCTTTCAGACTGTTGCACTCATATCTATTTTGTGATATGAACATGCAACAGTACAATTTATATCAATATTGAATAAATGTTGCATAACAGAAATACATTGTAAGGCAGATAAGAATGTTTAATACAAAAATGGTATGGAGAGAGCATAATTTTATGAAATGTATGATTTTCAAGGGTTATAGCAAAAGCCAAAGTTGAAAATTAATTTGAAGAGCCAGACATGAAACGTTTGAAACCAATAATAACGCATTTCAGTGCTGAACGAAAGTCACATGTTCATCATTTTATGTGAACATGAACATAAGAAGAACGTGTATCAAAATACACATGTCGTGAACAGAAAAGTGTTTGTTTGCTTGTTTATTTATTTATTATTATTATTTTTTTTTGCTTTAATTTAAATCTACAGCTTAATACCTCTGCAAAGCATTTATTGATAAACATTGTCTTAGTATGCTAAAATAAAGTTCTTAATCAATGAACAATGGAAGAAATCTCTAGACCATGTTCAACATCATGTAATTAACTCTTAAAAACTCCATAAAACAACCCAAAATAAAAAAAAAAGATTGACAATTTTTTTTACGTGCCAGATTAGGAATCAGGAATATTATTAAATGATACTGAGTTTAATCTTAGTGTGCTAAAATAAAGTTCATGATCAATGACAAATGAAGAATTTTCTAGGCCATGTTCAACATCATGTAATTTTGCACTCTTAAAATGTCCATAAAACAACCCAAATAAAAACATTGATAAAATTCTTTACATGCCAGATTAGGAATCATATATATCATTAAATGGTACCAAATTAAAACATCCAATGTCAACATAATAAGAAATTATGGGGGAAAACCTTGTTTTACTTTGAAAACATTTAGTCCAGAAACACGTCAAAACTCGTAAATTTCTATTTGACGGATCTTAACCCCGAACACAATTTTTGATAACCCATCTTTATAGATTGTTAAAATGCAATTAGTTTCCCCATTTGTGCACTGGTTCTGGAGGAGAAGATTTTTGAAAAGGGTACCGTTTTGGACACTTTTGGATCCACCCTTGAGGGAATCTGGATCCCGAATACAATTTTAGTAGGGGACCTTGAGAACATCATATATACAAAGTTTGATCCAAATCTGCAATGCAGTTCCAGAGAGGAAGTCGAAAATGTGAAAAAGTTAACGACAAACGGACGGACGGACGACGCACTATAACTATAGCTCACTTGAGCCTTCGGCTCAGGTGAGGTAAAAACCAACTTTACGGCACTTTCTCGTATGAAGGAAATCAAAACTGACAAAAATGTGAAAGAGGTGTGTGACAAAACAACATTTTTGTTCTTAAGGAATAGTTTGACAAGCACAGAATTGGGAAAGACAAGATAATTTGTTCAGCCGTTTCACACTTTAGCTTACGTGGCAACAGTTCATACAAGATACTGCCATCATTTGGCGGTCAACTGCCGCTTTTCCATGTTGTGTAAATCATTATTGCTTACGTGTGTTATTTCTAAAATACATCGTTGTTGTATAATTTAAATTCAAACTACATGTATATTAGTACATATGCCCATAAATCTAGGTACAGGAATATGACAAAAGAGACCCACGTATCTCCTTTCCCCCTAAAGAACGAGGGGCGGACTCCTTTCTCTTTATTCATTTTTTACCTATTAAAATTTTTTCACACAAACAGCGAAAGAGCAAAGATCGCAATATGTCAGATAGACATGTAGTTACGTAGATTCTTGAAACATTTCTGGTTAAGGATATTTTTGTATATTTGAAACATGGCCGATTACAGTTGAATTGTCCTCTTGTTAAAACTGCTTATGAAATATTGGAGGTAATAATATCTCAATTTACATGATATTGAATTACCATTAAGATAAATTTACATGGGGGTGGTAAATACAAAAATTAAAACATGACAAAATAATTATTTTATGAAGAATATTATGCATTCAATTTGTTATATCGGGAAAGCGATTTTAAAATATTTCGTAGAGAAACGGTCAAAACGTTATCGACCGTTTTAAAATATTTCGTAGAGAAACGGTCAAAACGTTATCGACCTCAGTAAAACGAGAAGCTCGAGTTGTTCAGCTCAGAAAAAAAAATCATTCTATGGAAAGTAAAGCAATTTGTTTAAAAGGGTCTATTTGAAAATCAGCTTCGTTTCAAAATCTTTTTAATGCTATCGAGTTGTATTACATTCAGTTTAAGAGATTTCATATTAAATGGCAGTATATTATATATTTTCAGATAACATGCAAATAGCTAGAAACTCGTGAAATGAGAATTGCTTGTGCCATTAGAAGTTCAAATAAATTTGTACTTTAAAAATGTCGACACACAAAACTGACGCAGCTATTGGCAGTTAACCTGCACTAACACAAAATGTTCAGTTTAGTCATCAAAAGACAGACGTTCTCAATGATCCAAAATCCATGTCGTGAAGGATACGTTTTTAACGACTTCCCTCATTCCCGGTACTGGTACCTTGTCACGTGACATTCTGAATACTGGATAGTCATTGGTTCAAATATTTATCATTTCACATCAAAATTAAATAATCACTATATTTGTGCCTACAAAATGCGGGTCAAAGAGTTCACACAGATTCAGGAAGGTTTATATTATCTTTCAAGGTATTCCAAATTGAAACATCTGGAGAAAATGAGAACTGAAACATCCGGAGAAAATGAGAATTAAAATATGACAAGTAATGTTGCTTTTTGAAACTCTTGTAAGTGTCAAGATGACCACCATGTTTGAAATTATAGAGAAAATTAAGATTTTAGACATACAAGACGGTCGCCATGGTTGCCAAATACCTATAGTTTTCTGATAGTCGAGTTTTTACCTATGAGCTGGTCAGGACAATTTAAGGGGTTGGGGAAGGAGATCCTTTCTATTTTTCTACACGTATTGCATTTTTCCTGGCTAATAAGGCGATTGTCCTTTTCACAACGTAATCTTCCCGACAGTAAAATCGATCAGAGGGTGACAGTCCACAGGAGGTAATGGAGCGTGCTGAATCCCACAGATACCATATGCCTCACCAGGTAATAAACATTTGTAATGGGCAATGATAATGGATAAGTCTGCAACAGTCATAAACGTTCATCAATTGTGTGTTAACCTTCTCACTATCCGCTCTGTCTTCTTACAGCTACAAATAGCAGGCATTATATCAACCATTAAACGGTTTATACGGTAATGTTCTAGAAACTTGTGTTTTTTAATTGTTTATATACTACTAAGTAATTGTTTATACAATTCTAAGTAAAGATGAAATTAAAATATCCAATCACTTATTAATACTGAATGTAATATCGTTCATTGGCAGCACATGGTGGTACATTGGTGGATTTACCGGGGAGGGGGGATTGCCCCCCCCCCCCGCCCATTTGGTCGGAAAATTTGACCAAGAAAAGGTCATTTTCGACCATTTGTGGGATTGAAACCCCCCTCCCCCACTTTCCGAACCAAATAGTGCAAAACATTAGACATGGGGGCTGCAATCCCCATTTTGAAAATTCCTAGATCCGCGTATACATGTGGTGCAGTGAAAGTCCCAGAGTAAGTTTATGTTCCAATTAGTTGTTAATACTGAATGTATGATGTTCGTTGGCAGCACCTGGTGTTGTAGTGCCAGTGCCAGAGTTATTCTATGTTGCTAATAATTTGGAAGTTGCTTTCACATTATATACATCATCCCAAGGACATGTTGATCTAGTGGTATTGGACAGACATTCTAATCTGAAGACCTAGTTGTCAAGAAGCATTTTCCTATGGTGATATATCATCTCCAGTCTACCATTCGTTCGTACGAGACAATAATCGCGTAAACCGAACACCCCCCCCCCCATGTCACGATATATACGATGAAACTGGTTTGGAGGAGTCTGTTTTATTGGTAAAATAATTGCAATGCCATGCACAGGACGGTATCATAAAAGTGAAATAATACAACCAAACACGATAGCGGTCAACGACTCTCTGAGGTAACCCCCAAAGACTAAGCAAACCAAACACCATGGCAGTCAACGACTCTCTGAGGTAATCCCCAAAGACTTCGCAAATCAAACTAAATCATCCACGATCCTTACAGATGTAGAAGAACAATAACAATGAGATTGTGGGTTCGATTCTCGTTTGACGTTTTGTTTTACCGGCTGTACAACTCATTCATTCAGTTTGTAAGATATCGAGGTATTCGGCCCTTCTCTCTACAGGATGGACCTCGCCCCCCCCCCCTCCTTTACCCCCAATGCGGTAGCCGACATTGGGTTTTTTTTCGATTTGAATGAACTTCACTCAGAGACCAGAAACATTGTCAGAAATATAGGGCGGTCCTGGTACATGTGTTTTTGAGGATGGGGTGTACAGATCGTCGACATAAAACTGCGTGGAATGTACAGATGTCTTTTATGAATAAATATGACGTTTATTTCGAAAACGTCACACGACGTCATTTATTTTAAGTGTGCTGCTTCTTGTACTGTACCCTTCAAACTGATTGTGACAATACATAATATCGAAAACTGACATATTTGTTCAGATTTATGATGTAACATGTTGATTAAAAATGAACTTTATTTTATAACACCAGTTGAAGATATCCTAAAATTTCCGAGTGACCCTCGTACATTCGGTAACCGGATCTATCTGTCATCACCTATCTGCGTTATCCCTGGCTGACTATCTTTCCTCTAGAGCATACACAGCTTTTAATTAGGTTAAATATTCAGGAATATGGCGTCATCCAACATCAAAATAAACAAAACTATCATTATTATTTGTTGAGATGTATCATGGCCGACACACCTACCGATCATATATAAATTAGGTCGACAATAAAAGTCATGATCTTAAGTGTTGACGTAAATGGTATTTGTACATACTCTTTATCAGTACTTCACATAAGAGCAAAATTCAGTACATGTATATTAGTCTTAGCTTTATGATGCACAAAATTGATATGATATACAATACTAAAACAGAGCGGATGTAAAAATTCCTCAAAGATGCTCGCTTGAGATCATCGACAATTTCGGAATAACGCAAATCTTATATAAGCACGAATGTTTGGTGTGGTAGTCACGTGTGAAATAGGAGTATATTTATTTTGATTCATAGAGCCTGCATTTATATCAAGGTCACCGCTGACCAGACGTGTTCTACTCTTTCGGCATAAATGTAACAGATAGTTTGGTATATAATACCTTTTCTCCGATTTTCTATCAGTATATGCACTCATTAAGTTTTACTTATCTGGGATGAGGGACAGATTTTGCGTTGTTGTGGGTATCTGATTTTCTTGCAGTTCAAGAGCTCTGGGTTTGACTCCAACATGCGCCATTATGAATAAGATATTTCTTACCTGCTGTTCTCCATGTCAAGATGACTAAATTTTGCTGCGAGCCATGTGTAACCCAAATCAATCAGCCAAACGCGTACATATGGAATTTCATGACAACAAACACAATATTGTAGTACGATTTCTGATTTATCACAGTATTTGACATAAAACATATCATTAAAACATTTCAACATTTTTATGTGAATCTACAAAGATAACAAAATGGGTCGTCGCAACGTAGATGGCAGTAAATAAATTCGTTTGATATGCATGATTATCAAACATACCACTGAAAAAGAACATCCATCAGAGTTGAAAAAGAGCCATTTAGGAGTGATTTAACTATGACCTTCTATCTAATATCATCTCAAAAGTTGAATTTAACGATTCAATTATTTATGGACATATGTAGAGTGTAGGGCTATCTCTTAAGTCAAGTTAACTGCATAAACTTTCTGACAAGCAGCATTATGAAAATTGTTCACTTTGTTAAGTATCATTAGTTAATCTGTTACTATATTCAGGTTTATAATATTATAAATATTTTTACAATGTTTACTGAATTAACATACATTAATTATTTATGTACAAGTACTACCTAAAATTGTTTGATATTGTCATGTTATATCAGATAACGCTGTAATCCAGTTTTTCTGAATAAAGTTATAATTTCTTAGGTAATAAAAGCACAAGGTAATGATGAGAAGTGCATAACTGGATGAATTTTTAAGACACTGAAGGTAATTTAACTCCTCTACAATAAAAATGTAGGTGAGAAAAGAGATTTCTATATAAAAATGCACTAAACATTTCTATCTCTAGCCATTCACTGCACCTACTACATATACCTGTTTTTAACATATTAACAAAGAAAGGTCACTGTGACTTGAAATCTGCGTTAGATAAAACGTCTGTTGCAAATTTTGAAAATAATATTCATATCTAAGTTAGATCATTTCTGGGGGGAAGAAAACTTACTCTATAAAACAAATTTACATCACTTAAGTTCCATCATAAACTTAAAAGTACAATTTATACATGTAGTTATTTTTCAAAGCTGAAGTACTTGTCAAAACTTCTTTTGAAGGGTAAACATACACACAGCAGAGATACTCAGCTGCAAAATGAAAAGACCTGATTTACTCTTTTAAAGAACATTTTAACAATATACTATTCTTTTTTCATAGAATGATCTTTGACTAAAATCAAACTAAGTGTCCAGAAACACTTCGATACTTAATACAAAATGTATATATACTTATTCAAAGGTATTATGAAACAACTACAGATAGACTATCACACACCGTAACAAGGGACAAAATACCCTACAAAACAATGACTTAATGTAACAGTCAATGTATTGCACAAACAATGACATATAAAATGATTTTACATATAAGACCACATATAGGACCTCTCAAAATGGAGCAACCTTTTGTTATTCATGATTTAGTCTACAGAATTCTGAACAAGGAAACAAATCCTTTTAATGTTTTTAAATCTGATTATTATTATTTTTATTACATGTATCATTATACATATTATTACATGTACTACAATACATATTATTATTACATGTATTATTATACATATTATTATTACATGTACTTTTATATGTACCATTATTTGATAAACATTTATAGAAAAGTCTATGAACTCTTTTTGATTACCAAATGAAGAACAGACTCACTTAAGAACACATAAAATGAGATTTTCATATGAAGTGTTGTTTCTTGATTCACTGTGTCATTCCAGCTCTTTGATAAGTGACTGCTTTTTACTGAGGAAAACAGTGTACGTTATAATGTATAACAACAACATGTCATATCCACAAAATTTTTACTTTTATCTAGTGGTTTTCCATGATATGCTATTGTTTACGTAAAATCTACTTCCATTGTTATAGGTTATCAAAGAACTTGTAACCTCAGCAATGGATTTATGTAAACAATTGTATATTCTCTAAAATCCACATGATAAAGACCAGTGGCTGAAAATTTGTGGAAACAAAGCTTTTTTGTTATCATAATGTGACCAATTTCCCTAACTGAAGATACTAATGAATATTATTCACGTATGTATTGTTTATTGGTAAAATGAATGAAAAACCAAGGTCAGTATCATGTATACAAGGAAGTGTGATCAACATACACATACCTCTTACACACAAGAATGTTACTATTTCTCCTAGCAATAGTGTTGAGAGGGAAATTTATCTTATTGCGAGTGAACAACAAGTACAATGGAGAGTTATACCATTCACAGAGATTCTAACTATGTATTTTCACGTGTTGGGTTAATCTGACACAACAACGGCACATGTTCCTGGTCGTGAGGAAACTGGGCAAAGTTTGGATCAGATGTTGGTCCTTAGTGGACAAAAACGGTCCTATAGATGGGCAGGTTTGGAGAATGATGTCATCCTTTCCTGGTCATGAACAATACATGTATAGGCTCTGTTAAGTACCAAATCTATGCCAAACACAGGACTCTGATTTGAAATACAGTCTTTTTGATGGACCAGGTGTCTGTTTTACTTAACAACTAATGAAAGTTCTTAGGGACTTGCTCCTTGAAATTATGTTTGCATGTATAAAATTTTCAGACATTATGATTAAGTTTAAAAGATATCTTGATGCTTGGGAATGTGAAGAACACACATAATAGCGAATTATAGAAACTCTGAGACAAAAGAGGGGTTTTCCCCAATCCTTTTTCTCCCCCTACATTTTTTCAAGTGACAACTGTGTAAACAACTCATGAATGGTTAGTCTTACCCACATGTGTTTTTTATAATCAATCAGAGTGGTTGATAGAAAGGTACCAAGCCCACACAATCTTGTATTGTAATTTGCTAAGAAAATTTAGAATTTCCATCGTAAATAGATGCCCTTCAATTGCACTAAGCTAAATTCAATAAAAGTTCAGCTAAATGACAGTAGCAACTAAGGCTGGAAGAAAAAGGAGAACCAAGATAAAATCACTGACCATTGACAGTTATGATGGCAATTCCTCCCGCATTCCTCACCTCAGCTTGGATAGATATGAAAACTACAAGCAAATTTGGAGGAAGATAGAGGACTTGTTCCTCCTGATCATTGAAATGTTGAGTTCAGTATAATAAATAAACAAAATCATTACTATCTGGACTATGATGAAGATCGTTGCTGCTTTTTCCATGCTTCTATACGTGCCTTGAGCTTGTCGTCTGGAATGACCATGTCCAGAGAGAGTGGTGAACGATTAAAAGGGTCAGTTTGATCACTGCAAAAAATCACACAGCATGAAGTTAATTTTATTTTGACTTTGTTTATTAACAAACAAGGGCTTACCACAGACATGGTATAATAAAATTTTTACATGGATTAAATTTTTAAAATGCACCTTTCAATTTATTTAGGTACAGCTGAACTTTAATAACTTTAATAAGTGAAAGGGATCTTCAAAATTACTTCCAAGTCTCAGTAGGTCTGAGCTTTTGATGTGTAAGTGTGTTCTTCATCAATTTATGAAAACTATTGTCAGGACAGACTATATTACGGTTTTGATAATTGCTGTCTTTTTGTCCGAGCTAATACATTTTGGCGTTGTTTTTCATAGTGACGTCATAAAGCATAACATAGATTCTTTATAACGTCACTATGAAAAACAACGCCAAAAGGTATTAGCTCAGACAAAAAGTCATCATTTATCAAAACCGGAATATGGTCTATTGCATAATTGCTTCAAGCCCCCAGAGTTTATGAGATTTTGATTTTCGTGCTATTGAAGTTGGACTGTATGTTACATGATTTAAAAATCTAATATATTTTTTAGCAATTAGTATAAAAGAAAAATTTAAAATTAATTAAAGTAAAAAATCCAATACTTATAAACTCTCCGGTTAAAGAAATCTGTGCAAAATATATTAATGACAATATAAACCAGCTTGATCAGTTGATGGAGTGGGTAATGAGTCAAGACATTAACAGGTCAGAGTTACTGATTCAAATTTCATCTTGCTCTTACACAGATAGTCCCAGTGCTGCTCTGTTCACAGCAGGTCAAACTTAATTCTAATCATTAGTAAAAATGTAGTACCACCTTGATAAATGTGAAAAGTTCCCTAAAGTAGAGAACAAAGAACAACAATCAAACCTGCTTAAAAGACCACTTTTATAGACCACCTGTATCAAGCTATCATCTGTTTCAAACAACTATCTTTCCTGTTCCTTACAAATAATGTCTATATAAAATCAACCTGTATTAAGAGACCACCTGCCCTAAGTGACCACCTGAGAATGTGCCTAGCTATGATTGGTATGTACCTGAGAATGTGCCTAGCTATGACTGATTTGTACCTGAGAATGTGCCTAGCTATGACTGATTTGTACCTGAGAATGTGCCTAGCTATGACTTATTTGTACCTGAGAATGAACCTAGCTATGACCGGTATGTACCTGAGAATGTGCCTAGCTATGACTGGTATGTACCTGACAATGTGCTTAGCTATGACTGATTTGTACCTGAGAATGTGCCTTGCTATGACTGGTATGTACCTGCGAATGTGCCTAGCTATGACTGGTATGTACCTGAGAATGTGCCTAGTTATGACTGATTTGTACCTGAGAATGTGCCTAGCTATGACTGATTTGTACCTGAGAATGTGCCTAGCTATGACTGATTTGTCTACTATATTCTTCGAAGAGGGAAGAAGGACAGGGTCCTTCATCAAAGTTCCCATAATGGGGTCAAGGAATTCGTCTGGAGCATCAGTAAACATCTCTTCTTCCTCTTCTTGTCTTTTCGCAAGAGCCTGAAAATATTGCTTGATGAATTAATTTGAAGCACTTAAACTGACAACTATTTATAAAGGTGATCTATCCAGTGAATTTGGAGAAATATGAACAAAATAAGTGAAGGAGGACTATCCAATAAACCTGGCTATGAAAATGTGAAGTCAATAAATAACGGGAGTTAACTGAAATAGTGGTAATCAATTTATAATACATGTATTTCGGAATTTATTCATTCATATTCTATATTACATGTACATCAGAATTTATTTATTTCCTATATATGCCAAAAGCATATCTCGAGAAGAACATTCAAAATTAGATGAAGAGGATTCGAGTGTTCCTCTAAATCTTCTTAATGGTGTCCAATATCTTTGTCCACAAAATCCCATGTACAATAAGTTATACAAACCTCTATAGTTAACTTTAAATCTTCTATCTGTTGAATCATATCTGGATGTTTTCCAATTTTGTGTAAAATATGAATAGCTTTTGGAAAGAGTTCTGCTGAATAAGATCTACCATCACCACACACTGCTAAACAGAAAGCTTCACTTTCACCCAGATTTAGGTAGATTTGTGCAATGTCAGACACAGTTTGTTGTGGTTTAAATTCAATTTCATTTTTGTCTTTGACCATGAAATTTCTTTGCTTTGGTCCAACCTATAAAACCAATTAATGAAAACATATTAAATACAAATATTCCAGGCTGTCTTAACAGACCAAATCAGACCAATAGACTCTTTCATGTTAACTGTGGAACTGACATTTTGAGTGGTAAATCATTATTGTTCCTGCAAAATGATGCAAGACACAATCAATACTATATCATAACATCAAAAGTTTTAAAGGAAACTTAACTATTTGCCAATCAAAATGCAAGTCCCGCAATTAATGTGAAAGGGTTAACACTGTACATATATAACATGGAAACTCTGAGTACACAGGATTTGTATAAAACAATATTTGCAAAAAAATGTGAGCAAGCAAGGTGTCCGTTTAGGACAGGTGACTGCTTTATACAGGTGGCTGTTAAAAGAGATATTCAGACTGTATACTGTTTATAGAAACATAAAATGTTAATGTCCTTTCTTCCTTAGATTACAAATTATTAAATACATTTACAGATATCGGCCAATTATCCCAAATAACAGAATTTACTCCAACAGAAATATTATTTTCCTTTTATCTTTCAAGCTACGAATTCTTTTTTCCAACATTCAGATAATTAAGAAATTTATTGTACCAAATGAAGAAGGAAGTAGTTCAGCATCCCTGCTATTCTGTCAACCATGGAGCTATGACAGAAGATTGTCTTGATCTCCCGAGTGATCAGCTCCAGAGTATGGATGGTGAAGTTACCCATCATGTTGTGGTAGCGTGCCAACATAGTAATCTGTCGCAATGTACTCTCGTTCTCCTGTCGCTGCTGTTGATCTAAGTTATTCCAGTCTCCATTATCCTTTTCTTGCTGCTTGTCCTTTATTTGAGTCATGTACTGAGGAAAAATATTGATATGATGTGTAAGTTTCAACATTTGAATTCTCATTCAACAATAAACAAGAGAATTTCACTTCTATGGTAGCAACCGCTCTTCAATGATGGAGGAGATTGGAGTACCTAGAGAGAAGAACCAACCATAGGCAGGTACATTGATCTTTCCACTTGCCACAGTTCAGCTTGACCCAAGAAACTACAATGAGTGACAATGTGGCACTTTATTATACTTCCCCATCAGAATGTCAACAGGCATGCACCATATAAGAGAAAATAATGCAGTGATAATACTGCCCTTGATAAGTACTCTTAATTTCTGCAAATCATGGGGAGGTATAAAAAGGTGACCGCTACTTCAATGACCACATTTTTTCACATTGGTGATTTGACAGTCACAGTGAAAATAAGAAAAATAAAGTAAATTAGCGGGCATTGCACAAGTTTTATCCTGGATCATCGGTGCTACAAGCCAGGCACTTAACCATTATACAAAGTTAGTGTCTCAGTGTAAATGTTCATTTCCTTAAAGCTGTTGATTATTACTATATGTAGTAATAATGCACACAGTAAACTTTATACCGTGATAAACAGAATATGTTTATGCTGCTACTTTAACTTACAAACCTTTGCTTATCGAAAAATGAAAATTTACCACATTATTGTATTACGTCATTCACATTTCAATTATCTAGTATAATCTACTATAGTTATAAACAGATTACAATATACTTAGTTGACCAATCAACTTGTCACTATATTTAGTAAAGCATTTTAATCACAATGCAATGTTGAGTAATATTTACATCAAAAGCTTCGTCCAGCAGGAAGATGGCATCATTGATGAGGAGGTTGATGAACCGAAGGAAGAGTGGAGGATCTGTTGCCTCAATTTGCTCCTCTGCCTCATTCGATAATTTCTGAAAGAATTACAGCAATATCAAAATACAATATCAAATTAAGATACCCTTTCATAACTTTGAACTTGTAAAATGCCAATGTCAGTGATAGCAATTTTTCCAAACCAGGAAATTTCTGGGTGCTTTACGTCTCCAAATGTTGTATCTGTTTCCATTTTGAGGAATGTATATTGGTTTCTGTCTCAAATGAATGTTTGGCCCGAAATTTAAAACTGTACAATGCATGACCCAAATCTTGCTATCAAGATACAGCTGTGGACAGACACATGAATTTAGGGACAGAAAGACTGTAAAAACAGCAACTATATACTCGTTCAATCATTGGGAACATAAAAATCTTCTAATATTTATATTCATTTTAACATTGAATATGCTATAAAAACTGGACAAATTCAGCATATTATAAAATAATTCTTACTTTGATTGTATCTCTATGGAACTTGATTTCCCATATATGTTCTATCACCATATACATTGGACGTCTATAATTAAATTTCTGCTCGAAGGCGACACTCTGTCCAGTCATTTCTATACTCACAAATACATTCAATAACTTCTCTGCAAGATGACCGATCAGTTTGTGTTTTATAAATAGCTGCTCTTTGGAATACCTGAAATTATAAAATTTTCATTTTTAACTCTAAATAAATCATGGTACGAGATGCTTCTAGTTCCAATATTCTTCATAAGCAGTTTGGGAAAAATACCACCGAGACTTAATCATAAGAATATTTACCATGAGAGTATGCCATGCTTTGAGTTTCCATCACTTCCTGCAGGTAACAATGCTGCTAATGTCTCTGCTAACTCTGCTCGCAGGTGAGGATTTTTCATTCGTTGTGGACTTCCCATGAACACTAGAATCAAGGTCATCAGATGCTCTAGTTTGTCTCCTGCCATCTATAAATACATATCAAGAAGTCATATATGAGCTACTGAAAAAGGGAAATATATCAACTTAAAACAATTTGGGATAGTTTTAGTAAAATGGCCATATGGCAAGTTTTGATTGAAACATTTAATTTCAGAACTACAACTTAGTAACTGCAAATGATAGCATTGTCCTAGTTACAAGACTGTCATTTATTTTTATTTTGATCTGAAACTAATTACAACAATGTTGAAAGAACAAAATAATCCAAATCATGCAGAAAATCTTTTTTTTTGTAAAACTTGAAAAAGGCTTTAAATTTTTACACTACAAAAATTTATATATATAAAAGACTTAGTAGAAAATATGAACCAAAGCAAATCTCTGACTAATAACTACTTAGACATCTCGGTCAAAAAAAAAATCTGGATTCCTACCTCATACATCTCCTCCTTGAATCTCTGCAAGAATAGAGTAAAGTCTGTGACATTTCCCATAATGAATTCTGGTACACATGACAACACCTCTGTGGCCTTGATTGACATAGGAAATTCTATCGGAGTGAAATTTTGAGGATTGTCATTAAGGGCAATCTCCGACAGCCATGTAGATGTAGCCAAGTGAAAATTCATACACATTTCTAGAAGACGTGGTTCAGTTAAAGCTGCTGACATGCATAGGTATAATGTCATACCTAGATTCCATGAAACAGAAAGTTAAAATAAATTTGCATTTATAATCAGCTGTGATCATTCATGTTTTTTATTATCATAATGATTAGAACAGTAACAAGGTATGCAACACCTCTGTTGATTAACCTACCAGTATATAATTACCTTGGCTGAATGTGCCAACACAGTCAATTAAACACACTATAGAACTAAAGAAAAATGCCGGCGAATATGACAATATGAAGCCAACTTAGGAATAGAGCAGATAAATTATATCTTCAGGATTTGACATGTATTTGAGATAAGCATGGTATCTGACATATCCCAGACAAATTTAATCATATTATTTAGGAAAAATTGGAATACTTTAAAATGATGGCATGCCTTCATGTCATGATAATAATCATGGGAGCTTGAGTGCCTATGCTTCCTTTAACTAAAAGGTATTACAAAGACAAGGTTTTGCAATTTACCTAAAGGACCTAAAATGTAGGAAGCATAAATCTCTGATGTTCTCCTCTTTTTCATGTTATCTTTCATAATATACCTCACACAATTATCTTAACAAAGAGAAGCCGGTGTGGCCTAGTGGTATCACGCTGGACTCCTGATCGGGAGGCCGGGGTTCGATTCCCGCTCTGGTCATGCCGGTGTCCTATCTTTCGGATGAGACAGTAAAAACATGAGGCCCCGTATCGTGGTATGCATGGCATGTTAATGATCCCTGACTGCTTTGGGTAGGTCCGTTGCAAAGGTAAAAATTTGTATGCCGTGCATCAGGCAGATGCCGTCACCATATACGTGAAATATTCGTGGTGTGATGTTAAACAAAAATCAATCAATCTTAACAAAGAGCTAGGGGTAGTAAGGACCATTTTAGGCCCAACTTCAAAAGACATTCAACTTCATATGTTCTGCTAGGATAGACATTGTAAAAACAAAGATGATGATTTGTTGATATGATTTTTTTCATTTTCCTCGATTTTGGGCTAAAAAATGCAAAAAAGGAACAAAAAATAGAGTTTTCTTGAAACTTTTAATAACTTTATTATCTTTAAAGTAATCAGAGAAATGTTAATGACAATTCTGCAATGTTGGTTTGAGACGATTATGAACCAAGGCACCATATTAAGTTACTTACTTTAGAGTCATAAGTGCTACTGAATGGGTCCATTTTTTTTTTTTTTGATGCCCCTTACTTTTAATCCTAGCTGTGGAAGTCACCTTAAACTCCCAATATTAAAAAATCAAATGATATGTAGTTGTGTAAAAAGAAAACAGGACATTACTTTTACATCTTATTTTCTTTCTCACCTTTCTCCATTTGCCTTTTTATACTTCTAATTGGTTCTACATCGTCATTTCCACCTTGACCTCTAACCTCTTGATATAACCTTTGTACCCTACGTAATTCCTGGTTCAATTTTAAATACTTTTCATGTAAAGTATGAAATCCCATTTGTAAACACTGATGAGTTAAAAAGAAGCACTCTGTTATAAAGTTGTATGAATCTTCTAGAGTCTTTTTCTGATTTTCCTCGGCTGGTATCAAACACGTCTCCTTGTGAAGACCTGAAAATGATTACATACATATCGTGGAAAGCAAAGTCTGTTGTTTGTCCAAGTCACAATCAGAAATAGGTGAATACATTCGTATATCTGTGTAAAGATGACACTTTTGGTAGCTACAAATTGGAAACCAATCCGTGACAATCACATAGCTTTCAATTTAATAATGCCCTAGCCACATAATGAAATAATACATGAACTAAATGTTAATTCCTCATTATTCATATTCTATTTTTGAAAATTTTGTGTCTATTTACATTTAACAAAAGCACACTGTTCAAGTTAACTACATGTTTATAGGATTTAATGCTATATTCTCTGATTTATGTTTGAATACAGAGTAGACATATTTAGAAATTTAGAATATTTCTGTCTTAACTACAAGACAGGACCCTAGAAAGCCACCTGCCGGATTTGAACCCCAGATCTCTCCATCACAAGTCAAGCACTAAACTGATTCATTAAGCTATTCGGCCTGATTTAAAGGTACAAAAACATTTATCTTAGCTTTCAGTCGAGACTAAAACAAAATTGCATACACTGAAATTATTACAGAACAAGTAACACCAAATCTGCAGGAAGAAGGGAAACAACATACCTCGTGCATGTACACCACGTTTCTCTATCTCGCTCTCATTTCCAGCAATGACTTGACAATAACTTGGCTGAATTTTTAACAATTTATCAGACATTGGTTCTGAAAATGGCCGACACAGTTTCAGCATGATGAAGCAAAGATTGAGGCAGAATCCTTCGGAGGCATACATCTGATTGAAGACCTGAGGCATCTGACTAGACCAAATCTTTGTTCGACCTACAGAATGAAAATTCCAATGGTAAATTTATGTAACTGAATCTGAAAAATATGGACATTATTAGAGTAATTTAAATACATGTATCTTTGCAACACCAGATTTTGACTTTATTTTGTTTTTATGTATGTTTTTCTAATAATACAAACTACGAAAACTTCAAAGTACCACTCCCTTTCAAAATATGTTACTGAAGAATTACAGAAATATTATAGTATTGATATGTGCATGTCTATGTGTAAAAACTTTTCTCTTCAATAGTCAGTCAAACTACCAGCACACAAAATCTATCAAGATTAATTTACAATCTCAGTTTTAAAAAAGATCATCAAAATATTTACAACTTTCTTTCTTATTTCCTCATGGGGAACAACATGTTACAGTATCATCAAATTCCAAGTCCATCTCTTGAAAAGTTTTGCAATAGACAACAAGTTTATTGATGAAAAATGGATAGCAAACAAGAGGCCCAAGTGGGCCTATATCGCTCACCTGAGTACCTAGATTATCAGTCATGCATGAAGGAAGAATTCATTTATTTTTGCATTAATGTGACTAAGTCAACACAGATGTTGAAAATATGTCAAATTTTATTTCAGGCTAGAATAAAAAACAACGTTTTTTTGCATATCCATTCAGGTGATTTTGATATTAAGCATTTCCTTTGTCTCTGCAAGAAGTCATTCAGGGCAACAAGTTAGTCATTTTCTTTAGGTGGGGCCTTTTGTTAACTGATTTCAAGTCTGGGTCATGAACAATAATTGTTTCAAATATTGTCCAGATCTAACTTAAAATTGCCTAATTTCATATGTTGAGTGTTGAGAAACATCTAAAAACTTATTTAGATGTGTAAAGAAATGAAAAAAAAAATTTGACCACAGCTGGATTTGAACCGCTACTCTCCATATTTCATTTACCAAGTGGTATATGTACTATTGTGAGAACTGCTTTTTAGACATGGTGGCATTATCTGTTAACCAATTTGGATGAAATTTACCAAATTGATAGAGGACTTTTAGTACTTCATGTATTCCATGTTTCATTAAAATCTTTCATGTGGTATAACAGCAGAAGTGAAAAATGTGATTGAATTGTTCCTATACACCCTCATTTGGAAGTCTTAAAAAATTCATAGAAAATCCAAAAATTGAGATATTGACAAAATTCTTTCAAAGTAACAATCCTTACCATAATTATGATCACAATAGTCCATAAGAAATCATCATTATCAATTAACTAGGAAATATGACACTTTTTTCTGCATTGAATCACCAAGTCCAAAGAAATGTCGAAAAAAAAATTCTAAAATTTGATTTTGGAAGGGAACCAAAATGACAATACATCTTCACTCATCCCTCTAGATCATTTCTATGCATTCTGTTTGTCTCTGTATACAGCCCGTATGAAAAAGAATATTGTTAAACGAGGGAACTCTTTTGTGACCTAGTCTTGACTATGGTGGCGCCACCTGTAAAGAGGTCTGGACGAAAACAACAGAATTTGAAGAGGATCATAAGTGACTTATTTCTACCAAGATTTATTAAAATCCTTCAAACAGTTTTGTAGAAAAAGTTGAAAATGTGAAAAATGGCCAAAACCCCCCCGCCCCCCCCCCCCTTTTTTTTTTTGGAAGTCTTAAACGTAAAATTCCTAATTTCATATGTTGAGTGTTGAGAAACAACTAAAAACTTATTTAGATGTGTAAAAAAAAAAAAAAAATTTTTTTGACCACAGCTGGATTTGAACCACTACTCTCCATATTTCAATTACCAAGTGGTATATGTCCCATTGTGAGACCTACTTTTAGACATGGTGGCATTATCTGTTAACCAATTTGGATGATCCGCACAAAAAACAAAACCTTTGAAAAGGACTATGAGTACTTGCATCCTACCCAGTTTTATCACAATCCTTCAAGTTGTTCTGTAGATCAAGTTGAAGATATGAAAAATTGTCCCCCCCCCCCCCCTTTTTCTTGGAAGTCTTAAAAAATTCATAAAAAATTAAAAAATCGAGATATTGAAAAAATTCCTTCGCACCAGCATTCCTTACCATAGAAATGATTAAATGAAACCAAATGAATGCATCAATGTTTACTAAAAGAAAATAATAACTCTTTAATGCATTAAAATAACAAAGTCCAAAATAAAAATGAAAAAACGTCAAAAATTTGATTTCGGAATGGAACCAAAAATATCAACACTTCTTCCCATATGCCTCTAAATCATTCCTATGCAGTCGGTTTGTCGCTGTATGCACCCGATCTGAATAAGAAGTTTGTCAAAGGAGGGTACCCTCTGTGACCTACTTTTGTCTGTGGTGGTGCCACCTGTTCATGGATCCTGACAAAGATGACCACATTTGTCGGGGACCTTGAGTATTTGATGCATGCCAAGTTTCACTGAATTCCAGCAAGTGGTTCCGAAGAAAAAGTTCAAACTGTGAAATGTTTACACCAATTATCCCACCCCCCTTTTTCTTGAAAGTCTTAAAAAATTCATAAAAAATCCAAAACATAAAATATTGAAAAATTTTCTTTGCAGTAGTATTTCTTACCATCAAAATGATCAAATTAAACCAAATTAATGCATCAATGTTAACTAAAAGAAAAAAATACCTCTTTTCTGCATTAAAACTACCAAGTACAAAAAAACGTCAAAAAAACGTCAAAAATTTGATTTCGGAACAGAACCAAAAATAACAACACTTCTTCACACATCCCTCTAGATCATTCCTATGCATTCGGTTTGTCTCTGTATGCCCCCGGTCTGAAGAAGAAGTTTGTCAAAGGAGGGTACCCTCTTTGACCTACTTTTGCCTGTGGTGGCGCCACCTGTTGATGAATCCGGACGAAAAACAACAACACTTGTAGGGGACCATGAGTACTACATTCTTATCAAGTTTCATCAAATTCTGTTCAGTGGTTCTGGAGAAGAAGTCGAAAATGTGAAAAGTTAACAACGGACGATGGACGGACGACGGACGGTGATTGATCACAATAGCTCACTTGAGCCTTTGGCTCAGGTGAGCTAAAAACACATTATGAGAGATGGATGGGCAGGAGAATTTTTACATACCGGGTATGCCTTAATTTTGTATTTGTATTTAGGGGAGATTCAGAGGTATAATAAAACTTTACAAGGATTTTAATGCAAATTTTGTAAATTGTAGTATAATTACCTACTATGGTAAAGTGTTATTGAAAATTGATTATCTATATATAGATAAAAACTAAGAAATCTGTATCAAAATACTGCAAATAAATGAAATAGACTTTTACCCCAGTTGGCAGCTATACATCTACCAAGCCAGTTGAGAACCTTATGCCGCAGTTCTGATGACAGTTTGATGATTGAGAAGACAAACTGGTAAGCTCTTTCATTGATGTTTGCTAATGGCTGTCAAGACAATCAAGAATTTGATCAAAACTTAAGCAATTACATTACAAATTTACCAACCATACAGCAGTGCCTTATTGCAGACAAACTTGAAACGACACGTCATACATATACTGTATGCTAAGTTAATCTAAGACATTCTGGTTCTTTAATAAAAAACTAGTTAAGAATTATCAAATTTGTTCACATCTATGAATGTTTATAAAGCTGTTTCTAATAGTCTTTTTAAAACTATGCTTTTGAGGACTGAGAGGAAGAAAGAAGACTTTGAGGGACATGCTAAATATATTAAGAAATTGACCCTTCCATTTAATAAGTTTTAGAAATCAATTTTCATAAGAAACAATAATATCACATGTCATCAAAATGGTGCTAGAAATTATGGTAAATACGGTCAAAATAATGCTGAAAACTTCAATCTTATTTCCGAAAATATACAAACACTGACCTGTTGTATACTGGCTTCTACAGCCTCGATATCTTGTTTAGTTCTTGTTGAGGGATTTTCAAAGAATTCGTATGGACCTAATTCACTTCTGGGCATACAACTCAGAGAGAAGATAGATCCTAAGAGTGTCATTTCAAATGATTTACCATTGTTCCAGTCTTTAGGAGAGCTGAAGTCAAGGAATACCTGAAACAGAAAATATGTAACATTTTCAAAATTTGATAAGAATCTATACTGAAGGGAGACAACAACAATTTTTGAAGAGATTATTTTCCTTCTTGGTGGGTACCACAACATTTAAGGGGCAGACTTGGTGTAATCGTTAAGCGCTTGGATTTCCATGCAGGTAATCCAGGTTTGCTTATGAGGTTGTTACTTTTTGTTTCCATGTCTCAATAATACTACTGTAACAGCGTAGAAAGTGACATAAATTACCTATAAACCAACCAACCAAAAAAAATGGTAGTTTGGGAAAATAAAAAATATTTAGGTTTTCTTATTCAATATCAGTAAATGTATGTTGATTTCAAAGACATGTTGAAGCTGGAGTGGCCTAGTGGTATCGCACTCGCCTCCTGATCAGGAGGCAGGGGTTCGAGTCCCGCTCTGGTCATGCTGGTGTCCTGTCTTTCGGATGAGCCAGTAAAAACCGAGACCCATGTCGTGGTATGCATGGCACGTTAAAGATCCCCCACTGCTCAGGTAGATCCGTTGCAAAGGTCAAAATTTGTATGCCTCGCATCAGGCAGACGCCGTCACCATATACATGGAATATTCGTGGTGTGACATTAAACAAAAATCAATCTATCAATCAATCAAAGACATGTTGTAAACATGCTGTAGATCTACGCTTCTTGTTAACACTTAAAAATTTTTAATCTATGTGTCACAAAAAGAATAAATGTCATTACAATATTTAATATTATGACTCAAGTAGTTTACATTTTCAAAGTCTTTTCGTTGTAAGAATCACTTCCAATACAAATCGCAAAGCTTACTTGAGCAAGAGGAGCTTTCCTACTGAAAAAGCTCAGTATGTCAATCGTCTTGAGAACAGCAGGGTTAAGTAGCGAAAGTTCTTTCTGTAATTTACTGGTCACTATATCCAGCACAGGTGTGAAAACTTGTTTTAGTGACCCGTCCTCTTCATTTTCAATGATCTGATTGGTCACTTTGTCGAAAAACACATCTACAATATCCTGTCCACTTCCTAAAAGTTGAAGCATTATATTATTATGAATTCTAAATCTTCGGACTTCTAATGATATTTAGAGTAAAGCCACAGGAAAATCAATGTTAAAACAGTTTTAAATTTTACCTTTATTGAGGCAACATATACATATATACAATTAAATATATCTTGTTTCTCCATACCCTCCCCTTCAACTAACTATTCCTATGGGTAGCAAATTAAGTGTAACATACTAGACATATCACTGACTTTAGAAGTCTATCTGACATGTTTAAGGGTCATGTAGGATTTGTCTTTACAAAAAGATCTTTGAACTACGAAGACTTCCTAATCATTTAGTCTTATTATTTAATCTAAGAAGAGATGATCAGCACATGCAACTCATTGCTAGTTTATTATCACTTAAAGTCCTAAATTGGGGAAAAGATTATATAAATATCAACCACCTACATAAATGTTAGAAAAGACAATGGTCAATACCTACCTAAAGTGAAACAAGTTTCCTCTTCATATATAGTTAGAAATTGTTGATGTGGCACTTGTTCAGGATACAATTCAGGTTGTTGAAGACATGTGCATGTATTCAATACAATCACTTTCTCACACTTGTCATATTCTGACAATAACTTATTACCTCCCTACAAATCAATATAGATTATAAATATATTTTACACAATTCTGTATGTATAAGACCATAAAGAACATATAACATAAACACAACCAAATCAAACACTTACTACATGTTATATATCATGCAACCTTGCAACATATCAGATAAATATCAAAATCTCATTTAAACTTATAGATGGTAACGATCTACATGTACAAGCACTTTAAACACATACGTATGTGCATATCTGGCATAGATATTAGACATACAGGCATGCAAACTCATACATCTGATAAATTTTTATACACACATACATGTATGCATATTCATACACATAATACACACATACAAACAAGTATGTTCATACACATAATAAATTATACACACCTACTTACATGCATATTCATACACATAATACACTATACACAAACAAACAAGCATATACATACATATACAGTCAAACCTCGTTATCTCGAAGTCGGAGGGACCGTGGAAAATACTTCGAGATATCCGTAGTTCGAGATATCCAAATTTTGAGTTTAGGATCACAAATCTTGCAGTTGTTAATGTACACCGATTAATTTGACATTTGTGATTATTATAGTAGATGTATGAGATATACATGTATTTATCAATAAATACGCATGAAGATGTGCATATTGTATTGTTCCTAAATAATTAATCTAAATCTTATCATACCTTTTATATTTTATGAATATATAGAGAATATACTCCAAAAGTGAAAAGGTCATGTTTCCTTTTCAGTAACATCGTAATTTAAATCCAATACTGGATATAACGGTCTTATACTATACCTAAAACCGAGGACGGGCTAACACGTAAGACACTCGTCATAATTTGATTTAATTACTATTACTTTGCATAAAAATACATAGAGATACACACGGATTGGAAAAAGTAAAAATTAATGAACAGTGTAAAGAAATTTCTTTCAACGCAGGTATGAAAAGGCTTTGTACACCGACACGGTCAATTGATCACTCCACGCGATCAACCTGTCGTTTAGGGTAATAGGGGAATATTGTCAATAAGGAGCCAACTTCGAGATAAACCGGGTAAATAAGAACGTCGGGACTTGAAAATGTATTCCAGATAAGCATAGTATTCGACATATAAGTGTTCGACACATCCGGGGTGAATTTAATCATAATATGAAGGATTTTTTTCGGGACCGACGTTTGACTTCGAGATATCCCGGACAGGGATACAGGAGAACAGGAGAAGCTTTAAATCATTTCCATGCATTATATATACCTTATTCCTTATACACTGGAGTCTAGCGAAACACTGAAATAAATATTGCAGAACTTGAGATTCTCCAGCCAAAGATGCAGCCTTAGCATCTTGAGATTTTGAGAGACTGATGACTTCAGATCCAGGACTTTGCATTAATAATCTTTCAAATACAGCCTGAAAGTACAAGATAAATCTAATGATGCAAAATACTGACCATTTATCATAAATGAAAGTAACAAAGTACTGTAATAATATTCCTAAATATCATTAGATGATTTGAGTAAAAGTAAAATCTGATATATTTACAACATACCCTGTATAGGATATATAAGTTGTATAACATGTGTACTCTTATATACACATGTATGTATATATGTTTTTTTCAAATATTGGAAATACTACTGGCTAACAAATCTCAATCAGTTGGATGATTGGCTAATGACCATGAGGTCCAGGGTTTGAGTATCCAGTGTCCTGTCTTTCAGATGAGACAGTAAGAACCAAAGTTCTGTGTCATGGTAGATGTGGCACATAACTGATCCCTCACTACTTCAGGTAGGTTTGTAGCTCTAGGCACTAGGTCTAAATTTCTAGGCATTACATCAGACAGGTTCCGTCACCATATAGGAGCAATGATCGTGGTGTGACGTAAAACAAGAATCAAATAAAGAAATCAAATATCAAACTTCAATTCACTTAAAATTTGTCCGTATTGTCCAAATATGTTCTAACATATTTTTACAGAAACTAGTGCTTTTCAAATAGTGACTAATTCAATTTCTAAAGACAAACATGTAAAGACATTTACTTTGTGTACTTACTTGTTCAATACAATCCATATCAATCCAAGTCTGATCTCCAAGGGATTCAGCCAGGTCTCTCATGTATACACATCTAGTAGGTCTGTCTTCATATTCATGGATATCTACAAGATATCAATTGTTGTATATCTATATAACTTTTACGAAGATATTCAAAAACATCACTCCTTTTCAAAAATCTTAATACATGTACATGTATCTATATGTCTCAATATATTAAAACGATTTTTAGGTGGGTAATTTAAGATTTCAACTTTTCTTTCTCAACGTCTGAATTTGTACCCTGGTAACCCATTTTCTGAGTAAAGCTCATCATAAACTCTCACTTCATGAATTCTCTATCTCTATCCATTTAAGAGGGTTTTAAGTTTCAAAAATCATGTTATATGTGGAACTTCATCATTTTTCACTGTATGAACACCATATTGTACATACATGTAGTACTGCACAGAATTTCAAATATTCCACAACTTTTTTTTCATGATATTTGCCCAGCACATAATTTTCATTTTTCTTGACCTAAGACCAGGATCTCTCTTCTCGGTGAACAGTGATTACACAGTTACAGATTACACATGCAAGTTATACACAGACTTACTCATTGCACTACTTGTAATTGTAACCTCTTTGTCCACCCTGCATATGTGATCATGCAGCATAATGTCAGTGTGCTATTCACCAGTGTGTCTTTTGTGACTTGCAATATGCACACTTAATTCAGATTGCATATAAAATCAAGCAGTTTTAAATTAATTTTTGTGTTTACATAGCATTTCAGTTGGTTCATTTCTTCTTTTTTTTTAAAGATAAACATCCATGTCATGTTAGAAACAAGTACATTGCACATGCGAGATCTAGTTATTATAGTGATCAATAGTTAGTTTTATAATGAAATTTTACCTCTATCTATAGTGAAGAGAAACACATGTTCCAACAACCTGTTCACCTCCATATTTTTCTGTACCACATCTTCTATATCATCCTCTTTGCTGCCATTTGCAGCTTCTATAAGCAAAGAAAGTCAAGCTTAATACAGTTATAGACACAATACTTAATATTTAATCCAATAGTCAAAATCAATATAGGCATACATATAAAGTGAAACCTTTCATAGTGGCCATCTATATAAAATTTAATAGTCCTGAAAAAGTCAAAAATTGATATGAATTATACTGGTAAGAGGCTACATGAATGAATCGCCCACTTTGGTTGATTCATGCAGTTAAAGTAAAAGTTCCCTTTATAATTTCCATCCAGTAAATTCTTATTCAATTTCAACCTGTATTAAAAGAAAACCTGTATTAAATGGCTACGTATTCCCTTTTGTAACAAATTAAGAAATATTTTACTTAAATTCTAATTGTAACAAAACAAATTCTAGATTAAAAAATATTGGTTACTAAACAGAAATTCTTTTTTTTTTTTAAATAATTCCTCACAAAAACTTAGAATTTTCCTACAAATTTTACGAGATAATTCAAACATTGATTTTTCCCACAACTTTCAGTGATTACTGACTCTATTTCATTGTCTGTATAAAAAGGTACAACAGGAAATACATGTATGTAAAATCTCTAAGTTACAGAGACAAGTTATCTTGTAAAATTTGTGGGAAAAATCAATGAAAGTAGTGTGAAAAATAAAACTACTGACTCTATTTCATTGTCTGTATAAAAAGGTACAACAGGAAATACATGTATGTAAAATCTCTAAGTTACAGAGACAAGTTATCTTGCAAAATTTGTGGGAAAAATCAATAAAAGTAGTGTGAAAAATAAAACTTTTAAAGTTTTGTTAACGAGTTACCATAACAAATAGTTTTCACTGAGTCTAAATTTATTGGAGTTATCTTCTGTAGTCAGCCATATTTTGGGTCAAAGAAGAGATTTTCGTTCATAGTATTACCAAATTTAAGACCTTTGTGTGGAGAGGGTATTCATAATTTTGCAACAAAATAAACGGTTTTGAAACACATGATATCTATATATCTATTGGTTTGTAAGCAATTTCTATTTTCAAAGATGATTTTAAAGAAATTCATTCTGTATGTTTGTTGATTAAAGCACAAAACTTTACATCCTGACCCACAAAATGGCTGACAGAGGGAGATAACGCTTGTGAATTTTCACTAAGTGAAAACTATCTATTGATAAAAATGTGAAACAAATCTAAGTTTTGGTGACAAGTTTACCAGACAACTGCAGGGTCACCAATTATGAGTGGTGATGAGTTGTCTTGTTTTTGTGCAGGTTGTCTTATTACAAGTTGTTTCAGTGACAAGTTGTCCAGTATCGTCTGTGTGACACACGACAACTGGTATTGCAAGGTTTTTACCTCAAGTCCCAAATATGAAGACACAAATCTATAGGCTACTGTAGCGGTGGAATTGCCAGTCACATCGGCCTTTTTCCACTTCGGCCCAAAGTCATTTCGGCCTTTTCCCACTTCTGCATTTTGCCACTTTGGCCACCATAGGTGACATTTCGGCCTGCAGTATTGACTTTTCGGCCTATTTTCACCCTTTTTAAAAATATATTTTCATACAGGGCCGAAATGTCTTGCATATAGGGTCTACATTATTTGACAATACTACACCGATGCACACTATTTTCAATGTCAAATCGCACACCAGTGTTCTGTCTTTCAAATGAGACAGTATAAAATGGAGTCCCGTGTCACTGCTTCGGGTGGGTCCGTTGCAAAGGTCTAAATTTGTATGCAATGCATCAGGCAGATGCCATCACCATATATGTGAAATATTTGTGGAGTGATGTAAAACAATAATCAATCAATCACTTCAATGTCAAATCTTTTTGTTGTTTATTTAAGTACATGTAATACACTTCCATGCAGTCTACTGGACCACATCTTCTTTACCATTCTATGCACTGGTAAAGGAGGAGGAGCAGACTGAATTGGTGGACATTCAGATCGTATTAGTCAATAATTAGTCGGTCAAACTGATGAGGATTAAATTTATATGATTCTCTCAATATGTATACACTGTTTGACAGACAGTGTGCAACTTAATTGTTTAATTAAGAATGATAATCAAAAGCAAACCAATCACTGCTATCTTCATTATTATAGTGATCCAACCATAATATCTATGCTGTTTTAGAACATCAAAGTAATGTTTAAAATATTCCAACTGATTAACTAGTATCTTTATCAGCGCTGCATACGATTCGACAGCTTTCTTTAAAAGAAATTGATGAAGTTAAACACCTTTGAAAACTTACATTTACACAGCAGAACCTACCCAAAATTCTTATCTTGAATTTAAATTCCTGCAATTTGATATTGATACCGCCAAGAAAGTATCTTTAGCAATATAAGCCGGTGTGGCTTAGTGGATAAGGTGCTCGGCTCGTGATCGAGAGGTCGCGGGTTCGACTCCCGTCCGGGGCACACCGGTGTTCTGTCTTTCGGATGAGACAGTAAAAACCGAGGTCCCGTGTCACTGTAGGCGTGGCACGTAAAAGATCCCTCACTGCTTCGGGTGGGTCCGTTGCAAAGGTCTAAATTTGTATGCAATGCATCAGGCAGATGCCTTCACCATATACGTGAAATAATCGTGGAGTGACGTAAAACAATAATCAATCAATTAATCTTTAGCAATAAATAACAGATTGTCATTTTCGATCATAAAGCTGCAAGAAAATTAAGCCGAAACATCTCCTTGATTTGGGCCAAATGGTAGGCCGAAATGTCTTTTAGCAAGGTTGAAACGTTTTGGGCCGATGTTGTAAAAGGCAGAAGTGACTTGGGGCCGAAGTGGAAAAAGGCCGAAGTGCCTGGAATCCGTAGCAATAATATTTTACTTTCACCGCTAATGTACGTGGTGCCTGTGTAGTAAATGCTGTGAAAATCACTTCCCATTACATACAAATGCTGTCACTGACAAGTCAAGTGACTATGAAATGACATACGTAATCTTACCCTCCCCTTCTTTTTCAACTTGAAATTGCTTCTTTGCTTTAGAGCTGTACTCTTCCGCATGGCTAGCACTTGTGAACAGTGCTGCGAAAGGGTTATTGGACAGATCTTTAGTTATATCAGACATTATATTATTGCATCAACACGTCATTATTTTTCTGAAAGAGTGCCTAACAACACCAGCGGAAATAAAACCGCATTAGAAATTATACCTTTTTTAATACAGATATTGTTTGTTTTAAATAACTTATTTGAATTCAGTTCTCGTACTCAATCAATAATCATATTATCAGCCAAAATCTATTGAATAGAAATTGACATTTATAGCCAATCTTAATTTTCAATTTTAAATGAAATTCTTACGCCACCTATTTTTAGAGCGGTAAATTCCAAATACTTGAATGTGAAAGTAGCGGAATGTTTTCAAATCTAGAAACAGATGCTAGATCTAATCCATGGAGTACGAGTGAAAGCGTAACAAAGAAAGCATATAATTTATCATGTCGCTATGGAAATACCGTAAGTACCTACTTCTGTATTGTATTTCGTCAGTCCTTTTCAACTGTTGCATGCACTCTCATGTTTGAGGCTGTTCAAAGTCATGAAAGTGCACAAGGCACATATTTGTAACATAGCCAATATAATTTAAAAAGAAAATTGACCTTTTCGATTTACTATTGTGAAGTTTATAGCTGCACAAAGGTCATATTCTATTGTGAACTATGTTCTGTACTTAATAAGATTTTCCTTTTATTGGTTTTAAATTTCATATATCAATTAATTTCCAAAATTTGATTTTCAGGAATATATTGCAACTTGAAATTGATAAGACAGAAATTGTTAGTACGCTAAGCATTAGAGTAATGGTCTTTCAAATAAGAGGTTGTTCCCTACCTGATTTCAGATGTGAAGCTAAAATATTATGTATGATAGCAGGACTAATTAGCTCTAAAACAATGTATGCATTTACATCATGGACGACGTTTTTTTCAGTTTTAATATACATACATGGTGCCAAGATGGATATCACTAGTTCTAGTGCTTTTTATGTCATTTTCTCTTGAAAAAGACAGAGTGGCTGAAAATTTGAGAAGCACAGTTTTATATTTTTTTTCATCAGATAATTACACAAACTTCCCTCAGGAGGATTTTATTGGACAATTTAAAACATAGTTTTTTAATATGATTCTGAAGCTAAGTTGCATTCATGAAGAGTTCATTTGCCAGTAACTGAGTAACATTTTTTAATCCAGTTGTGAATGCTTTCACCTGATTTCTGTGACCTTCACATTGCTGTACATAGTACTTAGTACGTACAGCCTTGTATCGCTCGTCCCTGTTGTGGTAAGAAAAAAGAGGATTTACTGGCTCAGTTATGTGGCAGAAGTCACCATAGAGCTATACAATACATGAATATAAATAATATACTAGAACATATATCACATTACAAAAATATTTGATTGTAGTGCAATTACGATACCGACTTAGGACGGTCATTTAATTTGACAAAAGCCAAACAAATGGTGTGGTTAACCGGTTTATGGGCTCACCTTCCCACTCACCGTAACAGCAGAACAATCAAAGGATGTACATTTAAAAATTTATAAATAATCCTCCATGTAAAGAACAAGGGTCAACAGGTATCGCATATTGAGAGGTCATAAAAATATAAACACGTAAGGTATTGTGAAATACATAATGGTATAAAAATAAATGCGACATCAACATGATAAACCGTGCTCTGCCAGTCTGAAAGCGAGCTAAGACCCTAGATCTGTAGGAGTCCCGACTAACAGTCAGAGGGGACGAGGTTCAGGACCATGTCTCCTCTGAAAGAGGTTTGGACAAGGCCCGTCATATAGTCCCCACCGCCCTGTTAGTCAGCGTGCAACGTTCAAGTAAAAGTCTGCATAAGGCTGTAGAGGGGCCAAATACAAGACCTATAGTCTTTTTAATGATCTCAATATCATATTGTCTATTTATAAGACGTTTGATTATTTTATTACATGATAAAATAGCGTTATCGGAGCCTTTTACTTTCCTTAGTTTATATACGAGATCACCGTAAAAATAAGGATGGGAAATTCCATTGGATACATACTGTTGAAAAGAAATATTTCCAAATTTAGATAGAAGTTCTGAATAAGATCTGAAGAATTTGCCGAATGTTTTTCTTAGCTTGTGATATCTGTAACCCTGAGTTAAAAGTTTAGTAGTAATTTGTAAATTTCGTTTATGAAAGTCCAAAACATCGGTGCAGCCTCTGACAAATCGAACTAATTGAGATATATAGATACCAAATTCATTAAGTTTTTGTTTATATGCATTGTATCTCTGTCAGACTATACTTATTCTACTACATAGTACATGTAATGAATGTTAGGATCGTTGTTTTATTCATTCATTATTTTTTTTTCAGAAAATAAGACAAGGAGAGGAATTAGGTGATTCCCCATCAATCAGATTAATCAAGATCTTAGAAAAAAGATCTCAGATTAAAAAGAAACTCCATACAGTAATATAAGCCATGTCTTCTTATATTGTTTTCACATAAGTACATGTATCATAATTGTTTTTCTAATGTGTATTTTCGTCACTGAATGTGTAAATTACATGCACAGTATATTAAGATAAACCTTTGTAATTTATTTAAATGTATTTTGAAGACTTCTGATCAAAATTTTAATATAAATGTATTCATCAAAGTTTAACATTTGTACTGGTACAAAAATTTATCGGTAATTAACAGACCAAGAAAGTTGGCAAGATGTACCAGTACTGTTGACATTTTCATTTGTAACTAATAAAACAGAAGTTCATTTGTATCATTAATTAAATTCTAAAAATAGTAAACAAATAGATCCAGAATTTTGTTGAAACTGAGCAGTTTTGTGTATCACTTTCTACTGACTCCCCTAATAGAAGATTATGGTTAATTTATATCATTATATGGAAGAATTTGATTTCTAGTCTGTACTGCATCAATCATTATTCATTGTTGTGAATTTTTAAAGTACATACACCATAAAATTAAATTATACATGTAAACCATACCTTATAATTAAAGCTCATGACTAGGAATAAGTCAGTAAAACGTTACTCATGATGAGGTCAGTACATACCGCGACAAGTAGGCAGAAGATTGCTTACTCCGAATGATTAACTAACACATTGTACATTATATAGATACATTCATATAGAAATGTTCGTTTATTAGGTTGACTTGGATATAGAACACAGGATGTTGGACAAGGAGACAAGTGATATTACATACCTCAATGTCTTAGGTAAGAAAAATTACATGTATTTCGTCATTGTCTGAAATAAAATGAAAGCAAATGATAGCACATATCAACCTTATAGTGATAACACAACATCAGATACCACAGTTCCGTAATTAACACAGACTTGTGATATCTTATATACTGCAGTGTTTTTGGTAACAAAGACATCATATACCTCAATGGCAGAAACAGAGATAAATTCTTGAGTAAGAGAAATCGCATACCTCAATGTTTTAGGTAATAGAAACAAATTTTCAAGTAACAGGGACATCACATATATCATTGTTTAAGATTAAAGACATCAGAGATATCAATGTCCTAAGTAACAGAGGCTTTACAGACCTCTTTGTCTTAGTTAACAGAGACATTTTGTATCTCAGTGTCTCAGGTAATGGAGATGTCATACATCTGGATGTCTTGAGGACATCCAAACCCTCCCTGTCATAAGTAACAGAAGCTGCTGTGGCTCACTGGATGAGGTCCTCAGATTGTGAGCAATGGGGTCCTGGTTTTGATTCTCGTTGTGTACACACAGTTTTCTGTCTATCAGATGAGACAGTAAAAACTTAGGTCACATGTCGCGGTAGGCGTGGGATGTAAAAGATCCCTCACTGCTTCTGGTGGGTCCGTTGCAAAGGTCTAAATTTCTATACACTGCATCAGGCAGATGCCATCACCATATACATGAAATAGTCGTAAAGTGACGGAAAATAATAATCAATCACGAGTAACAGAGACATTACATTTACAAAGTCAAACACTTTAAGTAACACTGAAAGGTGTTAATTTTTTCTGTCAGATAGAAATGGATTGTACTAGTGATGTTCACACTGTCTAATCAATAAGCTGGACAAAAAATATAGAATGTTGAAATATTTATGTAATTTCATTTAACACCTTTAACCTTTACAAGTTCCTGTATTTTTCAGAGGAACGGATAGGAATGATACAGAAGTTAAATAATCATCTGCAGGCTGTAATTGACAGCAAGTCTAAGTTAATCTCTCGCCTGCAACAGCCCTTTGTTGGAGATTACATAAAACTTGAAGCACAGTATCATAGGTAAAGACTTAGTGATCAACTAGAAAGTATTCAAGTTTGATTACTTTATCACAGTGTCAACTACTGTAAATATAAAATGAAAACTTAAAGGAAATATATATATATATATATATATAATATGAAAGATGAATAAAAAGATATAAGAATTCTAGTCTTGTTTAGATTAAATTTATTGAGGTTTTATGATACAGATAAAAGGAAACCATTGTGGTATATACTTACTGGTATATAGTGGAAAAAGTTAGGGTGAAACAATATGCCTCTCTCAGTGTACATTGCATATCATAGTATTTTGCCACAATAAGGTACTTTCTTATACAGTATAATATGACCATCTAAACAATGAGTACAGCTAACCTCATTCTCATGTAAAAGCTATATCGTATCCAGAGAAAAGGTCCATATTTCGCCAGTAGATTGCAGTCCGATTTCCAAGTTACCTGTCCGTAGTATCATTCTTATAACTTATGGTATCTTGATTTCAATTGAAAATGGAGAACTAAAATTATAGAATTACTGTTAATAGTAAATATCTCTATATTGAACTTCACCGAGACATGTATTTTATTTCATGCAGGTTTGCTAGCGAGTTATTTCCACAAGTTGCTCCAATGCTTGCAGATTTAAATAATCATCTAGAAAATATTTCTTGGAACAAGTCTCTATCATTTAGCGATGGCAAGTTGGTAAGTTTGATTTTTATAGTATCACTTTTTGATTAAATGGCTGTACTAACCGATTTTTTAATAATTTCCTTACCTAAACACAAATCTTACTCAAAAGATGTGAAAAACTTTCAAAGGCATGACCAGTAACCAAACCTGGAGAGGATACATCTCGACGAAATTTCTTAAGATTGACTAGACCCCTAGGAACTTCAGATAATGTTGGGGATTTCTTTTGTACGAAGCACATTGTTATCGCTTTCTGAAACATTTTTTTAAGCCATTATTTCAAGTAAATGAGGATGGATCTTTTCAAGTATATTAGATTTGATCGATTTTAAATTATTTCATGTATATGGTGATAGCATCTACCTGATGCATTGCATAGAAATTTATACCATTGCAAAAGACCCACAAAAAGCTGTGAGGGACTTTTACCTGCCATGCCTACAATGAAACTAGAACTTGGTTTTCTGAAAGACACTGGAGTACCTATGGTGGGAGTCAAACCCAGTACTTTTCGGCCATGAGCTGATCATCTCATCCATTGAGCCACACCAGATTTATTAGACTTGAAAAGAAAACAATGGCATATGGTGCTGAAAATGCATGACACCACATAAAATAGAACTAGCATTAGTTTTAGAACATGACATAAAGGCCGATATTGTAGACAAGTGGTCATTAGAGCATATTTTTCAATATTCTAGTGATGTCCGTACTGTATTTGAAAGTCATACTAGTGCATGTCATTTCTTTTTCAGGATGGCCTTCTTACTGAAGTCAATACACTTCTAGCAACACATCAGACCTATCTAAATACACTACTGAAAGTGAGGGAAAATATGGAACGACTGTATGAAGAGAAGGTTGATTAGCGAATTTCATCTGTGTCACTCAAAGAATCTCTTTGACATCATCAAATCATAATGCAATACCTGACCTAGAAGTTAATGAATTATTTTGTTTTGTATTGTTATTTAAAAATAAAAGAATTTTGAAAAACAAATATACATGTTTCCTTATTTCTATGTTAAGAAACTATTTAAAAATGAAGCAATTCTGAAGCCTGTTCAGCTTGCCAAATTAAAAGTATTGAAAGTCTAGAATTTGCTTTTTTAAAATACTCCCAAATGTTGTCTTTTTGGTAATTTCTTAGTGATGGGAGAATCAAATTTTGGAAACTCATATCATGATTGAATCATGTTTGCAAGGGAATCTCTCGTTTTCCCTAAATTTAATATCATAAGACAAATTATGGTGAATTAAAGTAGGTAACGAATTCCTTAGATTTTTTTTTATTAAAGAATTTTTCATCAGACACAAGATTAAATTGCTAGTATTCAACTTACAGGTGAATTTTGACCTCCAGCAAAACATCCTTATTATAGGTTGCTCGAGATTCATAACATTTCAAAATTGTCCTTGATGTGGACTCTGGGTTTCATATTCTAGCACTCGATGTACCAACAAGAGTTGCTGGAAGACAACAGAGCTTGCCGGTGGCAACCAAATTTATATTGGGAAAAGTTTGTTGTAAGTAGGTAAATTTTCAAGGTCAAGGTCAAAATTTTAAATATGTTATGAAGGATTTTGTCACAAGGAATACACACTATCTCATTGTTTATAGGATATGATTAAGGTTAGTTTTTTAAGGTAGGTCAAATTTCAAAGTCAAGGTTACATGGTAAAAAATGTTACTCATTGAAAGGTTTTGGCATAAGGAATACACTTGTGAAATATTTTAAAAGCTCTGTCTCTAATGGTTCCAAGTCATGATCCAGGTTAAAGTTTTTGTCAAATGACGTTGGAGGTATGACAACAGCGTTTCAAAAGATTTATATAAATGAGGGATATAATTGGTGCTTATAAAGAATTTGTAATTCACAGCTATTTGAAGCTGCAGACTTAAGTTATGATTGTGTACTAGTACACATAGACCTTGGTTGTAATCGTTAACCGTTTAACGATTAAAATACACTAAAAGAATCCAACACTACGGTCAGATGGTGATGGAGAAATCCACTAACAAATGTGTCTAGTTATTTCTGTCCATATCAAGGCCTTCCCCTTCACCTCTAAACTGTGGCTGTTGATTTTTTCATTTCCATTCCACCAAGTTCAATTAAATGGAGAATCTGTTTTTCTCCTTTTGAGCTGAACAAATGGACAAGATTAAACTCTGGCTGTGTCAACATTGAAGGATTATAACAATCAGCAAGTGTAGTTTATCACAACTCCCCCCCCCCCCCCAAATTCTCCTATTGATGACGAGGAAATCCTTCCCCGTGATTGTCTATTAATAGTATAATAGTAATCTCAAGACCTGTCAGCTTCAAGAGGTTACAAAATAGATTTGGTATATGTCAAATGAGATTATATTCATGAAAAGAATACCATTATGTACAGCAATAATACAAGGTGTCCTTCATAACATAAACAGTATCAGAAAGCTGGGAGCCAGACATAAATTCTAGTCCAACCAACTACCATTAAATACCTCGTTTATGATCTTATAATACCCTTATTAAACTTATTTATCGAGGTATAAAAAAGAAGTCAAACCAAAGGCTCCCTAGATCTTTCAGGGACTTGGTTCATAAGTTTATAAAAACAATAAAGCAAAACAGTATCAAATTTTAATTATAATTCATTCATATAATAATGAAATATAACAATTATTTGAAACAATATACATACATAACTGAATTGAAAGTTGGCTGGTGAAAGATGTTGTACCCATTGTGAACATTTCAGTGATTTTCGTTAATTATTACCAATGATAGTGTAAAGCCTTTTGATTTAACCATGCGTTAGTAAGGATGGGTCGCTACAAACCCTTCAAATGTTCTTGAACTTCTTTTAAAATGTGATGTTTAAAATAGATTAAGAAGGAAGAACATTTATATCAGAATAAGGATATCCTAGGATTATATAAAAGCCATATTCTAGGTGGACCAGAATTTAAAAAAGTAAATACTTCAATTTTAAAACATTCATGTACCAAAAAAAAAAAAACCTCGAGAGAAAATACTAAGTCACTATCGATTGCTACAACATTGCGGAAGCACCATCGATGATAGAATTAGAGCAGTTACCAATGCATTACACGTCACAAACTACAACCACAGGAATCTGGTTATAATGGTATTAATATCATAAATGTTCCCTCAGTGCACTGCAATTTGTGGTTTATCAAATGGGAGTATATGTGTATTGCCGTTCAATAAAGTTGAAATACATGTACTTGCAATAGAAAATGTACTTCATAATTGAAAAATATTAAGTAATTTATTAGAAAAAAATCATACAAAGTATAACTGATGCCCTTTACGTATACTCAATGTGTTTAGCCATCAATTAAATTTAAGAAGTCTTAAAGTCTTGAGATTAAGTAAATGCTATGTGCTCCCACTAGCATTACCTTTCAATTTGCTGACTGTTCCATATTCTCTATATTTCTATTGTCTGAATACTTGTTCATTCAGTCTTTATACTGTTAAGTATTATTCTACGTTTCCTCTCTCTCAATTTAATTTTATAATACACAATATAGGTAAATGTCTTAGATTCGATATATTGTAAATTTAATCTTTTTGATATATTTTGGGATCCTGTCATTTCCTCTCTCTCACCCATAAATTTAATAGAACACTTTCCTAAAGACATACTTATGAATTTAAAAGGTTATCATGTAGTAAATGTCAAATTCTTATCATTTAATCCAATTCATGATCTATCTTTAGGCAATATGCCATCTTAATCATCCCACAATTATATCAATCCACCCCTAGGTTTCACTTGCACACTTATTTGAGGATTAAAATTTCAAAAAAACTTTTTTACCGATTTAACTTTTCTGCATTAGATATATATATATTCTACATCAAAAGAATCAATCATTTTTATGTGTCATTGGTGGAAATTCATTGTCATCGTCCAATCGCAGTTGTCCTAGTCCTTGTCCATCTGTCCCATCATGCATTGCCCCTTGATCTAGTTCTTGATATGGCTGTGATTCTGAAAGAAATAAAAATGACACCATGAACTAAAGCTGTCTGTAAATGGAATTAAAGTCCTTTTCATTATATTTCCAGTGGTTAATAAGGGTTTATGTATTTTTCAACCTATTTTCAGTTACCCAGGTATATCTTGACATGGAAGCAACAGGTAACCAACCTCTTAATTAACCTGGATAACCACCATAAGGCAAATGCTTTACCACTATACCTGGTCGGCTCCAATACAAATTAAAAGAAAAATGCAAATACAAAATGCCAGGATTTCAGCCCCTGTTATCATGTACAAGTTGTATTATGAATTTCATTCATATCATTTGATTGAAATCTGTGACATAGATTGTTACTATTATCTGTGTCATGCAGCTAATTATGGCTATGAAGGGCAATGGTCTCTTTAAAATTCCTTGATTATAAATTCTCATTCTTTTGTTTTTGATGTACAAATCGAGGTTTAAGTACTACATGTATCATGAACCATATTCGTATCATACATTCACATCGTATATTCATACTGTTTAAAGAAATTTACTATAAAGCTTGTTTATCAGTATCAAACAATGAAATCTTTATGTATGGAAATATTGCATGTTACATGGAGTATATTATTTCTATGATTTATGTTATAGATATTATGATTTTAAAATATAATGTTTTCTGTACAATTTTGCATAATTCCACATGCTTAAATGAATTGGTACCAAGTATATAACAAAAAAAAAATTCAAAAATTCTGTGTCCAGGTATTCATTTCGCTGAAAGAACAACCTACCTATCTCTATTCTATGTAAGAACTATCCAAATTGTTGTACCGTTATTTATGTGATATGCAACAAACTCATGCAAGTGCTTTAGAATGAAATTAAATCCAGAAATCAGTCAATGGTAGGTAGAAGGTTTGAAACACTTAAAAACTGAACTAAATATTTTGCTTTTTTATTCCCATGCATTGTGATGGTTTCTGATATAAAGACACATGACTTGTTTGTTATTCAGATTACATTAATCAAGAGATCATTAATAGTATTGTTTTGACAGAAGGGAAATGGCTATCCAATGAATGCATTAACGTACATTTAAATCAACTCCAGGATGATTCTGAATAGATATCGTTGTGTATACATATTTTACAATAGTTTTTCAACAAAATTTGCATATTTTACAACTCTGGACACATTATACATTTTGTACTAAGAAATGAGTCACTTTACACTAGAATTTCCAGGATTTTAAAAGAAATCCCATTATTAGTACAGAAATAGGTTTTAATATTTATGGAGGTGTACAATAGAGTAAAATGCAGGAAATGCAGTGTATACCTTTACATTTTTGTTAAGTATTGGAGTTAAATAAAATTCCACAGAGGTTAAATATATATGTATTTGAATAAAAATGCATGTAGAATTTAAACATTTTTGTTCCTTGAAGTGATTGAGGCTTTACTGATAATGATTAATCTGTTTACAAAAACTGAAGTACTGAGGAGAGTTCCACTTTTTCTGCTAAAGAAGATAATGTATCATTTAAGAATCTCTGTCAATTTTAAATCTATTAGTTTTACTTAAATAATAATATACAAATATATATCAGAAACTTGGTATTCTGTTACTTTGACTTTTGACTCATCCACCCCAAACAAGCTAATGTCATCCAGTACCTGAATTTTCAATATTCGAGATCGAAATTAAAATGGATATTAAATTATATATTGAAAATGAATTATAAATGATTACACAGTAGACATAGTGAAGCCAGTATACTGGTTCACAATTTCACTGGCCATGCATTTTTTAACTGGTTTTTACTTATTAATTCAACAGAAAATACATTTACATAGAATAAGGTGACCTGATTATTGCAGAAAGCAACACCATCTAAATGTACAGCATACAAGGAAAGCCCAAAAATCTCCTTCTACATGAACTAAACCATCAGGGTGCAAGCAAACCTCCGACAATGATACTGTACCTGGACCCTGCAGTATAGCATCAATTTGACCAATGGTATCAAGGGTTACATCTACGTCCTGTGGCCCACCTTTCCTCTTCAGGGCCTGTGCGTAGCTACCAGCACCACATGAGGACACTGGTGACTTTGGAGGTGGGACCCCTGGCTTACCTTGGGGTGTCACTGTGCCTTGTGGGGATGACGAGTCTGGTCTTTTGACTGTGGAAGCATAGCTTGAACCCCCTGAGGGGTGTGCCAGGGGTCTGTCATGTGAGGACATATCAGGTACTGTACTGCTATCTCCAAGTTTACCATCTAGTCTAAAGTACATGTAGATAAAAATCTAAAACACTATGAATATTTACATTTTCAAATGGCAAGTACACAAAAATTTGAAATGCAAAACAGAATTATGAGAATGTCATAAAAGTCATAAGAATGCTAGAAGAGATTCAATAATAAATCGTCTTTAATCTGACCATATTCGGGGTTTTTCTCCATGTTACCTTGTTCAGTCAAAATTCCTATTATTGAGGAGAAAAGACAATTATAACTCAAGAACAAACATAATATGCATTCACTGAAAACAATTCATTACTTGAAAATTTTTTGCATCTTCCTTTGTTAAGTTATCATTAAATATGAATATTGTAAACATATAGACCCTAAGATACTTTTAAAATTATGATACATACTGCAAAAATAGGTCACCACTAAAGGGGTGAATAATACCCCTGTATGTTGACATGATTCCCTACCCAATGGGCCAGACCAAAGTGTAAAATCCAGGTGCATCTGCATTTGTCTTAATTAAGGAGAAGAAACCTGGACAATTTTCCCCTTCCACTTTTTCCTTACTTCAGTTTAAACCTTAGATTCATAGCTTCAAGTTAGGTCCTTTCATATACACAACCAAATCATCTGGGTCTATCTTGGTTAAGGAGAAGAACAATCTGTTTAAAACCTTATCTTTATTCTGCTTCTCTATTTGTCATATTACAGATAAATATCTGGCGAAACCCCGTAGGGGTTCATGTTCTGGTGAACTCTGATTTTCAGCCAATCATTGGGTCCCCTACAAATTCCTAGGAATGAAATTAACATTCCCAGCGTGTGTGACTTACAAGGTAGTTTTTGATCAGTGTTTATTACATATTACATTACTAGAACGTGCTTAGAGGAGTCATTGATTGGCTATGGGAAATAACGGTTTTGGTGACTGAAACGTCACTAGAGTTTATCAGAACATGACCCCTTATGGGATTTCACCAGATCTTAATCATCAATGGGACAAATAGAGAAGCGGAAAAAAGATACGGTTTTAATCAGATTGGGAGAACAAGTACAGATAAGTTCTTTCTACCCCACACACTTTCCCCTAACCAGGGGGCAAGACCCCAGCTTATAACCCAGGTGCACAACTGCAAGTCAGATCCTTTCATATACCACCACACAAACATCTATATCTGTCATGGTTAAGGAGGAGAGACACACATAAGGTAGTGGGGACACACAGACAAACCGTGATGTAACACTAATACACCTACATCTTAATGCAGGCCTATCAAAAATGATCCATACAGTGCACACATATACACAAGATCATTCATTACATTAGAAAATGTATCCCATTTACTATATAGAAAGGAATTCAACGAATTTTTAAATCTTCATTATCTTTACAGAAAATTACTTAATCAGCAACATGCATATCATTAAGTACAGCTGACTCTCCATTACTGAAAGGGTCAATATAAAACAGTTTGAATTACTACATGTGTGAATCAAAATTGGAATTCGCACTTGTAAAATTAGTTGAAGCTAACGAGAAATTTTAGATGCTATTGTTTGAGTTAACAAAGACAACTGTTCCTTTATATCAAACTGAAGCACAGTGTGTTATAAAAATTGACATTATTTGTTTACCTGTGTTGTCTCAGTAACATACATTCTCCACCTTCATTTGGGTCAAGGTTGTAGATATATAAATAACCATCCTGAGATGCTACCAGTAAACGAGGAACTTTCTGGATTCTAAGTGAAGAAAGTTGAAAATATTCTTAATAATACATATTTATAAAAAGAATCGAAAATGCCAATTCCATTACCTGTTGCAAATGTATATAGACATGTAATGCTTAAATTAAAACTGGAGTATTCAAATGAATACATGTTGCCTGCAATAGATTTTTTAAAAGTGTGAATCCTGCCAGACAGATGGATGGACAAGCGGACACTGGACAAAGTTATCCTTGTATGTTACAATTATGACACAATTATGTTTTTTTTTTTTTAAGTGTGACCTATTCTACTGAATGTTAAAAAGACTGATAGGGTACCTTATCATAACAAATCAACGTAACGCTGGAAAACCATTCATAAACAAAATAATTTTCTCAGAAAAACAGCAAAAAGTACATTTACTGAGTCACTCAAGTTTATGATAACAAACAATTTAATTTGGGAAAATTATTACTGACATACGCATTACTATTTCTCAATAGTATTCAAGATCAGTGTTTTTGGGGTCTACACATGAAATGACTAATAAAATGGAAAAAAAAAAAACCCAAGTGCCACTCATTTGATTTTTCTACAAGTGGAGACCAAAAAATCAGAGGGCAACCACTCTTAATTAGACTAAGTTTGAAACAAAAATTAAACGTAATGTATTTACAAATGCGAATCGAATCATCCCTGCAGTAAAAGATTGGCCGTAAATAATATTTTGAGCATTTGTCCTATAAATACTTTGATGTTGAACCATTTACTAAACTGTCAAAATGTAAAATTTGAATTTCACTTACGTAGCTAATGCACAGACATTGTGCATTCCTGCATTCGACAGACGAGAGGTGGCAAATGCTCTACCTTGGTTGAACATCTCTGTCATCTGACTAGGAAGGTAATTTGCTGAGGATTTTATTGCTGAGCCAAGAAAACCCATCCAACTCTGTGATTCTTCAGTTGGCTTACCACTGAAATATTTCTTATGATTAGGTTTATATCACGAACAGTGCTTGTAATAGACTTTTCATGATTTACATGATGTAAGAGGCAATATCAGACTATGGAAATTTTGCCTAATTTCACATCATTGAAAATCCTGGCAAATAGTGGTTTGTCCTTTACAATATTTAAAATTTAGAAAAGGCCTAATCAATATCAATATTATTAAAAATAAGTATTAAAAAACAAAGTAACTCAAATTAAAACCTCAAAAATGATCTACATAGAACCAACAGTTTAAGTAACGATGTGAAACACTAATGCTCATACAACAATTCGTTTTAAGGTGGCAAAATTCTTGAAAGCAAAATAGACAAGCAGATAGATAAATTGACAGATTTATCAAATCCTGCATGTCCCTGGATAATTCTCAATGAAGGTTATAAAAATATCAATATTCAATACGCACTGCGATACTTTAAACAATGCATAATACAAGAAAACAATTGCTAATAAATTTGCTAGCATGATTCAAATTAGATCTGTAATTTTCAAAGATCAGGCATAAATTGATTGCAAATAAAAGATGAAGAACTTCACACAAGGATTATATATCAGATTCGAAAGTACATTTCTAGTACGTACAATCCATATAAATCGCATTACTTACCCATCTTTGGGAACTTCAAGCTTAAATATGTGGACAGTTTCTGTATTACTGGATGCAGACAGGAATAAAGCATCGGTACTGAATGCTAATGAGTATATACTGGCACATCTGTGGGAGAAAAACATACATCTTTACAATGTGATGAAGAACTGGGTTTCCCTTAACTGGAAACAAGTCCTTAAAATATGAATGCCACATTGTGACACTCTGATCATGTGTACTCAGTTAAAAAAAAAGGCCTCAAGAAAAAAGAATGGAAAATGAAATTGTCTTTCTTTTTCTATTTAATGTGGCCAAAATCCTGATAGAATATGTCGGGCAGTTTCATACAACAGTTGAATCATGTATAACATTTAAATACATATATTCATCAATCACAGTCAAAATGAAACGGAACATACTATAAACTTCTTCAATTTCTAAATATAAAGGTAAAGGGTTCAATACTTACTTTTTCATTCACTGATTTTGATGGAACAATACCTTGAAAATTTTGTTAAGTCTGAGAAATATTGTTAGTTTGCGCTCTTAGGATTTTTTTTCAGAATGAACAAAACAATGACTTCTTCAAATAGTTCATAACATACTAGTTACTGAATTTACAATTGTATGAACTTAACACTCCATCGTATTGCTCATAATAAAAAAAGTCATTCCAAAGATAGATAGTTGGCAAAGGGGTCTTCACAATGTTACATGATTTTGCAAGGCTTAAAAACCTGCCATATTGTAAAAATGTAATTCTCTCATTGGTTATATAAAAAAAAAATGCCACAAAGCAAGATAGTCTGTGGAGTATACCGTAAATACTCTGCTTTTATAAATTTTAAAGAGATTTTCCTATATAACATCTTACACCATCAGAGTACATGTACCTACAAAAGATTTACCTATCACTTCTGCATTTCCGCAGCTATGATATGAAGTACCATATAACTGTAGTGTTTGTACCCTCCACAAAGTTGACGTCTTTTCAACATGTCACTTTCATAGGTAAAACTATTCATACTTTAATTTTTCACACTTATCAATACAAATGGTCAGAAAAAAATACAACAAAGTGGTGGACAGTACCCACACTGGATGTTTATAGTATTTCTTTGCTAGAATGTAGTAAGCATGAAAGAAATCCATGACACTATCACAAAAAGAATCTCAAATTTAAGTCATTCCACTATTCTAGAATTTTAACCACACACAATTTTTTTTTTTTTTGGTATTCTGGCTTTAACTACTTGTATACATATTGATCAGCACCTTCAGTTGCTGGTATGGATATTAATTGCAGTACATCACTCTTATGTATGAATATGTATTAGTCCCCAGTTTGTGAACAATATGTGTTCTCAATGTGCAGAAGTGAAACATTTCTTAGCAAAGAGCAATTTCTTTATCCATAATTGAGAAACTGAAACATAATTGTGAAAGAGTGACAACACCAAATGTAATGCTGTATGTCGCTGTCATTTTATAGCCGAAAATAGAAAGTATAACGTGACTGAAAATATGGAGGGAACTGGTAACAACACCAATTCAAATTTAAACACATTTTTCTTTCCTCAGACATATCTCAAAATATCTACATATTAATTTTAAAACAAGACAGGAAATATTTTTGTTATTTCTCATTTAACAAAGGTAACTTCAAGCATGCATCACCTCACAAAGCAGGAAAATCCATTGAACTAAACTGACCTTCACCTTTGACCCCAAAATCAATAGGGATCTTCCTCTCATTATACTGAAGCTATACATGAAGTATGAACCCAACAGAGCAAAAATTGTGGCTTTTAAAGTGTCTATAAGGTTATTCTATGATGAGCTCTGGTGACCTTAAACTCTGACCTTTAACCCAAAAATCATTAGGGAGCTTTCCCATCAGAAATAAGCTATATTGGAAGTATGAACACAATACTGCCAAAACTGTGACTTCTAGAGTGTCTTACATACACATGCATGCATGTACCCACACACAAACAATACTGTTACTATATCCCTGCAACGCTGTTGCAAGGGGATAATTAAATGCCTCAATTCTTACCTTTTAACTCCTCTTCTGAACTCAAACATTTTCACTCCATCTGGTATACTAAACACTCTAATCACTGTACCCTGTAATAAATCAAATCCATAAGACTTAAAACTCAAATATGCAAACATATGATCCACATTATAAAACATTCAAGGAACTCACAAAAAAGAAGTTTTCAAAATCACTTTTCTGTAAAAGCGAAAATTATAAACTATATATGAATGGTTTTTTTTAAACAAATTCTGTCACTTATGTAGACAATGAAGCTTTCTAACGTAGTTGGAGGAATAAAGGAATACCCGAGATTATTTACCTTTTCTGAAGCAGTCGCTAATTTGGTTCCTTGAGCATTAAATGTAAGAGCAGCTAGGGGATTATCATGAGCAGGAATCATTGTTACTGCCCTCTACAACAAATAAATAAAGTTATCACCTATACTTTTTTCAGATCCTGAAATATTTGATGTGTACATGTATCATAAACAGCTGGATGGGATAATTATAATAAAGTATGCCTGAAATATATGGAATCATCTGAAAATTCACACTATAAATCAAACTCAATCAGTAAAATTTATACAGAAAAGTGAAAGATGTTGATAAAACAAGGTAGTGGACACAAATGATTCAAAGAGTGAATGCTTACTCTTTTATCTTCTAATCTTACGTTTTTTCATTTAATTTTCTAATCATTTCCTAATCTCCACGATAAGAAACTAAAAACCTTAAGTGGCCACTCACCAAATTAATGGTGTCGAATATTTGGACTTCACCAATTTGATTACTTCCGGGATAAGCAAGAAAACAGTTGTCATTATTTATGGATAATGCACATAATCCGTTTGGATTTGGGGGTGTGTCACGTATCGTATGAAGGACCTTCATGTCCCGTATATTGTGAATATATAGACTCTCCTCCAAGCAGACGATCAGTCGCTGAAATTAAAGATTGTTAAGATGACAACTTCTGATTGCAACGACATGATAAACTTATACTATCAATGATAAATTTATGTCATCAAAGTGAAAATGAAACAGTACTAAAAATCTTCCCTTTCTAAAAAGTAAAAGGGAACAGATAAATATTATTCAGCAAAGATGCCTGTAGAAATTGTTACGTAAAAAGAACAATTCAGAGTAAGAAAATTGTTTTATTTTCTCAACTTGACATTTTCATTTTTGTATGATTTTTCTTACTTATTGATTTCAGAAGATGCTCAAATGTAGTGGATGGTTACCATGGAATTGTGCTTGCATAAACAAAGAATACCCTTGGAATACACTGATAGTTTTATAATTTACAGGGTCACAACTTCCCACTTGCCCATTCGCCAATGCGACCAAATTCTGACCGTGGGCCACCGAATTCTCCAAAACCGATCGCCCACATGACAATCGGCAAAATTAGAATCCACATTCTGTTCCTTATTTTTTAAATTTTTTATTCCATTTAGTCCGAGTCTGTCATTTAGACGCTTATATACAAGTAAACAATGATTACATATAAAAATAAACCTGGGGAAAAACGGAAAGCTGACAGGGGTGATTATTTCAAAGGTTATGAACATAAGAGATCAAGACTCTTTAGTTTAATATCAGATGGAAAAATGATCATCCCTGGTTAGATGACAGTGAAGACGGCATGATTTGTGCAGTATGTATAAAGCATGACAAGATCGGATCTAATTTTACAAAAGGATGTCAGAGTATAGGAGATGGAGAAAAGCGAGGAGATCGAAAGAAGTGAAGAGATTGAGAAAAGCGAGGAGATCGAAAGAAGTGAAGAGATAGAGAGAAGTGAAGAGATAGAGATAAGTGTAGGAAGAGAGGAGATTGAAGAAAGTGAAGATGAAGAAGAAGAGGAAATTTTCAAAGAAATAGAGAGGGAGACTGAATTAAATTATTAATATAAATGAAAATAAAATGTTATTATGTTATCAATACATTAAATTAAATATAGAAAATTGTTTGAATTTATTGTGGGCTCGTAGTTTTCTGTGTGTGCCCCTAAAATTTATGATCTAGGGGCCCACTTGGCTACTGGAAATTCTAATGAAGTTGTGACCCTGATTTATATGGCCTTTTGATTTATTTACAATTTTATTAACTGTCCACATGATATACAATTGTTTCATATAAATTCAACATCAAGTAAAAAGAAAGGAAACACCTTAATGGCCATCCAATTCCACGACATTCTAAATGTTGGTCATCCATGCTTTTAATTAAAACCTAAAGTTTTTAAATTTCAAATCCCTGTCACATTAGTTATATATGAAATAGGTACATGTATGTGAAGGTTATGATCATATGATTATCTACCTAGACCTTTACTGAAAGAGTCTAACAAACAGAGCATAAGTTGGCTCGAAGTCTTTATTATTATTGCTTAAAGTTTAAATGCAAATAATATCATAAATATGTTCCCAATCTGTCAATGTTCGACATAAAAATGAAGGTCTGACATGAAACAGAATGATACCCTTCATTCGCATACATGAACTAATATAAAAGTTTCAATCAAACAGAGTAATAATGACTATGAATTTTCATTTTTAAAACATCTGTAATTGAAAACAACAGAGACATTTACTATTATAATATCTACTTACTTGACGATTGAGTCTCACGGCAAGTATAGAGTTGGAGTAACTGTAATTGCATATTTCTGTGCCCTTTTTGAAATGACATACTTTCAGTTTTCGTGGGGAGGAAAGGCTTACAATAGCAACTAAGCTGCTAGAAAATAATCTTTCTACAATGCATATATCTTCACTTTCTGAAATAAAAAATACAATGCATACATAGTGGTAGTTACATGATGTATGATAAAACCAAATAAGGAAAACAAATCTGTTTCCAATTACCTGACTGACACTATATTTTAGTGGTCATTTTACTGATCTTAACATCTTTTTTATCCAGGATTTTTGTAAAGTTATGATTGGTCTACTAGAACCAATAGAAAACTTAATTTAAAACTTAATTTAATAAAATCAGAATATGTGAACATTGTATTAGAATACATTGGGTTCTTTCACATACAGCCTGTGATGCCTTGGCATGATTGAGGCAATGAGATTTGAATCAACTTGTGCTCTGAATTTTCAAGTAGTTTTGTAACTCATTATGTGAATGTTGCTAAATATACTATACAACTGATTCATAAGCATATGTCAATAAACTGTCATCTGCTTTGTCTGGAAATCAAAGCACACTTTCATTCAAGATCTAAATTATAGGTCTAACAGTGTAATATTAATCCATATCAATGAAAGCAGAGTTGACTAAACATGAGTATCACTTATGATTCTGATGATAGTAAGGAATCTTTTAAAATCATATACTATACAGTCACAGGAAAAGTTCTTATTACAATTTAGTTTTTTTTATATACATGTAGTGATGTACTGTATACATTCAAACTTCAGTATCTCAAAATCTAAGGGACCATTAACAAATATTTCACACAAATTGACCAACAGTAGGAGTAATAAAGAAATATAACATGAACATTTAATTGAAATAGAACGGGGAAAAGTTATTTATATAAAATAATGGTATTTATATGCACAAACATGGAAAATCTTAGGAAATGTGACTGTAAGTTGCCAAAGTCAGGTGACAAAATGACTATATAGACAATAATTTCAAATCATCTGATGAAACTGCCAGTGGACTGCACAAAATTTCACAGAGATTATAACTATATTAAGAACACAATGTATAGACAGTAGGATTTAATATAACTTGATAAGTTTTTACTGAAAAAAAAATGATGCATAATAAATAATCAGAATTTAGAAAATTTGTGCTGAATGTGGTCATGTTGACTCAGCGCTGAAGAGCTGAATGGGGAAATTTTGTAGCCCTAGCTACCAGGACAAATGAAAACATCAAAATTGCGACTACTTTACTTGGGGAAGTTTTACATATATCATGGAAAGAATGAAGTTGTGGAGTAATTAAATGCCGTAATTCCTACCACTTCATACTGAAGAAAAGCCAGATTTATATGACTGAGCGATCAAAAGGCCAAGGGTATAGCACAACTTCTACCACTCTCATATACTATAAGTAATAAGTACCATTTTCATAGATTTGGTCTAATTTGTCAACAGAGCTGAGAGAAAATAGCTTGTAACCAGCCTTTGTTCCCACAGCAAGTGAACTACAATGAAAAAAAGAATACAATCAACATCTCTGAAAATAACACATTTATATGAAACACTGAATTAATTCATTTCTCTATGTTTTACTTTAGTGAATTTCCTTATATAACGCTAATGACATTATGTTTAAAAATATCTCGAAACCAAGCTGTCTGCAAAATAGCTTACGTGCAATCCTGGTTAAAATTTACAAATAACAAGTCGGACTGGTCGTCTTGGGATTTAGTTGCGAGGTTCATCAGGCCAGAAACTCCTTTGGCCACACCTGAATACAAAAACTCCGTGCTGACGACTAAAATTACGATGTTTACATACGTAGTTCGATTTTGACGTTTATGCCTCCATTTTACGTTTTCGGATTTCTTCGCGAGTCTCTCATGTAGCAGAGGAGTCTCGAATGTATTTTAAGCGGGAAATATAAAAATTACACTGACTTGGTTAACGGAGACAACTCGGACATGCGCGAGGATCTGATTTGCATAACAATAGCGTATGCGATATGTTAACGGGGATAGCTGGGATTCTCCTTGCTGGAGACGTACATTACTTACGGTTGGCAGGGGATGCCGGATGCTTACTCCTCAATGACGCCTATATATTCCCACCTCTCTTTTAACACCGGTCCATATGATTGCTTGTGAAATCTGTGTACACGTCTGTGTGTGTGTTGTCATGTTATTTGGGCTTCGGGTTGCGGTGTCTCAGATTTTTTACTTTCAAGTAGGACTAGTTGCAATTAAGGTCACTCCTTCCCTAACCCAAGGACTTAAATAAAGATCTTTGAGTAGTGGCAGGGGTTCAAGTCCGTCCTAAAAAAATCCTAAATTTTCAGACAATTTGCTAGAATCCTAAAAAGTTAAAATGCGTATGAAGGGAAGTCCTAGGAATGTCCAAAATTTTGTGTTAAAATCCTAAATTTTTCTCGTAAGTCATTCATTTCTTACTTAATGTGAGAGGAAAAGATTTGATTATGTGCATGATATGCACTGGTACAGTTAAGCCACATCTATATGATTTGATTAACAAAATTTTCTCAGTATTTTATTCCAAGGCGTTTATTCCAGTTCTCATATCAAATGATGACGAGGCATAGTGAAGCACAAAGAGGCTATTAGATCTCAATGGTAAGCACCCATTCTTAGAATCAATATTCCCAGTGAACAATATCCGAAATATTTTACTTGCTCCTATCATGCATCTCATATTGCATGAAAAGTAGTGGCAAGCAGTTCAAAACACCCATTGTCTTGAATCTGAATGCATTGATTGCTGCATTGCTTTTACATAGATTTATATCAGTTTGTAACAAATACATAGAAGAAAGCCGACAATCTTGCATATGTGTCCGAAGTTCTGAATAAGTAAAAGGATTAAGAGTTTTTAAATTTCAGGTTGTAAATATGGATGACTTTTCCCTTCAAACTGCTGTATTGTGGGATATACGGAATTGAGAGAGAGATTGATTGATTGATTGATTGATTATTGTTTTACGTCACTCCACGATTATTTCACGTATATGGTGACGGCATCTGCCTGATGCATTGCATACAAATTTAGACCTTTGCAACGGACCCACCCGAAGCAGTGAGGGATCTTTTACGTGCCACGCCTACCGTGACACGGGACCTCGGTTTTTACTGTCTCATCCGAAAGACAGAACACCGGTGTGCCCCGGACGGGAGTCGAACCCGCGACCTCTCGATCACGAGCCGAGCACCTTATCCACTAGGCCACACCGGCTTATTTGAGAGAGAGAAAGGGGATAGTAATCTCCATATAAGTGACGCTTATTGTTATTTGAACATTGCATCCCTTGTACGTGAAATGGCGGTTCAGAAGTTTTCAATCATGCAGTTGTTATTTGTTTGGTGAAAGAACTACACAATCAATAGGTATAATGCAGTGGCGCATCCAGAATTTCCGAAAAGGGGGGGGGGGCAAATGGGTATTAGCCAAACTTCTCAGCCATTTTTGGCGCAAAATTTGGATTTTCACTAGTAAATATGTGACCAAAAGGGGGGGTTGGGCCCCTCTAAATCCGCCACTGTAACGTAAACGAGTATAAATCACCTATACTTACACTCTGCTTTGATAGTAAAGAGGGTTTGTGTGATCATGGAAATTAATCACACTTTCATTTTTCAAATGATAAAATGTGTATGTGAAGAGCCAAGGGAGGCCGAGTTTCAGTAAAATATTTCATAAAAAAACATTTTCCATAGAAACCATTGCCCCTGGACCCCAAAACGGGCCTAGACGGCCCCTTACCCTCGGCCTTCGGTCCACAGAATTTGAAGTTGATGAGCCTGTCAACTGCAAATTCAAGGGAGATCCTTGAATACCTGTAAGTCCGTCTGTCCACCTTGTGTTTTGTCTGTTGTTATTAGCATAAATAATGCAAGCAACAATGTGTCCCAGGATTGTTCTTGTATATTTATTGTATACTTAGATAATGACATTTAAGGAAACAAATATGCAATAACAGGTCTTATAATGCTATGTAATTTTCATTATTATTACATTTTGAAATTACATTACAAATCGCGTTCTAATTCAAATACGATTTGGGTTTTGTTTAAGTAAAAAGGAGAAAATGTTTGTGTTTGCCAATAGGACTTGATTAGGAAAAATAAAAAGGGGGAAATGGAATGACTAGAAGGAGTGAAGAGGAGGCCATGAAAATTTGGGTTTTATTTGATGGCAATTTCAAGGTGTATAAACAAATGTAACATATTGCTTTTTATGCCTGCAGTCTACTTTATGAGTTTGAAGCACTTCGTCATCATTATTTCAGCTTCATAATGCAAGAGCAAGCAACAGGTTTAAATCCTGGAATGAAAGCTGCATGTAAATCAATGATTAAAAGCTGCTCCATAGTAATTATATGTCCTAAAATATCCTAATTTTTGTTATCTGAAAATCCTAAAATTATCCTAGAAAAAGAGAAAAATTGTCCTCAATTCTGCACTAAATTTTCAAGAAAGGTGGCTTAGTTGAAGGCCTGTAGTGGCTGTTCGTCTTACATAAAGTATTATACCTGTAAATTTACATGTATAGGTCACAAACACTTCAATCATAGCAAACTGCCCCTTTTATTACGAATATTGTACTAGGGAGAGAAAGAGGGTCTGAATATGACGTGTGAATATGATAATGAAAAGCATATGTGAGAACATTGTAAGTTTTATACGTACGTGACTATAAGTATTGACTGATGCGATGCTGGTCGGTAGTATTGCTGTTCAGTAAGTTAACGTAGCTAGCCCAAAGTAATTAAGTTCTGTGCAGTGTACTAAAACAAAAAGTAAAAACAAAAACAATAACCCCCCCCCCCCCGCCAAACGGCGAGGTGTCTTGATCCAAGATGGGGCTTAAGAAATGAGGGGGGGGGGGGGAAGGAGTGTTCAGGAGGACGAAGACCCCCAAGCCAGAATGGCCTTAGTTAAAAAAAACCAAGCTTCTACAAATTCAATTATTACGAATTATTAACAACTACGCAAAATTGTGTGTATTAATTTTCTCTTTAAAAAGAGCCATGCCACTGATATAAATAATAATACAATAGCTCTGGTCTATTCCTTAGCTTGACACCAATACCTGGAGTAGTCTACTGGTTACTGAACATTAAAGTTACTTATAAAAACGAAAATATTCAGACATTTAAAATGAAAACGACCGCTTTTACAGTGCCATGAAAATCGGCGTTCAAACAGTTTATAAGAAGACCGATGTTTGTATAACGTAAAAGCATTTAGCGTTGGTATAACCGTATTGAAGATGGATATTTAGACTTCAAAACAAAAAAAAAAAAACCCCGACTAAATCTTTGAAGACATTGTAACAGTTAAAACGTTTAGTTGGTGACCTTTAAACAACAGATATCACCCTGAGTTAAGGTTGTGACACACTTTGGAAAGAAAGGAACATTCGTGCAAAGCTTGATGAAAATTCTTTCTCACGAAGGGCTGAACTACGGAGTGGAATGGATCATGGACCATCTTTAGTTGGTGACCTTGAAATAAGAGATATGACCCAGGGTCAACGTCATGACACACCGTACAGCTTACGCAAAGTTTGACAGAAACGGAATGGAACATGGGGCATGTTTATTTGCTGATCTTGAAATAAGATATTTGACCTTGATTAAGGTCATGACACACATTTGGGTCGTAATGAACATTTGTGAAAGTTTCAGTGGAAATCCACCCATAGCGGGCTTAATTATAGAGTGGATAAGATTACTCACAGACGGACTGACTAATGGAGAGGAAACTTAAAGTGCCCTACAGCGATTAAGTTGGTAGGGGACTTATGCATTCATACCCAATGAGTTAAAAAATTCATAAACCAGTATGTAAATCACTTTTATTTTCCTTTTAACAGAATTCAGTGTATATATGCATAAAGTATTCAATAAAATTTAAGCCACAAAGATTGAGCAAATCTCTATTGCATTAGAAGTAAAAATCACTGTAACATAATGAATATTATAACATTTTCCACTATTCTACACACATTGTACGATGTGTTTAAATTATGTTTTACTGATACATGCATGATTTTAATCATGATTTAATGTCTTACTAAATATATATAAAATATAGGTAGAATTAATCATATAAAACATTCTGTAAATGTGGTCTTACCTAAACATCTTTAAAACTGTTTCCAAATGAAAATTAATCTTGTTGAATATTCCTATCAGTTTGAAATAACTACAGCTGCAGATATTTTGGTGTACTTAATTCAAATGGAATCTTACAAATGTTTTAAAACACATATACTTGAGGCACTAAGCTGCTAGATCAATAGATATACTACGTGAGGAAACTTTGCATTCATCAAACCTCAAAATAATTAAGTGAGAATCACAAATTAATGAAATAGTACATAAATCACTTTAAGTGAATACACTGTACTGTAGATCTTTATTCATATATATATAAGTAAGAAACTTTGATATCAAATACAATAAATAAAAGTAATCATTTTATTTTACAGGTAAACTTCATACCTCAACCTACCGATATCTCAACATATATTTCTCAGCCCCTACGAAGTCGAGATATCGAAGTTTGACTGTATTTAGAAAATTGCTCAGCTTTCAAACTTGATCTCATCATGAACCCCTGAACTAATTGACAAAAAGACAAATGCCAGGTATAAATCAATTTCATTCATAGATAAAGAGCGATAGCTAATGTTACAGATGGTGACAAACAGATTATGAACAATACCTTTGATCGGAGAACATAATGCAAATTATCCTGAGGCTGATGCGAAACTCTCATATTATTATATGGAATATAGAATTTAAATGTGTTGCACTACTATGAATTTTGCATTTCCTCCATCTTTAGATAAACTATTGTTAAAACATTGTCCAAATTTGGTGTGTCCATTCATATTCTGCTAGTGTAAACCTATATGCATAAGATAACTTTTTACTTGATCTAAGAAGTCAAAGCATAGTACATGTAATTCCTTTTTCCATAGAGTCCCATGTTGAATTATGAAACTTCCAACAAGATTTACACAACTTTCTACATCTTGGCTATATATAACCAATAATCAAAATGTTTATCAGACCCTCCTCTACCAGAATTTTAACAGTTTACTAAAGGTCATCCACCTTAATTTTGAGAAAACCCTGCTGGAAGGGGGTCATCCTACAAACCCCTTTTTAGGTTATAAAATCTTTACATTAGTGAAATGAGATTAAAATTCAAGATTCTACAAGATAATTAATTTTTATAGACTGATCAAATAATTTCATCAAATCAGAGCCCCTGATACACTGAAATAGTAGTCCCTCTCTCCCTACATCAGATCAGCCAATCATGAATCTCATTACTTACCATGCTTTGACCAAGATATTGTTTAAAGTTAGAAGATGCATTTACAAAACATACCTTTTCTTTCAAATCCCTAAACAAATTTAGTATCATGTCAAATATTGTTCTTTTTCCATGCTTGAGACTAGAATACCTCTCTGTTGATTTGTATTTAGCATGCCAAGCTGAAGCACAGAGACCTATTTTTTTCCAGGCATGAATCTAGATTACCACACTCACAAGCGTAGTAACCGAAGCAATTTAATAACTATACCTCACATCCAAGGGTAAGGAAGATGGAAGAGAGATTCATGGGTAAAAGTGCATAGGAATTTGAATCTTGTCTAAATGCTATTGATCCATGCTTTATGACCTTTGACTTATAGCCTTTTAACAGTCTACACGTAAGTCAGTGTAATACCACACATATTAAATAATTTCTGATCTAATGTTTATAAATTGTATTCGCTGTGGCATTTTGTGTAGATATATTCATTGTTTTAAAAAGATAAATAACAAAAATATTGTGATTGAAAAAAAGAAAATATATACATGTATGTACATGTATACTTATAACTGTATAAGATCAGAGACATATATACACATATGTGTATATATGTCTCTGATAAGATATAATGTGATATGCCTTCAAGGAATCTATAGGTAGCTTTTAATGTACCCGTTAACAACTTTAAAGGTAGGCAACTAAATATCTTTAAGATCACAGGAAATCAGTAAGAATTACAAAACAAAAAGTAATCTCATTGCATACAATATCCAGTTCTCTTATATTGCATCATCATACATTGAATTATTACAATATTTATGTACAATATCACAAAAATATAATATCCCATAAATGATAAATACTTGTACAAGTATAACACATCAATATATGACAAGTGCATCTTGAAAATGCATATTCACATGTTAATCAACTATATTCAAAAACTGTGATCATGTACCAATAGAAAAGTCTGAGTTGTGAAGGTGAAAAAAAATTTTTCTCATTAGATACATCATAGTACATACAATAAGCTATTAGAACCCTGTTTACAATACTTTTCTTATTCTTATTTTTAACAAAATACATGTGTTTTTTTCAATACAATGCAATACTTTAATCTATTACATAATCAAACAATACTAGTAATCTTATCTAAAACAGGTGACAAAGTAATAAAAATATTTGCCAGAAAATATATACAATGTATATATATATATCAAATATACTGGAGTTTACGATTTGTTTCATGTATATATAAATCAAGATAATTGGTATAAATAAATTGTAGATCCACCACAATGTCAACATAGACTATTAGTTAACATGTCTATGCATTTGAATAATTCTGTAATGTTATGAATTGTGTGAATTTCGAACAAAATCTCGTTTAAAACTCATCTCCTTTGAAACTTTGAAGGATGACAAAGCCACTGAGAGAATATAAAACATGAAATAAAGATCTTAAATCATTTTATGACATATTTCAATGAATATCCGAAAATAGAAGATTGAAATCTAAAAATTTGTTAGCTCGATTTCTAATAAATATGGGATATCCTATAAAAATTTTCGAGCATGCCTGATGCTATATTTATCACATAAAGCAGGGCTCAACATTAACACTTATCTGCTTTTCCACGGAGAAGTGAATCTTGTTATGTACTTGTCCCATTGGACAAGTGGTTTTTCTGTAAAGAAGTTTTGAAATTAAAAAAAAAAAGAAAAGAAACTGAATTGTAATCTTTTTTAATCGAAATTTAAAGTTGAATCAGTGAGAGAACAACAGTCAGGAAGTTTATTCTCAAAGCGAGGTCGGCAACTTTAAAATAGGGATCACAGTTCACTTGTTGGATAACTTGGTTGTTATTTTTCTTTTATTTTCTAATTTTGCATTATCAGGAGCTCTGTATATTCATGAATAAAATACCTTAACACAATGAATAAATTGTTTAAATTTTATTTTATTCATTACAGTAGTGATAGAAATTCAGTACTGACAAATTGTCGGACAAGTAAAATTTATATTTGGATAAGTAAATGTTTTAAAATGTCAAGCCCTGCATAAAGGCAATAATCTTGGTTTCGATGCTTGAGGAATGTATGGGATTTCTTTGGAATGTACAATTAAAAGTCTCTCTATGCATGAGTGACTATGATTCTTTACTATATACCTGTACACCCTCTTGATTATTCATTAGATTTCTAGTAGTAACCTCTGTACCCACTACACCAGAGGTTTTCCGAATGGCTATACCTTTGGTGTGTCTTGAACAAGTTCTATAATTACAGAGACTAAGCTTATGATACTACAGAATATGCCAAGGATTATAACTGTCACATCTTTGATAACAATGAATTTAGATACGCTTTTATGGCACAACTTCAAGTGGAAAAGGCACGGCAGAATATACGCCAGCGCTGAACTGCCAACAGCACCTATGAAATAGAATCGTTTCTTGATGAATTTATCTGAGTATGCATTCTAAGATATTCTGTTAAGTAACCATTACTTCAGTTGTCATATTTATGAAAGAATATTTAAATTTTTTAACAATAGTTTCTTGAATGAAACTTGCACTTTATTGGCTACATACTGTTTAGTGAGATTTTGCTAATGAATGACTTTTTCTTAAATCTACAACTTTGATATGTTAAATCAGTTCAATTACTAGTGATGTCCTAAAATAAAATTAAGGATTCATATCAAAGGGTTTTGATTTCCATTCTAGACAAAGTACAGGTTGTACTCTGTTGCCCAGATCTGGTCCCATGTCAATACAAGAGAATTAGCAAAACCCCCCCCCAAAAAAAAATATTTACATGACTAAACATTAAAGAAATAATTAATGAAATTTTTGAGTAAATCAGGGATGTATATATATAAATTTAGATATATCTACATACTGATAACTGTGTTGACTTAGCCAACTAATCAGTAAAATGTGCTTGTGGGAATAGTAATTGTTCTGAATTGATCTTGCAATTGTAATAAGCAATGGATACAACACTCAACTAGGGGTTTAAATATGCTGATGACCAGGTATAAATATCTATCTAAGATTTGAAACAGAAATTTTATCTGATATGCTTATATGTTACTACATCTACTTTTCTGATTTGAATATTAAACGAACCTGCAAAGGCACCAACGTATGCAAAACTATCTCTAAATATGACGGCCAATCCACATGCCATTAGCACCAGGATAACACGCAAGACATTCCTCCTCCAAGTCGGTACCTGACAAAAACATACAGGGATACTTAATTTCACTTTAAAGGAAACATTTATTAAAGGTAATATCTTTTATGATAAATAATGTGGAAAACTACCAGGTAAATTTATTGTAACATTCCATGAATGAAAATGAAAAACCTTGTTATCTTATTATAAACATGTTGAGCTAAGGGATGTGTATTTTAGACCCTCGGTTCTTGAAAATGATAGGCACATAGTATGTTATATTGCCTCTAAAAATTGTCCACATATTACATTTAATGTGATATGATGCATCATTCTTTTCTACATTCTACATGATGATATGTAAGCCATGTATTTGATATATGAGGAAGAGGTAAATGTAGATAATAATGTAGGATGTAAAATATGTTTGTCCATTCCATGCAACAAATGAAGTAAATGAATAAATGAAATAATCAATAAAAGATACTATTACTGTGATATGAATATGACCTCATTTACAGTATAAAATACCCACTGGTGATATACTTTAACAGAGCTCATGTTTTACATGTATTATAATTATATGTTTTCAGTTCTGTTTCCTAAAGGAAGAAGTATCAAATTGTATAGTGTTAGGATTTGACTCTAGGGAGTTTACTGTAACCACAGTATAGCCACAACACCCAAATAAAATACATATGTTTAATCAATGAAAACAAATATCTAAATGGTCAATATGCATGTTACATAATGGAAAGAAAAGCACGGATCTAAGTGCAAGCAACTTGTTCTTGACCGTCAGAAACAGCTAATTCCAGATACAGAAATAAACTTTTAAGGAGTTATAAAATATTGGAAAGAAAATATTTCAAAACAGACTTCTTATATTATTCATCACGTCATATAAGTTTAATGGCACAGCACAAATGTAATGAATTTTAGAAGAGAAAGAAATACACAAATTTCACACTTCACATGATGTTTGGGGCCTAATTATGGAATTTTCATTATGACGCTTAAATTTTGGATTGTGACAGCACTATAGAAATATGCAAATTTGAGTCGACAATTAATGATCATAGACATATTTCATATGAAAAAAGAATCGGAGGATAAAAACTTTTTTATCTTAATTCTGTGAGGTGTGCACCTTGCTGAATATTCTAAATAATGAATTTTTATCGGCAAACTCCCTTAGAAATAAAAATAAAAATTCTACTGCACCATACATGTAAATAGATGAATGATATTGGAATCCCCGTTTTACTTACCCAAATGGCCTTGAAGCATGAAAAAATCTTGATGCATTATCTTTGTGATTCTAAAAACTAAGTTCTTACACCTAAACCAAGGAAATTGGTGAGAAGCAGATTTTGCTTATAAATGACAATATCGAAACAAGCAATACAGTGATTTTGATTTCAAACCTACAGTTTTTGGTATATGAGCTGCCACTGATATTGGAAGGTTTAATGCCGCCTTTGGAAGGAGGGAAATGTTATCATTCACATCATCATCTTCTTCTGCTGGCACCAAACCTTTCTTCTTCTTAGGACCGCAAAGACGACCTTTAAATGAAATAATTCCAGATATCAATGTCTCTAAAGAGCTTCCATGTATCAATTTAATTTCCTCATTTCTTGTTCCCCACTATTCTTAATGTTTCCATTAATGTTCTGGTGGTACAACCAGTGTATGGCTAAATTTCTTACTTTTTGCTAAGCATACATGCTCGAGGCTTTTCACATACCTAGCTGATCCCTGGTTTCAGATTTTAATATCGACCATATAAAGACTTACATCGGCATAACCAAGAGTACATATGCTATCAGTATAAACTTGTGAATTCTCAGCAGTTATACTGTGTTTACTAATTATAAACAATAATAATGCTATTAGTTTCAAATATAATATAAATTACATATTCATTAAGAATACCCCACCTTCTTATCCTTGAAATGGGTCACATGAATTTGAATCAAGATAATGACACACCTTTAAGTACTATTTGTATTCTTTGGTTAAGATGTATCTCAAAATGACAGACTTATAGCTCGGACAAGATAGGGGGAGGGGCAACACACACAGGAACAAACAAGAGAAGAAACAAACTAGAATGGTCCTAATGGCACAAATACACCCAACAGCAACAAAGTTGAATAACAACAAGTTGAAAGGGCCATGACTGGGTTAGAATTTTAGGAATGGAATTATCTGGTTATTGTAATCAGCAGTGGTCGTTTGATATTTGACAAAATTAAAGAACGCAATTTAAAACTCATTGTAAGAATTTGGGATTTCTTTAAATTTTGATTTGACCTAGTAGATATGAACCTGATTGAAGGTCATAACATGACCTTTGTTCAAGGTCATAACACAACCTTGGGTCAAGGGCAACAATTGTGTGAACAGTCTAGGAGGAGTTGTGATGACAAGATGTTATACAATTCATAATTCTTTTTAAGTTCAAAGGACCACAACTCCTGCAAAAATTTACAGAGCAGAATTCTCTCCTTTTATGCACATCTTCAGGTGCTACTCTTCATTTCTGCCAGGTTTAGTTAAATTCCACTGAACGGTGTATGAGGAGTTGCGATGACAAGCTACTAATAGATGTCAATTATAATTCATAATTTCTGTAAGTTCAAAGGGCAGTAACTCCTGCAAAAAATTACAGAGCAGAATTCTTTTCCTTCATGCACATCTTCATGTGCTACTCATTATTTCTGCCAGTTTTGGTGACATTCCATTAAACAGTGTAGGAGGAGTTGCAATGACAAACTTTTATCTACAGACAAATGGATGGGCAGAAGGACGGACAGACAGACGGACATGAAAATTCCTGTATATCCCCCACAACTTCGTTGCAGGCGTGTAGCAAATTAAAATAAATTCACATGGCCTGAACAAGGTGAATACTTTATATCATAAATTAAGAAAGGTAGAATTATGATAAACTTTAATTCTATTCAGATGTTGATTAGAAATCAATTATCTAATTACCCTCAGAGAAAAGAACAACCTCCAACATTTCAATAACTGGATAGATCTGGAGTGGGAAGGTCAGCACTACACCACATACCACACAGATGTTGACAGCGAATGCCACCCAATCACTCTGAGGAATGTTTGTGTTCACCATCTGATGAAGCTCCTCTCCAAAACGAAGATATCCCAGAATTCCAAAGCCCCCAAGTATGATGCTGAGTACCATCACAGCACCGTGCAGGATGCATGTGAAGTTATGACGATTTCCTTCCATACTGGACTCCACAGGAATTACCTGAGAAAGATTTATTCAAATATTTTAGAGTTTTTAAGCATATATTTGGTCCTACTAATATCCCCTGCCCAAACCCTCTATCTATAAATCTAATACCCTAACAAATTTACTTTCGAAGTGGGCGAGTAAGGTTCAACTTCAATGGTAGCATACCAGATCTTGTACACATGTTAATATACATCTTGGCATGTAGTGACCTATATAAACAATCTAGGAAATAGATTTGCTAGTGTTTGGTTCTGGATCAGGCTAACTAAGCCTTGTAAATTTTACATTCATAAGTAGTGGCTCTCTGACCTCCACCATTATGTTTTGAGGCACTTCATGTTTTACTACTATTTTACACAAGTATATCATAATAAAATGTGAAACTATGTGTGCTCACCCCGTTCCAGTACAGAGTATATTTTATTTTTGTATGTGCATGCATTGTACTTTAAATTATGTAATATCACATGTTACTATAATGGAACTTTCATGTTTCCAGATTAGGTAGGCTAATGACCAGGTGACCTATCGGGGCATACACGGATTGGAATTTTTTTTCTCTCTTCTTGAAAGGGTCATTTAGTGTCTGACGGGACACACTGCCTACTGCATAGCAAAATGGTTCTCCAACTGGCATTCCGTACATGTTATATCACACTTCTAGGCCATGATGACACTGCATGCTTATTGAATGTTTCGGCATGCTCCATGATTTTATATTTATTTATTATATTTATTATATATATACTTTGCCAATTAAAATCAGTCAAATCTACACCTATTCATACATTCAACCAGTTTAATGTTTCGAACAATTTTACTGACATTTTATTATGTATAAAAGTGGATGAACGAACAAGTTCATCTGTAACTCAAGATACATGTATCTTGTATACTCTTCATCGATCTAGAACATAATCCATGAAATTCAGTGGAAAATAAGCATCGCGCAAAATTGTGCATTATACGTCGAATACGCGCTCACTGGATTCGAACATCCAATATGTCGGCATTAAGTACCGCGTTGGATCGATCCGCCATAGCACAAATTAAGACTATTATATTTGGTGTTATTACTTGTTAGTTGGAAAATTTAATATTTTACGTCGCATATAACAATTTTCCAGTCAAATCGCGACACTAAAACTCGAGGTAACCAACCTTTTTAGCAAAGTGGCGCAATCAGGGAATCGAACCCTGACCGTCTGCTCCTGGAAGACAAGGACTTGACTACCATGTCAAGTCTGCCTCTCTTCATTATTTGTGTTTTTAAAAACATTGTATCCTGCGAATCCCTTCACTCGATATTTATATATTGGTTGGTTAGTTGATTGGTGTTTTACGATATTTGTATATTGGTTGGTTAGTTGACTGGTGCTTTACGTCGCTTTCAACATTTTTTATTCATTTATATCACAACAGGAGGAAGCAGGAGGAAACCAACCTCCTAAACATAGTGGCGCAATACGGGAATCGAACTAGGATCGTCGTCACCGCAAGCCAAGTACTTAACCACAACACGAAGTCTGATCCTCAATTTGTATCAACAACACGAGTAAATTACAGCACAATAATAACCGAAAATTTGAAAAATTATATTAAACTTTCCAGAAGAATGTCATTTTATTTGCATTTTGACGTCACTGACGGGAAAGATACAGTCCGTCAGGCATGTATCTAGATATGTACGTCCCTGACATGGTGATATTAGAAATGATTACGACAAAATATTCTCAAAAAGTCAATTTTTTAAAGTCCCTGCATAATCCCTTTAATTAAACACATATATCGACATTTAATTACGACCTGTCCGGATGCCACTTTACTGCATTAGAATGGCTTCCTACCCGCACCTGTGAGACGTTTTACTAGTTGTTTTAACAAGCATATTCACAGCAGTGACATGTACAGCAATTGCAAACAGAAAGGGCGCCATAATCACAGTAAGTCAAAGCAGCCACGTATGCTTGACACTTTTCCCGTAATGAATGGCTTCTTCATTTTCATTTTAAATACAAATTGTGTTTGATACATGCTCATTCCTTCCACGAAATTTCATCGAGATGGCTGAAGTCACATCGTATCAGAGAATGCTCCTCAGCTTACAAGAGGTATGAATTTAGTCAAGACAAGTTAAAAAAAAAAGATAGTACTGTAAAGTTAATTTATTAACCTGCAGCCTTTTTAAAAGTGAGAAAATCTTTTTAAACAAATTATCATACGTAAATCCTAATACCTTTAAATTTTTTATTATGCACAACCAATGATTGTAAAAACTTAAAAAAATATTGTCGATCTTATCACCGTTATCAAAAACACCCTCCTTGTTTTTAAAACAGGTCTAATCTTCCACACGCATGTACAACTTTTACTATTTTATACACAAATTGTATTATTACATTTTCTTTACACTGTAAGTTAAGTTTAGCTATGACAATAAATGATAATGTATTGCATTGGCTACCGATTTAAATTATGTACAGTATGAAATGATAAGACCAAATGATGTCCATAACAAAAAGCAGTGGTGTGATTTTTATCAATTTTAATCATGTACTGTTTATAAAATAATACAAAATACTTTTGTTGCATGCATTATTATCAAAATAACGTTCCAAAACAATCATTTTACACTAAAGAAGGATTTGTAAAAAATATTCAACTTAACGATTGGTTGGTTGGTTGATTGGTGTTTTACGTCGCTTTCAACAATATTTCAGTTATATCGCGACATGGAAGCAGGAGGTTACCAACCTCTTAAACATAGTGGCGCAACCCGGGAATCAACTTAACGAAAGTTATACAATGTTTCATTACATGATTAATTCCATCTATTCAAAAGGATACATTTTCATACCACACCCAGAAACATAGACTACTTTTGAAAGTAGTCTGTGTCTCTGCCACATCTATCTAACAATTGTCTATTTGGCGTTTTCCGAAAAAGTTACAAGAAAGTGAAATAGAATCTTTATGCGCATACTCATGAAAGTGTTTTATAACCTGTCTACGGAATGTGTAAATCAACGACGCACTTTTAAATAGAAGCCATTTGTAGGAACACATGAATTTCAAAAATATTCTTAAAGCAAGAATCAGTCCTCCTCAACTAAGTCTTATGCCAAATTAATCCAAAGAATATTTACTTTGTGAAAATTACGTTTAGCTTGTTAAGTGTCCTTTAATGAAAAGAAAAAATTTTCAACTTGTGAATAAATCCATTTGTTACTCTTGTTCAACATCAACCTCATCCTAGATCTGTAACTGAAAATGATACATAATAAACAACCCCCGCACTACAACTAAATGCAAATCCCGATTCCTGACGTTTGAAGGCATATTAATATAAACCGGAAAACTGGGCCTGTGAGTATATATAAGTATAAAAAGTCCATCAATTATGTGAACATTCCATTTACAATTACACAATATATATATATATATATATATATATATATATATATATATATATATATATATATATATATATATATATATATATATATATATATATATATATATATATATATATAACACAAAGACAAGTACTTAGTCAAAACCGAGGGCAAACACTCATACTGCATATCTGTCCATTCTCATTTAACTGCCTCTGTGTAAATATTTTGCAATGTACTAATAACCCTTACAGCTTAAAATGGTAATACTTAGTAGTCTCTGTCTCATCATATATGTAATAAATTTGTACGTCCAATGGACACTTCAAATGCGGTAGAGGGCACTTTATGCAGCGATATATTACAAATGCATTATAAAATTGAAATGAACTGCGTTATTAAATTTATTTCCTTGTTTTCTGAACTTCAAGTGCATAAAATGATTTTTATTCATGCGATGTGAAAACCTTGACATTATTTTCATAGAAGAATTTTGAATTCCAACTTTTCTTCAGAGTAAATTCTTTTCTATTCAGATTACAATTTATATTTAACGGTCTATTCAGACAGAGACATATATACACATATATGTGTATATATGTCTCTGATTCAAATTACAATATATGTCTAACAGTCTATTCAGATTATAATATATAACAGTCTAATCAGATTACAATATATGTCTAACGGTCTATTCAGATTATAATATATAACAATCTACTCAGATTACAATATATGTCTAACGATCTAATCAGAATACAAAAAGCTGGCGTGGCCCAGTGGTATCGCGCTCTCCTCCTGATTGGGAGGCCGGGGTTCGAGTCCCGCTCTGGTCATGTCGGTGTCCTGTCTTTCTGTCTTTCGGATGTGACAGTAAAAACCGAGGCCCCGTGTCGTGGTATGCATGGCACGTTAAAGATCCCTCACTGCTTTGGGTGGGTCTGTTGCAAAGGTCAAAATTTGTATGCCCCGCATCAGGCAGATGCCGTCACCATAAACGTGAAATACTCGTGGTGTGACGTTAAACAAAAATCAATCAATCAATCTGATTATAATATTTGTCTAACGCTCTATTCAGATACAATATATGTCTAACGCTCTATTCAGATTACAATATATGTCTAAAGGTCTATTCAAATTACAATATAGGTATCATTATAAATTATGGTTTTCGGTACATGTCTTCATATGCATATCCAGATTGTAAATTCTGTTAATTTAACTTCTATCCAAAAGTATCTTTTGGGATAGAGCAATTAATTGAAAGTGTTCCTGTGATTGTATTTATATGTAACTCCTATTTAATCCCGTATCAAGGATCTCACTGATATATCATTGCTTTAACTGTAAAGGAAGTAAGTGTAATTTAGGGAAATGTATTGTCATTGCTGGAAATAACTCGAAATAACAACATACGTCAGACTCACTTTGTTACTTACTTTTGTTCTGTGCTAGATATATCAATTTTTATACAGTCAAATTTTCTGGTCCTATGAAATCCTGATTGTCATAGTGCAAATCATAAAATAAATGTAGATGCATGTGGTATTAATGGCTAATCTTCATGGTCAAGGTAAAACTAATCTTCAAAGTCAAGGTAAAAACGTAAAAATTGATACGTAATAAAACGTCTTATCAAATAGTATACACACGTGAAATATTTAAACTCTATCTCTTACTGTTCATAAGTTATGACCAAGGTCAAAGTTAACTTAAATGTAGGTCAAAATTCAAGGTCAATGTCAAACGATCTGCATAGCAGGACTTATACCCTCTTCCCCTTCCTAACTCTCAAAAACTTATAGTCAAACGTGTTCAAGGCCACGGGGTGAAAAATGTCGGTGCGGACAGAAAGGTCTTGCCACGAGGAATTATACACTTTCGTCCCAGCGAGCTAAAAATTAACAAATGATATTAATTACAGCATTTAAAATGGATACCTTTCTGTTTTATATCAATGAAACACTGAAGTTCTCTTTCTAAACTCCCCCGACTGGCTACGTCAACCAACACGGCATGCAATGACGTTGGATCAAGTATAGTCCGAAATGTCAGACCCAGGCATAAGACGCTTGCTTGGGTCTGACATCTCGGACTAGGTCAGTGACAGGTTACTTTTAACAAAAGTTGTCAGAAGACAACATAGCTCGCCAGTGCTGGCAATAATTATCTCATGGATATCAAATGCAAAGTCTGTAATGTGTTTTGACAAGTGAAAGGTCACAAGGTCAAAAGAGATGGCATCTAATGAAAGCTTTGGTCATAAAAAATCTACATATGAAATATCAAAGCACACACTCTAATGGTTCAAACGATAAAACCTAGAATAAAGTTTGAGAAATGTTGGTCATGGTCATGATGTCAAAAGAGATGACACCAAGCTCATACGGAATTTATTGAAATATCAAAGTCCTATGTCCAACAGTTCAAGTACAAGCCATAAAACTTAGGATATTTTTTGAAAAGCAGGTCTAAGGCCAAAGGTCCAAAGTAATGACACCAAATGGAAGATCTTGACATAATGAATCTACATGTGAAATATCAAAGCACCATATCTAATAGTTGAAAAGATATATCCAAAGTTAAAATTTTTGAAAAAGTATGTCAAAGTCCAAGATCAAGGTCACGAGGTCCAAATGAACGTTCTGGTCATAAAAAAAAAAATAAAAAAAAAATCTTATCTCTAACTGTTCAAAAGATACAGCCCGGGTTAAAGTTTTTGAAACATAGGTAAAAGTCAAATGTCAAGGTTATGACGATGAAGTCGAAAGTGATGGCACTAAATGAAAGCTCTGTTTACGAGGAATTTACCATATCCAAAGTTAAAATTTTTTGAAAAAGTATGTCAAAGTCCAAGATCAAGATCACGAGGTCCAAATGAACGTTCTGGTCATAAAAAAAATAAAAAAAAATCTTATCTCTAACTGTTCAAAAGATACAGCCTGGGTTAAAGTTTTTGAAACGTAGGTAAAAGTCAAATGTCAAGGTTATGACCATGAAGTCAAAAGTGATGGCACTAAATGAAAGCTCTGTTTACGAGGAATTTACCTATGAAATATATAAGTCCTTTCTCTTATGGTTCAAAAGTTATAGACCATGTTATAGTTTTTCACACGGCGGACGCCGGGGTATAATAATGTCAGCACCTCGGACATTTGTCCCGGCGAGCTAAAAAGTAGTCTATGTCTTTGGCATCTAATGAAAAGAGAATGGTGCCGCACTATACTTGTTTGCTTTAGATATAACACTATACATTAATTTCTTTCTTTCAAAAACCAGTTTGGTGACACTGGTTGTTTTACGCCATACCGATATATCACATCTGTCCACTAGCAGATCAGAAAAGTCAGATTATATTTTACTTGTGTCACTGAAACAACATCTCTTCTTTTTACTATTATTATTATTATTTTTTTTTTTTGCCAAAAGCCAGAGCAAAACAAAAGTATTTTCACAAAATCCCCCATCCAATGGTCAATATGGCGGGTGCTTTCTGCTAATGTTACACTGCAAGGCCAAAGGGCAAGTATATAACATATACACAATTCTAGGTACTTGACAAGAAATGAATTACTGAATCAACGCCTTTAAAGTGATTTTTTTCAGTTTTAACAGTTTCTGTATATACAGATCTAAGCATATCATAATAGGGTTTCATAGTAAAACGTTACTAAATACGTTGATACAAATGCACTAGTATACAACGTGTATACATGCGCGGATACAGAGGGGGGTTAGGGGGTCTGGACCCCCCTCCCACTGGAATCTGAAAATTTTACCAGAAAAAGGTAATATTTGGGCATTTTTGGGGTTGGACACCCCCCCCCCCCCCCCTCGTCTAAGAGAAAAATTTACCCTTTTTGGTTGGACCCCCTCTGACAAAAATTTCTGGATCAGCGCATGATATAAGTTCATAACAGCAGAATTCCCAAATACATATATATCACAAACATCCAACAAATGATCATATTATCTATACTAATATCACAAAAAATGTGAATCACCAATTAAGTGTCAAAAACATCTGTTTACAATAAATTGAATTTAACGACATGAAATAATGAATCATAATTTTATACTGTATTCAACCATTTTTACTTTTTTACGAATGATAAAGCATTGAACAGAATTTTTACTCAATTGACTTCAACCTAAACTAAAATTATTCAGCCAAATATTTCTTACATGGATTTCGCGTCATACTTGTCAATCTTTCGCATAACACGTACTTTTATGCTAAACATAACATTTAGTGTATTGATTGCTGGTGTTTTCTCAAGCTAAGATATTTTACACAAGCAGTTGTTTGGAAGAAGTAATACTATTATTCAAATCTATATTTCCCCCCATTTTTCGATTAGTCTTACGTTTTATCGAGGATATACGATAAAACTGAACTTGATACTTCTCGGAAAACTCCTGAAACACGTGTTGAATATTACATCCCATAAACAATTTTCCGTAAAAAAAAGACATTTATAAGAAAACAATGGGAGGTAAACACAACAGATGGATCTTCCATTTTTATCGTTTTGTATATGAAAGAAAGAACCACGTCATAAATATTGTGTATCGATTAATGAACAATGTAACTAAGAACAGTTTGTCTTTAAACATGCAGTACTAGCATGCATTAATATAAATATCGCTGTTTGACGCAATCAAATAAAGGGTAAAAATTCATAGTTGTACTCCTGTAACTAAAATTAAGAAATTAGCTAACTTAAATGAACATTCATGCATTTTCATGTTCAATGACACAACAAAAGTATATGCTAGCTTCCTTACTATTTACAAACTGTGTAAGTAATCGTTATCATGTTATCGCTAATTTGTTCCCTACAAATGACATGATGACGCAAAGTGCAATGACGTAACGCTTTATCGCATCTTTGTCCGAGATGTCGTTCAGTAATGTTTATATGCGTCCTACCTCGTGACATCTAGAGTTACCAGTCCATGATCTTTAAACGTAAATCTATCAACGATTTGTTGCTCTAACGACGTTCATATTGACATAGAGTTTGGGGAGGGGGTCACTGGACACAATGATTCGGTACTGACCGCCGGAAGTCAGGAGAAGGACACAATATTGTATCTAACCTAAAATATTATTTAAGTCGCTCGTTAAGGACTTGTCTATGATCTCGACAGTATATGTAATATCTGTAAACACAAGAACAGTATATAATATAGGTTCAAAGTGGTATTTAACAGGCAAGTTTCATAAGAGGCATGGCACGAGACAACCGTATACCTTTATATCGGAAGCCCCCCCCCCCCCCCCCAATAAGCTATGCACTATTTTATATAGTATAATATATACCCCTTATAAGAAAATACAAATTAAGATAATTTCATTCTGTTATTGATTCTTAGTCAATCAATTCAATACCTGTCAATGACCCCCAAATCCTTGTTATTTCTTTTCAAATGTCTAATGCAAATATTAAATCTGATTTCATACACATTTTATCGTATTAGTATAAACTGAACAAAATCTGACGCGTGAAAAAGGATCTTCTTTTACACAGCAAGATATTTACATTACCTTGAAAATTTATTTCGGTGAATCTGAAATTTATGCATTACTGTACTACATCACTGTCAAATGGCAGAAAGTAAATCTGGCTCTATGCGTCTCAATTTCTATATAAAATTACAAATGTTCTGTAGATACAGAATTATAAAAATAATTGCTGCAGATGTAGAGGTTGAGCGTTTGTCTTACGGTGCAGGCGATCTGGGTTCGATTCCCAGAGGGTGGCGCTATTTAAGGAAGCTGATTACTTCCTTCCCGATATCGCCATATGACTGACCTCAACAAACCAATCAACCAACTTTCTATTTTTTTTTTTTTTTGCATTTGTAAGGAACCAGTACTAAATTAATCCTTAAGCTTTGTCAAAATTGTTATAAAATTGTTGAAGAGAACTTGTTTTATGCAAGGTACCAACATGATAACTATATTGTTTTGGGTGTTCATAGTAGGCAAAAACCAAAATTTGGCATATGCTAGTTTAGTCAAACTCCTTGTAGGTGACTACTAATGGGGAGGAAGAGAAGTGGTCACATTGAACAGGTGGCATCTAAATACTGGTTGATTCTGTTTAAAAAATTAGTAGTAAATGATTGATTGATTTTTGTTTTACGTCACACAACGAATATTTCACGATTATGGTGACGGCATCTGCCTGATGCGGGGCATACAAATTTTGACCTTTGCAACGGACCCACCCGAAGCAGTGAGGGATCTTTAACGTGCCATGCATACCACGACACGGGGCCTCGGTTTTTACCAATCTGATTAAAACCATATCTTTATTCCGCTTCTCTATTTGTTCCACTGCGTACGCAATGGAACAAATAGAGAAGCGGAATAAAGATATGGTTTTAATCAGATTGGGTTTTTACTGTCTCATCCGAAAGACATGACACCGGCATGACCAGAGCGAGACTCGAACCCCGGCCTCCCGACCATGAGTCCGACGCGATACCACTAGGCCACGCCGGCTTAAATAATTAGTAGTAAAAGAACAATGAGGTGGTCCCTTAATGCAAGTGGTCTTTAAAGCAACTTTAATGGTGCATAAATGTGTAAAACCCGATATAAAGTTGACTTTGAATAAATGCAACGGTTTATATGATGTCCACATGATCCGAACAATACTTCCAGGCAGATTAAATATTTCCTTTTACCGCCAATAAACCTAAATTTAACAAATTTCAACTGATAGCTCATCTGGTGTGATGAATTAACGACCCTTTCCTTTACATGTAAATAAGTACATGATGTATTTGTTTTTCAGTCAGCAGAGAATGGATTAACAGACCTATGGTCCACAGCCGTGGCATATTACCAACAATTTCCAGCCCTTTTAAGCCCTATCACAGTACCTAACATAGTACTCCACGACACCGCTAGCATCGACTCCTACAGTCAGAGAATAGTGTCCCATTATGGCATGGCCAGTGGTGTCCCACTCCGAGTACCTCCTGGCGACAACCGTTTATATGATGCAGTGAGCTTAGGGTTATGGGGAACACCGGAGAAAGGCGTAGAGCTGAGAGTGAGAACGTGTCTGCAACTCGTACTCAACCGTTCACAGTATAAACGTCATCTGAAACTCAACCATCATCATCTCCTGTCCACATCTTGCCCATTGAAAGAGGCCTGTGTTAACGTAGCTCTTTATAGGAACTATAACTCAGCATGGGTGTTTCTTGCCTTAGCCCAAATTACCCAGAAATCCATTCAGTCACTGTACCCACCGATCAATGGTCAGGATGACATCATGTTTAACACACTCAACACTATCTTCTGCCCTATAGGAATCTCATGCCAGCCTACTGTTTATGATCTGACTATTCTATGGACGCATACTGGATCAGCTAACCAGCAAATCTGGATTTCCAACCACTTTGTGCCAGTCATCAGTGCTTCAAGTTGTCTCTCTAGATATAGCTCATCCCAAAACAACACAGACTTAGGTACTCGGAAAAAATCAGTGCGTAAACACCATCATAAGAACCATGCCCAATTCTCAAGTGCTTCCAAACAACGACTCAGAGCATCCAGACACCGTTCTAGTGCATCCAGACATAATTCTAGTGCATCCAAAAACGTGTACAGAGTTGTCTTCCAGAGCAAGTACAAATCTACAATTATCCTCCGCAAAGTGCGACCAGCAGTGTGCAGAGAACTGTGGGTGGACCTACCTCTTAAAAGTGATTTACGAGTTTGAACCCTTTTCAATGACTATAATGATGATACAGCTTCAACAATGTGCTTGCTCCATAAGAAAATTCTATACATTGTGTGCATCTTTCAAACACTATGCAATTACCATAATGAAGTATCTTCCATGATGAAAATACATATATATAAATTCTTGAGTGCTTGGCGTCATTCTCAGAAAAAATGTCATATGTTTGTTATTAAACATTTAGATTTTAGAGTAGTTTTATTTTCTTCACTATACTGGGATGAATTTCAATTTCTGCAACTGTCTGCATATACTAGCCTGATGTAGAGAACTAAATCAACTGATACTTGAGCCCAAAATGTCAAAACCGATCACAAAACCTTTACCTTGGTCTGACATACTCAAAAATGTCAGATCCAAGCACAAGACCTATACCTGGGTTTGTCATAGTCCAAATTGGCAGACCCTAGCAGAAGACTTGTGCTTGGCCCTGATATTTTAGACTAGGTTTAATATTAAAGGCCCTGTTATTATCTCGACATACATCTAAATTGACACATAAGTCATGTAAAACTACAACTTAGCTGTCTGATACATCATGCACACAAGTTATACCGCATGTGTTAGGATTATCACATCTGTGTGAATAATCTTACTGTGATAGCTTTGCGATGATATGACAAGGTAACGGTAGTAATATATATCTACATATAGTCCATCACTACATCATTTCAAATTTCCTATAAAGTATCCAATAGTGGAACTCTAGAAACTGTTTATAGAGAATTAGAACTCCTCTGAAGGTGGTACATGTAGTCCAAAATGCTAAATGTTGACCAGACATTTCTAATGCTATAATATATGTTAAAGATGAATACACAATATATACAAAATGTTTTCATTGTTTCCATGCTGAAAGGAGTTAATCAAGAAAAGAATTGAGTATTTTAAGTTTATTTTTGCAAATCAACAATTAATGCTTAATACCTGAATATCTGAGATTATAGAAAAACAGAACAATCCAGTAAGATTTGATTTATTACTTAGAATAGAACAAAATCCTGTATCATATCATTACCAGGTTGTTTATCTATATGTATCAATGTATCAAAGTGATACATATCGATCAACCTCTTAAGGTCAAAAGCATATTTTTCTTGTCATAAAATTAAGAAGTTTCTGTCTCTCACGGTTCAAAAGTTGTGACCAAAATTAAAATTGACAACAGACAAACAAACAGACAGGACAAAAACAATATTCCCCTGATTTAAAAATAAGACATACCAAGCAGCGTATTGATTAAGATAAGAGAAGACAATGGCTTAAGTGATCCTGACCCAGATAATAACTGGTCATCAGAAACCTCCTATCTAAATACAAGTAACTTTATAATGTAATGTACATATATATATATACATGTATAAGTTTATTCTAATTTCCATGAAAAAAAAAACGTTTTAATACATGGTGTGACATGCCTGAACAAAATTGTACAAGCAAATTCAGAGAAGTGTGGTGCCCTGCTTTCGGCATTCTATCAGTAAGGGAGCAGTGATTTGTGACATATCATCACGGTTGTGCATGTCCACAGACACACATGCCAAATATGAAGACCCTACGTCTAATGGTGAAAAAGTTACATTGAAGTAGGTCAAAGGTCACGGTCAAGGTCACATGATAAAAATTTTGGTACAAATGGAAAGGTATTGCAATAAGGGACACACATACCAATTATGAAGACCCTACGTCTTACCGTTTAAAAGTTATGACCAAGGTTTTTGTGACAGACAGATGGACAGACGATTGAGATTTTATGTCCCCAAACCATTGCGAAAAGCTGAGGACAAAAATGAACAAAGGCAATATATATGCAAATTGTTGAATGGTGCTGTAACTCTTTCTGAATGGAGGCAGATGGTAATGTATGGTGGTAAATGCCCTGAGGTGGGTGATACCCCAACATTCTCTAAGATCCTCCATCATTACACACTGGTAACCACTTTACTGCCATATGTGAAATAATTCTAACAAGCCATTAAGCAAGCAAACATGTAAGCAAAATCTGAACAAGCAAATTCAGAGAAATGGGGTTCCCCACTTTCGGGGTTCTATCAGTAAGGGTGCAATGATCTGTGACATATCGTCATGGTTATGCATGTCTACATGTATCTGAAGTGGAACCCTTGTAAAGCCTGATGATATTATACTAGATTCTAACATGATTGAGAATCAAAGGTCACGGTCAAGGTCACATGATAAAAAATATTGATACCAGTGGAAAGGTATTGCAATTAGGGACACACATGCCAAATATGAAGGCCTTACCTCTTACGGTTAAAAAGCTAAGACCAAGGTTATAGTTTTTATGACAGATGGACAGACAGGCAGACATATGGGCAGACGAATGGGATTTAATGTCCCCACTCGAAAAGCAGGGGACAATAAGACAACCCCTAAATCTATTTAGGCAACTAATTTTTAGTCGAATAATATGAAACATTAGATAGGTGTCCCAAGATTAGTTGCCCAAATAAATTTCGGATTATTAAATATATGAATTGACTTACCAAGCCAATTCCTTCAAATGCTGCTGTCACCATCCCAAAGAAGACTGGCAACCCTGCCCAGTTAGCAAAAACCACCGTTTCATGGACTTGAAAATCTAAAAGGATATAAAATTTCTTTAGTGCCTATAAATTCATTTTCATACTTACTGTATAAATGTACAATACACTTAACTTTACATCACACTACACAAGTTCAACATGTTCAAGTATTATTAATCCTTGCTTCCAATGGCTTTTTCTTGTTACTTAACATTAAATAATTAAAAACATATTTAATTAAAGAAAAATAAATTGTATAATTCACTTTTATGAATATAAGCAAGACACACCTTTCCAATCAACTAACACATTTGCAAATTTTTGCAATTCACCCAAAATATGTTTTAAATTCTCATGTTCTTCCAGACTTTTTATAAAATCTACTAATTCATATACATGTATACTTACCTACAAAAATGAAAAATAAAACTGAGACACATCCAATGAAGATACACATGTTTGCTACCATACTAATCCATCCCATTTTTCGTATACTCCTGATAAGTGCAAATATGATGAAAATTGGTAGAGGTGATGCTACAAGAATGACTAGGGAAGGGGATGTGCTCTGTAGGACAGTTCCCAAAATATCAACAGGGTCTTCGTTGGTACTATTTTTTCCAGTGGTTACAGCAGAAGGTAAAGTGGTCACTGAGTGATTAGAATTAGTAATGAAAGCAGAAGAAATCGCTGTTGGTGACGTAGTAACTGATGTGAATTTTGTACTTAAAGTGGTATAATTCACTGTAGTGGTTTCATTTTTTTGTAATTCCACTTCCAGCATACTGGAAAAAGAATGATTTGTTATACTGCGTCCTAACCTATGATGCAGTTTCTGTTTATGATCGACAGGTTGTATATCCAAATAAACTATATCACACCTTGGAGTAAAATTAGATGGAATACTGACATTGTCAATGCCTGGGACTGCATTGATGCATTCCTCATAAGGAAACAGAGCTTGTATGGTGTTTCCAATGAAGATGAAATATCCTACGCAAAAGCAGAACTGAGTGATGGCAATGCAAGCATTGACAACGTAAAGACCAGGTTTTCCGAAACAAATCTGACCAACGTCTCCATATGTCATGTGTTTAGTCATGTGATGTTCCATTAATGATATTTCATCCATGTCAATGATAACTTTCTCCTCATCTGATGTGCTGTCATCTAATGCATCATCCATGCTTTCCTCCGTTTCACTGCCAAGATTATAAGTTGTAGTTTTATAACCATTTCCCTGGTAGGTCTTCCTTTTCTTTTTTGGTGTCGCATCCTGGGAATGTTTGTACATCTCAATGATATGCTGTATGGCATGATATTTTGTTTTGATGATTAGATGACAGCAATGATCAGTCAGGCTTGCAATCAAAACTAAACCACCGATTCCAAGCTAAAAAAAAAATAAATGCTCTATATAACAAGAGGCCCAAGTGGGCCTATATCGCTCACCTGAGTACCTAGATTATCAGTCATGCATGAAGGAAGAATTCATTTATTTTTGCATTAATGTGACTAAGTCAACACAGATTTTGAAAATATGTCAAATTTTATTTCAGGCTAGAATAAAAAACAACACTTTTTTGCACATCCATTCAGGTGATTTTGATATTAAGCATTTCCTTTGTCTCTGCAAGAAGTCATTCAGGGCAACAAGTTAGTCATTTTCTTTAGGTGGGGCCTTTTGTTGACTGATTTCAAGTCTGGGTCATGAACAACAATTGTTTCAAATATTGTCCAGATCTAACTTAAAATTGCCTAATTTCATATGTTGAGTGTTGAGAAACATCTAAAAACTTATTTAGATGTGTAAAGAAATGAAAAAAAAATTTTGACCACAGCTGGATTTGAACCGCTACTCTCCATATTTTAATTACCAAGTGGTATATGTACTATTGTGAGAACTGCTTTTTAGACATGGTGGCATTATCTGTTAACCAATTTGGATGAAATTTACCAAATTGATAGAGGACTTTTGGTACTTCATGTATTCCATGTTTCATTAAAATCTTTCATGTGGTATAACAGCAGAAGTGAAAAATGTGATTGAATTCTTCCTATACACCCTCATTTGGAAGTCTTAAAAAATTCATAGAAAATCCAAAAATTGAGATATTGACAAAATTCTTTCAAAGTAACAATCCTTACCATAATTATGATCACAATAGTCCATAAGAAATCATCATTATCAATTAACTAGGAAATATGACACTTTTTTCTGCATTGAATCACCAAGTCCAAAGAAATGTCGAAAAAAATTCTAAAATTTGATTTTGGAAGGGAACCAAAATGACAATACATCTTCACTCATCCCTCTAGATCATTTCTATGCATTCTGTTTGTCTCTGTATACAGCCCGTATGAAAAAGAATATTGTTAAACGAGGGAACTCTTTTGTGACCTACTCTTGACTATGGTGGCGCCACCTGTAAAGAGGTCTAGACGAAAACAACGGAATTTGAAGAGGATCATAAGTGACTTATTTCTACCAAGATTTATTAAAATCCTTCAAACAATTTTGTAGAAAAAGTTGAAAATGTGAAAAATGGCCAAAACACCCCCCCCCTTTTTTTTTGGAAGTCTTAAACGTAAAATTCCTAATTTCATATGTTGATTGTTGAGAAACATCTAAAAACTTATTTAGATGTGTAAAAAAAAAAAAAAAATTTTTTGACCACAGCTGGATTTGAACCGCTACTCTCCATATTTCAATTACCAAGTGGTATATGTACCATTGTGAGACCTACTTTTAGACATGGTGGCATTATCTGTTAACCAATTTGGATGATCCGCACAAAAAACAAAACCTTTGAAAAGGACTATGAGTACTTGCATCCTACCCAGTTTTATCACAATCCTTCCAGTTGTTCTGTAGATCAAGTTGAAGATATGAAAAATTGTCCCCCCCCCCCCTTTTCTTGGAAGTCTTAAAAAATTAATAAAAAATTCAAAAATCGAGATATTGAAAAAATTCCTTCGCACCAGCATTCCTTACCATAGAAATGATTAAATGAAACCAAATGAATGCATCAATGTTTACTAAAAGAAAATAATAACCCTTTAATGCATTAAAATAACAAAGTCCAAAATAAAAATGAAAAAACGTCGAAAATTTGATTTCGGAATGGAACCAAAAATATCAACACTTCTTCCCATATGCCTCTAAATCATTCCTATGCAGTCGGTTTGTCGCTGTATGCACCCGATCTGAATAAGAAGTTTGTCAAAGGAGGGTAACCTCTGTGACCTACTTTTGTCTGTGGTGGTGCCACCTGTTCATGGATCCTGATAAAGATGACCACATTTATCGGGGACCTTGAGCATTTGATGCATGCCAAGTTTCATTGAATTCCAGCAAGTGGTTCCGAAGAAAAAGTTCAAACTGTGAAATGTTTACACCAATTATCCCACCCCCCCCTTTTTCTTGAAAGTCTTAAAAAATTCATAAAAAATCCAAAACATAAAATATTGAAAAATTTTCTTCGCAGTAATATTTCTTACCATCAAAATGATCAAATTAAACCAAATTAATGCATCAATGTTTATCAAAAGAAAAAAATACCTCTTTTCTGCATTAAAACTACCAAGTACGAAAAACGTAAAAAAAAAAGTCAAAAATTTGATTTCGGAACGGAACCAAAAATAACAACACTTCTTCACACATCCCTCTAGATCATTCCTATGCATTCGGTTTGTCTCTGTATGCCCCCAGTCTGAAGAAGAAGTTTGTCAAAGGAGGGTACCCTCTTTGACCTACTTTTGCTTGTGGTGGCGCCACCTATTGATGAATCCGGACGAAAAACAACAACACTTGTAGGGGACCATGAGTACTACATGCTTATCAAGTTTCATCAAATTCTGTTCAGTGGTTCTGGAGAAGAAGTCGAAAATGTGAAAAGTTAACGACGGACGATGGACGGACGACGGACGGACGACGGACGGACGACGGACGGTGATTGATCACAATAGCTCACTTGAGCCTTTGGCTCAGGTGAGCTAAAAAGGTCTTAGATACAAAACTTAGTTGAGTTAACAATTTATCAAACTTAACTTTATAAAACGATGTAGGACATTAAGAATTTTTCCTTTAACTTAAAGTACAGCACAATGGCTTAGTGATGTGCTTGGCACATGACCATTGGGTCCCCTCTGTGGCTTGTTTGTGCGTTGTCTTTTTGCTGAGATAGAAGAAACTGAGGTCCAGTTACATGTAATTTACAGTTCATGTAATTTGATGGCAAGTAATAGATCCCTCACCACTTCAGGTGGATCTCTTGTTGGAGTCTAAATTTTTGTAAGTCACCTCAGGTAGGTGCTGTCTCCATATGAGTACAATATTCTTGGTGTGACATAGAATTTAAATTAACTGAAATTTAATTAATTTAACTTTGATTAAAAATTTAAACTGTAAAATCTGTATTATAAATTTTCAAAGAAGATGTCACTTGAATCACTTACACCTAATCCACTTTTCAGAAATGCAAACGACACACTGAGATAATTCGAACCAATGAATGCCTTCAGCATATTGGCAAAATCTCCTGCAAATGTATGCCATCTTGGTCTCTCAGGATTACTACAAATAAATTGTACATGATAATTCTACAAGGAAATAAACTGATCTGTAGTAATAGACAGTTTTCACCGAGTCTAAATTTACTAGAGTTACCACCCATAGTCAGCCATATATGGGGTCAAACAAGAGAATTTTATTCATAGTATTACCAATATTAATACCTTTGTGTGGATAGGATTTTCATAATTTTGCACCAAAATTAACAGTTTCAAAATAAATTATAATAATATCGTAATATTTATTGATATGTAAGCAATTTATATTTTCAAAGATGGTTTTAAAGAAATTCAGTTGATATTTTTGTTGGTTTAAGCAGAAAACTTCACACTTTGATCCACAAAATGGCTGACAACAGACAATAACTCTTGTGAATTTTTGCTCAATGAAAACTACAATTTATTTACAGTGGTAAAGTTAGGTGAATTTGTTTTTATTTATAATGGATAGAAACCTGCCATACCAACACTAATTTTTGAAAATCTTCATGTAAAAACTTTAGTCAGCAGAAGACTTAGCATTTTAATAACAATACCATTACTAAGATTCCATTGCATCATGTTATGATACAATCAAAAAGAGATTCTTATACATGTATTGTAATGGGATGGTGATAACTAACACCAAGTAATCCGCTGTCTCTTGAAATTTTCATCCGCTGTCTTGAACTGATCTATGGCATTTACCGGTAATGCATGAAATTTTATGTGTTCTAAACCATTTATGATATGCAAATATGTATGGTCATATAATGGAACCAGCTATAACAAGAGTAGCTATAAGTAATAGGTTACGATGACAAAATTAGAAAGTATCACAATTTTCTGAAGTAATAGTATCCTTTAAGAAAGACAAGAAACAACAAAGAACAATTTGGAAATGTGAAAAGCTTTCAGACAATGACAGACAGACTGCCATTATGGTTTTGACTCAGGTGAACTCAAATCTCTAATGAATCCAGAATAGAACACAAAAAACAACAAGTAACTTTTAAAGACACCAATTTTTTCTGAATCTGTTTTTCAATCTCTGCAGCCAATTTGAGGAAGGTTGTCCAAGGAATGTATTTAATAACCATTTGGGGCCTATGTCACCTGGCCTCAATTTCACCCTTTGATAGATACATGTACATTACACTTGCATATCTAGGACCATGAGTACTTTATCCGTACCACTTAGTTTTATCAAATTCCATTCAAAGGTCTGAGTAAGTTGAATATCTCAAAGTTAACATACAAATGACACATGAATGATGATGGATGCAATTTTCAATTTTCATATTAAAACCTTATGAATCAATAAAGCATTCCATGTTAATACAAAACAAGGAAAAAAAATACTAGGGACAAACAAATTTGAGAAAGGCAAGACATATAGGGTAAGTTGAATAAGCAAAAACACATTTTGGGGGGTTCAGGTCTACATTTTGTACATGGGGAATAGTCTGATAAATCTGATGAAGTGCATTTTTACCATTTGTCATTTTGCCGGGGCATAATGACAAAAATGCCATTCATCAGATTTGTCAGACTACTGCAGAAGCTGTGCTGGTCCAATAGTAGTTCCCAGACATTAATTATGAATTTCTCACACAAGTTTTGTTACAGTAGACCAAATCACATGAAGTTTAATACAGTGCATGTTGGACAATTTATAGTATCCATGCACAAATGTAACCCTCCCTTAGCTTATTACAACAAGAGGCCCAAGTGGGCCTATATCGCTCACCTGAGTACCTAGATGATCAGTCATGCATGAAGGAAGAATTCATTTATTTTTGCATTAATGTGACTAAGTCAACACAGATGTTGAAAATATGTCAAATTTTATTTCAGGCTAGAATAAAAAACAACACTTTTTTGCACATCCATTCACATGATTTTGATATTAAGCATTTCCTTTGTCTCTGCAAGAAGTCATTTAGGGCAACAAGTTAGTCATTTTCTTTAGGTGGGGCCTTTTGTTGACTGATTTCAAATCTGGGTCATGAACAACAATTGTTTCAAATATTGTCCAGATCTAACTTAAAATTGCCTAATTTCATATGTTGAGTGTTGAGAAACATCTAAAAACTTATTTAGATGTGTAAAGAAATGAAAAAAAAAATTTCTCCATATTTCAAATACCAAGTGGTATATGTACCATTGTGAGAACTGCTTTTTAGACATGGTGGCATTATCTGTTAACCAATTTGGATAAAAATTTACCAAATTGATAGAGGACCTTTAGTACTTCATGTATTCCTTGTTTCATTAAAATCTTTCATGTGGTATAACAGCAGAAGTGAAAAATGTGATTGAATTGTTCCTATACACCCTCATTTGGAAGTCTTAAAAAATTCATAGAAAATCCAAAAATTGAGATATTGACAAAATTCTTTCAAAGTAACAATCCTTACCATAATTATGATCACAATAGTCCATAAGAAATCATCATTATCAATTAACTAGGAAATATGACACTTTTTTTTCTGCATTGAATCATCAAGTCCAAAGAAATGTCGAAAAAAAATTCTAAAATTTGATTTTGGAAGGGAACCAAAATGACAATACGTCTTCACTCATCCCTCTAGATCATTTCAATGCATTCTGTTTGTCTCTGTATACAGCCCATATGAAAAAGAAAATTGTTAAAGGAGGGAACTCTTTTGTGACCTACTTTTGACTATGGTGGTGCCACCTGTAAAGAGGTCTGGACGAAAACAACAGAATTTGAAGAGGATCATAAGTGACATTTCTATCAAGATTTATTAAAATCCTTCAAACAGTTTTGTAGAAAAAGTTGAAAATGTGAAAAATGGCCACCCCCCCCTTTTTTTTTGGAAGTCTTAAACGTAAAATTCCTAATTTCATGTGTTGAGTGTTGAGAAACATCTAAAAACTTATTTAGATGTGTAAAAAAAAAAAAAAATTTTTTGACCACAGCTGGATTTGATCCGCTACTCTCCATATTTCAATTACCAAGTGGTATATGTACCATTGTGAGACCTACTTTTTAGACATGGTGGCATTATCTGTTAACCAATTTGCATGAAATTTACCACATTGATAGAGGATTTTTAGTACTTCATGTATTCCATGTTTCATTAAAATCTTTCATGTGGTTTCGTAGAAAAAGTTGAAAATGTGAAAAATGGCCAACACCCCCCCCCCCCTTTTTCTTGGAAGTCTTAAAAAATTCATAAAAAATCCAAAAATTGAGATAATGACAAAATTCTTTCACAATAATATTCCTTACCACAATTATGATCAAAATAGTCATTAAGAAATCATCAATATCAATTAACTGAAAAACATGACACTTTTCTTCATTGAAATGACTAAGTCCAGAAATACGTCAAAAAAGCGTAAATTTCTATTTGACGGATCTTAACCCCGAACACAATTTTTAATAACCCATCTTTATAGATTGTTGAAATGCAATTAGTTTCCCCATTTATGTACTGGTTCTGGAGAAGAAGATGTTTGAAGAGGGGTACCCTTTTGGGCACTTTTGGTCCCGCCCTGGATCCACCCCTGAGGGAATCTGGATCCCGAACACAATTTTAGTAGAGGACCTTGAGTACATCATTTACACAAAGTTTGATCCAAATCTGCAATGTAGTTCCAGAGAAGAAGTCGAAAATGTGAAAAAGTTAACGACGGACGACGACGCCGCCGCCGCCGCCGACGACGACGACGACGGACGACGGACGGCGCACTATGACTATAGCTCACTTGAGCCTTTGGCTCAGGTGAGCTAAAAATCATACATTAACTAGAAATGTTAGGAGTTTTTAAGGACGCGACTCTTTTCAAATGCTTATATTGAAAATATTGCTTAATTTGAACTTATTAATTTATTTTGCATGTCTTAGACTGTTTGATAAAAATAATCAATTGTCCCTCAGTTCCTGCACATGGATATTGAAAGTAGGGCAATATGTGATAAATGAAATAATTGCAGACAAAAAAAGGGGGGGGGGGATTTTTACCAGAATAATAATCTTATTCTCCATTCAAAATCATGCAATATATAAAAAAAATTTAGGATGATTACTAATTCATTAAACGAAAAACCAGCAGTGGATACAGGAACTGCCACTTTCCTGGAACTGTTACTGAGATAAAAATTGAGATATATGTTGAGATAAAAACTTTTACTTCTGTCAAGTTTATGAAATTATGTAATTTCAGTCATATCCTTGGAATGTAAAGAAAAAGGGTATCAAAAATTTAACCTCTTCAGATAAGAATATCCAAGAAATACGCTGTGATAATAATGTATCAACACATATATCATGAGGTGTTTACATGTGTACTGCAGTACAGTATGAATCTGAGAACGAATTCTCTTTCACGGGCTGGTCGCTCGAAAACCTACCTCGTCATTCTTTCCTTTAATTCCAATTACTAAGTATACGTTTTGTGAGTCATCTGTAAGTTCTTGGAATTCAATCCTTATCTAACTGGCTGGGTTCTTCATACCATAGATGTACATTTTATAATATAAGTCTCTGTCTCTACAGTGGAAAAATTCTTGTTGACATATCACGTGCATCCGGAACACCTCGCTCTTTTCCCATGTCGATTATTATATAAAGGAAACGTAGATGTCATCCGAATTCAGATAGTAGGGTATAAAAGTAACGCAAGATATCTAACTCTCTACCCTGAAAACACACGCTTTTCGCGTATTTTGCGAATCGCGCGTGTCTGTGTAGAACTTGATTTGTACAGGGTTAAAATGAAATAAGCATGTTAAAAGGTGTTATTTACCATTTGAAAATCATTTTATTGTGTAGGGCCTTGGGTGAACACGGCCATCTTTCCCCCTCTATTTTGAGTTATTCTTACCCACAAAAAAAAAAAAAAAAAACAACAACAACTTTTCTTTCGTCCTTAAATATTCTCGATATAAGCGTGATATCACGCTAAGATAGAAATTCTCGAAGTGGGACATTCGGGTATTTGATAACGAAAACTCGGAAAATTTGGGTTAAAGCATTGGATTTTATCATAGAGAGCAATGTGTATTCAGGGAAGAATTTGGGTGAAAGGGAATAATTAAATATTTTACCATGCAAACAAGTGAATTTTGAATACATGTTTTACAATTTTTTTCCCGATCGTATTTAAGCCCAGTTTAGAATTTATACAGAAGAACTAAAAGTTGTATAAACGATAACGATAAACCCCGACTTTTACCCCAAGTGTCATGGCCTAACTCCTCGCAGTGGCGGATTTAGAGGGGGGCCGCCCCCTCCCCCTTTTGGTCACATATTTACTAGTAAAAATCAAGATTTTGCCTCAAAAATGGCTGAGAAGTTTGGCTAATACCACAGCATTAGGCCCCCCCCCTCTAATCGGAAATCCTGGATCCGCCACTGCCTCGGGATCTACGTAAACCAATAGAGCCAGTGACGTCACGCCGACTTCGAGAATGAAGATAATCCCCCGAAATATTCCGCAGATGACCTATCTGGGGACAAACTCGGTGTTTATCAGTCATAGACTGCATATTGGGTTGTGAGACCAATACGACTTCGAGAATACAGAAACATCTCTCGCTTTTAGTTGGGAACTCAACAAATGTTTTTGTTTTTGTCACATGCTTTATTTAGAACTGTACCATTTCTGTTGATACAGATGTCATATGACTTTTATCTTGTATTTAAGGTCAAATTATTGCTTGTGTGTTCCTTCGTGTTTTTGAAATGAAATTGTCCCTTTCATGCAATATTCACATTCGGGTCTTTACAGAGTTCATATTTTTAAAGAAATACTGTCTTCCACATCTAAATGAGCTGTCAATATAGAATAAAAATGAAATGTAACAAAAACTAATCACACTTGGTAATTTGTTGTGTAAATAATTGGCGTGTCAACTAACTGATGGTTTAGATTCTGTACTGAACTGAACTGGTAATATTTGAAATAAAAGCTAAGATGAATTTGTTTTTTGTTATTCATTTTATTACACCAAAGAAAGCATTTTGATGATAACATTTTATTACACATTTTCATGAAAATTCTATATCTATTTTATTTTATATCTATAATAGATTACAGTCATATCAATACAATCAGAGACTATACAATGAATGTCAATAATATTCATTATTATAAAACGTTTCATGGGAACGAATCATCACTTTGACATAGTCTCTGAAAGTATATATATGTCTCTGTCTGGGGTATGTAAATAAATTGAACATATAAATCAGAGACATGTATACTTTATATGTGTCTCTGATATAAATATATTATACATGTACGGTGGCCGGATCGGCTTGGTATGCAAAAACATATAACTCGAATATACATATAATATCAATATATATTACCAAGGATCGACTTATATGAGTCCTTGATATTACATGTATACGTGTACGATGACCGGAGTGTCTGGGATATTTGTGGCCGGACTGACACGAGGCCGGATAGACTGGAGACAATAGGTAGTGACCGGATTTGATTGTGGTCGGATCGTCTAGAAATCAGCTTGAAACATGTCAGAAATATTGGGTAGATCCAAAGTTTTCCAGATTCTCGAAGTCGAACATCCGGGTATTTGATAACGAGCATTCGGAACATTTGGGGTAAATGAGAGCAGTGAGTATTCCGGGAGAGATTTTGGTAGAAAGGAATAATTAAAATATTTTATCAATCAAACAAGTAATTTTGAATACATATTGTCCCAACTTCCGATTTTTTGTATTTTATAAGAAACCCAATTTAGAATTGATACAGAAGAATTTAAAGTTGTGTTAACACTAACGATAAGCCCCAAGTGTTATTGCAAGTCTACTCGGGTATCTACGTAGACCAATACAGACAGGGACGTCACGCCGACTTATAGAATTGACAGTTTCTCACAAATAAACTCGATACGACCACCGTAAGAAACTTTGTGTCTTGGATCAATGATAGATCGGTATAAGACTTACATGTTTGGCTTAATATTAATAAACTGTAGACATTCAATGTGAAAAAAATCCGAACAACTCTCGAAAAAAAAAAAAAAAACCCTTATGTGCATCCCTTCATTCTCGGGGCTTCTCAGGTCATTAGCAGGTTAGAATTTTGTTTTGTACCGATTAATAAAATTGTGTTTCATTGGATGAAACCTCATCAACCAATGAGAGGACGGATTATCGAAAACGGCGCTGTATTCAACGCAAAGAAAACAAAGCATAAAAGTAACATTTTGGGATATTTTAATATAAATCAAGGTAAAATACATCAGAGAATAGAAACATTATACTCTAAATAGTCAACAAAAGACAGGAATGTAGCATTGTGAAGGGGACCGCATTGTGAAATATTGTCAGTATTAAAACAAAAATCAGAGAAAATTCGATAAATTGAATAAAATAAACATTTACCAGACCCATCAGTCAAAAATGGGGTGTTCTTCATCCAATGGAGGAACTTCCAAAGAAGGAGGAGATAGGCCTGCATTTCCCTTTATTTAACGACGAGGAGTGTACGATACGGACACCCATGTTTAAACTTTTATTAAAAAGTTTTAAAGCTTTGCAGTTTGTAAATAGAAAGTTGGCAAAAAAATCAGTTAAGACTAGTTTTAGTGCATGCTCCAGTCTCATTTTACTGATTCCAACTGTGTTTCTATACACCTCGTAACATATGATGAAATCGGAAAATTCATACAGGCCTATTCTCGAAATCTGCGTGACATCACACTAAGGTATAAAATGGAGATACTCCCCGAAACATTCCTAGAATGACCTGGGGGATAAACTCGGTATTTATCATAGAACGTAATGCAACTTTGCTGAATTATAGTTTGAGCACAAGAGCTGAATGAGTCTTAAAACTTTTAAAATTCATTGAGGAATCCCATGACGATTGACCCCCTTTCCTTCTTTGAATTTTATATGACCGCAGTTTGCAAAAATGAAATTTCAAAATATCGGATTCTTCTTAGAAAGCGATGATAAATCCCGAGACTTATCCCCCAACAAATATGATGCAAATTGGGTCATGTGACCAGTCTGATTTCAAGAATAAATGAATTTTGCAGGAGATCAGCTTTGAAATGAATTATGGTTGTTTCGGCACCAGGTTTTTTCGGCACCTATTATTGTTTCGGCTCCTGATATGTATGTTTCGGCACCTGGTGATAAAAATCTGGTATGATGGACCAATATTTCTTGTTCTTGATATGTAATGATATTTTCATTGAGAGTCACTCTGAGAGATAACCACACCACTTGCGTATTATATATAACTGTCACACCCAGGGATCTCGTTAACGCGCGTATTTGCGTCCCTGACGCGTCAAAATCGGCCGGGACGCACGATTTTCAAAAGTGGTGAGTCCCCGGGACGCGTCCCTGTTACCCCCGCATGCGGCTAATAAATTTATGACATTGTGCTGTATCGCCGCGTAAGCCGTGTATTAATTGATTTGTATTAACCGCGGGAGATAACGTTTCGGGCAGTCCGTCGGCGGCAGTATAAATTGTCCACTCGACCCTATTACATGCCCACGATGCCACCGGCGGACAGTTGAACGCACTAATTGTAGAACTAACAGTGAATAAGGGTGAATTTAAAGACCTCATTGTACATGTATAGGTGGGAATTTCAGAAATCTATCACAAATTTAATACCAGACCAAATGTCTAAAATGGCATGTTGATTCAAACACCACTTCATTGCATATTTTAAAAAAGAATTACGAGTCTTTGTTTTCACAGTTAGTTTCACTAATGATGAAAATCTGTAAGAAATTGCGACATCTTTATAGATGTAAACAGTGCAACTGTTATCATGTTTTCTATATCCTGGATTGTCACTGTCTAATCGGCACGCGCTGGACAAAAAGGATTGAATGTGTTGACATTTCAGGGTCATCTACACAAGATGATTTGTTTTATGAGTTATAGTTGATAGGGGATCTAAAGAATCTCAGAATGGTGGACAAAAGCATGTGTTTAGCCATCAGAATACGTACGGTAATGATTTATTTGAACCTCAAAATGCCTTACTATTAATAAGTTCAACGCACTTAAATATATAAATGATACTTAAAGACTTCGGCGGTTTGTGCGGGTCATTATTAAAATTAGCAGTTACTGCAAAATTGCAATGACAGCTTGGGTCAAACATAATTTGGGTTACAATCGGTAAATTTATTAATGCCAACATGCCTGCTGACCACTCAATCCTTACATACGGCGACAAGGTCCTTAACTCACTGATCAACAACCCAACCCACCTACCCACCAAGCTGATGCGGATCCAACAACTGTGAATTCAACACCGAGAAATCCATGAAGTTCATGGACATGCGTAGCCGTAGGAAGTGAACAATGTGCTATGATATGATTTGATTTGATTATCATCTGTATATAATGTATGATGGTGCTTGATTTTCCATAAGAATTGTTTGTAGTGCTTAGACCTTAAAACTTCTTTTGCTATATATGATACAGTGCTTGACAGTTTATTATTTATAACATGATTAATAAATTATCATTTTATGTGATTGTTACAAATAAATAATTAAGCAAAAGAATCTTTTCATTTTATGCCCAGTGCTTAGCAGTCTGTTAAGGTGGTGTCACACTTATGTTGAAGTTAACGGAAGAGATATTGTAGAACACATTGAGTTTTGAACACATCATGTGTACATTATCTGCTTTTCATGCTTAAACAACAAAACTATCAAATTTATTGACACTTAATTAACATAATTACCATGAAAGACAGATAATCTGCACATACACCTATCAAGACACAAAAAAACTATATATGTTGAAGTTTACTTCGGGACTCATCAATTTTAGAATGAGACTCACCAAATTTTGGTGGGACTCACCATTTTCAAAAGTGGTGAGTCCCAGGACTCACCATTTCAGAACCCTAATGAGAACCCTGACACCAAAGAAAATATATGATTATGTATGGACAGCAGTTGTTTATTGATTTGTGTATTGTTTTTCAGTAGTATGTACATGTTATTTTTTCAAGTTACATATGTACACTACGTGGTGGGTTCTTTTTTTTGTTTTTTGATGGGTGTGTCTTTATCCTCAAATGAAGATCGCCGTCATATATAAGTACATTTTCATGAAAAGTAAACATAACCATGCCACTTCTATTTGCTCATGATGATCTGAAATTATATATATACATGATAATTAAGCCATAAATAAACTTTATTATTAACTAAAATGTGTAGGTGATGAAACTGTGTTGTTGGGTGCCGAAACCATTTTCATTGAGTGCTGAAACAATTTTGAACAGGTGTCGAAACGTCCTCTAAATTAGGTACCGAAACAACCTGGTGCCGAAACATCCTGTACCCCTTTGAAACATGTTACATTAAAATGGAATGGCCCCTGGGATGGGGGAAAATGGGCGGGGTTGGAAAGGTTTTCCGGGCTTCTATTCCTTAACTAAAGGGGGAACAAAACTTTTGATGGTGTCATATGAAAGGATGTGGCTTGTAGTTGTACATGTGTGTTTCAAAGTTGGGGTCAGGCCCCTGGGGTGGGGGGAAAATGGGTGGGGTCGGAAAATTTGTCCGGGCTTCTCCTTAACTAAAAGGGGAACAAGTTTTGATGGTGTCATATGAAAGGATGTGGCTTGTAGTTGTGCATGTGGGTTTCAAAGTTGGGATCAGGCCCCTGGGGTGGGGGAAAATGGGCAGGGTCGGAAAGGCTTTCCGGGCTTCTACTCCTTAACTAAAGGGAAACAAAACTTTTGATGGTGTCATATGAAAGGATGTGGCTTGTAGTTGTGCATGTGGGTTTCAAAGTTGGGATCAGGCCCTTGGGGTGGGGGAAAATGGGCAGGGTCGGAAAGGCTTTCCGGGCTTCTACTCCTTAACTAAAGGGGGAACAAAACTTTTGATGGTGTCATATGAAAGGATGTGGCTTGTAGTTGTACATGTGTGTTTCAAAGTTGGGGTCAGGCCCCTGGGGTGGGGGGAAAATGGGTGGGGTCGGAAAATTTGTCCGGGCTTCTCCTTAACTAAAGAGGGAACAAGTTTTGATGGTGTCATATGAAAGGATGTGGCTTGTAATTGTGCATGTGGGTTTCAAAATTGGGATCAGGCTCCTGGGGTGGGGGAAAATGGGCAGGGTCGGAAAGGCTTTCCAGGCTTCTACTCCTTAACTAAAGGGGAACAAAACTTTTGATGGTGTCATATGAAAGGATGGGGCTTGTAGTTGTGCATGTGGGTTTCAAAGTTGGGGTCAGGCCCCTAGGGTGTAGGAAAACTTAGTTCTTCTTTCACACATCATTACCACCGCATTAAAACATGATGCAGGCGTACATATATCATGCACCCGTTAGGGGTGCCCTATTTTTTCACAAACTACTTAAAAATTGAATCTATATGTAATCCTAGTAAGAAAAATTTCGACGTAGACCCAATGTCATTTTTATGTCTTGCTCAGAAGTAAAGGGCTATCCAGAAGTAAAGGGCTATCGCTGAGAATACTGTATATGTATTCCTCTTCTTTCTTAAAGATGCCTACCAGCTTAGGTGACTTGAGAAAATTTATGTTTGGAGATTTCGAACATGATGCAGGAGATTCACACAGAGTTTCACCAGCCCAGGAGCTGATTGTTATGTCACCAAGCCTTGATGAAACTGACTTAGATAATCTGAAAAAGACTGAAGACATCTGGACAAAAATCAGTAACTTGAGACAGGAACAGCTTCTATATGTCAAGAATAGAGTTCAAGGTAAGTAATTGAGTTAGTTTATAAATTGACAGCTGATAGCAGTCAGGTTTAACAGAGATATATATACACAGAGACTGGAAACTCCTGTTAAAAGCTATATAGCCCTCTTAGGTAAGTAACATTTCCCGACAGGCATCCAGATAAACCAGATGTCAGCCATATTGTTCTTGGCGTTGGTTCACTTGAAACTTTTAAGCTCGTAAAGAAGAGAAATTAGCAGCAATCTTCTAACAAAGGTTGTTCAGTTAAGTAAAAAAAGCAATATACAAACCATTTGAATCATTAAACATTTCATTTATGGTCAATTCAAGTTGAAACCATAACCCCAATCAGAAGCCATTTGATGGTGATAGACCTGTGAAAACATTCACTCAGTTGCAGTCAAATAATTTACGCAATATTCAGAGACAGATACTTTCAAAATATCTGTCTCTGAAATATTGAAGCACATGTGGCCCTTTTTCATTCATAGCACCTTCATTATTTAAGTTATAGTTCTTTAATTTTCTCTTGAACTTATTATAAATCATGCATAATTACACCGCCAAGTGTGAAGATCTCGTGACATTTTTCTCCTCACTACCGACCCCATTGAGGAACGACCATGGCGAGAAAATTTATAAAAACAACAAACATAATATCCTCTGCATGACTAAATTCACATGTTTGTGTTCAGAAAGGTTTTCAGACACATTTTATACCACTGAGTGTGCAAAACTTTGTTTGTTATTTGATCTTAACCCAATTTTACACAAGGCAGTAAATCTTCTGTCTTTTTTTTACCAGAAAACCAATAGCATACTATTAGCGACAAAGTAATCTTATTACCTGTTGATATATTACTTGTTTTATATTTGAAGTCATTTTATAAACATAAAAGAAGTTATAATTGCCATTTTAGTACAAATTGAAGATGTTATCAACACATAATTAGACATATTGCAATGCAAATTTTCTTCAGCCGCCCAGATCACCATTTTCGTTTTACTTCTTTATATAGGAGGGAGTAAAACCGGGGACTTCCTAGAAATATACATTGTAATTCCCTGGTAATACAGTTCATATCACCTCAAGTGTGCATATAAGATAAATTATTATTTTGTTTTATTATTTACCATCTGAATTTTTAAATAAACACTTAATTGTTATTTACTGCCCATGAATTGAATGACAATGACAGACGCTGGTGCTTCCCATGTGATAATGCTGATTAATAAAACAAACAGTAGTAAAGGCAGTGACATTGATTGCTTATATCAGCAACTCGTGAATGGCAACAAACGCTGTGAAATGAGTAAATATATAAAGAGAAATAAACATTTGGGAAAAAAGCAGGAAATGAAGATGTCTGACTAAAAATTTTGTTTTTAAAAGTATTCTTATAATGATTAATGATACAAGTGTGTATCCATTTTGTTAGAAAGAAAAAAGAAAATATCATTCCTACACATCGATAAAATTAACATAAAAGGTAAAGAAAAAAAGTAACAGGTGATTGTAGAATTTGATTCGAGATGCTATACATCCCCTCGTTATATCCGATGAGTTAAAATCGTGTATTGTAGAGCTTGGTCACCAGATTAGCATAACAAAAGGACATGCATCATACTCCGGATGTAGTGGGGGACTTCCAGTCTCTGTGTATATATGTCTCTGGGTTTAAGCAGTCTGTTTTTGATAAATTGTCATTTCATGGAAACAGCTTGACTAATGATAAAATATTTTATTCTGTAAATTCATTGTTATGTAACCTTTAATTATTTTTCTTATAAAAAAGTTGCTTGAAAGTTGAAAAAAAAGTTCTATTCTGTTTAACATCTGTAAAGAATGACTCGCATGCACACTGTTTGTAATATATTGGGAACCAAGAATTGAGCAGACATGCATTGATATTTTGGTTGCAATTCAACTCCAAGTGTGTTACTAGATCTAGAAATAATATGTCATGATAACTGTGAGTAAGGTTCAGTGAGTTGATGGGTGAATATATTTTACCCATTTTTTTTTTCAAAATAATTGTCACTGATAATCTTTGGAAAAAAACTTAGATTGATGTCTTGAGTGATTTTGGGTTTGTTTGTCTAACACATTTGTTGTCTGTACCACATGCTGTAAAAATATTTCTAAATGGATGGTGTAGCATTTTCATTTCACACAATTCTTATCGGTCAGAGCTTTCATTAGCCAACCATAAGGCAAAGAATTTATTTGAAATTTTAATAAATATATACATTGTACATGTACATGTAATTTGTTGGCAGTAACTAGTGAAGAAGAAGTAGCAGAGGAAGAAAAAATTGCATCCAATAACACTATAGAAGATTTAACGGCAAAAGAGGTACAACTAAAAGAAGAAAAACAGCAGGCACAGGACCACCTAGAGAATCTTATGAATAAAAATGAAGAATTGAAGAAAATCATACGGAAGATTGGTGCTGAGCAGGATGCCCTGAATGCTGAATATGACAAAGTGTGTAAAGATACAACCAAGTCCTTACCTTTTGCCAGGTAATTCTTTCTTGTGCTAGGCATATTTATATTATTTTAAAAGGTAAATAGTGATTTGTATGCTCCTGGAATCAGAGCTTTGGAGGCATATAGTTTTTGGTCTATCTGCTTGTTTGTCTGTGACCTAAATTTCTAATATTGGTCCTAATTTATGTTCACACCAAATCTTTATCTTTACTTTAAGCATTTTACGTTCTTAAAAGAGTACATGTATTACGAAAGAAAGAGAGAGAGAGAAAAAAGAAATCAGCATTTGTTAAGAAGAACATGTATTGAATGTAATACATTGTTTATTTTCTGCAGTAAGTCATCATTAAAGGACCATGGATTTGTGGTGAAGTGTTAAAAATAGATCCTATTAACTTCTTATCCAGAGGAAGGAACATTAAGAGGAAGCCAAACAGTTAAATTGCCTTCATGAAACAAAGATGATTTTATCAGATATTGTATAATCTTTGATGCAGTTTTGATCATTTTATCATGTATTTTTCATTTTTTATTTTAGGCAAAAAGTGAAACTCTACAATACAATCACAAATGTCAGGTGGCATTTTGACTGTGAACCACACAAAATTGAAGGATGTATCCTTTTGAAATGCATATATTTTGATTTTGTTTCTATTGATACTTAAAAAAGTGAAGATTGTATTGCAAATGGGATTTTAAATGTGAATTTTAATTAGATTACATTCATGTTTATAATTTAAGTGATCAAATAGTAATCAGTAACTTTAATTTTAAGAATATTTATAGTGAAATTTATGTTGGTAATTTGACATAGTGTATAACCAGAAATTTTCGCGAGTAAAAATTTTGTGACACATGATCAGAAAAGCCTGTCTTTATTTTCACGAATACAATGGTTTGCAATTTCAAAAAAGAAAAAAAAAGTACATATTCTTTAACTATGAAATAAAAATGACTCTCGTCAAACAACTTGACAGAAGACAAGCTATACTTGCATCTCTCTGAATCAGTTTACCTATATGTATAACTGCACTTGTTCTCGCTCAAATCATTGCCTTTTAGCTGGTCGGTGCAATCGACAGAATTGTTGAGTAAAGGAAACGTTTTGACTTGAACGGATACCTGTAATTTGTTAACGAAAGCAGTTGAAAGTGATGAGTTTTTTTTACAACACAGCAGATAAAATTCATCAATTTTATTCGACACATATAATTTTTTCAACATACTGAATCATTTTTTCCTCGTTTGCTCAATGGTTTTTGGAATGAGTTATACGGAATTCGGAAGGGAATCAGAATTTTAGGTGGCACTTATCAGCCTTCCTGCCATAAGTGAGCATGGGAAGGAACACTCTGTCCATTGACCTACCGAAAGTACTTTATCAATTAGGGTTATAAAATTGTACATACCCGTAATTTGAGTTTGTCGCCAATTTCCTAGATTTCTACTGGTTTTGCCCCTTAGACATCCATGGTCCATTGAGAAACGGGGGTGATATTAATACCAGTTTGGTCCCCATTTTTTGGAGTACAAATTTTCACGGAAACTTATTTTTGCATGTTCAAATTACTCACGAAAATTAGTACCTCACGAAAATTTCTGGTTATACGGTATTTGAAGCTTGTGTCTTTCATGATATCTTGATCTAAATCTTATTGCAAGTATGTCTTTTTGTATACCTGCATAAAAAGGGGGCGTATTATGCTAAACTGCGGTTGTCTGTCTGTGTGTCTGTCAATCTGTCCTCACTGTCTTGTCTTTGCAACTCCTCCTAAACTCTTGGGAGGATTTTGAGATTTTTATGAAACTTGATACAAAGAATGAACACTATATGTAGATGTGCATATTGCAAGGGGAATGCTGTTCAAAAACATTTACAGGAGATGTAGCCCTTGGACTTTGATTTTCTTAGATTTTTCAATGCAAAATGCCACGTTTTTGCAACTGCTTCTAAATCCACAGGGGAATTTTGATGAAACTTTGTACAAAGAAAGAACATCGTATAAAGATGTACATATTAGAAGGGGAATGCTGTTCCAAAGATTTACAGGAGTTATGACTCTTTGACCTAAATTCTGCTATGCAAAATATTTTGTCTTTGCAGCTCCTCCTTATCCCTTTGGTGGATTGATGAAACTTGGTACAAAGGAAGAGCACCTTATGAAGATGTTCATATTGAACAGGAATTTTCACATCTGAAAATTTCATGCAAATGGAGGGGTGTCAATGTGTTATAGTATTTACGTGTACCAAATTCTTTATCCATCATAATAAAATGTGGATGTATCATGTACCAGTTTAGCGGTGCCCTATTTTTATGCATTTGATGTCGACAGTATTAAATTTCTTCTTTTTATGGTCCCAGTCTTGTAGAACAAGGGGGCATATAGCGTTTGGGTTGTCCGTCTGTCCGTCCACCTGTCATTCCGTCCCATTCCGTCCTGCTTTCAATAAAAGATACATAACATTGTAAATATAGGTGATAGGGCTTTCATATTTCACATGTGTATTTCTTACGGTAAAACATTTTGTTTTGTACAAAAATATTTGATTTTCTGACCTTGACCTTGGAATTTGACCTATATTTAGGGAAAAGAACTTTATGCTGTAACTTTTGAATGCCAAGTGACAGTTTTAATATATCACATATGCATATCTTGCAGGAATACCTTTCTACTAGTGGAAAAATTTTTTGACATTGTGACCTTGCCCTTAGGGTTTGACCTAGATTTAGGAAAACAATAGTTCATGCTATAACTTTTGAATGGTACGTGATAGGACTTTAATATTTCACATGCATATTTTTTGTTACAAGACCTTTCCATCAATACCATAATTTTTGACCTCTTGACCTTTGATCTACATTTAAAAAACTTTAATATTGGTTAACCGTTATAACTTTTGAATCATGAAAAAAATGAGGCTTTCATATTTTACATGTGTGTTCCTTGTGAGAAGACCTCTAATCCGGTACAGTAATTTTTGACCTTGAAAACGTAACTATGAAGTTTGCCCTACATTTCAAAAGCTTTAACATTAGTTACAACTTTTGATTCATTAAGAGGTAGGGCTTCCGTATTTCACATGCATGTTTCTTGTGACAAGACCTTTCAGTCAAAACAGTAATTTTTTACCTTGTGACCTTAACTGTGACCATTGACTTACATTTTAAAAAAGCTTTAATATTGGTTATAACTTTTTAATCGTAAGAGGTGTTGCTTTTATATTTCACATGTGTATTCCTTGTGACAAGACCTTTCCATCGGAACAATAATATTTTACCTTGGTACCTTGAACTTTGACCTATGTTTAAAAAACTTTGACATCAGTTACAACTTATGAATCGTAAGAGGTACAGCTTCCATATTTCACATGTGTATTCCCATTAGGTGGGGATGTAATTAAGATATAGGACATTGCAAAATCTGTTGCTGCCTGGGGCATTTATGTTTCACAAACGCATCTTGTTTGCCTTTGTCTTACCCATTGTACATGTAGCATAACGTAAAATCAGTTCTTTTTTATTGATGGACAGATAATTCAAACATATTCTAATGAATCCAGTTATTGTTAGTATGTAGATTTTTTTTACAATAGAATTTTTGATAGGCCTTTTATACACCAAAACTTACAAAAGATGATTTATGAGAAAAAAAATTGAATTACCCAATCAGTTGTAGAGAATGATCTTTTTTTCTGTAGGAAATTTGACAAATTTATGAAAAACATGCAATAAATAATTAAACTGTGGTTAGAATTTTGACGAAAATTCATAAGATTGTTTTTCTGGATGATACACAAAATTTATGAAAAAACTGAGAACTATTTCTTAATCATTTTGATGGAGCACCACATCAAAAGTTAATAAATGTCATAATTTCTTACCGCTAAAAAAGCGTTCTTTTTTGTAAAAATACTAACAGCTAGTATATGCCTCCCTTGGATGAACAGACAAAATGGAGACAATATTTAAAGTTGATAGAAGATAGAAATAGGATAAAGAAACCTTTAACAATGTGCACTAATTGTATGCACACTTGTTTTATAGTCCACCATGTTAAACTGAGCTGGTTTCTGAGGTATCATTTTAAGTGATTTTATTACTCAGCTGAACTGTAACATCTAGTAACTAGAAATATTTCTCTTCACTAGTTCATTGATGGTTGGCACCATGAGTAAATTGTGTATCACATTAAATTATTATCCTTAACTGAACTAAGATGTTGCAAACAAGGACAATGTCAAACCTTTCTCCCTGAACAGCAAACAGGTGTCAAAGTTCTTCATTGCAAACTACCTATGGGATTTACTGGAAGAAGACTGGTAGCAAACCAGCGTGAAAGGAATCTCTTCTGTTATCTAGACTATTCATGTGAAATGTTGATTACCTTATTTTATTTCAAAATGTGATAAACTTTCCTTTCTTTGAAAACCAATTTATTGGATCTCTTTCATACCAGTGTTATCTTACAAAGCTAAAGGGTATTGTTACGATACTAACCTTTAATGTTAAAGGCACAGGAGAAAGAGTTTTCATATTTGGATAGGGTGAGGCAATCTCTGCCAGCGGGTGCTGTCAAGATCACATTTCCCTCAGGTTTCAGCTAGAAATAATCTGGCATGTCACATAATTTACCAAGTGATGATACTGTATTCAAAAAGGCATCTCGTTGCTTCTCCTTAATTTTATTTAGGTGTCATAATTTTGTTTTAATACATGGCCATTGTTAGCACATGAAGTAAGAGTAAGGCGTAGGAAAATGAAAGGAAAATAGTCCTTTTTTATTTACAATTCAATTAACATGAGGCTAAACAAAGAAAACAGAAATCCACTTTTATTGTTGTTTATATGTTTCAACTTGAATAAATCTATATGATCTATATGTCTAGTTGAAATGTGAAAATATTCTGCATTTTACAAGATTCTTGTAAATTAGCTGACCACAGAGGGAAATTCAGACTAGAAAGCGCCCTCTAGTGGAGATTGAGAATGAGGGTAATCTAAATAATACCACATTGGATCTGACTGTAATCTGGGTTTTTGGTTTTTATAAAAATGTTATTGAAGAGATGAACACTATCGATAAAAAAAAATGTCCACCATATTTTTGAATGACGGTGTTCCTGTCATTTGGTTTATACATTCTGACTATGACATAAGTGTTTATAATAGATATCAATTATAAATTTGCATTAATTGTGACATTTTAGGTTTTCTGGTCATCAATCTGAAAAATCTTAAGGATTTCATTCTGCTTTTAATTTTTATTTTGAAGTCATTAGATTTGTTTATATAAATCACGTGTAGTTAGAGGTAGGATGTTTTTTTAATTGACTAGTATTTGTTGTAATGGAGGCTATCAAAAAGTACCATGGATGTCATTGGGTTATTGATACATTGGGCGATATCTACATTTATAAAGATAGACCATAGTACTTCTGATTTTGACTCGATAAAAAATTCACCTCCAAAACCAAACATTTTCTGATGACAACTATGTACATACTATGTACATATATAAATATATGTTAAGTGGTTTCTTGTACATGATACTGTTAGATATTGATGTAAACATCACATGTATATATTTGTAAATATACTGTACAGACCTTATTGCATGTTTTTGTTGTGAATTATACTGTACCGTATGTTGTGATTGAACAAGGCAAAGTGAAGTGAGGTGTTGAGGAGACATCTGTAGGTAAGACCTGAATATAAGTACATAAGTAAGTGTAATACACATCAAACACATGATTCAGAAGTTAACTTTTTTTCTAAGGGGATGTGACCCATTAGCCTAAAACTCGGATATCTATTCTCAGCAAAAGAAGATTGCAGAAGTATATATGAAATTCCTTGATGTCTGTTTGTCCACATATTTTCAAAATCCTTCCATGGATTTTAACAGAACTCGGTACGATTAGAGGAAAATCACAATCAATGTGTTATTTTGGATAAAGAGGATTGTAGTGTATTAAATTTTTCAGGCCAATTAGGTATAATTTTCTATTGAGAAGATCAAGGAATGGTGTTCCAACAATATTTTAACTAAAGAGGAGTTTCAGCATTCAAATTCCCTCTGAACTACTCACATCCTGCATATTATCAAATGCTGGAACTAAGACTAAGATTTCTAGCTGTGGAATGAAAGTGCTTGGAAGATCAATGTGAAAACAAACATTTTATTATGTATTGAAAGAACTATGGGTGGACTGAAACAAAAATAAGTACAACTTATTTGTCAGTGAGGTTTTGAACCTGCAACCATCAGATTTTAATAAATTGTTTGGCAAGTACAAGTTTATTAATATGTCTTGCATAAAATCATGGGACACAGAATTTTAACCATACAACAATGACTAAACTTTGAATGATATTCATCAACTGTGTTTGCAAAGAAGAATACATTATACCAAGACATTGTTTTGTTGATGTTTAATATCAAGATTCCGACATTCTGTTAACGTGCCATCACTTGAGCTTCTGCGGAAAAGTTTAAAATGTACACATCTAGAGATCTAGAATTTGTCTTGCATCAGTTTAACTTCTCAACCACTGAATGCTTCAGTTTTAAAACTTCTCAACCACTGAATGTACATTCTATACAACAGGGGGGCAGGTTGGTATCCCACGGGAGTTGAAATGCAGAATTCTGGTTCAGTTCTCCTGCTTGGTATTAGATTATATGGAGCTGCCACCATATTAGTGCAATATGTCTGATTCTGGTTGTTCATAGGGATTTTTCTACGTTTATTTAACATCTTCCTCCCTATTTTGTGTAATAGTATATGTTGGAATGCAGAAGTCTCCTCACTGCTTTGTGTGGGCCTATAGCAGAAAGCAAAATTATGAAGTAATGTACCAGGAAGGTACCACCACTATAACAGTGCAAAACCATGAAGTGATATCAAGCAGGAGCAAAACTAACAAATCCTTACAACAGTCCATTTGAAGTTTGAAAACACAACTTGATTATCAAACTTTCTAGCCATATCAGAAATCAAAACTTCGGATTGAAGGCAAAAGCTAGTGAAAAACTTTCAGAGACAATATCAGTGCAATGTTATATCAAAATATATTTATTTGTATAAAATATGAATATACAAAATGTTATGTACGTGGTATAAGTACATCAGATCTCTAAATTACATATGTATAAACAATTCATAAACACAACCTTAAATATCACATGACAAATGAAAAATTTGTTACTATTTCTGTACAGTGTCCATTTTTTAACAATTTATATTTAAATACATATACATGTAGCAGTAATCTCAATCATAGCTGGGAATAATAATTACGTTGTACTTTTACTATTCTTGCAAGTGTGCTTCACTATCGTACTATGCAAAGGCATGGGACAAACACATGCTTTCATTCAAACTTACTTTATCTGCTCCTAGTATTGCTCTTTCATAGATTTACACTGTTGCTGAACATTTATGTGAGAAAAATTATAAAACCCAAGCACTATTTGACTATGTGAGAAAGGTAACAAAGCTTAAGTACTATTTAACAAGTTTTGGGCTGAAGGGCCATAGGACTTCATGTCACTTACACAAGTTTCACTCAAATTTATTTTGACTTGAATACAGAAAACTTTTTTCAATAAGACAATGGAGCAGAACGGAAATTGATTCTAGATTATTTGCATCCGAACCACAGCATTTCTCCATTTTACAAATTCTGGCTCTCAATGTATAGGAAACTAAATCCTTTCAATACTTATGAGTGGCAAGATACATGATAAAGTGTAGAGACACACATTCAATGGAGAGACAAAAAAAAGTCAAAAATCCCTGTTATGTATGTATTGTAAATAATGGGGGACAAATAGATCAGTATCACTAAGATACAGTATTGCCAAATAAATATATACGTGTATTGCCTTTTAACTTTTCAAATCTTTTGAAAAATCTCATATTAAATAAAAACTTTTGTGGAGAAAAAAACCTATAAATATCATTAAACAATTCTTTAATATATCGAAACTTATTTTTGTAAAGTTTAAAACTTTCTCGAATTCAATTATTACGAGATTATCTTAATAAATCTGAATAAACCAATCAGCACTAAATTGAGAATTCCATCAGATTACATGACTTCTGTTTCTATCCTGAAATCTTCATCAGCTGGATCCTCATTCCTGGGGGTTTCTTTTGGACTGGCAGGGGGGCTGGATGCTGGACTATCATCACTGATCACAACATCTATGTGTTGAGTCGCCAATACTTCTGGTTCAGGGATTGGTTGCGGTGCCCTCTCCTCTATCACAACAGGTTTCTGAACCTTGGCATACATATTTTGTTCATCTTGAACATAACCTCTATTGTCATACACTGGGTTAAAATTATTAGCAACCTCTAATTGTTGAAATGACTGCAATGAAAAAAATCATCAATGAAAGTTTGGAAAATCTTTTGGATTTTAAGGTACATATTCGTAACTATCTAAATATATAAATTTAACTAATTTTTATGAAATGTTTTTGCCTTTTTATACTTTTAAACAACCTCAGAAACAACATCAATTAACAAATATTTAGCACTTACGTGGATCAAAATAGCAAGATGACAATTGCTGATTGAATTCCTATAAAGTAATATTAATGGATCACATGCATGAGGCATCTGAACCTCTATTTTTGTTTATATCATGAAAATGAGGTTTTAGAAATACCTACATTGTCGTATTGTACAGGTTCTATAGGTCTCTCTGATATACGATGTTCTGTAATAAACAAAAGTATAGTTACACAAATTACTTCAAGGATTATCATATTTTTGTTTTCCTCTCACTTACTGTACATATACTGGAATCTTTAATTTGGACACATGTCACCTGCTTTTCAATTTTTAAAAGTATGACTTTTACCAGGCAGACAAACCCCAGACAAATATACATTAATTGCTTCTTGCTTTAAGAATGAGTAGCCCAGGAACACAGAACACAGGAACACAAAATGTCTTTTGAGACATTCCCTCACATTCAGCATACATTGAACATAGTACCTGTGCTTTACACTTGGTTTTTGTTGTATGTTTCATGTTTTGTAGCACTTTTGAAATTTTTTCACAACGACTTTTCATTTTCAGTATATTGACTCAGATTTTGACCATTGTGGAATACTCAGGATATGAGTGGCTTGGACTTTTTCATGCCTCAGGCCTAAAGAATCATCAATCACTCGGGTATGCTAAACTTACAATAAGGACCGTAATTATAAGTAAATCTGTAAGTTATACAACTAAGCCAATGTCGACAAAACTAAGCTATTCAGTATTTGTGATAAAACTTTGCCAATACTGAAATCATGTGATCAGTTAAAGTTAAGGCGAGAAAAACAACATGGCGGTGTTGCTTTTAGGAGTAAAAGAAAATAAGAAATATATGAGAAAAGCAATACTGTCGTTGTCAAGAAAGTAGAATATATCCATAATCGCATAATATTCACTACGAATATTAATTTTTCCGTAGCAGCTGTGAAATACAACAAAAATATCAAACTTTGTATCAGCAGTATTGGCTTAGTTGGATTTCATATTGGCCGAGTTAATTAATAATATGCTCATTAATCAGTGTTTTCCATTTTGGCCTAGTATTATTGTGCCACAGTCCGTCAGACCTCAGTGCAATAACAATATGGAAAACACTGATTAATAATCCTATAGCACTGATCATATCATAGCCAAAATGAGCAATTTAGAATACAAGTCTTCACTAAGCATAAAGCACTTACCAAGTAATTTCTTCTTTTCTTTTTGTCTGGAAGGAGGAGTTATAATAGTTTTCATTATTTAAATAAAGGCAAACTGACAATATACATGCACATTACTAACAACAGTTTTGTAATAATATTTTCATTTTCTGAAAATTTTATAAGTTATGTTTTAATGTTGCTGTTTTACAAAAAGTTTCCCTCAGATTCAAATATATTAAATATGACAAATTTCTTCATTACATAGTCATAGTCATTTATTTGCGATCTCATTAATCAGAAATTTTTTACTTTGCTTTATTAACATTTTATGCCTGTTAAAATCAAATTATTGTGTTAATGATATTAAAAAAAAAAATGTAAAATTTACTTTTGTAAATAAATTTTTTTATTACTATAATGTTTATATACTTAGTTAGTCTGTGAATAGTTTCCATTGAAATTTGGATTAATGAACCTTTTAGTTAGAATTATTGTGTTAAGGAAATTGACAAAAAATGTAAAAATTACATATGAAATCAATATTTTTCATTAACTATGATGTTTATATACTTAGTTAGTCAGTGAATAGTTCTCATTGAAATTTGGATTAATGAACCTTTTAGTTAGAATTATTGTGTTAAGAAAAATTGACAAAAAATGTCAAAATTACTTTTGAAATCAATTATTTTATTTACTATGATGTTTATATAATTAGTTAGTTTGTGAACAGCTCTCATTGAAAACTTTAGTTATGTATGGTGATTCAATTAGATCGTGGATGACAATTATGAAATATTACAAGTATTATGTACATATGCTATATCAAAATACAGTGGAAAACAACATTTCAAAATGTCTATCTTGACATGGAAAATGTTTCAGTCAAAAGATTTCATATAAAATGAAAGAAACAGTTCAAGCTATGACCTGAAAAATTAATGGGTTTGTGACTTCTTAAGAAGATTACTAATGGAGGATGGGAAAGAGGTAGAGGCAGCTCTCGCTATCGTAAAAAAGTCACTGCATGTCTTGATTTGATATCATAATAATGGGCAGCTAGTAGCAAGTTAGAATAAAATTATATTTAATGAAATAAAGTAGTTTGCATATACCTGAATCAAACACTGATTACCAGTAATAAGTACTAATTTTTTTATATGTATATTATGCATGTGCACATGTATGCCTGTGTATGTAAGTCCATGCATTAAGATATAATCATTTTTATATATTTCTCATATTCAAAAATAACCCCTTAATTTGTTCATAGTTCATATAATATGCATGTATCATCCGCATCAAAGTTTTGTAAATTATAGTTTGTATATTTAGGACAGAGTGTAATATGAGTGTGACACTTGATGCTCAATCCTAACACTGTTAATTGTAAATTATAATTTAATGAAAATTTTGATACAATTATTATTGCTTAAACCAATAAGTACTGATAAATGTGAACGAGGCTGTATGCTCAGTGATTGAGTGGTAATAAGAAAAGATGATCAGACCTAGTGATGATTGGTTGCTTGGTGATAAACATAAACCATACCTAATGGTGGTTGGATGGTTGGTTAAAACACATCAGATTTAAATGGAGATGGATTAATGAGTAATAAAGGTGACTGGTTTGGTGTTGACAAATATAAACCAGACTAAAGGGTGATTGGTTGGCTGGTAATAAACACAGACACCAGATATAATGTTGATTTGTTAACAGGTTAACAACATACATGTAAACCACTCAAAATGGTGATTGGTTGATAGGTAGTAAATGTACACCAGATTAGAAGGGGATTGGTTGACAGGTAATAAACATAAACCAGAATTAATGGTGACTGGTTGACAGGTAATGAACATAAATCAGACTTAATGGTGACTGGTTTACAGGTTACAGACATAAATCAGATTGAATGGGAATTGGTTGAAAGGTAATAAACATAAACCAGATTCAACGGTGATTGGTTGACAGGTTATAAATACAAACCAGATTATATGATGATTAGTTTACAGGTTATAAACATAAACCAGATTTAATGGTGATGTTTTGGACAAGTTATAAACATAAACCAGATTTAATGGGGATGTTTTGGACAGGTAATAAACATAAACCAGATTTAATGGTGATGTTTTGGACAGGTAATAAACATAAACCAGATTTAATGGTGATGTTTTGAACAGGTAATAAACATAAACCAGATTAAGTATAATTGGTTGACTGTAACTAACATAAACCAAATTAAATGGTGATTGGTTTTGGGTGGGATAGTTAGCTTGTAAGAGTAGGGGTAAATGGTAATGTGCACTGAGATGCCTAAATGAATATGCAGTCTCATTACGCCAAAATCTAAATTTCAAATTGGAATACAGTCTTAGAAAATTAAATGTTAATTTGAATGCATGACATGATCTATCAGCTGCTTTGAATTCAAAAGTAAGAATACACAACAAAACCAAATGAAGAATTTCTTAGGGTGTGATGGATTGATTTTACATATGTAATGGTCAACAGACTGTAGGGTAGACATGCACTGTAGTATACACTAATGATTCATTATCTTACGGCATACTAGCATTCTATGTTATTTTTACATGTATGATATAAGCCTGTGTCACTTACTTTGTTCTGAAAAATTGAAAAAAGGAAATGTCATTATTTGTCATACAACTTGGGGAAAAATAAGAACCAAAATATGTTAAATAAACTGTTTAAGCTAATGACAAATAAACAATAAGCAAACATTTTCAAATTACCATTTCAGCTTGAGTCTTGCTCTCAAATAAATAATATAAAGGAATTTTTGGACAATTTTTTTTCATATCAATTACTACTTACTTATGACGGATACAGCAACATGCAACGATGAGGAATAATAATGCTAGAACGATGAGGATGATCACTATGATCATCACCACCAAGGTAGGGGTACGATCCAGGTAATTCTTCTCAGCTGTCGCTTCCTAAGTGTCAAAAGAGGTACGTCATAAATGTGTAACACAGCAACTACCATATTCATGTACATGTAACTCCTAAAGTGATGTCTCTCTCCCTGATGCCTTTCACTGCATATTTTATATTAAAATAATGATAACTGAACAAAATATCTGAACTTAACTAATCCTAGTCACAGTACAATGTCATATTTTGTCATCTGCCAAACGCAGTGACACTTACTGATCATGTTGACTGTCTGTCATACTTTTGTTTTAACTATTTTCGCAGCTTAAACATGTTACACAGTGCTGAATTACATTTGTTTCGTCTGTATGTAAGGGCATACATGGCAGGTGTGGCTAGCCAAACAGAAGACACTCACTCCTCCCAGGCACCTGCTCTCACCTCTGAATTTCAGGGGTCTGTGAATGTCTGCTGTGGTACATTGTTGTTAGTGCCATAGTCACTTGACACCAGTTACTTTCGTATTTTGAAAAATAAACTATAGTTCAATATCTTATCAAGGAGTTAAAGTCATGTCTCTATTCTTATACAGTGTATACATATAATATTTTTGGAACAAGTTCAAAATCTCTTGCAAATCAGTCAGTTCATTTTAAATGCATAATCATTGAAGCAAAACAAAGGGTTATTGATGTGACTGTGAAATGAGTAACAGTTATACCTCCATGCTTGTAATGTACAGTAAATCAAATGTGTCCTTGTATTCAGCCTGCAATGACCTTAACTGGGAGATAAGTTCTCCACTAGTATAGATATGATGAAGGCGAGCATCGTTTCCACGGCAACCTTGACAGATAGCTGATATATACATATCAGACCTAGAAATAATGACAAAATTGAGCATACCTTAATACAATGCTAAGGGATAATCAGTGAAAATTTTATTTATCTATAGAAAATGATCTGTTAATACTAATCAGTAAAAAGAATTCAGAATAAATGCTTGCATGCCTTATAAAAAGTATACACACCTGATTGATGTAGTTTTACCGTCACTCAATACATGATCTACGATGTTGGACGTACAGACATACTTAAATGGACTCACTCCATCAATCTTCAGCTCTTGTAATTGCCTGTTGAGAAAACAAAAAGAAATCTTGATATAAATCTATCATTGATACATATCTGTTACAAAATGGATGAGACTACAGTCATTACGTTTGACCTCAAAGTTGTGTGTCAGTACAGTATATAGGGCAGGATTTGGTGTAGTGGTTAAGCGCTTGGCTTGCGGCGCTGACAATCCGGGTTCAACTATGTTTAAAAGGTTGGTAACCTCCTGCTTCCATGGCGCGATATAACTGAAATATTGTTGAAAGCGACGTAAAACACCAATCAACCAACAGTACAATATGTACCTACCGTAATTACCAAGTAACACATTTTATAATTTATATATAATTTATATACAGTCAAACCTGTCTATTAAAGTCAGCTAAGGGAAGACTCAAAAGTGGCCTTTATAGACAGGTGACCTTTATACAGAGGTCTATTATCTAGGAAAACATAGATATTGGGAATTTAAAATGTGACCTTGATAGACAGGTGACCTCTTAATAGAGGTGGCCGCTAAGACAGGTTTTACTGTATATATAATTAAAATATAATTTAGATAGAATCTAGCACTAGTTTAAGTTCCGGATAGAAAAGTATCATTCAAGGGTGGGATGATTCAGTAAATCTCAACTGAGACATTAATAGCCTAGGTTGAGATTTGTTGAATCATTCCAGCTTAGACTGATCTTTTTCTATCTGGAACTTGAACTGGTGCTTGATTCTATTAATTTTTTTCGCACCTCAGTGTTTTAATGTACCGATAAGCTATTTGTTTATTTTGTTTGACAACCTTGACCTATTGTATGGCCGCATCACTGACTGAATAAAAAGATCAAAGAAGATAAAACACCAATTATTAGCAACAATTGTTTTTTCTTTTTCATTAGAACAAATGTTTACTATCTCTCTGATGCAAAACTGGTGATCCACTATGGCGTTTGTTTGTAAACAAAGCAGATTACACGCGGAGGAAATTACGAAGTGTTCCCAATAGAATTTTCCAGTACTGATAAAATATGTGAGAAACACAGCTGGTGGTATTACAGTACTAATTTCATGTACTTGGAATTGTGACAACCATGAAACTTTGTGACTTCTATATCTATCTATTCTTATGGGAACTGTGATGGACTTGGACTTTGATCTCTAATCCTATTTTGTCTTCAATTAAGGATATTTACGTTTAACTTCTGCTCAGTATAATTAGGGGTTACCATGCGAGTGTAACGGAAATTTCTGACAGGGTATTCGTTGATACCCTGTCAGTTTTTGTAAAACACAAGCATGGTAACCCCATTCTAATGCATTTGACAAAAATAATTACAAATAGAGGCACAGATTTATGGTTTTCAAAGCCAAGTTGCTAATCAGTCATATCAAAAAACTGTAGGGTATTGTGACATCACAAATCAGAAACTGCAGGGTATCGTGACGTCATATCAAAAACTGCAGGGATATCATGAATACCCTTGCAGTTTTTAAAGTGGACAGCCAATGAGATTGTGTAATATACAATAGATGCATTAGAATATCCTTTAATCTACCATCTTTATACAAGTTCACTGATAGCTACTCTTATATTATCCAATACTCACTTCTGAATTTGTAGATAAAACTGCCTGACCTCTGATGCTGGTTGATTGATGACCAGTTTGACCTCTGAATTAGGCTCTGTCACAAATATCTGAAATATTTTAAGAAGATATGTATCTTGTCATTCAAAATTAAAATATATGTACATGCACTTATAAATAAACATTATATATGTACAAAAATGTACTGAATAATATTCAAGTTGATTCTGTTTATTACATCACAATATTTTCAAGATGTTTGCTTGTGTATCAATGTAAATTTATAAATGCATAGTATATAATACAAGCTCTGTGGCCACTTTTTTGTTATGTTTAACTGCTTCAGGTCTATCCTAAATACCATATGTTAACAAAAATCAGTGGCTTCATCAGAAAAGAATATTGATATTCTTCATATCATGTGCTTGTGAAACACTGATGTCCTCAGTGGCAACAATCTGCCTAAATGCCACGGCAAAATTCATGAAAGTTGGACAGATAAAACAAATACTGTGACTGCCTTCAATCTTTCAAGTTGGGGTTTTAAAAAAATACGTAAATATATACATGTACATATAGTTTTGTATAAACTTACTAAGACAGAGGTGGTGGCTGTTTGTTGTCCATCAGTCGCTGAAGCGACGACTTCGAGTGTATTTCCGGCATACCTATCCATTAACACTTTGTTGGTTATTATACCAGAGCTGCTGTCAATCTGAAGAATATTTGATGTATCAATGGTATTAGGGGCCCTGGTCATACTGTATGTGACCTGCCCCAAGGAATCCTTATCTTCTGCTTCTACCTTCACTATACTCTGGCCGACTGATGAACGAGTCGAAATGCCTAGAAATGGAGATATTTGATAAATATTTATTTGGTTCATTGTTTACTTATATTTGTTACTATTTTCAAGTTTCTAGATGGAGATAAAGAAATCTTTCAGATTCAGAAGTTATTTATATGGAAATTGAAAGGGTTTATAAATCTGTTTTGATTTTTACATATTTAAGGAATGAATTTAATCTTTTTTCGTTGGATGGAGGTGTACCATGAAAAAATTAAAGGACAGAAAAATGCATCACTGCACATAGCGCATGATGCATAAGTTTTCCGTCCTTTATTTCTAATATACTTTCATCCAACGAAAAACAAATTAGATTCATTCCTTATTATTTAACTCCTTTCAAACATGTTTTATATTCTAAGAAATTGGTACATTAAGTCTGCACTATTTCTCATCATATGTAAAATTCTGCCACGATGGTGTGAATATTGATGTCAAGGTTAAGAAAACGTTTGAAATTAGTATGTCGCCAGAGAAAAAATTTGATGGATGGGATATACCACTAATTTTTGAAAATGTATATATAAAATCAAATGATTAGATAACACTATCAGTGTTCACTTACAGAAGACAACATTCATCATTTAGAGTCTTCCCTTATGATGTCACACTACTAGCATTAGCGACCATATTGGAATACAACTCTCAGACTTTTTCCATTATTACCATTTAAACTTCATTAAATTTTTTAGAAATTTACTAATTATCAGGACAGATTTCATGACTTCTGTCTCAATTAATCAGTAAATATAATTAAACATATATTTATACAATGCAATTATATTACAAAACTAAATTAAATCAAGCAGTTTTATATGAACAGTGATGGTTTAAGACTGAGAGTGGTACTCTTTATAAGGGAAATAACTCAAGCTAATTTGAGGAAAACAAGGATATATGGGAACACTCTATTCAGAAAAAGTGAAATATTACACATTTGTCTTTATTTTCAAACAACTTTGAACACACAAATATTATTCATTCTCTATACATTGACTTACATCCATGATACAGATCTTGTTTGAAGAGTGGTGGGTTATCATTAGTATTGTCGATCCTGACTACGGCAGTGACGATACTGGGGTCAAGGGCACGTCGTCTTCTGCTTGTAATTACAGTGTAATCACTGACATTATTGGTGGCTTGTATGTCAAGGTTGTATATTCCTTGTGCCTCTCTATCCAGCTTTTTGGCCACATATAAAATACCAGTGGTACGATTCATGAAGAAAAGTCCTCTCTCATTACCACCTGTGGAAAGGAAGAAAATAATCATTTTTCATTAACTTATTACTGAATACTGAATAGCAGCGGCAGGCATCAAGTTACAGCCTGGAAATGCTCTGTCTATGGAAGAACAGACAGATGACCAGTGAAACCAGTATATCCCTCTACAATTTTATTAGCAGGGCATACAATAAAGGTAAGCTTAAGTGTCTACAGAAGCTTTTGTACCTTTATGATAACAACCATTGTTAAGTTGTGGTGTAGACCATTGACCTTCACCAGGTATAATGTTAAGCCTACCATATATGTCAACTGATGATAAAACTTAGTGTAAGACATTATAGGCTACATGCCATTGCAGCATTCTAGCCCCCTTAAATTGTAAACCTTTATTATTGCTGTAGTTTTAAAAAATTGTAGCTCTGAATAATTTTTTTTAAAAGATGAATAGAAAAAATATATGTCAAAACATATACAAAACCTTAATCATTTAATAAAATCACCGATTTGTCGACTTACTTATGATGTAGTAGTATATGCGGGTATACTGTGGTAAATCACGGTCGGTGGCTGTCACTCTACCAACGTCCTTACCAACAGGTGCATTTTCTGACACGTCAAATATATATGGTCGAGTTTCACCATTCTGAAATGGAAACACATACACATTAAACTTTTTCACTTAAATTCATGCATAGTAATTTGTGGGGAAGACTGAAGTCCCACAATTTATAAAGATCTAAATTAACATTTATTCTATTTTAACCTCTTTACTTTTAACTCTTTTCCTGTTTAATGTCATGCAAGGATTATTTCCCTTATATGTTGACAGCATAATAGAAGATATAGACCAAGGCAATGGGCCGATCTCTGACAGAAGCAGTGAGTGATCTTTCACCAGGCACCTCTTTCGTGACATGTGGCATCGGTTTCTACTGTCTAGTCCACAAGACAGTACACAATTGAGCTACCAGTGAGATTTGAACCTTGGACCTCTCAATTATGAGCCAAGCAACTTACAAACTGAGCTGCTTTGCCTCCTTTTCTTGATATCATAGTACAAAATATCTGGTAGAAACAATTCAGTATAGAGATGGCTATTAAAAGAGTGATTTTCATCTCTTTACAAGGAATAAGAATACAAGTATCAAAATAAAGATTTCCAGAAAAACAAATCTAGTTTAGTAAATACTTACAGAACTACGAGCAAAGACAGGTGGGTTATCGTTAACATCTAACACCTGTACGTTGAGGTAACGAGTGGTCTCTAGGTAAGGGTTCCCTCTGTCTCTTGCAACCAATAAAAGCTGAAAATAACCAAAAAAAACCCCAGTTGTTATAGTCCTATTTTGGATTCAATATACAGTCAGCTGTCTGAATACTTAGATGTCTTTCCTTATTAATTTATGCAGGAAACCTTACATCTTTATTCATTATACATGTATCATATTTAAAAAAATATGAGTAATTTCTGTATTCAATATGGCTGGATATTAATTTTTAACTAAGACACTGTAAGCTGTAATATTGAACATTTTGGATTTAAATTTTACTTATTGCTTATCTTTTATAACACATTGAGAGTGACCTACAGCTAACTTCAACGATCATATTTTTGTGAACATCTTTATATACTTCCACAGATACATAAACTGGCTTCTCAATCATACAGTCAAGATTTGTTTTATTGGTTGATTCAAAGATGCTATATTGACTGAGGTACCAAAGCATCAACAATCATATATATAATGAATGGTAGCACACTAATCATTCACCAGATATTTATCAACCGTTTCTCGGTCGTACACCATCTGTGCTCTGATGACACCCGTAATTGAGTTAATCTTGAACTCTGGAGTAACGGTGGTATATTGTCCATTTTGAATGAAGCCGTAATCTACAATGCCGTTGTCACCGCTGTCTTCATCTTCGGCTTTTACATCATATACTAACATTCCCAAGTACTGTTCCTGCGGGAGATCAAGACGGGTCAACATTAAATCTAAAACATTGCTGAGGGATAATATTTGTATTTTTTGAACAAAATGTAGCTCAAATCATATGATATGATATGATTTGATATGGGACCTTAAATTTGCTAAAAAATTTACCAAAAATTGTAGTGCTGTAAATTTTTCATCAATAGATACATGTATTTTGAAAGTGCATTTCTATAGTCACCTTTGAGTACTGAGCAACTAATGACTGTTTAAATTGTACATGAGGTAAGAGGCTATACAAGACATGATGGTAATGCTTGGATAATAATTTGCTTTTTCAAAGGTAAAACATGCTAAGTGTAGTACAGAATGAGAAATAAAGTTTATGAAGATATGTGATCTAAATAATCACTATACTTACTTCAAGTACATAAATGGTTGTATTCTCCACTGGAGGAATAATCCATTTGGGAGGTGAGTTGACAGCTTCCTGGACAATGATGGTTACTTTGGCTGTATCATTAAATGGTCCAAATCCAGCCTCATCTCTTGCTTCTATATAGAAGACATATGTACCCGATTTCTTCAGCAAACTTCGACTGACTCGTATTCTACCAGATCTCTGATCAATGCTGAAGTAGCCTGAATAAAGAAAAAATTATTATGTCATAAAGAGTATGTTCACAGAAGGATCTAAGAATTTCAAGCAGAGCATTTCATTGATTAGAAAGAATAATTACATAGTGACTTTACTGTTACTTAAGAAATAAGAACTACCTATAGCCATGGTTTATTGTCCAGAGTTGAAATGAACCAATCAAATTATCGTCAAGCCGCCGTATGGGAGAATTACTGAACAATAAATCGTTGCTAGGTAGTTGTTATTTCTATTTTAATGTGTTTCTAAAGAGGACAAATTCAGTTGCATAAAAAGCAATAATTCAGTTTTCAGATAATAAATGAGGCGAAGCATAAAGAACTGTGGTGGTATAGTAGGCATGGCGTACATGAGTGGAAATAAGTTGAAGAATAATCACTGGGCAAGTTCTATGAAACATATGGGGAATACTATCTTAAGTCATATTAGAATTCAAGATTTATCTATCAGTTCAAGCATATATTCATCTTCCGTTTTAGAATCTGACATTGGAATATAGGAAAACTGCATTTCAATATGCAAAGAGATATTTTATGTGTTTCTTTCTTTCTTTCTGCTTTTATTTATTCTAAAGTGTTTAAGATATAGTGTCGTGGTACCTTAAACATTTCAAAGCAATTTATTTTTATTGATACATGTGTAAAAAATCCATTGAAGAAACAAAGATTCCTTGGCAAGTTCATACTTACGGTCAACTTAAGTTTAATGGGTCTTACCCAAAAGATGTGTTGTATCATCTCATTGTGGCAATTAGAATTGCACAGCCCATGAGAACATTAATCTCTCTCTGATCAAAACTCTTAAAGCCTTACCAATGTAACCGTCAGAAAAATACAGAAATATTCTCTGCCTTACAATCATTTCATGTTTTTATTTTCTTAAAAAATGCATACTATAAAGTTCTCCCAAATCAAAAGAGGGTTACAGCCTTGCCTACCTTCTGGATCTCCAGAGTTTGGTACTTTCTGGAAAGCCAGTAAAGCATTATTTCCAATGTCATTATCTGAAGCAAACACTTGTAACACTTCTGTGAAGATCGGTATGGTCTCGAAAATTGTCGTAATATATTCCCTCTGGTTGAAAACTGGCGGGTTGTCATTGATGTCTTCTAGGTAAATATAGACCTATCAAAACATTTTAAGTCATTTTAAACTGTAAAACTGTGAAGACTTCTTCATTTTCAATGTACACTTTTGCTCAATAAACAATTTAAAAGCAAAATCAAAAATTGACTATATAAATTATATGGAGAAAAATATTCAAAGGGATCATGACCAATAAAGTGTAAACAATAAAAATTTGTATTTTCATACATACTGTTACGACAGTTTCTCTTCGGACAGTTGCGTCTAAGGGGCTGTCGTAAGCAGTGACCTGAATGTCAATATCTCCTACGGTTTCTCGGTCTAATACAGCTCCATTTGCTACATATATCATTCCCTGGGAATAGAGAGAATATTAAGTAAAAAAAAAAAACAATATACACTAGATTCAAATTTATTTTTAATCTATCATTTTCTTATTATATATATATATTTATCAACAGTCATTTAGTATATGAACATTCAGGATTTTGTTGTTAGACAAAACCTTAATAAGTTTTTCACCAATTCTTAGAGTATATATCAGATTCTGGTTCAAATTTGGACCTAGGCAATGAGTAGCTGAGGATTTCTACTGTATATGAAGTATTCTTTACATTGGCTTCAAGTTTATGTTTATGTTCTTTCATCAACAATAGGTAAAATACTATATCGCTCTTGACAGTAAAAATATTAAAAATTGAATAATAATGTTTGCCCCGGAACTCTATCAAAATACAAATGATATTTCAATTTTATCCTATAATTTAAATTACTTTTAAGATAATTTTACCAAAACAGAAAAAGATTATTATTAATATTATTATTCATTAAAATTCAATAAATGTCTATAGATCATTTGATCTTACTGTTGTGTCATTGATGTAGAATCTGTTGTCTGCCAATGTATATCGAACATTCCCATAATCTCCCTTGTCTTTATCAGTTGCCTGCACTTGAACAACAAATGTGTTGGCAGGAGTATTTTCTGGTAAGGTGACATCATAAGCGGCCTGTTAATAGATTGAAAATGACTTATGATCAACGGTTATCTTTCTTCAATTCCAAGTAGTTCAAGAGTTATCTTTCTTTGAGATGGCTTTTTCTTTCAATTTGTAATTCTTCATGAAAATAATCTGTTAAATTCTGTTAGTAATATACAAATATTTGATATCAATCTATTTTAAAAACTTCTGTATTAAGTTAAATAAACTAAATAACAAAGATAACTGCTTGAATAATTTTTTTAGATGGAAATTTTTTATCTTTTTATCATAAAAACCCCCAAAAGTCTATGCTACATGAATACCGTCCTTAGCAGAATGAACAAAACTAAATTTATCAACTTACTTTTGTAAAAACTGGAGAGTTATCATTGATGTTTAAGATAGTGACATAAACCGTAGCTGAGTTGTTCAGACGAGGAACACCACTATCCCAAACAGAGGCCTTGAAATATGTCGATTCCACCGACTCAAAATCTATTCTGCTGTTAATGCTTACAACACCTGTAATAAGAACCAATCATTATGTAAACACAGTATAATGATTACAAATATGATTGATTGACTAAACAACAGTGAGTTTCATCGAAGATCAAAACACTTTTTCTAATTTTCATAACTTATTTTGTCCATTTCGAGTACCTCCTGCTTCCATGTCCCGATTTAACTGAAAAATTGTTGAAAGCGAAGTAAAACACCAATCAACCAACAAACCATCCATTTCAAGTAATAGGATTGTGCATTTACATCTTGATCCTGTATTAAAATTGGTGGAAATCAGGTCTTTATTGGTTCAGTGTAACATCATTTTGAGTAAATCTACAGACAATTTTCAATTAACAACATGAAAGAAAAGGTATTAATTTGTTAAACATACAAAGTCGATCAAAATGGAAATTCATCATCATTTATATCAATCAAGCAGATGACACAAACACTGCTCCTAATTCATAGAGGTTCGGGATAAAAATATACATCCAGATACAGATAAGGAACAAAGACAATAATAAAACATTATAGTATAAATTGTAGTTACTGAAGTTCAGCATTACTACAGAGAGTAACATTAGAAAAAATAATAGGTTGATGGTGAATAATCAAAGTACATGTAGAGGAAGGTGAATAGTCATAATAATACCATATATCAGGTAATTTTGGCATGATGGAAATTTTGCCTTTATTGGTGGATGAAAAAAATTCGCCAAATTAAAAAACACCAATTTTTCCAACTGTAAAATCAATAAACTGTGTCAATTTGACCCCCGTTATCACACAATACCAAGTCATTTTGACTTGTCTTTACATATCTGTAATCTGACAAGTAATCAATGTGCATGAAACGATACATTCTAAATTTCATTGATTTCATGTACTGTTTATTCAATTTTAACATCATGACGCATGTATTTTATCTGAATAAAATTGTATTGAATTTCATTCATATTCAATAAATTCAGTAAATGTTTAGAACAACACTGAAATACCTAGTCTTTTTGGTCTGAATCAGTGACAATACGGCTACTTAGTATGTAGATCTACGTATAAATTATGTAAATTAATGATGTAAGTGCAAGACAAATATACCAGTACATGTGATGGATTATAATTCATATATATAAGGTCATATTCAGACAAATGCGAATCCCAATTAAACTGAGGTGTATGGGAGGGATAAGTGTCCCCTGTTTGCACGTAATACCCATTGCAAAAGTCCTGCAATAACTCTTCAAGTTTAGGAAGTAAATACATATATATACCTACCCCCCATCCCGACAACAAAATTCAAAGTAGGGCAAAGACCAAGGTAAAGGTCACTAGGTCAAAAGCCATGGACTTGGTGAAATGAAAGCTCTATTCATAAAGAATCTACCGTATATACTTGCTTATAAGACGAGTTTTTGGGACTTAAATTGCTTTCCAGAAGTCGGGGGGTCGTCTTATAATCGTAGTACAAAGTTAATTTCATTTGGGAACTCAAATTTTTCGGAATCTTATGCGTAAAAAAAACTAAAATTGAAACGTGTGCTACTGGTAAACGTGACTCGCATGATAGTTTTCCAGTATCTGTACGGCGATTCTGGAACAATATTATATATTTTGACTGTACCGCCGAGTTTACATCATCCACCGTATTTAAACTTAAACGTAAATGTATATAACGGTGCTGCCATGTAATCAAATTATCACATCGATTAATAACCTGCTCGATGCTTCACTGCACACCTCCCCAAGTAACCCAGTTCTCACTGCATAGCACGCACCGCCGCTGAGCGTTAAACAAATAAATGGATGCGATGTCCAGGTAAATGTCACGAGGCTATTGTTTAATTAGTACGTACTCCAAATAATTTGATTGTTTATAAATGGGAACGAAATAACGCAGTTCGTTTAAATTCCAAGTCACAAACAACTTAGATATAGCACTTATATGCAACAATATATAACCCCTTCCTTCTTTTCTCTCATGGTTCTGCGATAGTTACGTTAGGATCATACGCCGGTACGACTCGATTTGAAAAAATTAATAAAATCAATCGATTGTTTCTAGTTTAACCGAAACACATTTCGTATTCGTTAAACATATGACACACTATACATCGTGTTAGTTGACGGAATTTTAACCTCGTCTTATAAGCGGGTCAAAGCTAAAGTACTAGATTTTTTCTCTGAATCAGGGGGGTCGTCTTATAGTTGAGTCGTCCTTATAAGCGAGTATATACGGTACATGCGAAATATGAAAGATCTACTACTTAGAATTCAAACCAGAAACATCAGGTACACATTTAAATTTCAACTCACGAATAAATCAGGGGCAGCAGTTTTGCGAAAATAAAATCTCTTTATATATAAGTTTTTAAGAGGAAGGTCAAAGGTCAAGGTCAAGGTGGCTGGGTAAAACTTGTCACACACATGTAATATGGAATCCCTCTCTCTCGTTCACGACAAGTTACAGCAAACGTTAAAGTTTTTTAAAAGTAGGTTAAATGTCAAGATCAAGATCATGAGGCAAAACATTTTGGTGTCGACAGAAAGGTCTTGCCACAAGGATTACACATGTGTAGTATGAAGGCCCCATCTCTTTTGGTTCAAAAGTTATGGCTAAGGTTAAAATTTTTCAAAAGTAGGTGAAACGTCAAGGTCAAGTTCACAAAGTCTTAAAATTTTGGTACTGACAGAAAGGTCTTGCCACAAGGATCACACATGTGTAGTATGAAGGCCCCTTCTCTTTTGGTTCAAAAGTTATGGCTTAGGTTAAAATTTTTCAAAAGTAGGTAAAACGTCAAGGTCAAGTTCACAAAGTCTTAAAATTTTGGTACTGACAGAAAAGTCTTGCCACAAGAAATACACATGTTTAGTATGAAGGTCCCATTCCTTTTGGTTAAAAAGTTATGGCCAAGGTTAAAGTTTCCTGGACAGACACACAGACAGATGGACAAGGTGATTTCAATATATCCCCCCTAAACTTCGTTTGCAGGGGGATAATTATCCCATTCACCACATGAAATGCTGCTGAACTAAAACTGATGTCATTACGTATTATGAAACTTCAATTCATAGCTGTTACCAACATCAAATAAACATTAATTATTCAGTGATTTACCAGTTTGATATCCGATTGAGAAAAAGTTAAAAGGATTTTCCACTAAGTTATATTCTGCAATAGGATCATCGTCATCTTTTGCGAGCAATGCCACAACAAAAGACCCGATAGGTTGTTCCTCTGCTATGGTCAGATTCTGGTATGGCAAGAACTCTGGACGTTGGTCATTGTACTCCAAGATGACCACAATCAGTGTACCTTAAAATAGTAATCAACATTTCAAATTTATGCATGTAAAATTACATATATATTGTGTTCACTCTTATTAATTGATTTTTCCGATCATAAACCTATCTCTGTATCAGTGTTATATGAATTTATGGTCAAAGGATCTTAGACTAACATTGATATTATTGGCTTTAAAAGTTGATTCTATGGGCATTATCATTATAAGATAGCTGCATCATAAAAATTAAGTTGGAACATTGATGTTAACTAAATATGTCCTACTGGTAGTTTTTGACTGTAAACACCCCCCATGATATGATTATAAAACTGGTTCAAAGGAATTTCCAGAACACTGATGACTAGGCCTTCTCAATTTTCATCAAAAGTTTTGAATAATACCACACAAGAACCCATCAAAGGCAGTATGGGCGGATTGCGAAGCATTAACAATTATTTAGAGCAGAATGAGAAATTTGGAAGATCTAATTCTTATGGTCAAACTTCATTGAGGGGGGAATAATTACGCATTTGACTTTGAAACAGAGCACCTTTAAGGTCATGGCAACAAAGGTCATTCAGGGTTACAGCCCATCAAGGTCTATCTATGTGTGTGGTATGAAAGATCTAATTCTGAAGATCTTTCTGTAAGTGAACTAAACTTAAATATGCTTTTGACCTTGAAACTGGGAACCTTCAATGTCAAGGTCACAAAAGAAAGACACCAGGAATAAGACTCATCAATGTCAATCTATGGGTGAGGTTTGAAAGACAACTCTCACGATCTCTCTGTAGTTGAACTAAATTCAATTACACATTTGACCTTGAAACTGGGGTTCTTCACAGTCAAGGTCACAATGGATTTCAATGGATAAAGCTCATCAAGGTCTATCTACATGTGAAGTTTGAAAGAGTTTTTGTTTATGGTTTTGCAACTAAATTCAATTACGCAATTCACCTTGAAGCTGGAAACCTTCATGGTCATGGTCACAAACAAAGGTTTTAATGTATAGAGCTCATCAAGGTCTATCTACATGTAAAGTTTGAAAGATATAACTCTCACATTATTTCTATAATTGAACTAAAGTCAATTACACAGTTGACCTTGAAACTGAGAATTTTCAAGGTCAAGGTCACAAAGTTTCACTGGATAGAGCTCATCAAGGTTTATTTGCATGTGAAATTTGAAAGTGTTATTGCCAATGGTCTTTCTGTAACGAACTTAGACGTAAGAGCTAACTCAAATTAATGATGTAGATGGACAGACAGACATATGTTCATTACATTTCATAGACCGAATTTTGGTTTGAAATCTGGCCCATAAAACTGATTTACCTGTTCCTGTTTGTTGAGGGGAAGCAGATACATCCACTACATTCATGGTAATGGTAACTACAGAGGCAGCATCTCGGTCAAGTTTGCTGTTGGTTCTAACCACTCCAGTACCTTGGTCTATTTTGAACAGTTGCTGTTGATGAAAAATATCAATATTCAGTACAATAATTCACTAATACTTCCAATTCTAGTCTTCAGATGATAGCAAAAGGGAAGGTAGAGGCAGGTGAAAATGCAGAATTACAAATAATCTATCTATAAATGATATATATCTTTCTTTTTGTAAAAATATTTACATATAACAAACTTGATAGAAAACTTCATAGAAAATTATACATATGCATTAAACATATAAATCTGATTGCATAAGACATGGCTCTGGGCATTGAAGGTAATTCACAATATCACTTACAGTGAAGTCATATCGAGTTCGGTCAACCTTGACCCCTTCTGGTGTAATAGCCTCTATGGGTTCAGAGAAGAAATAATTAAGGACAGCATTGTCATCAGGATCAAATGCCTTGACTGTATACACTGAAAATCCTAATACCACATCTGAAAAGAATCATACAATGTATAATTTAACAGTCAACAAGAAGAAAATGTTTGCATAATGAAAATCAGATCTGATGTGGATTATCTTTTTGCTTTACTGCCAAACATTCAACAAATTAATATCTTTATTCATATAACAGCCAGTATCATTTAATCAGTAAGGGTCTGGGCTTGTGATGGAGAGGACCTGAAATTGAATCCTGCCACTGTCTTGTCTTTGTCCTGTATTTGGAAGACACAGTAAATATCCTGGTCCTGTGTCATGAGAGAAGTGATATGTAAAACATCCCTCACTGATTAGGATGGGTCCTTCGAATAGGTCTAAACTTCTGTGAATTACATTGGGTAGATGGCGTCACAATTTAAGTGCAATAAACCTGGTGTGACGTAAAACAGGAATAAAACAAATTATTCATATAAAACTAAGTATAGAAATCTATTTGTGTGATGGAAGGAGAACAAAAGTGTATTTCTACACACCAATTTTCTTGAGGTTTTTCCATTAAATGACCGATATAATTTTTCATTACAGAAGTATAAATTAAAAACCCCATCATATTAATACATGTAATTATATTACAAGGTTACAATCATAAATTACATATATAGAGAACACCTTTCCAAATGTCAGTTTAGTCTGACCACTTTCTATGGTTTCTATGGCAATTCTTTTTTACTTCTGTTTAACACTGTATCACATGTGATAACAACAAACAGTATATTTCATTTCAGAATCAAATGGGTAAGTTACTTATAGAATGTAGCTTACTTTCGTAAACATCTGCTCTCTGTGTAGATGGCTGGAAGTATGGATTTTTGTTGTTAGCATCGATGATATCTATGATAACACTAGCGGTGGCACTAAGAGGTGGTTGTCCACGATCACGGGCCATCACCTAGGTTACAAGAAATTTAAATAACTCAGCATAAATTCGGACTTATAGTACTAAAAATATATTGTACAAAACTTGCTTGCAAGTATCTTCAGTTATCTGTCACATGTTTAAGTCTTTCCAAGGTAAAGACACTGAAGAACACAGAAATGACCCTTAACCAGTGGGATTACAGTAATACTTTTTTACCCTCTGAGATCTCTCAGTCCAAAGTCAAACCCCAAATGAAAAGATGTCAAAAACAAAAGAAAGTTCCAACAATGACCTTGAACATATGTTCCTGAACTTAAGAGAGAGAAATTCAAACAGGTTATCAACAATATATGCTGGTATAATAAATCAACAAGAAACTTTATTAGCTTTAAATGTCTTCGATTTTGAACATTCAGAATAAATTTTATTATAAATATTCAGTAAAACAAAAAATACTGACAACATCCTTACCTCCATTGTATAAACTTTTTGAACATCAAAGTCAAAAGTGGCATCTCGAGATGTTCTAATCTCTCCAGTGGTTTGGTTGATCATGAATTTTCCATTAGAACCAGACATGATGCTATAATCGAGTACTCCTGCACCAGTAGTGGGTGAGTCTTTGTCTGTGGCTTTTACAGTCAATACAAATGTATCTGAAATGGTATGAATATTACAGCTGTAGAAAGAGATCTCTGTCAAAAGGAAATACAAAAGAATCCAAATAAAGATCTCAAATAACTCTTATTATGTGGTCATAATTCTTACAACTTTGAATGATGGTACTTTTTCTTGCTTCCATCATATCACTTGTTGTTGACTAAATAGAAGTGGCTCAATCATGTACTCACAGCTGTTTGCAAACAAGAGGAATTTAAACTGTTTAAAAAACATACATAGATGTAAATAGGAAGAAGTGAGTTGGTTGGTTGATTGGTTTTTACATTGTTTTCAACAATATTTCAGTTATTTTGCGACATGGAAGCAGGAGGTAACCAACCTCTTAAGCATAGTGGCGTAATCCAGGAATTGAAATAGGAAAAAGTAAGCATAGCATTTTTCAATTATGTTGTATGGATGGCTAAGTTCTCTTTGACTGACTACAATCATTTATTCTTCACGCAGGGGTTTCATGTCTGCTTGGTGATTTCAGGTTGTGAACAAATACCGGTAGTACTGCTTTCTTGTGTCTGCCAGGTGACTTCAAGTAGTAAACAAATGGTGTGTTTGCTTGTGTATACCGAGCAATTTCTGGCAATGAGTAAATGGTGGATTTTCCTGCGTCTGCCAGGTGTTTTCAGGTAGTGAATAAATGGTATGTTTTCTAGCATCTGCTTGGTGAATTCAACTAACCAAATGATGTGCCTTCTTGTGCCTACCAGGTGATTTTAGGGCAGTGAGTATATGGTTTGTTTTCTTGTGACTGCCAAGTGATTTCAGGTAATAATGAGTGAATAATGAGTGAATAATGAGTGAATAAATGGTGTTTTGGGGCTTTTTTGTGTCAGCTAGGTGATTTCCTGGAGAGTGTTTTCTGACTTTGTTTTCACAAAATTAGGAAGCTTTTGTAGGAAATTGAAAAATGGGTATTTTTTAACTTAGAGTGTTTTTCAGAACCTCTCTGAGTACCACTTGATACCTCATTCAATAACATTTGTAAATTCTTACCTCCTGCAGTCTTTTCGTCTATTCTAGACCTATATGAAGGTAGCTCAAATATGGGTGCATTGTCATTGATATCCTAAAATAAAAATGTTGTGATATACATGTACTTCTAAAGTCTACAATCAAATCTCAGATAAATCATTACATATACATTCATAAAAACAATCCATACATTATTTGCTAATATAGGTATGAGGACACCCCCCCCTGCAATTTAACAAGTACTGTTAGGTAAGATCCATAGTTTGCAATATCTAGTACATGTAAGAACAAACATTTTCGAGTTTGAATTATGTCTAAATCAAAACTATATATCTATTCTGAAGACAATGAATGTAAATCAAACAAATTGTTCGTATCAACACTTACTATGACATAGATTCTGACATTGGATGTGTCTGTGTACTTGCCATCTGTAGCTTGTACGGTAATGATGAAGCTAAAAGCAAAACTCAGTAGTCAAATCTCAAGGTCAAGGTTACTAAGTGACAAAATTATGCACCAATAGAAAGATCATAAACTATGGTTAGTGTCAAAGTTAAACAGACAATAGACTCAAAATTCTGAACAAGTCAAATGAATTCTGTAATATATGGATGATTTTCTTGGTGTTTAATGTTAAACTGTATTCAGCAATCTGGTTTCAAAGAGACAACCACAAGTGGTGGGTGTTTCAATGTTTGATCTACTGCTGGTTTTCTACCCTTGTTACTGGCAGATGGTAATGCATGACATAAGTGTCAGCTCAATGTCTCCAAAAAAAAAAACCAACAGAAAGGAGAACTTATCCAGGAAGGTTTGAATCTGATGTTTGACTTATTTAACTTGTTTGACTTTGGGGCTGACTTATTTCAAATATTCCTCAGCCATACTGATTTGACAAAATCTGAACATGAAATAATGGAAACACATTTTGTTTCATTTGAATACAGTTGGTTTTCATTTACATATTTATGAAAAACTCAAACTTCCAGATAAGGCGAGCTTATTTCTGAGATCAAAATTCAACTGTAGAAATATATTTTCGAAAAGTTTAAGTCAAACTCCAAAAATCTCAAACTAATTCTCTTTTGCAGTATCACCATCAAGATGGAAAAATATATATGTGGCATTCCCTCAATGTTCAATTAAACGGAAATAGCTCATACTTAACAGTTTCAGGTATAAATAAGCTTTTGATGAACAGATAAATTTCATATTCAAATTAAAATACTTACAATCCTTGGTTTGCTGGTGTATCTGTATAGAAGATAGGCTGCTTGGCAGTGACATGTCCCTGAAGTGAATCGATCTGCCATAATCCTGTGGCATCACTTACAATGCTGTACCTGACTGGCCCACCCACGGAATCCAGATCCGTAGCACTGACTGTTACGTTAGGATTAGGTCTCGTCAATTTCTCTTCAATATAACTTGTGTAATCTTTACTAGCAAATCTTGGTTGGTTATCATTCTCGTCCAGGATTTTGATGACAAGATTAACTGTCACGGTTTGTCCATTGCCATCATTGTCACGTGCTGTGACTGTCAAATCGTACCGATTCTTCCGTTCGTAGTCTATACAGTTACCGCTTCCTGGAGTAGAGCATGGAGCCACGGTAATTTGTCCTGATACACGATCAATCTGGAATCTGTAAACAACAATGGACATACAGAAGATACTTTCATGAGTAAATGTAAAGTGTTTTTTCTTTTAACATTTATTTAAATTATCTTTCACCAGTCGAGGAACATTACAGATTTTTTGTACAAACGTATGTCTGATACAACACAAAAATAATCATTTGATTAAGTTCTCATTAACAATTGCACTTTCCTTGACTTTACCATTAAAATTATATATTAAATCAGTAAGTAGTCACACAGAATATATCTATATGTAAGTAAAGTAATATACAGTATATGTATTCTTTAAAAGTTTTTCATGATTCATAACATGATTTGATTCGAATCATATATCAAAACTACCGGTATCCCATTCCAATATAGGCATATCAATAATTTTAATGATAAAGTGTCAATATTTATTTATCAAACATCTAAAATCAAAGGAAGAATTCCCACTTTATATGAATAAGACATCATTGTACACATCAATAACAAAGATTTCTTCACAGCAGATTCCCACATGATATATTGCAGTAAAACTTACAAGTCATTTCCATCACCTATGAGGCCATATCGGATTCCAGCTGTACCCAGCAATCCAGAATCTGGATCTACTGCCTAAAACAATCCAAAGATGTAAAACTTAATAACATTGGACTTTTTTTCTGCCTATGCATTACCATATTTCTAATTAAAATGATCACATTTCACTTTAGCACAAGGGTGAGAGGTGTGGAGTTTGAGCTTGATCAATGGCTCCTCTGCACCCAGAAAATTTGGTAAAAACTGTCCCGCATCATGACGGGTTAACCTTGTAATAAGATCCCTTACTTTTTATGACGAGTCTGTTACAAAAGCTGAAAAATTCTGCATAATGTATTAGGCATCATTATTCCCTTTTGTCTCTTAATAAGGCCAAACTAATTCAATTCTCTGTTAAGCTACAGTGGGCAGGTAGGTTTTGTGAAGGTCAATGTAGAAAAATAAGATTGGCATGTAACATAAAAATTATATATGTCATAGTGGTAGTAGTTTTGTCAAATTTGGTCTCGAACCAAATCTAATTACAAAGTCCTTTGTTGTAATATCCGTAAAGACCAGGGTCCGGCGCCATAACCTGAGAATGTACTTAAGTCATAATTTCATATTCTTCTGTTTATCAATGAATTAACAACTGTGATTTGGATTTTATTTAGTTTTATTCTATTGATAAATAGAATCAAACCATTCTGCATGAGAATTTATTTGAACGTTTGATAATGGAATAAATTAAAATGAAATATTTGACTTAGGTATATTCTCAGTTTATGGCGCCGGACCCAGTATGGGCACAATGACTACAATTTTTCATATCTGATTTACAATTTTGGGGAAAATGCACGGGAATATCAACTTTATCAGATTTACTTTTTCAAGACTGGTAGTTTAGTTCCTTAAATCGCACTTGATCTTTAACAGACACAAAAATGGGTTTTGTCCAAAATTTGTTTAAGGTATTTTAGAAAAAGCAACAAGTAATGCAATCAAATGAAGTTGTTTCCATGGAGACATACACTTAAAAAAGAATAAAGACAAATCATCTTACTGCAACACGGATAACTTGAGTGCCACCAGGAGCAGATTCAACGATGGAATCCTCATAACTTGGCTGAGTGAAGGAAGGTAAATTATCATTGACATCCAGGACATTCACAATCACAGTGGCTGTACCAGAAAGGAGCTGGGTGGTGCTAGATTCACGTGCAATCACCTACACAGAAAACATATTATAATATAGTAAATATTTTAAAATATCTAATCTCATTTCCATTCTTTAGATATTATACATTTATGAGTGTTTTATGACCTGAGAAAAGCAAAATAATCATTATCTGGAAAATCAGAGAATTCTTTTAAAATATAACCTACCCCAATTTCATTACCCTGCGGAAAGTAATGAAAAAAACTTTTGAAAAATACAAACCAAAATCCAGACATCCAATACAAAAACTGAATACACTGTTCAAACTTTGAATTGAAGTTGACCCTTATTTCAGTGTAAACTGTTGCTCCTCAATATTTCAGCATTTCATTCACCATGGAAGTTTTGATTTTCATACCTTGAATTCATATCTGCGTGGTCCCTTTTCATAATCAATCAGGTTAGTGTCCTTGACCAAAAGAATGGCTGGTGTAGCTCCCTGACCATTGACAGGAGAAACTTCAAACACTTGGTCAAAGTTATCCAGGGTCAAGGTGTACATTGCATTTGTTCCCTGAAATGAATTTAAAGAATATAATATTTATAAACATTACCAAGTATAAAAGCGAAAATGTAGTGAAATTTATATATAATAAAGACAAAATCCTTAGGGCTTTTATTTAAGGCTTACTGTGGTCTTTTAAAGGTGTACCAGTAGTAAAGACTAAGTAGTGGTGAAAATTTGTGGAACTTTTGTTTGTCATTTATTGTCCCCTCTATAAGTATATGTAGCTCAATAGACAATACATCATTCAACAACTGATCAAAATTTCCTACAATGCAATATATATATTTAACCAGTAAGGCACCATAAAGTTTTTTGTTGAATTAACTTTACATTTTAATACTCACTAAAATTAATGCTTATACTCTAATCAGAAAACAGTGAGAGAGGGGCTTTTTTCTTTTTTTGTTTTTATAAATATCACTTCAGAATATAATAGTTAAGCCATAAAACTAAGAATAGATGAATGTACTGATAGTTCTTCTGAAGTATAAAGAATGTGCTTTTGAGAATGGAATCACAAAAATCAAATTTATATTAAACTGATTGATTGATTATTAATATTTTATGTCACTATAATTATTTCATGTATTTGGTGATGGCTCAAATTTATAAAACCTGTATCAAGATGCAGAGTATACAATATGCCAACACATATTTTCTTTAAAGTGTTACAATGTATTTACAAACAATTAAAATCTAAATAATGCCAAACTTATGGTAGGTACAAACATGCATCACATCCTGCACTGTGGTGGTTATCAATCAACTACATGTGTCAATGTCAATTATTATTGTTGAATAAACATCTTCCATGCAGCTTGGGTAATATTTAACTCATCACATTAAGGTTGATCTTTGACTGTGTTTATTGCAATTTATTAGTTACTGATATATGTCGAACTGAGTAAAGAAATTTGTCAACATTGACTATGTCAGTGATTATTTATTTACTTTTGGACATTCAATTTTCATACTAGATACCGACTCATGGTTATAAACAACTACTTGAAGTGAAGTTGTTGAATGGCCAGTTTAATAAGAATACGTGTTTAACTTTCACTCATTTCACTCATGCTTGCTTTACTTTATTGCACAAATAACGAAGAATAATTATTACAGTGTAAATTTCACTTGACAGTTATAAAAAATGAGCAAGCTTTGGTTACAGATGTTGAGATTCTGTATTGATAATAATAAATTGCTAACATTATAATTAAATACATGTATGTCACAATAAGAGAATTAATTTCTCTTCTTTTTTTTCTACAATAGATCCTTTAAGAATGCTTACCAAGTCTATGTCAGAGACCGAGAGACTGAGATCTGGTAAGGGAGTTCTGTTTGGAATATCTTCAGGAATAGAAATGTTATATAACACAGGATTAAAGATTGGAGCATTGTCATTCATATCCTGGATAATGATACGGATTGTAGCTTCAGCTGTCGTTTGACTGTCATTTCCATACACCCCAGGAGACAAAATTTCTCTTGCCTAAATATGAATGAAATCATAAGAATTAAACGAAGAATACAAAACAGTCATGACTTTTTAATGGTTGATACTGTAAATGAAGGTAAGCAGTTACCTGCTTTAGAAAAGATTGTGTTCATACTTTTAATAAAATTTTACTGTATGTAAGCTAACTGTAATTGTTGAGGTATTTTCAAACCAAGGTTTGACAAATTTCATTAATATGTACATATATGCTATGAGATCCTTTAAAGTTTAATCTTCTTTGAGATAAAAATAGTATTAAAACTTGACACAGTATGGTGTAATTCATGAATATTTTTGAGGTACAATACCTTAATTGGAAAAAAGACAACACCGGTGACAAATTGTGGATCTTCTCTATCCAGCAGCACTTTATTTGATATGTTGCCATTGGTTGGATTAAGAAAAAACTGGTTGAACAGTGATGCATCTGTAGAAAATTATTACGAAAATCAAATTCGATACAATTAGAGAGAGGGTCGCTATTATCAATATAAAATGTTGATAGAACAGCGTTTGCACCCTAGAGAGAGGCAAATGGCAGCAGAATTAGAAAAAAAAGAATCAGACACTGCAAGGATGCCTGAATATTATTCTGTAATAACAAGTGCTGGAAAAACATCCTGGGACTTACTTTTTATGAAATTTTTATAGAACTAAGAATTACAATTTTACAAGATGTGGGTTACCATATATCTAACACCGTCGAACCAAAACAACAGAAACATCTTGTTATAAAATGATACAGATACACCAATCAAAAATACCTGCCATACTGTATATCTCAACCGATTACTTGAGTAATTTTATTGAACACCAGACCCATTTCACTTCTATGGAGACAGTACCCTTCTGGGCTGTTGCTATATAGACACACTCTAAGCAGTAATGATTTTTTAATGTCAAAATCCGCCATAACACGGACATGGGATTTGATTGTCTCATGACAGGATTTAACTGACAGTACTCTACCAGGACTTAAACCCAGGACCTTCCACACCCCTTAACTATTATGTTACTCTGTCTAGACACAGCAGGATTGTTTTGTTCTTTTTATGTTATACTGCTATGGTTATAACTTACCACTTCCTGCAGGAATCTCATAGTAGATGCTACGTGGATTAGTCACATCACCATCTATTGCCGATACATAATCTAAAATTGTGTTCTGAAACAGAGTTCATACATTTAATATATTTAAACAGATTTTACTTGCAAATTATCATAGGACAAAGTCACATAAGAAACTACAAGGGAAAGACTTGACATAAATATTTGCAAGCTGAGAAAATTTATGGAAAGTAACCTAAGGAAACTTTATTACTATACATTGCCATATGTGGTCTTTCAGTGTCTAATTAAGGGTTTCTGTTGTTTTCCACAGTTTTTAGTTATATTACAACTTAGATTTAAACCAATCTCTGAAATATTGTGGCATGTACAATCTAGGAATTGAAAATGGACCAACTAAATGTTCAACTTATACACCAAGTTGGTTATGTAAATATATGTGAGGCTAGAGATCTTTTACTAAGAAGAGTTATCTGATCTTGTTAATTATGAAGTCTGGAAGTGGAAGTGGAAGAGTTGTGCAATGACTTTTAATTACTTTTCCTATATAATTTGTATTGTCAATAGAACAGGTGAGATATGCTCAGCCAAGTAGGGCTATAGTCATCTTTATATACCTCATTATAATATGCAGAAAGTGAGAGAGTTCTAATCAAGGGCGGACGACTCACTTTAAGGAATTGAATACATATATATATATATATATATATATATATATATATATATATTTATACATGTATCAAGTATCAACATATGTACATGTACCTAGAAAGCATTAGTATAATGATAAAAATATCAGGTTTGATACTGTTTGTTGTTTAAAGTTAATTTCAATAACTTTTCACATATACCATTGGTGGCATTTTTCCTATCATCTGTTTGGATATAAGAAAATACATACCGGAGTAACAGGTTCCATGACAGTGATATCATTGGCCTTGATGAAAACCGGTGGTGCATCTTGAATATTAGCAACGTTAATTTCTATACTCGCGCTGACATTGTAATGACCATCCTACAAAGAGACATATATAAATCATTTTAGTTGTGGCTTTTAAATCAAAAGATCTCTACAGTACATGTAGCTTGTGTTTGATCTACAAATACATTTGACTCTAAATGACTCAAGCTGGAAGCACCCATGATAAATACAGTTCAAGTTATGTGGAGTTCAAGGTAAGAATATATATTAATATGAAGAAAACAGAATTGAGTTTTTAAAAAAGATAACTAATAATAAATTTCAGTTATCAATGTTCACATAAATGAATAGTTTTAACAAATTTTAAAGAATTAAGAACCCCAATATATCTATCAAAGTTCAATCTATTTTCAGTATAATCAACAAAAGATTTTGGTATACACCAGTTTTATATCATCCAAGACACTCACTTAATCCTTTTATCTGAATTTTAAATTTGTTAAAATTATATATTTATGATTTTATAATTATAATCATATGGTATAGTTCATCACAGAAAAGAAAAAATATCTGACATATTTTCATATCCTGCCACATTACCTGAATGACTACTGGCATCTGATAGTATGCCTCCTGTTCAAAATCCAACTTTCCTGCCAAGGTCAAGGTTCCTTGCCAATTCTTATTTGATTGAAATATCGTATTGAGTCGGAATAGGGTACATACAGTAGGAAACTGAAGAAAAAAATTTAACAGTTTTTAAAGCTGATGACAACCATTTCAAAAGTGTAATATCTCAATTTTCAAAACACATTCCTTTTGTTATTATTATTATTTTTTTAAACTAACTTTAATTCTTCAAAGAATTATGATTTGAATAAAAACAGAGTATAAGACAGCCAGCATATCAGTACATACACTGGTGTGTTTTACAGTATTGAATCATAGCTTAAAATATTCTCATTTATAAGTTAAAGGTTTTTTCCTTGAAATTTCATGAAAGAATGTGACATTCAATTGTCATATCAATGATGTCTTAAAAGAATGTCACTTGTCCAAAGTCTGACATCAGATTGCCTCATCACAATGACACAGAATAAGAAGAAGTTACTTAGCTCATTGTCATAAGGTCATTTGTTTAGCAAGTGGCAATGTGGCTTGATAAAGGCCATGAGGCCGAAAATTTGTGGACAAAGAGTGTTTTTCTTATTATTTTACACTAATTTGCCTTTGGAGGACAGCCAAGCATGGCTGGGTGGATGAGGTGCTCGGCTTCTGACCGAAAGGCTCAGGGTTTAAATCCTGCAGTGGGCGCACCGTTGCATGTTCTGTCTTTTGGATGAGACAGTAAAAACCGAGGCCCCATGTCAAAGTAGGTGTGGCATGTAAAAGATCCCTCACTGCTTCGCGTAGGTCCGTTGCAAAGGTAAAAATTTCTATGCAATGCATCAGGCAGATGCCGTCACATAGTGAAATAATCATGGAGTGGCATAAAACTACAATCAATCAACTGTTGGAGGACTCATTACATTATGCCAAAAAGTTCTAGTCCTAACTGCATGACTGGTGCAAGCTCCATTCATACTGCACCTGCACTTCACCTCAAACTGAAGTAATCCAAACTTCCTAACTTGTGGCCAATATGGACACATACATTGGATAATGACATGGACACTTGAGTATACCATAGTCCCTCTATTCACTTTGTTAGGGCGAGTTAAAAATTGAACTAAATGGAAAAGACAACTGTAGATAAAACCAATCTTACTGGACTAGCAATGGCTGTCTGGGTGTCACAAGTAACGGAGATCTGAGTATTGGCCGTGTCTTCATCTTTCACATTAAGGTCACTGATTAATTCATAACCTACTGGAGCGTCCTGAAAAATAAAACAAATCAAGATTCTATAATTGTGTAATATGCTTTTTGCAATGTAAATGTGAACACAGGTATCTACAATTATGTTGATTAAACTGAAACATTAATTTGAAATTAAAGATTTCTAGAGCAATTAATGAATCAACCAAAATGATGATACACACACTTTATAAAAACATGTATTTTGATCACCTTTTTAATTTTTAATTTCTTCAGATGTCTTATCTTATTAAGCACATTTGGAAATATTTACAAAAAACTGTAAAACACAATATATGTATAGTCAAATTGCAAAGCTGGTATTTTTTTTTAGAAAAATTGCTCAACCATGAAAAGTAAGTCACAGTAATCTGATATCAAAGGTACAAATCATTGGCACTCTAAATATAAAGCATCAAGTCTTGAAATTTTGCTCCAAACAAAATTGTCACCATGTGGATGAATGGACAGAAAGACTGACAGTTGTGCAGATAGATCAAGAGACAGACATTATCAGTTATAGATTGATACTGCTGTGGAATATAAAATAATAGCTAATAGATAATATTATGAAAAAAACATTAACTCTCTGCATTTACAATACCGGTATCGCTACTTTACCTCAGGTACTGTAGCTTTGTTTGTGGTCTTCTCGAAAGCTGGAGGGTTATCGTTAGCGTCTATAATGTTGATAGTGACTGTTCGCTCCACCTAGTAGTATGAAAAATGGATGGAAAAATCAATTAAGTTTATTACTGTATTCTTAAAACTTTATTCTCCATAATACAAAATTCAATGTCCAAAATACTAAACTGGTAGGAATCAATTCTTACAACATGTCTAGTAAAATATACTGCAAATGTCTCGTAAAATATATGTCAATAAATAGACTTCATTTGAATAGAACAATTAATTTTCAATACTGAGAATCATAATGAAACAATACAAATGCTTTAAATGGGTATGACTATGAGCTTTCATTAAAAACTTAATGAAATTTTTGTGCGCTCGACTTCACAATTATAGGAAAGATATCATCATCATATGAAATAATGAATCTTCATACCACTGTTTAAATACCGTCTAAATATCATTCGCTTAATTCCTCAGAGCTGTACAGTTAAAGTTCTTTATTACTGATCAATGAATTAGAGATAGGCAATCTCATAATCCATTGTTGTTTTATAATAAACAAGATAAAACAATCAATTCTGTTATTGATTTCTAATCATACGAAAGAACTGAGGAAAATCTTCATTTTCACACATTTCTATTTCGCAACTTATGCATTCAAACAAGTTTTACACAATTAAAACTTAAAATTTTGACTTTAATGATCCATTAAAACATAATGTACTTAAAATAATTAAAATTGGTTTAATTAAAAGATGAACTTTCTTCTATTCTCAATCATTTGTATATCACTTCACTGAATCCTTATGATTTATATTGTATATTCTTAACTTGACTCAATAAACGAATCGAGAACATAATTGACATTCAGGGTTTGAAATTGGCAAAAATTTTGGGTTGTCAAATTGGCAATTATAAAGGAAATCTGAACAGCCTCCATTATATTTACTGAAATTTTAGGTTGGCCTTAGAGATTTTGGTTGTTTTTGATTACTGGACGATTGCTCTTTTCGAAACCTGTATTGTAGTACTGCATCAGTTATTATTCATACACAAAATAGATAAAAGACAGTCCTTCAACTGCAGTAACTGTATGCATGATTATGAGTTTTTTTGTGTCTTGTCTTATGCCATGACAAAATTATTTTCTATATGGTAACATTATGTGCCAAATACATTAGTCATTACACAGAACTTTCTATCCACTCAATAGATCCATCTAAAGCAGTGATGCAATTACGGATCTTCTATGTGCTGATGTGTACTCTAACATCGTATCATTGTGATAAATGTCTCACTGAGAGGATATCTATGAAATGGAAATACTACTGGTAGTTCTCACTGCTGGGTATCACATTAATTTTCAAATAAATCATCAAAAACTACTTACCTGAACTGCGGATGAACCAATAGCCACAAATGTGACCCGGAGTCGTGCATTTGTCTACAATAATCAAAACATTCACAACATTATATATTATATTATATTTAAATACATAATGCATGGGGGCCAGTTGTTCGAAACTTCCCAAACTTCAGTTTGTTCCCAAACCACTGGTTGGGCTAAACAATAGTTAAATTTCATCTCACTATATTGTTGAAATAAGAAGATTTAAAGTCATTGTCTGTGTATTGATTACTAGCATATGAATTAAACCAGAAATGTAATGTAATATAGAAATTCAAACAGAAATCTTATAAAATAAATTAATTCTCTTGAGACTAAAGCTTGAACCATTGGTTAAATTAACCAGTGGTTAAATATTCAAACAACTGGCCCTAGATATCATTTTGTGTTATCATGATTATGATTAGATTTTGTTGATATCATACTGAAATGAATGAAAACATGTAAAGTTTACCATATCAGTAGGGTTTAACACTGCATGTTTTTCAGTAATTTTTCACTTATTGCATGACCAACCGTTCAGATATAGTGGCTTGAAACAAACAAAAAGCCACATCTCTCCAACAAACCTTAACTCCTTTGTCTCAAATACAATAAAATGTAGCTTGAGAAACTAGAATTATAAAATTACAATACATTGACAACAGTAGTAGTATCCTTTATATTATGAAAAAAATTTTTATATTTAAGCACACACACACTGTAACAAAAACAATCAAAGTGGGACTTCTGAAGAAAATCCACTAGAACGGTTTGAAAGATTCAGTAAAAAGACATCTGTATGACAAAAATAATCATGAACATGAAATGCAAACACAAAAATTGAAGAATAAGCATATACAAAGACATGTCACAAAAATATTTTCGATTTTAATGCATTTGTATCAGAAACTTTGGATGGTCTATCTCAGTGACAGTTGTAAATTAATTGGTGCTTACATGCCCACCTTCCTACTCACAACAAAAGCAATAAAAAAGATGCCGTGCCATCATAGCAGTTACGGCAACGTATCATAGGTGGACATCATGGGTCCTTGGGTATCATAGGTGAAACCAGGTGCCCAGGAAGTGTAAACGTCTCTGGCTTCATGCAGTTTTATTTGACATGAACGCTCAAAACATACATATAATTCAAAAATATTTCAACACTCCATACATGAGATGACTGGGGACTCACATTCAAAAGTAAATACATAAACTGTTAAATCAAACCTATGACACAGTTTACATCATAAAGTAATTGCTGCAATTCTCTTCTTCCACCCTACAAAACAATAGTGTTTATAGGAACATGTGTTATCTGCTATCCATTTTTTAACAAGTGTGACTACTACCATACGGACAGACAGTTGGACAAATGAACACCACGCAAGGCATTCCCTTTAAGTCGCTTTGCTTTGTAGATGACACAAAAAGTTAAAAAGTCTCAAATCAGTATATATATATATATATATATATATATATATATATATATATATATATATATATATATATATATATATATATATATCTACTGTACCTCATAATCCAACAACCTTCTTATTTTCACTTCTCCAGAGTCAGGGTTCACCAAGAACTTGTCGTTCTGCTTGATATAGTACTTAACATTAGGATCACCAGTGGCCAAAAGAGTATACACAATAGTCCCTGCAAGTAATCAAGATAGATAATCAGAATTTTAAATGTTACATACAATACATGTAATTCACATGTATGGCAATGAATGGAATTCAAACTATCTTTTCATGTTATTGATTGAATGATTGATTGATTAGTGTTTAATGCTACATCAGATTTATTTCACCTATATGGTAGTAACACCTGTCTGGTGCAATGCCTAATACTTTTTGACTGATGAAACCATCCTTTCTAGAGCATTGAATTTTCTTTAATATGCCAATGTTTATCATGGCAGGAGACCTTGTTTTCAAAGGGCAATAACTGATCCTGAGCCAATCACATTAGCTACTGAGTCAATCACATTAGCTACTGAGCCAAATACATCAGCTACTGAGCCAACCCAGACCCCTCTGGTTTTGAGCCAAACACTCAGAACCCTCTGGTTCTGAGCCAAGCACATTAGCTAATGAGTCAAACTCAGAACCCTCTGGTCCTGAGCCAAACACATTAGCTACAGAACCAAATTCAGAACCTTCTGGTTCTGAGCCAAACGCATTAGCTACTGAGCCAAACTCAGATCCCTCTGGTCCTGAGCCAAACACATTAGCTACTGAGCCAAACTCAGAACCTTCTTGTCCTGAGCCTAACACATCAGCTACAGAGCCAAACTCAGAACCCTCTGGTCCTGAGCCAAACACATTAGCTACAGAACCAAATTCAGAACCTTCTGGTTCTGAGCCAAACGCATTAGCTACTGAGCCAAACTCAGATCCCTCTGGTCCTGAGCCAAACACATTAGCTACAGAGCCAACTCAGAACTTCTGGTCCTGAGTCAAAAACATTAGCTATTGAGCCAAACTCAGATCCCTCTGGTCTTGAGCCAAACACTTGGCTCCCTCTGGTACTGAACCAAACACATTAGCTACTGAGCCAAACTCAGAATTTTACTTTACTATTATCAAGAACTGTAAAAGGTATGATGAAAAGGTATGATTAGGTTTGGACTCAAATTAAGAGCTTGTATGAAATGAAAACATAAAATACACACATAGAAACTTTTGTTAAATTTTAACAATACACTTTTCTCTAAATTATAGTTACTCCAACTGATTTCAGGACTGCATCTACCTAAGTATTTGTAACCTCAAAACTTTCATCAATATATTGATGATTTACATGTATTCCTCCTCTCTTTTTATCTTTCATGTAACACTAAGTCTTAAATATAGAATAAATTAACCTGGTGGTGTGTCCTCAGCTACCCTCTCCTGATTCATGTCATTAACCCAAACAGGTGTCTGGCTGGCCACTGAAATATTCATATTAATTAATGCATGTACATGTATGATAAAGCTATTAAAGTAGGCTATATACACTGCTCTAAAAATGTTTGTTTACTGCTATTTGATATATTCATTTTACTACAACATTTGTACAATTTGGTCTTTAAACAGAGATCTAGAAATGTAACCAACATTATCTTCAAAGTGAAGATACAGATCCTGAAGGTTACGTGGGGTGCTTTTATTTTGGATTGTGATGGGGTTTCCTGTACCAAATTAAAACATTTGCTAATATAAAAGAGTTTTGCTATGTAATCATGATGATATTATTTACCCCCCTCCCAAACCCATGAACACATGGCCTAGATATAGCACTGCACTTTTAAGTATAGTTTCATTTGTATATTAACCTACATCTAGATCTATTATTAATAATACAATTATTTCATATAAAGATAGATTTTTTCGTACAAAAAAATGTTAATTTAGTCATATCAACATCTACCTCTTTGCATATATATATCAATAATTCAGACAACTTACCAGTGTAAATTAAAACACAGCCTACAACCCATTGCAGCATCATTTTGTAATCTAAAAAATATTCAAGTGAAAATACTTGAAAGATATAGATCTAGATCAGAAATACATTTAACATTAATACTTTGCCTAGTCTGAAACTGAATGGAAACAAGTCCATTTCACTGGTAGAGTATTTGAGTTGGTGAACGCAAACTAGGTGTATTTGACAATCTTTGTCCAAGTTCATGAAGAAAATTATTCATCTTTATTGCTTTACAAATTATGAAGTAAAACGAAATGACATACCTTATACGAAGGCCGAGTTTATTATACTATACGGCCATACCAATGGGACCTTCTGAACACAACCCTATTCTATTCTTAGACCAATAATACCGTTGTATAGACCGGTTTATTGGGCGTTGCTAATTTTAGCACCAACATTTTCATTCATACTCTCCGCTTCAGCAAGTACAAGTAGGTTTTGCAATTATATTAGACAAAACAATATATATTGAAAATATGAAAATTTTAAGAATATATATCACATTTATGGTACTTATACAAATACAAATATTTTTTTGCGAAGAAAACAAGTTTTATTATTGTGTCGAATCTATTGTTTACATATAAAACGGGGTTATAAAATATTCGTTCTGCTATTTTATACATTTTGAAAGATTGATTTTTAGGTCAGTAGTAAAAGGGCGTCGGGATCATTCGTACTGATACGATTTCGTACTGGGATTTTTCGTACCGCTCGTACGAAATATTGGGTTCTTTCGTACTGATTAGTGAGATCATTCGTACTGGTATATATCATTAAGTGTAATTATGTATATCGTTCGTACTGATATATATCATTATGTGTAATTATGTATATTAAGCTATGAGTTGACATTATTGTTAAGAAAAACAGATTGAATTTTAGCATTTTGATTACACAAAACATAACATTAAAAATAAATATATTTATAATAAATATTATCATATCTAATAATTATTAATATTAGATCCCGAAACGTCGTATTTAAATACCGAAACATCGCATATTAGGTCCCGAAATCTCGTATACATGTACGTAGGTCCCGTAACGTCGCGTTCCCGAAACGTCATATTTTCTAAGTGCTTTGATAACTGTTTGTTTTGTTATTCTTTGCTTTTGACAAGCACTAGTTCATAGTAAGACTTAGACTATTGCTCGTAGGGGAATCAGTGAATTATAAAAAACGAGAAATACGGTACTGTTTATGATTTAATTTATTCATTAGGCCTATTACTTGATTATTACATACAACAACAAACATGAAATGATAATATTAAGCACAAGTTTCAAACATAAAAAAACTAAAAGAATAATAAGCATAATATTTTCAAATTACATGAATGTTAAAAGTCGACACTAAACAATATACCCACACACCATAAGAACTTTATAAGCACTACACACTAGTAACGCTAACGCTAGATAATTACTGTCCAATCTCATCTAATGATACATTGAATACTGTCCAAGCTCATCTACAGATGCAATTCAAGGACGAGTAATATATACCCGGTACGAAAATCAGCACAGTACTTCATACGCAACATTTGTGATTGTAACTGAGAAAACATATAATAAACTCAGCTTGACACCAACAAACTTATATTGTTTATAAGTCCTTGATTATATATTATATGTATATTTTTTTACGAATCAACACGCATCAAAGTACGTAATATTTCAAACGCAATGTTCGTGAATGAACAACAACATAGCTAAAAAGTTCAAATAATTTAATATGTATATATTTTAAGCATACGAATGTAGTTTTAACATCCGTACGAATAATCCCGGTAGTAGTACGAAAGATCCCGTACGAAAAATCCCAGTACGAAAACGTATCAGTACGAACGATCCCGGAACCAGTAAAAGGGGCGGGGTTTAAGGTTTCGTCAACAATGAAGTTATTAATAAACTTGCAGAACCGGTTCTTTGAATGCAATAGAGCGTACTATTTTGAATGTGGAATAAAAGTAGGGTGTGCGGAACAGGTGAAAGTTGCTATTAGAAGGAATCTGGTTAAGTACATAGGTAAGAACAAAGCTGTTATATTCGTTCAATTAATTGTTACTGGTTTATAAACAAAAACACGTGCATTTACCAAAGTTACATGATAGTTGGGACAGAAAAAAAAGGAGGGGGGAGGGGGGAGTTCAGGTATTTGATGAGTGACAAGTGTAAAATCTAAAAGAGCCGTTTATTATTAAACTCTTCTGAAATAAGAAGGTGGTAGGCTAGGTGTTCACAAAATTGATCATGAGATCAAGACCCTTAGTCAGCATAATTAAATAGATATCATGCTACATATTATTTTTTAAAGAAAAACTTCTCTATCCATTTATATATTTATCTGAAGTGACTTACCGTGCGTGGTGTGATGATACATAACATTCATGATCATACAGATGAATAGAACATTTTTTGGCAAATATATCTAATTGCAAAGCAGTATATTCAGGACTTATGTAAGGCAAAGTTAAGATCAGAATTATTAGTAGTCAATGTTAAAAACAGAATTACATGTACCTAGCTATTGGTCAGTATCAGATTCACATGTATAGAAGGGTGAATAGCAACACCCCTACTGATTAGCTTCAATATATCACCCTAACACACTTGGTATTATTTGGTTGTTTATTCTGTGTCTCAACAGTACACACAACACAACAATAAGCAACCGAATAAATTCTTCAATATTAACAAGTGTGTTAGGGCGATATATATTGAAGCTACATGTACCCTACTAGCTGATACGAGTAATAGTACTAAATTTCATTCAAAACATCTTGTTTTTTACTCTTTTTTATCACCATGATCAACAAATACATGTGCCCTTCAACCACAAGTAGAATTAAAAATAATTGTCAGGTTTTTTTTTATCCATGCAGGTAACAAGGGTGATGTATTCACTTGTTTTAGGCCTATGTTTATTTGGTAAGTAATTTTTATCATTTAATATATATTATTGAAAATAGAATTTGATTGGTGCATCACAGTCATAATTGTTTATTTGTCATGTAGATGCACAAAGTGTAAAAATCAATTACAAATTACAGTGACTTATTTTTTCCAAAAAAATACATACATGTATGAATCAGATTTAGAATCGAAAAATGTGATTAATGCAAATGAAATTAATATTCTAAAAAATTACATAGATTGCACTGTACATTTTGTACTTTTTGTCATCGAAGCAAATAAGTATATAAATGAGTATATTGCGAAAAATGTAGAAATCCCAGCTGACCTCTGTGTTCAGTGAATTATGTCTATATTGTTGTATTTGTTTGTTTGTTTGTTACTTATATGTCACATTAAGAATATTTCACTTAATATATGGTGACACCATTCACCATATGCAGAGCTAAAAAATTTAGACTTACATGTAGTTTCAACAGTTTCACCAGAAGCAGTGACTGAGTGAGAGATCTCTTACATTATCTGGTCTGCAGTAACACAGGACCTCTGTTTTTACCATCATATCTGACACATAGGATATCAAAACACTGCTCATTGAATTCGAACCCAGGACTTCTAGGCCTCAGGTCAAGCATGCTATCAACAGAGCTATACCTGATCTGCATCTTAGTATGGGAAATCACCTTTATAATAATATAATATAATGATTATTATACACCTGTAATTGTTTATGAGTCTGAGCTTGTTTCAAACAATTGTATATCACATTTGTAGGAGCAGTGCAGTTTGTCAATGGACAGTCTGGTAAGTTGATTCATCATTTGATATGTTTCAATTCTATCAAAATTCACTTTGATCTTTTCAAGTCACAGCATCACATGGGTTATACAAACCAAAATATGCTAAAATGTTTCAGTCCTACCACTTATGAATGACTCACATCTTTTCAATGATTATAATACATGTACATGTGTATTTGTGCAAGTTTATAATTTCATCATACATTAACTTATCAATTGATATTTATTAGTTTATATTTTAACAAACACAGATGAAACTGAAATTAAGTAAAATTAATTATGAAGTTAGTCTTTTGAAGGAAATTTGAATTAGAAATAATGAGAAACACCCAGTATATCCTTAAGTTTTGGTGATTTGGCTTTTATTTAGTGGGAACTTGAAAAAAACAAAATTGCTACATAAAATCAAATAGCCTTGAATTTTATGCAGTGATTTTGTTTCAATTTTGTATTTTTTCATTTTATAAAGATTAAGAGAACCAAAAATTTGTATTGAAAATATACTGGTTATTTCTCAGCATTAAGTATTTTTTGTGTTTTATAATTCTCTTTTTCAATGATGATATACATGTATATACCAAATACTTTCATTTTTAGTTGCAAGGAATAACATTGTTTTTAATTAAAAATTTCTACTCAGTACAATTATCAATGCCTTTGAATTACAGCTCCAGTATTTCACACCTTGAATACTACAGGAATTGATGGAGATTTGAAGAAACGTCTAGTGACACAGGGTGTGTCAGAATCTACAAAACCAGGTACTTTCTTTACAGTGTAAAATGTATACATTAGTAAAGATAAGTCACAGTGACACTCACCACTTTTGAGCTGATAGAGATAGAGATATCATAGTTGGCATGCATATTCTGCTAATAAAGCACTTTCAAATTATACCAATGTCATTGCCCTCGTGACTTTGACTTTGACCTTTGACCATGACCTTTTACCTACATTTCAACATATACCTTATTTGGATTTTGTTGTCGCTGGGGGCATTCATGTTTCACAAACATATTTTGTTTAAATGAGCATTGTTTTTACTGTTTGAAATTACTTCCAATTTCCCTGTTGCTATGAAGATCATCAACATTCGACATTTTAATATTTCTACAGTAGACAAAGTTATTTTAAAACAGAGATAAGCGATTTAAAGATTGATTGATTGATTTTTGAATTGATTTTTGTTTTACGTCACACCATGAATATTTCACATATATGGTGATGGCATCTGCCTGATGCGGGGCATACAAATTTTGACCTTTGCAATGGACCCACTGGAAGCAGTGAGGGATCTTTAACGTGCCATGCATACCAGCAATTTAAAGAAAAAAATAAATATCTGTTCTGGTTATATTACATATTGGATGATTTAAAGTTCACTTCATAAAAAATTTTAGTCAAGGATGAAAAATTGAGAATGTTGCAGTGATTCCAGTGGCCAAGGAGAGATAAATATCATTGTTATACATGTCTGACCATTTACTAAAGTAAATCTTGGCCATTGAAAGCTCTGAAACAAAAATAGTAAGTTTGTAAGTGAAATATATTGACTAAAGAAAAATTAGTCAAAATCACCACAAACTGGATTATCTTTTGCTGACCTTGACTTTGGACTTTAGATTTTTCATATCAATAGGGTTCTTAATCAAAGAAAACCAAGTTTGATGTGCTCCCATTGCTTTGTTTTAATGGAATGTTAACTAGGTGAGTGAGATTTTTTTAATCAATACTCACTTGATTCAATTTGTAGATGAGGTTTTGGGCCAGCTGAGCGCATTTGTTCCCAATAATCTCAATGCTGTCATTGAATACTCGGCAAACAGTCAGACTCTAGATGTATCAACAACTGGAAGAGTGACCTTGAAAGTCGCTCTCGACAGAGAGGTAAGTTACACTGAAGTCAACATTGAGATTAGTTTTAGGTGAATGACCTTGAAATTAGCTCTTGGCTTTAGATAAATGACTTTGAAGTCCTCTATAGCCAGAGAGGTAAATCATTTTGAATTCAATTCCACTATAATATGAGACCTTGATAGTAACTCAAGACATTCACGCTAAGGAGTTGAAATATGACTTTACACATCGACTCATAAACCCTTTTACTATTACTGTGGGACTGAGGTTTTGACTGGCAAATTCATAACTGTTCCCACAAAATGATGTCAGAGACAATAAATTTATTATCATGACATCAAAAATTTTATGGGATATGTTATCATTTATCAACCAAAGCGTCATTCCTGCAACAATAGTGAAAGGGTCTATTGAAGAGTAGTTTGATTTTAAAGCAGTGTTTGGAAATGATTAGTAATTTCAGAAATATGCTCTAGATAGACACATTAAATGACCCAGGGAATCTAGATTCCATGCTGTCACTTTCTTATCATTTTTGATATTCTCTTGAAGTGTTAATTTATGTTATGAATGTTTAGTCTGATGAATTAATGTTAAATCTTTTAGAGAGCTTCCACGACTGGTAACAACTTACTTGTTACATTCATAGCCACATATCAAGGAGTCTCTGTAAGTATATTTTGTATTCCAAATCTTTCAATGAACAAGTAAAATTTTGATTTAGTCAGATAAAGTGCTTATTATCATTTTCAATGTACACCATTAACCAAAGAAACATATTTAATTTAATTATGACAGTCTCTACAATTGACTGATTCTTAAAGTGGTTTTAAAACTGAAAAAAATGTAGGTAATTGTTCTTTCCCACTTTTCTAAAAGTTTGCCTCACTTAGATGCATTTTTTTCACTAGTAGCATTTATGGTTAAAAGGTACTCTTGATGAAATATACCAATCTGTTAGTTACTACTATTATTCGTTTTTTTCCTCAGAGTGATACCTCTATTACGATATCAGTCATTGACATCAACGATAATCCACCTGTATTCCAAAATTTACCCTATAATGCAAAAGTGAATGAGGTACGTATCATTTCAAATAGTAATGACTAGAATTGTGTCTGAACTCTTTTAAATTGAAATTTTCATTTATTTTGGTAAATAACACAAACAGACACTACAATACCATGAAAAATTTAATTAAAAATCAAATGATAAATCAATTTCTGCAAGCCAGAACATATTGTTACCATAATAAAAATTGTTTCTTGTGATCTTTGTGGAAAGCGCTTGATAGACCAAATCAAAGTTTATCAAATCTTTCTGACTGACATAAACTTTCTGAACTTATACGTTCCAAGACAGTGAGCTTCTCCGTCCGTTATCGTCAGTTAGGCAGCGCTTGTGTACTATGAGTTAGAAACGATATTGAATGTTAGCAACGTTATGATATCATAAGAATGTTTTATTGTTCTTTACACCATTTTTTTTGAGGGAATACATTTTATTTCTTCCCTTAATATTAGGACTGCAGTTAATGTGGCAAAGTCCATTAGAGTTGTATATGATGTAAATAATTACATTTTTTTGACACAACATAAAGTTTTATTTAAAACTTTTTGCAAAATGCCCTTTAGAAGTATTTCTTCTATACATCTGACTTGGTAAATGTACAAATAAATTATCACAATCCACTGTAGGATGCCACCCCTGGAACAGATGTCTACACAAGGATAAATATCACCGATACGGATGTTGGATTCTTCGCTGAGATAACCCTTCAGTGTCTGGTGGAAGCCAATGACACAGAGGTCGGAACCACGACTTATTTCAGAATTGTCTATTGTTTCTTATATCAGTGTAATAAGTTTCTTTTTTCTAATGCTACTTAGAATTAATTATATGCATAGATCTGTAGTTTCACTATTATTTATTCTCTTTGTTTTTACTATATAATTTTCTTTTGTACCTTTTGCTTTAGACAGAAAAAACTGTGCATATATCTATCTTCAGATTATATCCATTTGTATTGGATACCATTAGTTTTTAGAGGTATTGTAGCACAATCATTGAGGTGCTTTGCTTGTGACCAAGAGGTACTAGGTGTGAGTTCTGCCAGAAGCACATCAGCATCCTTTGTTTCAGATGAAACAAAATAAGTGTGCCAGGGTAGACATGGCGTATAAAAGATCCTTCACTGCATTGGATGTGTCCTTTGGATAGGTCTAAATTTCTACACAATGCATCAGATAGATGCCATTACCATAAAAGTTGAATAATTTTGGTGTGGCATAACACAAGAATCAAATAAACTAACAAAAACAGTAGTCTTTATCATTTTGAAGTAGTCCTCTAAAGGGAAGTCCGGTACATAAAAAGTAAAGGAACATAAACACTCTATATTGCAAATTTTCGGCCTCAAGACCTTTATCAAGCAATTTATTGTGATGATAAACCTTCTTAACCATAGATTGCTTGATAAAGGTTGTGAGGCCGAAAATATGCAATATAGAGTGTTTGTGTTCCTTTACTTTTTATCATTTGGTTTTCCACTCGGTCTTGTATAATCTTTGTATATTATTAGTAATTTACATTCGTAAAAAAACACTATAAAACAAACAGATATATATATATATATATATATATATATATATATATATATATATATATATATATATATATATATGTTCATCTACTCTAGTTATGAAAATAACTAAATATGAAATACTTTATTTATAGGATTTAATGTGGAAAACAGTGGAAACTTTAAAAAATTAAAAAAAGAGAACAAATGATACTTATGTTGTATTCTTATCATAAAAAAATCTAAATAGTCATTTATTTACATACATTCATATTTCATAATTCATATTGACTGTAATCAGGTGAACAGACAGGAAGTAAGTATGCACAATGCAAAACCAAATCCCAGAATTCACGGGTTCCAGAATTGAGCACAGAACACAACTATTGGTTTACACAAAGTTTTATGTATATGTATATTTTATGTTCATTAATTAAAGGAAATTGTCAAGGATTGGGTTATGTGGACAGATATTTTAGACATTTTTTACTCTGTCAGATATTTTAGATATATTGGGCTTTGTTACATATCTTAAGTATAAGAAATGCATTGGAATTTGTAGTTTTAGAATACACATAGAATACATGCATAGAGTTAAGATGTATGGTTGCAGGTAAACAAGTATTTCTCTATGTTTACACTATATCGTTATCAGCTTGCATGTAAAATGTGTTTAAGGACAATTTGTATTGTACTTAATGTTTTTTAGAGTTAGTTGATTGGTATGAAGTGGAAATGCACCGTGTTATCATATTCCTTGAACACAAGTGTCATAATATTACAAGTTTGTTTAAAATTTGTTCAACACTTTTTTCTAGTTTAGTAAACTGATGCCCCAATTAACTTCCTTAGCTTTTAAATAATGAAAAGGTGTTTTTGATGTTTTTGCATTTCATACTTTGTTTAATGATGCTAAAATGATTGAAATTTAGCTTTATTAGTTGAGTTTCTCAAGTTATTTATCCATCCATTTGACTATTTGACAATTAACTGAATTATCTCTTAATTAGGTTGTTTTTGATGAGAGTTTCACATCATAATACCATGTGGTTTACATTTTATATGCAATAGAATAACTTCATGAATGGTGGAGCTTTAAATTCGACCTGTAATGAGAACTGTTCTTGAATTCTTCATCACATTCACACAGACTTTGATGGACACTCACAATTATGCCCAAGTGGTCATGTTGATCCTATTAAAGTTTTTTTAAGTTACATTGATAATAAAAATGCTTTCATCATTTGATAGCTATGGAGGCTCTTTATCTTTCATAGACTCTGATAATAAACCTTTCGACATTCTTAACCATAGGGTGCTGCTGCCTGCAATGCATTTGGTGTGAGGACACAGCAGAGAGGTCAAGGACACTATACAGGAACTGTCTTCCTTAATCGAAATCTAGATTTTGAAGTGAAGAAAGGATACATCATGAAGTTATTAGCCACGGTATATTATTAATACAGCTTTGTTTAGCTATAAGCAGTTGCCTTGATTTATTGATAACTAAATGCTGTAGTATGGATGTATGCTGCGATACTTACTATGTTATAAAAGATTCAAGGAATAACGCAGCCAGAATGTTAGTGATAGAAAGTACTGACCTCATGAAATTCTTTAGTTTCAATGAATCACAACCCTCTAGGACATTTAATCTCAGCATAATGGAGAGGTTGATTTGTATGTGAAAATCTTGGTGAATTTTAGTCAAAACTGCCATAGCTCAGTTAGTAGGGTGTTAGGCTCTGGACCAAAAAGTCCCAGGTTTAAATCCTTTTTATGATTTTATTGATTGAACTATGTACACATGATTGCTTGTCAACATATCAAAATCAATCCATGTACATGTATAGATTATGTCACCATAATAATGGCAAAAGTTCCTGACCTGAATGTAGTTTGAACCTGCAAGCAAACTCTAAACAGATTTGATATTTCATTTTTTTTTGTTTTTAGGATAATCCTAAGCTCTCAGGCAACAGAACTCAGAATACCGCCTCTGTTAACATTCTTATTGAAGTGGATGACAAACAGGACACACCACCAAAGTTTCTCAGTACCCCTATCACGCTGTTCATGTATGAGAATGCTGCTGTGGTAAGTGAATTATAGGAGTCAGTCGGGGTTGTCTTGTTTCTCAGTACCCCTCTCACACTTTTCATGTATGAGAATGCTGCAGTGGTAAGTGAATTAAAGGAGTCAGTCAGGGTTGCTTAGTTTCTCAGTACCCCTATCATGCTCTTCATGTATAAGAATGCTGCTGTGGTAAGTGAATTATAGGAGTCAGTCAGGGTTGCCAATATTAAAAAGCACTCAAGGCAATGTCTATGAAATGTCTTGTATATTTGTGTTAAGCATATACCAGTAATCCACTTGCAGTTATTTTATTTTTCCAAAATGTTTGTCATATTCCTTGCCTGGTAATTAAAATATAGAATAGAAATGATGTTTTGTTAAGGTACTTGGAATCCCTGATTGGTTGACCAGGATGTAAAGCCATAGTCTGTCCTGTATCAAAGATAGGCTATACACCTTTGATTCAAGATCACTAACATTTAATCAGGGTTCCTAACAGAAAGTCTGTATCAAACTACATATTAATATAACAAAAACATTTTTGAAAATTTTACAAAGCAGCAAACAGTGAACTTTAGATAAACGGTCTGATTACAATATTTGTTAAAAAAAAAGAAGTTGAATACCAATGTTTTACAATTGACAACTTAACCTTCTGAATCAGCTTGGCTAGGACCATGTTTGTGCTTATCTTTTTCAATGATAGGTTAGTCCAGTGATTTCATGCTGGATTTCAAATCTGATGATCAGAGTATGAATCTGGCTGTTGGTTTTGATTATCTAAGGTAATTTATCTTTATCTGTCTCCTGATCTATATCTATTAATGGGGGCAGGTTAGCATTTTGTGTAAGTGTTTGGCTGGCAAGGCAGACGATCTGGGTTAAGTTCTCTGATTTTACCACTATGTTCAAGAGGTTGGTTACTTCCTGCTCCCATGTCGCAGTATAAGTGAAAAATTGTTGGAAGTGATGTAAAAACACCAATCAACCAACCAACCCTATCTGTCTCCCTGATGTCAGAAATAGAAAAATGATTAAGCCATGCACCTTAGCAGCTGCCACAACTGTTAAGTGAAATAAGTTGATATGACACAACAAGAAAAACACACAAACAAACAATTCATGAATTATAATAGGGACATATTTGCAGGGAACAAGACTTGGATTGGTGACAGCTCAAGATGGTGATGAAGGTAGCCCAAGACCGATTTTCATTCGCAGTTTAGGTATGTGTCTAATTAATTTCCCTTAAGCTCTTGCTGCTTGCCAGCTTGGTTTTAAAGTATAAACAAAAATCAATGTGCAAATAAAGAAATTTTGTATTTGAGAAAGGGTAGTGGAAATAATCATTTGCTGCAATATATCTTAAAGAACTAAATGTTGATGGATTCTGCAGTATTTGTTACATTTACAATGCTTTATGTGGGGCTCATTTGTAATCTCTTATCCTCATTTTCTTATGCCTTTAATTATCATTAGTATTATATTTTGTGTTTTGAACCGTTTAACGTCTGTAGAAACTATATGAAGATCTACTTTATTTAAGTAGAGTTAGTTTATCTTTTATTCTGTTTTATTTTTATATCTTTGTATACTTAGTTCTTTTAATCTTTTGATTGATTTATTTCATTTCTATCTGTTCTCATGTAACCTCATTGAATTTAAGACACTTATTTTTTTAGTAAAACTTTTATTTATATGTATCATGTAGATTGTCTATATATTTGAGTAGATGACATATTCATAGATTTCAAAGCTTATTTTGGATATTCAGTTCAAACACTGTGTTATCATCATCATATGATGGGTCAGATATTCATGACATGGGTATAGACACCATTGTGTCTATTTTTAAATGCAAGCACTTCACTCCTCGGTTGAAATATTTCTTTTGATACATAAAATGCCAGTTTATCTATCTATAAATGCTGAGAAATTGATAATGTTGGAATAAATCTTTAGGTGTAAGAATTAAAAGACATTGCATTTACTTTATCAAGGAAGTCTACACATTGGAAAGAGCATAGCTTAAACTGAATTTATGACTATCCTGTTTCATGCATTTCTTTCATAATTTCAAAAGTATTAAGATTACTGTGTTATGAATTAGCAAGAAGAATGTCTATTTCATCATTTATGAATGTTAATTGTTCAATTATAATCATGATAATGCTGCCAAATAATCCAAAATATCTTACTAAAATGGAGCAATTGTTATAATTAACATCTTTTTGTTGATCATATATAAAGCTACAGGAGGTAAGTGTGTCTGGTTGCCAAGGTAACACTCTATAGTAGCTTCAGTGTACATGTATGATAAGTGTACTTTTTGCATGTAACGATGCATGATTTTGTCATTTCGAGCGCTATAAGAGCTCCATGCATTGAATATTTCTGGCAACGAAGCTAGAGAAATTAATTTTCTTGTTGTTTCAGGGTTGAATAAGTCACATGACACCCTAGTCATTTTCTTTTAACAGACTTTCTTCATTTTTTTTTTATTTTTAGCCAGGACAAAAAAAAAGAGAAATGTTTTCCTGATTGTTGGGATGTATTTTTCGATATACTTTTGGAAAAATAGGGTTTAAATTTTATAATTTGCTATCAATCTTAATCAAAATTTTTGTAAATTAAATATCTTCCTAATGATGAGAAGGGGATTAATTTTAAAGAAAAGGAGTATGTTTTGAAAATTTGAATCCTGAAACATTGTCACCAATGAATTATTGAATTAAAATTAAATTACCAAGAAAAATGTTTAACTACATGTATATTTCAATAGTCAGGAACATCTGATGATGCTTTATAGTCAGTTTTTTCTCAAATTTAGAGCATACTTATTATATTTTCTATATCTCTAACAACACTGTCAATCTTTCTACACTTTTGAATTAGGAACTGGCCGATAATTCTATGCTTGGACAAATTGCATGATTGACTTGATACTCTACTTCAGCATGATGTACCTCACCTAAGTTAAAAAAAATATGCCTAGAATATAAATTACTTTCTGTTTATCCTATTATAACCACAAGCATATTTTAGATTAGTTTTTACTTGGTTGTAATTTGTCATAAGACCATGCAATCATTAAAGCATTACAATCAGCACCAAAAGGTAGATTTGGTGTTTCTTGCGACAATAATCATAATTCAGAATCTTTATTTTTGTTATCATTTTCTCCGTCCACTCGTCTCCTTATCTGTCACATATCTATTTTCGCTTTCCTTGTGGGCTACTCATCTCTTCCTTGAAAATTGCATTCTGTTTTTATACCCCCTGTAACAAAGTTGGGAGGGTGGGGGGTGGGTTCTACTGGAATCACCATGTCCATCTGTCCATCTGTCAGTCTGTCTGTAGACAATAGTTTGTCATCACAACTCCTCCTACACCTCCTACACAATGGAATTTCACCAAACCTGACAGAAATGAAGAGTAGCACATAAAGATGTGCATGAAGGGAGAGAATTTTGCTGTGTAAATATTTGCAGGAGTTATGGCTCTTTGAACTTAAAAAAAAATTATAAATTATATTGTGACATCTTGTCATTGCAACTCATCCTAGACTGTTCACATAATTGTTGCCCTTGACCCAAGGTTGTGTTATGACCTTGAACCAAGGTCATGTTATGACGTTGAACCAAGTTCATATCTTCAAGGTCAACTCAAAGTGTAAAGAAATCAGAAATTCTTACAAATGAGTTTTAAATTGTGTTCTTTAATTTCGTAAAATATAAAATGGTCGCTGCTGATGACAACAACCAGATAATTACATTCTTAAAATTCTTACATAGTCATGGCCCTTTCAACTTTGTTGCCGCGGAGGATATTTGTCTTTTTAGGACTGTTCTGGTTTACTCTCAATTTTTTTCCAGAAGATGTTATTACAATGTATTTGTATCAGGGGAAAAGTAATTTCATTTACTGGAAATTTTTATGGAAAAATGAAATCTGAAAATATTAAAGAGGAATATAACAGAGAATTTATACAAGTACTCATGAAAATCCAAACACTTTATCGGTAATAAAATATTTAGGTACTTCATTTTCACACACGTCTCTTTACACAAAACACTTGGGATTGCAAAGTACACTTGATGTTGTTGCATTAGATTTAAACTTTAGTTTAGGCAAATTTGACACCGTTTGTTTAACCATACTTTTACCACGTGTTGTTTGTCTCCACATCATGTTTGTTGTAAACAATGTCTTTATTTTGTTGTGAGTTTGTACATTTATGAACATAGTCTATAACTATAATTTGTGATGTTGAATTCATTTAAATAATAGAAGTAGATAAACTAGTCATTAACTCTAAGAGAAATTAAGGGCATTCATCATGACCCTCTTGATGCACTGGACAAAGTACCATGAATTGTCCAATATTATATGAGATAATAGATATTTGTTGTCAAAATTTTTTCAGAATAAAAGGAATATGCATTACACATGTTAAGGGTGAAAATCATGGAAAATTGTCAATTAAGCACTCTAATTATTAAAAGAATTTAATACTGTAAAATACAGTATTTGCATTGACTGAAAGAAAAAAATTCAAAAATAAAAAATAATTGAAATATTTCTGATCAACCAGTACTCAATACTCAATACACAATTTTACTCTGTGTTTAAGACGTTTACAAGAACGATAGTTCAGATTGTGATTAGAGATAAACTGATGGTTATATATTCCAGTGACTTTAAAACCCATGAGGGATGTCTTTAATGACTATGATAAATACAATATAAATATAACATTATGTAGAACTGGATATAACAGAACAATAGATACAATATGAAAGATGTATGATAGATTTAACACAAAATATGATATATCAAGGAACATATATTATTCTAACAACACTAGCTTAAATAACATTTTAGACATAGTTTGCTTTAGACTTTTACAAAGAAAAGTTTAATATATTGATATTCACTAAAAGAAAAAAATAATATAATATTGAAATATTTCTTTAATTAATTTTATCGTGCTTTAACTATTTTGAAGCCTATCACCGTTAACATTTCCACATAAATTACCGACACTGATGTAGCTATGTAGCTTAAATTTCATTTAATTTCACTCATCTAATTTCAAGCACCATAAGCCAAATCTTTCATTTCAAATTCTGATACTAGTTTTATAGGTATGCTTAATTCCTTCCTTGTAGTGAGTTAGATCACCTCTACCTGCCTAGAAAATAGATCTATGGAAGAATTCTGTGAGAGAACAGATATTTGATAATTCATACTGGTACTCTTTTTGTATTTAACAGATCCTGCTAATTTGTTCGGGATAGGTAATGCTACTTTGGAACCTGGTAGTAATTTGAGATATCGTTCATCGATTTTTGTTAAGGGATTAGTGGATCGTGAGACTCAGCAATCTCGTTATGAATTTACTGCGGAGGTACGGTATTAATTTTTCAAGATTATCACTAAGTGATAGAATAGATTTCTTTATCAAATACCTAATGAATAATAGATGTTTTTCCAATTTGACATGATTTAAGGGGCCTTACACCAGACATGCTACATTTTGCCGGTATTTTCATTATGATGTAAATGCCTGAATTGTGATGTCAGAGTAAAATGACACAAATTTTTATGACGAATAATTGTATGTCTAACAAGGAATGAAATATAAGATCAATATGAAAAGGTCTATTGGTTCCAAATTTGAATCCAATTGTGGGATTTTTTGACTATGGCAATTTTTTGCTTATTTAATATGATGCCATTTTTTCCATTTCATTATTGTTTAGAGTTTTTTTTGGAGGGAGAGGAGGATACAATGAAGTATAGAATTAACAAGAAATTTTGGGAGTGATTGCGTATTAATAGTTATTACCATTTCACTGAATATGTTAGGGTTCAGTCTGTGAAGCAGTCTCCAACATTTTTCTTACATAGGCAATAGAACTTGAGAATGGTACCTTCACAAACCAAAAAGTAACAACACAGGTCATCATCAACATAATGGACGAGGATGACAATGTTCCTAAGTTTGACCAGTCGTCTTATACAGTTTCTGTATTGGAGATGGATTCTGTCAGCAGCACTGGATCAACTTCTCCTGTTCCAGGTCTCAACATCCGAGTAACAGATCCGGATGATGTGAGTTTGAAGATCTACCAAATGTACCAATCCCATTCAAATGGAGAATAATTTTCTATAAAGAAACCATCATTGAATTCAACGAAATGCTGAATATTTCCCTAAATATGTAGAACATTGCTTCGTTTTAAAAATTAATCAACAATATAAAAATATAAGCATGATTTTGTTATTTTTATATGCAATTAAATTATAATTATTCCTTTACTGGTATGTTCTCCTGAAAAGAAAATATCATCAGTGGTATCATTCTATTTATTTTACCATTTACAGCCTAGCAATGCTCATTTTTCGATTGCCATCATCGAGCAGCCGAACCCTGGTGTATTCAGTATTACCCCTACTAACGCCACACAGCAGGCACAAGTGACCATGATTGTCAATCAACCAGCCAGACTGGACTATGAGGATCCCCTTATTAGAACTCAAGTGGTTAAGGTATGAGATGATTTATATAAGTTGTTAACTTGTTTCTTAATCGTTGTAGAATAAATGAAGTTTAAATATTAAGGTATGAGATGTACAATATGAATATTCTGTGAAAGACAGAAGACATCTGATCAAGCAAACATATGAAAATTTATAAATAATCCTCCATATAGAGAAAAAGGACCAAAAGGCTTCTGTTTAATGAAACAGATATCAACTTTATTATGTCACTTCATCATTGGTGTTTGTCAGTGTTAGAATATTACATGACATGATTTCATGTCAAATAATAAATGACTAACTTAAAATTTTACAATAGAACTTGAAATTTGTAACAATAAAATATTATTAACCTATGTGTACCGTGGCTATGACCAGGAAATATATCTAGTAATCAGGTCTGTGAAATGTCATATTTGTCTCAATAAAAGTGGAAAATAGTATGTTATTATACATATGTCATTGATTCTCTAGTGTATGTTCCATTCCTATTTATCTACTCTCTTCATTACTCTTTCATGGTAGATAAATTGTCATATTGACCTAATAAAGGTCAACAATTTCACAATATTGATAATAAACAAATTTATAGAGGTAAAGTTTTTTTCTTAATTTTCTGATATGCAAGTATTTTGTTATTATAAAGATTATAATATTTTGCAGTTGAGAGCAGCTGACACCCAAAATCCTACGAGATCTAGCACCACTGTTATAACCATCACCTTAGAGGACAATAATGATAATGCTCCATCATTCTCCACGGCGTCTGAAAAAGCGTCGATCAGTGAAAATTCTCCTGTTGGAACTAGCATTATCACCATTACCGTAAGTTCTTAACTTAATGCCAGTGTCAAGAATTAAATGGTTGATACATTAGTGATAAGGCCAAAACAAAATTTAGTGTTGTTTTCTGCCTGATTATTGAAAAATGTTGGGGTAGCTTAGGTATTGTTAACTAACTATGCATTTAGCAAGAGTTTAGCAGCACGTCTACTCAGTATCAGTTGCCATTACAGTCAAACCTGTGTTCAGCGGTCGCCTTGGGGAGAAGTGAAAAGTGTCTGCTTAAGACAGGTGGCCTTTGAGTACAGGTTACTTGGAAATTTAGAATCACCAATGTGGATATACACATACACATACATACAATTTGAAGTTATCCTTTTTCAAATCTGATGCAAATTTGAAAGCTTTTTCTTGAAGAAGGGGTCCTGTTACATTAATCCTCCCCAATGTAGCATCTTTAAACCATTGCCAACACAGATCTTTAACGTCTTCATTTCCAGTGAAGTGTTGCCTCCTTTTTGTGTCAGGATTAACATTGTTCTAACATTATTATCAAATTCCTCCTGATTTACAGCTTTCCGTTTTAAAATATTCTGAATTTGCGTTCGACCAACATTAAACTCATCAGCAATTTTCCTAGATGTTAACCCTATCTTATCCATATCTATCACTTTCATTTTTTCGGTTAACGTTAAAATTTTCCCCTTAATATGGACAAAACAAAATCAATTGAAGTCAGTGAACACCTATCAAATTTATTCGTATGTGTACGTGTATTGTGATTAAATTGCATAATTACCTAAAGGAAAAATATTGCCATCCAACAGACCTACCTGTACAAGTTAATTACCAAAGGTGTGAAAAACAGCTGATTGATAAAATTAGCTTTGCATTCAAAATAACCGAGCCTGATTGATTCAGGTGACTGACAAAGTGGCCCTTGAAAACAGTAGGAGAAGATGATTGTTTAAAATTTTAGTGGCCGCTGACCGCGTTACACAAGTGGCTGTTGAACAAGGTAGGTTAATATAGCAAATGTTGTTGGGGGGAATTGAAACTGGCCATTAGAAGGAAGTGACTGCTGAAAACGAGAGGCCGCGACAACAGGTTTGACTGTATATGTATAAATAGTACAGAATGTGACATTATATAATAGCTTAACAATTCTAGATAATACATATGATAAATATACTTTTATATGGATTTTGTGACACTTTAAAAGTGTTGTAAATTGAATGTTTGAACATATCCTCATTGTTGAGTCTTGATGTGTAATGAAGATGAAATGATGAATAAATGATGAGTTTAACCTGGGGCATAAACTGGAGCCTGTTCGAAGGATAGATTTGGCATGTTAACTGTATGTCACGAGGATCCTAACTGTATGTCACAAGGATCCTAACTGAATGTCACAAGGATCCTAACTGCATGTCACCAAGGATCCTAACTGAATGTCACAAGGATCCTAACTACATGTCACAAGGATTCTCACCCATGTTTAACTTGTAGTTAAGCTGATGCAACCTTTGTGTAGGTGCAAGATTCCATGGTGGGAAGTTGACCATGATCAAAACAGAGATCATGTTAATATTATTTATGGGACAAACTTAATGTGAAAGTAGCTCAGCCATTAAGGTGCTTGTCCACTAGAGTCCTACTGTTGTGGGGTGGGAATGTGACTGTTGCAGAGGTATAAATTTTCATGCAATGCATCAAGCAGATGCCATCAGCACATGCGTGAAATAATTGTACAGTGATATAAAGTAATAATGATGAACAATCAATCAATCAGTCAATCAATCAATCATTCAGTCAATGAAAGCAGCAGATAATCTTGACAACTAACCATTCATCATATTATTCATCTCAGACATTTCATTGAATCTTAGTATGGTATCATTAGGTAGTTGTTTTGAATTTAATTCTCTATGACTTAATGACGTTATAATTTGATTTTTTTCATAGGCTACTGATAGAGACAGTGGTGTAAATGGCCAGTTGACGTATAGCTTAGGTGGTACTGGGAAAGAAAAGTAAGACAGAATTTTTCAATGAGGTCTAGCTGCTAATTATAAAAAGTTCTGAAAGTAATTTATTTAATTGTTTTTTCAAAATCACTGTGTGCTACCTATAGATCATTCTACAATGTAAATGTATTTAGTTAGATATGTTAATAATTTGATACATTTAATAATTATTATTGAAAGCCATTGTGATCTTAACTTCTAATCTGATATGAATATAAAGTCTGCACACGAAATTTGTTAATTTTAACAAAAAGACCATTTTACAATTCACTGAACTTCTCTTTCATTAAGTGCCCCCACATTTGGTATTTTGCCGCTCAATTTTGCATCAGTGTATTGTCACATCATGATCAAAATATACATATTAAATAAATATTCTGTCAGAAAGCAGTTTATTAAACATAAGATTCCTATCATCATGTAAGATAGAAATTCTTCTATTTGAAGTAAAAGATAAAAATACACGCTATGAAAAATGGATTGCATTACGGAGCCGAACACTCCTGTATCCAACACCTTAGCAGTATAACTGTGTAGAAAAAGATAATTGACTGTTTTACATTATATTGAAATTAATGAAATTGACAGGATGCAGAGTGATATTCCTATCATTATTGATATTTTCAGTTTTAATATTGATTCTGCGACTGGCTACATATCTTTACGTAACACAGTTGACTATGAGAACACTCCAACCTTTTCCCTCTTATTCATCGCTAAAGACGGTGGAAGTTCACCGAGAGAATCTACCATTCCATTGGTTATCAATATATTGGACTTCAATGATTTTGGTCCAGTGTTTAATCCTGCAAGCTATCGTACTTCTGTCAATGAAGGGGAGACTACTCTTCTTATCCCTATACAGGTCCAGGTAAGGGCATATTTAAAATGTTGACTATAAATTAAAAAATAAGATTTTATAAATGTCCATCAAACATGTTTGACATATTTATTTAGAATACTCATCATAATGTAGAATTATTATTTTCAATTTTTTCATTTTAAACAGAATTATTTTCTACAGATGTAGTGAATTTAATGGCTATTTCATTCTGTTTGAGTGGTAACTGTGGTAGGCATGGTTTTAAACACGCGGAGTGCTTCAATGTGAATTAAACCACACCTACTCTATTGATAGACAGCTACTACAAGGACAGTATGAAATAACTGACTTGTACCATATTTCACACTCATTGCAAGCTGGTGTGGCCCAGTGGATGGAGTGCTTAGCTTATGACTGAGATGTCATGGGTTCGACTCCCATCGTGGGCACACCAGTGTTTGTCTCTCAGATGAGACAGTAAAAACCGAGGTCACGTATCATGGTAGACATGGCATGTACTAGATTCCTCACTGCCTCTGGTGGGTCCATTGCAAAGGTAGAAATTTCTGTGCAATGCATCAGGCAGATAACATCACCATATCTACATAAAATAATCATGGAGTGACATAAAACAATAATCAATCACGCCAAGTGCAATTAACCTACGATTTTTACGAGTTTAAAGCCATGCAGTTAAAAAAATGGAAGGAATGTTGGTTATTGCACATGTGGTTACACACTTCTGTAAAATTAACTGATTACCTTATTGATAGAATAAAGAAAAAACCCTGTAATATGTGACAAGTTTAATTTCTCCTATCTGTCTATTGTGTTTTGAGATATTGATATATACTTTAAAAATATACATGTTTTTGATTGTAGGCTACCGACAAAGAGTCTTTGAATAACATCAACTATCAGATTGTCGGCGGTAACACTGGAGACAATGCCTTCCAACTCAATCCAGTCACAGGAGAGCTTACAATGGCCCGTGGATTAAACTTTGAAGAAACACCCAATAGATCCGGAATGTAAGAATGGTTTATATTTTTTATGAATTGAATCCACTACCTTTTCTGAAAATGAATGACATTTAATCTTTTCTGTGAGACTTTAAAGTTTTAAAGAGCAAAATGATAAGCAGATGTTATGTAGCTGTTAACAATCTGATTTGTTATGCATGTAAAACTGTTTGATTTCCAGGATAGTGCCACTCTAATCATGAGGGAATGATAAAATTAGTAAAAGGGATGTAAAACCTCAATAGACCAATCAACTAAGCATGTCACAGGCTGATTCACACTCACTCGGGCTTATGAATTTCTGAAGTTGTAATAATACAAACAGACTGGCTTATAAATTTCTAAAGTTGTCATTATACATGGACCAAACACTTGTAGATGTAATCTAACATGTTTTAAATGTCTTTTTCAGATTTACGTTAGTAGTACAGGCAACCGATGCTGATACACCTCCACAGAGAACTAACACTACCATTATTGTCACCATCATTGTAAGTCTGTTATTCCAATGAAATGATAAGAGGGTCCCAGTGTATCTGGTGGGGAAAAGGGAGATTGCCTCATTCTTAATCTTGGATCTAAGATAATATACATGAGGTCCAGATGAAAATGTTATTTGAATAAAGAGTTGATTTTATCTTTTGGAACCCTCTGAAGTTTGTCTATTAAACATGACATATTTGTCCAATAGATAGTTTTCAATGTTTGAAAATTCACAGGAGTTATGTCCCGTTGTCAGCCATTTTGTGGGTCAAAGTGTGAAGTATTGTGCTTTAATTAACAAAATTACTGACTGAATTTCTATTAAAATCATCTTTGAAAATATGAATTGCTTACATACCAATAAATATTAAGATATAACTTATTTCGAACTGTAAATTTTGGTGAAAAATTATGAAAACAGTCCCCAAACAAAGGTCTTAAATTTTGTAATGCTATGAATGAAAATCTCTTGTTTGACCCCAAATATGGCTGACTACCAGAGACAACTCCAATAAATTCAGACATGGTGAAAACTATCTATTCAAGTCTGTGAAAGTTGTTATTTAAACAGGGCATGTTCCTTGACCTTCCCTTGAACGTGACTTTATATGTCCTGATTTTGCATTGAGTTCATCTTATTGAATGCCATAAATCACTCATTCCTGCAACCTCTTACATCTTAGTAAGAGCGTTTCAACCATTGCAAAGTTTTGCAGCCTTGACCTTCCTTTTGACCCAAAAGAAACTCTTAGAAAAAATAGTACAAAATATCATAATAATGATACCAGAGCAGAGCATATCATGTTCTATGTACATCTTTTTAGTTTAATAAATTGATTCATGTAACTCATCGTTATGGCTATAATATTATGAAATTAGTGATTTTTTCTCAATTTTGGTAACAATACAGGTCAATTGTGAAGGTATTTAGTAAAATACAATATCACTTCATCTATATTTTCATCTATATTTTGTAGATAAGTAATGATACATTTTTTTTTTGTTCAATAGGATCAAAATAACCATGCACCAGTTTTTAGTCCATCATCTTACTCCAGTCAGATCAGTGAAGTGGCTCCCGAAGGTAAGTCATTATCTTACTCCAGTCAGATCAGTGAAGTGGCTCCCGAAGGTAAGTCATTTTCTTACTCCAGTCAGATCAGTGAAGTGGCTCCCAAAGGTAAGTGATCATTAAGTTGAAAGAACAAATTTCTCAAAATGTTTAATATGGCTCGATATTGATGACCTTTAACTATATATTCTTTTTTCTGTTTTGCCTAAGCTGGTGTGGCCTAGTGGTATCGTGCCAGAATACTGATCGGGAGGCCGGGGTTTGAGTCCAGCTCTGGTCATGCCGGTGTCATGTCTTTCGGATGAGACAGTAATAACTGAGGCCCCATGTCATGGTATGCATGGCACATTAAAGATCCCTCACTGCTTTGGGTGGGTCCGTTGCAAAGGTCAAAATTTGTATGCCCCGCATCAGGCGATGCCGTCACCATATACATGAAATATTCGTGGTGTGACATAAAACAAAAATCAATCAATCTGTTTTGCCTTAAAAGCAGTGTGAAATATAGGAATCACTTTGTCCATCAGTCTGTAAGTCCATCAGTCTGTAAGTCCATCTCTCTGGGTAGGTCTGAATTGCAGAGGACATGAATGTTTTCTTAAATTTCTTGATTTGGATGCCGTAAGTCAATTGATCCATGGACATAAAGCTTTAAGTTTGTCTATCTGCCCTGCTTTCAAAACTTTACCTTATCAAGGTGAAATGTTACAACTGGGGTATCAGAGCTCAATAAGCACCTTGTCTAAAATCAATTGATAGATAATTCGTGAAGGCATATTACATTTGCAATTAAGTTTTTCCTAAGAAAAGCTGTTTATTTTCTTCTGGAAGTTTTGAAAGCTTTGAAAATGTACTTTCATAATATTTTGATTTAACAATAATATTTACATTTCTATAGACAAAACTTTCACTACACGTAATAACATGTAAACAAAAAAATATTTTTGAAACATCAATTTTGAGTGAAATATTGAATTTATAGGTTTCCTAGTGAAGGAACTTACAGCAACAGATGCAGATTTTGGTTCTAATGGACAAATATCTTATTTTATCTGGAGTGGTGGTCAGGATGATTTTGTTATCGGAAGTGGTGGTGACGTACGAGTCAGCAACAGAGCAAGGCTAGATGTAGATACCGTAGGAATTTACAATATGACGGTAAGTTGATGAAACTATCGCTTTAAAAGGTCATGGTTTCTATGGGCGGACAAGGAGAGAACTTTGGTCTTTTCTAAGGTGAAATGAATTCTTCATCTAATGAATATCTGTTGGACAATCTATTAGCGTTTCATGATACTGTGGCTTAGGTACTAAAAAGATGCAAAACTAATATTAGCAATCATAGTTTTGAGAAACATGAATGTGAGAATAATTTTTAATAGATTTAATGACATTAATTCTGTTCCCCAGTGGGAAAAACAGGTAGAATTTGTGCGTATTGATGAATAATGAGTAATAAATGAATGAACGGGAGTCAAAAAAACCAAATATGTGTAAAAACCAATGATAATGATAATCAGAAGATAATTTTATATGTGATTATTTCTCTGTTGTCAGATCTATGCCCGTGACCAAGGCAGTCCCCCTAAGACTGGTACAGCTTCCTTACAAGTCAGACTGACTGATGCCAACAACAAAAACCCTTCCTTCTCCCAGCAAGTCTATCTCGGCAGTGTGCAAGAAAGTAAGTCTTTAGATTATAATCTTCCTTGAAAAATTGTTTCCGTTTAATTAAAACAAAAAAAATAATAAGTAGATACATGTATTACATTTACAATATGTGTATGATATTTATAATAATGTTGTTGGTTGGTTGGTTGATTGGTGTTTTACGTCGCTTTCAACAATTTTTCAGTTATATCGCGACATGGAAGCAGGAGGTAACCAACCTCTTAAACATAGTGGCGCAACCCGGGAATCGAACCCGGATCTTCGGCGCCCCAAGCCAAGCGCTTAACCACTACACCAAGCCTGCCCCTTAATATAATAATGTACTTATTATAGTTATAGACTATCAATTGTTGGTATGGGCTGGTGATTTGAGTGGAAATGATTCTTGAACATGCTGGTTTATATCCAACCAATGTTATTTTGTTAACAAGTGACACAGCTACTACTGTCACATTGTTTATGAAAAATTTCTTAATGTGCTGTACCTTGCAGTTGTTCAAATCTGCAGATAATTTCATGGAACATTTGTAGGTGTATGCCTTGAAATTAACAACAATTATTCAACAACAGGGTCTGTTATTTTACCATAATTGTTGATCAGCTATTGGGCCTTTTGTTCATACATTTTCTATATATTTAAAGGTGAGCCTGTAGGGACATCAGTACTAAAAGTTTCAGCAAATGATCCAGATATGACCAGTTCTCTCACATACTCCATGCCTCGTACAAGTATCGCCGCTCGTAGTGTTAATGGAGACCCTATCACCACATTCTATCCATTTGATTTCAGGGTAAGATCATGTGAAATTTTTATAATGTTTTGGAGGAAAAAGGACAAAGGAAAAAACCTATTTTAATCATGACCAAGCTTTAGCATGTCCCTGAATAAAACAGTTAGTCCTCAAGGTTCTGCCTTCCTAACTTCACCATGAATATGTAATTGCTTTTTATTCTATCAACAAGAATTCTGAGAAATTTGCAGCCATGTATGACACAAATGTATATCATACCTCTGACTTTGACCTGAAATTATCTGCGCATGGAGATAAATGAAAGATTTTCCAGCTCTTCAGGAATTCCATATATGATCAGCAAAAAAACGTTAAAGGAAGTTTGTCATGTTAGACTGTCCATTGAGATAGTCGTCACATTATCTGTAGGGGATAGATTTAACTTGAAATATATTCTTATTTACATTGGTGTACATGCATTGACTAGGATGTAAAATTAGATTCACATTAGAGGTCTTTAGATGTCTATGGTGAAAGTTATCATGCGGCAGTGCAGAGGTTGAACGATTCACAATTAGTGCAGCTATTATAAAAACACAAAATTCTTCATTGGTATAAAACAACAACAATCATTCACAAATCAACAAAGTTTCCAACATTTTAATAAATGGGTTTATTGCTCAAGGTAATGTTACACAAATTTATAAAGCCTGTAAAATCATCGCTTTTATATCCATTTCTGTAATCAAGCTGATTGTCATAAATATTTAAAAAAAAAAAAAGATCAATGTTTTTTATAGCTTATATATCCATACTTAGATGAGAAACTGTCTTCGATTTTTGAGATTTCTATTGTATCAATGTTTTATGCAGGGTTCATATTTGTGTCACAAATTTTTGCAATGAATGATAAAAAACAAATGTGCCGGTTTTCGAAATCTTGTGAAGCATGTGTCAGTGTGAGCTTTGATATGGTTACGTAATACTTGAATTCTGAGGAATTTTGAACCAAATTTAGTTTTTACATTTGATCTATTTCAGAATGCTTTTATAATTGACCCAAATAGTGGATGGATAAAAGTAAATACTACCCTGAAAAGAGACAGTGCCGCAGAAATAGATTTGGCTGTTGTTGTCACGGATAATAATGCAGAAAATCCATCTATACAAACAGCTACAGGTATGACAACCATATACCGGTAATCAACAGGTGATGATTTTCATGAGATCTCTTCATTTCTCAGAAAAGAAAATGATGAATAAAGCGATAGAAATATATCAGTGGAACTGTTTATAATATGGAATTGATAACGTTTTTGCTTGTTTTACAGAATAAATAATTTGGATATAATATTCCCATTAGTTTTGTTTGTAATGGAGCTTTTGAAAATAACTTATTAAATGTTTTTAAGAAAGAACTTACTACAAAGATGCCAGTGAATTTTCATAGATTAATGCAAAGTATACCTGCATGAGACATGAATTCAAATAAGGTTTTCGAAAGGAAATAAATTTGCACGAGGCCTGATCCTGGTAATAGAAATACTTCATTTGAATTCATTTTTAAATTGAATTTATGAATACATGTTGTAACAGCTCTTTAACATTATTTTGCAGCAACTGTCATCATCACTATCCTCGGTTCTGCTGATCTGACTCCATATTTTGCTCCTCCTTGGACTCCAACAAACCCCTCCTACTTTTACACCCTACCAGAGGAAATGCCAATCAACAGTACCATAACAACACTTATAGCGACTGACCCTAATGGACCACAGAGCATAACAAATTTCAATATTATACCTGGAAGTGATGTCGGAAATTATTTTGCTATTGATCAAGCCTCAGGTATAACTTTATATGTGTATATGCATCTATGAAGTTTCTCTGTAGGAATCACCCTGTCCCCTATCCTGAAATAAAAGGACCGTCATATTACGCAACCTGGTAGTTGCTCTTAATATTTAAAACTATATTTAGAATAGACTTTTTCATCCAATTGGTAAATTTCACTGCAATAAATGATATCACATCTCCAGATATGTTGATAAAGTGATGAAATAACAGAATACTTTCAAGAATCTTGAGTGAGTTTTACTAAAACTTGTCAGCCCAAACGTAGATGTAAACGTAAACTTTGCTATGAAATATCGGTCACCTCCCTAAAGAGTTCCAAATGTAACATACACCGTTAATAACATTTATCAATGTAATTACATATGAACATAGACTTCAAGAAAAATTAAATTGACTTAGACGGAAAGTTTATGTCTAAGTCTACGTTTGGGCTTACGACCTTTAATGAAACTCACCCCAGATCGTTTGATATTTAGCCTTAAAACACTGATTTCTGTATCCTTTAGGTCAGTTGAGGATTAATAAGGTTTTGGATTATGAAAATTTGAACCTGAAGCAGGTGTCATTACGAGTGGTAGCAGTAACATCTGATAACACTCGCAGTATAACTGCCAACATCACAGTACAGATCCAAGACATCAACGACAACAAACCCAACTTCTACTATGATGTAAGTTACAACAAGCATTATAAAGGGGAATAATACTTTATCACGATGATCATAGATTCTGTAAAACATGTTGATCCGTATCTGTGTTCCTTTCACTGACATAGGATACCTTCTAGAATACACAATTTATAATATAGTTTCATCAATGCTGAAATCCTTTATAATGTGAGGACAAGCCCTGTTGGTTCCAAGGTCAGAGGTCGAGGTCACACAAACAGATGCTTTTCTTTGTGATATTCTTCAAATTTCTTGTTATTGTGGTAAGTATCAAGTTCTTGGTACAGGGATTGGTTTGCAAAAATTGGGAATGGGCTATAAGCTGAGATGGCTAATGTGCATTACTGAAACTTTAATGTGGTATTAGATAAACAAAAACCACCTTAAAGTTAAAGATTCATGCCATATGTTGTTAACATATTTGTTGCCTTTAGGACTGGCATCTATAATCTATGATCCTATGTAATGATATGGATTGACGATTACAGAAATATGAATTCACAATCAGAGAGGACAGGCGGTACCCAAGTCAGGTTGCTACGGTGTTTGCCACAGACAGAGACAGTGGAAGTTATGCCAATATCCAGTATTCCATTTCTGGACAGAATTCGACAGATTTCACCATTTTACCTCAGGTATGTACATTAAATCCAATACAGAGTATTTAATCTGTTTAATACAGGTCATAGGTTGCTCCTGAAACAATGGTAGCAAATTCTATGATAATGATATGGAACTTCTTTATTTTCCTTTATTCATATCAGATATTTACTCCTTACCCTTTTTATATATGTATCTGATCTCCCAAAATCTTTGCATTCTGTGCAACCATACATTAAAAATTATCCATTACTATATATTGTTAGATAGTTTCTAGTCTCCTTTACTGAAATAATATTAATCTGCCATATCTATTTAGATTTCAGTCCAACTCCACGCTTATAAACTCAACAATACCTTGAATGCATATTTTAGCTGTTGTAGAACAATTCTCAAATGTTTAAAGTATGTTTATGTACGTATACATGCTGAAGGCTTGAAATTTATTACAAATTTTTCATGTGCTTTAACTCCCCCAATAGTTAGTTCATATATCCTCTGACATGAGATACATGTACTTGCTTTGATAGAAAGATTCCCAGTGATATCCCAGTTAGAATTTCCTATGATGCATTTTCTGACCAATTCTTAGTGCCATTGATTATACATCTATATCTATTATTCTATAAATACTGCTGATGCAATCTTACAGACAAACGGTAACGAGGTAAGCTGAGTGTGTTGTATATCTATATATAGATTATTTTTAACAGGTGTAATGAATGTAAATGAATCTTTGTACACATGTGTAGTCCACTGATTTCTTTTTCCTCATCTGTCTTCTTAAAATTAAAATATTTGCTTCATTTCTTTGCATCTACTTAAAAGAAGATACAATGCATTAACAATGGCATATTGATAAAATTTATATTGTTGCAATACAACAATCCATTATCATAACCACTAATGTCAAGTATAAAATTTTATCGTATGAGGTCATTTAAGGTGGGATAAGTTGTACGTTTGATTATGACGTGGCAAGGCTGATATTTTAAAGTCTGCTTAATATTGTTTACTTGATTGAAATAGTATTCCATGTATTGTAGAAAGAAAAAGCTGTGTTAACTTTATTTTTAAATTTATAGGTCATATCAGAAAAGAAAAACATAGTGCAATGAAATTGAATTATATGAAACTCTGAACCATAACTTGTATTCTTTCATGTGAATGAAACCATATACGTGACATATATTTAAACAATAACATGTAAGGTCTAAAGATGATATGGCCAGATGTAAAGCAATATCAAACCAAAAAGGTGACCTAGTTAAATCTGAAATCAACAGTACTTATCAAAGTAATCTCATCAAGTGTGTAGTTCTGCTTATTTTTTTGAAATTCTGAGATAGATCACTTAACCATTAAACAAAATAGATACAAGGACATGTTTAAAATTCTGAAGCTCATTATTTATTTAGGAATTTAATCTCACTGACAGTGTCTTCTGACATTTCATATCACTAACTAATGTGTTATCTTACTTAATCTGTGAATTATGGTTGTAATACAAAGAATATATATATGTATATTAACAGTGTTCAGGGTAGATTAGGGATAATAGATAAAAGTTTTCATTTTGAGTAATTAATGAATATAAGAATTAGAAAAAAAATGTTCTCTTATGCTAATCTTTATGTAGACGTCTTCTAGCATTGGTACATCGTCTTTTCAAAATGCTTTCTCTGCACACATAGTGGTGGATTTGTCTTTTTATTCCTATCAGGTAAACTGGTAAAAGAAAAAAAAGAATTTTGAATGCACATTCACATCTCTTCTAAGTGATTAGAGAGAAGTCTTTCTCACACTTCAATAATAAAAGTAGAGTGGTGTCAGATATTAACAAACAATTGGGTGTGTAATTGTCAGTATGTTTTCAGGAACTGGTCCATGCATTTCATTTCAAAGGAAAGTATATAAAAGTACACTGTAGAAAGAATTATTGTCAAGTGTAAATTAAAATGACTCTAAATTAATTAGTTATTTTCTTATATCCTGTGTAATTTTGTACTTCGAATAATGACAAATAAAGATGATATATTTATTATAAAGTGAAATAACAGACTATGTAATAGAATTAAACAGAAAATTAACCTAGTTAATAAAAAGCAGAAAATTATTTTAAAATATGACAATTTCCAATTCCCTAAATGAAAAAAAGGCTAAAACAAAATGCGACAAGGATCTAATATAAACGAAAACAATGTGAAATATGCCATGTTCTCACAGAGATAAAGGGAGTAAATGAATATAAGGAAAGATTTAGACATTATTTTGTGTTTTTCTTTTTTCAGGGCATCATTATAGTTAGTAATGGAACACAGTTAGACTATGAAAGAATAAAGGAATACAAATTGACCTTAAGAGCAACTGATAACCCAAATTCAGATGCTTCTGAAATAAAGAACACTGTAACTAGACAGGTAATGGCTGATCTTATGATAATATATAATTGTATTATTATTGCATATAATATCATTCATTGCATACAGCATTTACTATATGTATCCCCTCTCTTTCCTGTCCAGTTCTAAAGTTTCAAAGCAGTCTGTCTACAAACATTCTTTTTTTACGTTCATTTTAGTTCATGCATGAAAATTATGTTTAAGAAAATTACCGTTATTTGATTAAACTTAGCAATCTTGTCATTTTGTGAAGCATGTAGTTTGATGTTCTTTAAGAAAACTGTAGAGAAATATACTTAGATTTAGATATTTTTAAACACAAAACTTTCATAGGTACTTTATTGGTTCCCCACTGGTAAAACCGGATGGAACTACAGGTATCCACTCGGTCAGTCCATTTGTTTGAAAGACTTTGGTTTTCCAGACTTTTGTTTTTCAACCATTGAAGTTACTGAATTGAAATTTGGTATGTAGTTTTTTGTATCAATGAGTTACAGATCAAGTTTGAGTTAGGTCATGATTGACCTATTTTTGGAAGAGTTACAGCCCTTGGACTTAGTAGGAATGTCATGGAAGCCAGTGGGGGACATGTATTACTTCAGCATTATTCAATATGCTTGTATTATCTCTACCTATTTTTGGAAGAGTTACAGCCCTTGGACTTAGTTAATTGTAGGAATGTCATGGAAGCCAGTGGGGGACATGTATTACTTCAGCATTATTCAATATGCTTGTATTATCTCTACCTATTTTTGGAAGAGTTACAGCCCTTGGACTTAGTAAATCGTAGGAATGTCATGGAAGCCAGTGGGGGACATGTATTACTTCAGCATTATTCAATATGCTTGTATTATCTCTACCTATTTTTGGAGGAGTTACAGCCCTTGGACTTAGTTAATTGTTGGAATGTCATGGAAGCCAGTGGGGACATGTATTGCTTCAGCATTACTCAATATGCTTGTATTATCTCTACAGCATATAAATACTTTCATGTGTATTCATCCATACCCTTTCCAGTTTCAACTTAATGCTTAAGAAGTTAACAATATGTTTTATGAAATATTTCTTGATCTCTTTCAGCTGAACATTAAAGTCTTGGATGTCAACGATAACAAGCCAGAGTTCACATCTCCTGTGTATAACTTCTATACAGTAGAAAGCTTTGATCTTGGACGTAATATTGGTCAAGTGAAAGCTATAGACAGAGATGGTGGACAAAATGGCGAGGTTACTTACTCATTCTCCAATATAAGTGCAGATGGTACGTACCTTCTGATGTTATGATAATGCTCTTATTGCGATCAAAGCTCAGTCATGGCTGAGTGGTTTGTGAGTTTGGCTCCATTTTGAAAGGTCCCTTGTTCAAATCTTGCAGAGTATCCATGGACATGCAGTAAAAGGTCAGAATGTGAAGCATTCACAGATAGTTAAGTACAACAATAACAATATTTTGTTATGATTCATATGAAATACATTTCTTAACTAAATATAAATTAAATGCTAATTTAATACATACATGAATTTTTATTTTCAGCTGCATTCCTCTTTGCCATCAATCCATCAGATGGATTCATTTACAGTCGAAACAGTTTGGAAGGAGCATCTTTCAAAAGCCCTTTCACCATGCAGGTCCAAGCCATGGACAACGGCCAGCCCGTCCTTTTAAGCAATGTCATAGTCAATATTAATGTCAGCAGTGGACAACTGGACAATGGTCAACCAGTTTGGTTATCACCTAAAATTGGAGAAATAGTGGAAAATATCAGAGAGGTATTCTTTCTTTAATTGTGTAAGAAAAATGAATATTAGTTGAACCTGTACTTGGAGCAAAGTTTTCATTCATTAAATACTTGAAACGATGTTCTGTCTTTGAATTTTAGCTTTAATGTTAACAGTACTCATTTAATTGTAATTTATGCATTGCAATGCCTTTTCATCAGGTAAATTCCAAAGTATTTGATGTCAGTTTATAAGTTACATGTCGCAAGAAAACTGTACCTGTATAAACCATTGTAGTACCTCTGGGAAAATTGTTTAATTGAGATATTTTAATTATTTAGATGATTCAAACTACACAAACAAAAAATATATATTGATCTCACAATTTGAAAAGACAGAATATTCTGCACATGCAGTTAACTCTGTGATATACCATTTTACAATTTTTATTAGGATGTGACCATTTATTATAGAATGATCCAGTGAATACATTTGTGTTTACCGCCCGGGCATATCCTCGTACGGCAAATGCAGTAACAAAGTACAGCTTTCTGTCCAATCCAAACAGTCCTACAGGTTCTGAAGTGTTTAGAATTGACCCAGACTCTGGCAACATCACTGTGAAAGGTGTTCTAGACAGAGAAAGACAGGAAATCTATGATGTAAGTGCAACATATTGCCCTATCATGTATTTACTATTCATCTGAATTACTTTCATGATAAAAGAAATATTCTGTGAAATAGTTTGCCTTTTTATACGAACATCTTACAAGTTTGACAACACATAATGATATATTTATACCAGGGTCCGGTGCCATAAACTGAGAAAACACTTAAGTCATAATTTCAAATTCTTCTGTTTAACAGTGAATTAATAACTGGGATTTGGATTTTATTGAGTTTTATTCTATCGATAAATAGAATTAAACCATTCGGTATGACGATATATTTGAACGTCTGATAATGGAATAAATTAAAATGAAATAATTGACTTATGTATTTTCTCAGTTTATGGTGCCGGACCTAGGACTTTAATTAAATTGCGAAATGTTCCAGCAGGAAAAATCTTTCATTAAAAACATATTTTCTAATCCACATTTTTCAATATTTCACCCTGGTTGAACTGAAAGTCAAACATGAATTTTTTGTAAAGACATAATTTGGAGTGCTTTTGAAAAAGGTGAGCCAATCAAAGTTAATCCACATTAGAGCATTTTACAATTTGATTACAGACAAGTTTTCTGGTAATCATATGCTATGTTTATTTGAAATATACGGTATGTTTCAGCTGATCTTGTTGGCAACAGACTCTCTGAATAGCACACTACAAAGCACAAGGTTGCTCACCATCAGGTTAAAAGATGTCGATGATCAACTACCATCATTCAAGAACTGTCCTAACAAACAGGTAAAGTGTATTAGTTTCTTATTGACTTTTTAATAATTAAGGTAGAATATCCCTCTAAACATCGAATAGAAGAAATTTTTGAAGTGATGTTAATTTGTTTAAAGAAGTAAAAATTGTTATGAAAGGCAGGAAATTTCAATTTAGAATTTAAAAATATTCTATAATTGCATTTGATAATTGTATGAATGTCTTAAAATGATTAATCAGTGCTGGAGTTGTCTTTCTTGTCAGAGGGATGTTGTACCTTAAAATGCTATAGTTGTGCATGTATTTGCATAGTATAGTAGGAATGGAAAAAATGCTTTTATGGAAAGCAATAGAATTCGAGTGTTTCATATATATTGGCATGAAATTAATCATTTTGAAGTTGCTATATACTGAATGCAGTTAAAGTGTATTGCTGACTTTGTTTGCATGAACATTGTTTGTTTAAAAATGGCCTAATATTAGTGTAACATCTACTGATCATAATGGCAATGTAGAAAATCTAATTTATCTACAGATTTAAAGATGCATGATTTTGTAAACTGATCACAAGTAAAATTAGATTCTACAGTTTTATTGTACTATTTTCATGAAAAGTACTGGATGTGAAGTCTTATTTTAGCACAACTAAATTTCATTTTTTTAACCAGTCCGTTCTCGGTACGAGTTTTAATGGGCTGCGCAAGTTTTAGAGCATGCCTGTCGATTGTAATAGTTAAAATAGTCAGCGTCTTAAAAACATTAATAATATTAAAAAATTATCAACAAATTATAAAATCAGTACAGTTTAACCGAAATGTATCTACCCAACATTAATATATCCAAATTAATTCCCATAATATCTGATTACGACATTTCAAAACGTTAAAAATAGATTTCCCCCAAAAATTGAACCAAGCGGTGAATTTTTCTACAATTCTCTGAAAATTATTTTATGTAGCCTTTCATCACTGACGAAAAATGATCAATTTTTATAAATGATATTTTTACCCAGAACGGCCTCGTTAAATATTAAAATAAAGATTTATGATAACTTGTAATAGCACAGTCATGAATAAGTGTGACTGTGATCCTTACAATTCATATCTTTTAAGTATATCTGTATAAATACAATCATAAAGTAATGCACAGAAGACAGAACTAATGTCACTTCGATAAGTTTTCCACTTTAAAAGTTTAGTTAGTATACATACAGCATTAAAGGAATACATAGAAAAATATTCAGCAAAGTGTGACTTGTGGTCAGTTAACTTGTTCATAACTAACTTTATATGTAGTTAGTTTATATTATTTTATCATCAGGGAGGTTTCATTACTGTAAGTATGCATGTGGATGATGTAATTCTTTCCTTCTCTAACAAAAAAAACCAAAAAAAAAATCAGCATACCTAAGAGTGTGACACTTTCCTCAAACTTTCCTTGATCACTCTTTCCTAAATAATGTTCTTTCATGGTTGTGTTGTCTTTGATTGTTTTTAACCCACTGTTACTTTGAGCTTTCGATTTCTGAAGAGTCTAGTTTTTAATCCACTGTTACTGTGAGCTTTCGATCTCTTAAGAGTTTGGTATACTATTTCACCATCCTTTGTATTCAGAGAATGTTTACTTTTGATATGCCGGAGAAATGTTTATTTGTCATTAAATTATCAACCTGTAATTTACAAAGGAGACTTTGTTTGCAAAAGGAGATCATGTATGCTGTGAATTCTGTTTGAATGAAATCTGTTTCACCTATGCCATATGTTACTATATTCTTTCTTCAAAAAAACACTCACTTAGTTTTCTAGCATTGAACAAAGTATCACATCTTAAATTAATAATTGAATTGAATTGATCGATAATTTGCATTTAAGGATTTTTTCTTTATAAAGAAAGGAACAATACCATTAATTGTGTTTATTTTAATGCTGATTAATTATGATTTAGATTTATATAATGTTAATTCTTTTGAAAAAAATAATAAGAAGAAAAAGAAAGTTGAACCTATTTTAGTACATGGTTGCATTTATTGTTCTACAAGTAATGTAAAAATGTAAACAGAGTACAAGTATTTCATATTGCATTGTATTGAAAAAGAAAGAAAATTATAAAATCAGTACACTTCTATACTGGGGCAGGCTTGGTGTAGTGGTTAAGCGCTTGGCTTGGGGCGCCGAAGATCCGGGTTCGATTCCCGGGTTGCGCCACTATGTTTAAGAGGTTGGTAACCTCCTGCTTCCATGTCGCAATATAACTGAAATATTGTTGAAAGCGACGTAAAACACCAATCAACCAACCACTTCTATACTTGCATCTGTATTGTGCTTTAATTGAATTAAATATTAATGAAACCATAGACACTACTCAGGAATATTTATATTCAAGTTCAGAATTATGTTTTAATTCATTTTAAGAAAATTCGAAGTTTGTCAGAAAAACTTTATTTTGTTTTTACAGTATGATGTACCTGAAGTTGTGAGCATTCGAGAAAATGAACCTCAGGGAACATTTGTCTTCAAAGTAGAGGCTTGTGACCTTGACTCTCCACTATATAATAAAGTTCAATATGGAATCTACAGTCCGTTGGGTGACTCATTGTGTAAGAATGCAGTTTCCATCATCTCTTGGTATTTTAATAGAATCTGAAATTTTTTTTCTTTTCATTATGGATATTGAATTGTAAACTTAAAATTTATTTATGTGCTTGGTTAATTCCATTCGTTGTAAAGTGGCACAAAACAAAATTTTTTTTACAATGTAGAAATTTAGTTTGGAATTTGTACCAGATAACGAAAATTTGCTTGTATCATACATGTACCCTCTTTTAAGTGACATCATGATTATAACTGAAGTGGAAATATGGATCTAAACCTATCATTATGTCCTTAATTTTCTCAATATTGATGCATTGTTTTGTTATATACCACAACTTTATTTTGAATTTCAGGTTTTCCAAATGTGTCTAGTTTCTTTAATCTGGACAGTTCCACGGGTGTTATAACGACCTTGAGCAGTCTTGATCGCGAGATGTACACGTCCTTCCTAATCTGTGTCGAGGCATCACCTGCTGTAGTATCAGGAAGACGCAAGCGACAGACAGAGGAAGAATATCGTACCGCCTTAGCTGCACGAAACAATAATCCTCAAATTCTTTACCTGATGGTCAAGATTACAGATATGAACGATGCAGGACCCACCTTCCCAGACAGAGGAAATCTTTATACATGTAAGAATATTTGTGATTTTGAATACTAAAATGAACTCTTGTGATATTTAAGCTTACTTGTTGATGTGTGTACAATATGACAGGAAATAGGATTGTCATTGGATGGAACTAAGTATTTTGTGACCCTTTGATACCAAAAGTAGGGATTGATTTTACTGGATGTTTTTTAATGTTTTTTTCTGTTTTTTGGAAAGAGAAACTGGCATCCTTGATAAGAACTAAGGTAGCACAGTAAATGATCTATTGTTGAGCACAATGCTTCACTGCTGTTTAAGAGGAGGAGCTTACAGAGCTAGTGCTGTCATTATAATTTGAAAAATCCAAATTTGTTCAAAAACATCATATAATAAAAGAACAAACATTTTAAAAGTAAAGAATATAGAAGAAGTTGTTTTTTATATAAATAATAAAAACTTGGTGAAGTGACCAAACATGTGTGGTATTGAATGATTCTTGTTATTTATTTAATTCACACTTCCCTTTTTATCATTTCATTATCTATTGTTATCTTGTGTTATCATTACAATCAGGATGTCTATTATATATACTTAACTTTCATTTTTCAGATGTGTTTGATTTACCAGACAAAGATATTGTCTACACCCTTACAGCAAATGACCCAGATACAGGCTTAAACAGCAGAATTCGATACTTTATTGACAGTATACGACATAAAACATACGACAATACCAGAGATATTTCTGTATATAATGCATTCTTAATAAACTCGGATTCTGGCCAGCTTTCTGTCGGGTTCCCCTCTTACAAGGCTTTTACTAATGGTTATTTCATCGTCACTGTGAGAGCAGAGGACTACTCAAATCCAGATTTCAAAGACACAGAAACTATAACGGTGAGTACATTGAATCTACAGTCTGATTTTTGTCAGGTTTTGGTAAAGTTATGTCTGAAACCTTTGTGAGAAATTCAGGGATATTCAACAAGATGGTAAAGGTGGTGTAGTGGATGAGGTGCCTGGCTCCTGACCAAGAGGTCACAGGTTCATTTCCCACTCTGGACTGTGAAAACCGAGGTCCAGTTTCATGGTAGGTGTTGCAGGTAAAAGATCCCTCACTATTTTGTGTGGGTCTATTACAAAAGTATAAATCTTTATGTAATGCATCAGGCAGACGTTGTCATCATATATGTGAAATAATCTCAAAGTGATGTAAAAATCAATTGATCAGCAAAATGATAAATTTATGAAGTAGGTCAGTTTTGTAGTGATGTTGTTTATCTGAGATTAATTTGTCTGAAACCATTACTATTTATGTTATGGTAGACTGCACTTGCTTTGTTGTGTGTCATTCAGTCCTGCCATGTTAATGTCATTTGTAATTTTTATTAAAACAATGGATGGCAAGCCTGTAAAGTTACATGATATTTTAATTGCAAAACAATAATAGATTTGACTGAAAACTATTTGAATATTTATAGTAATCAGAGATTTATTTAGAAAACAGAATATAATACATGTAATGTAATAGTGAAATTGGTTTGCAAAATACCAAAAAATGTTGTTCATCTTTTTATTTCAACAACAACAATAAAAATTTTCAAAAAACAATGTAAAATTTATGAAAATTTTTCAGATTTATGTAGCAGAGGAATTAAATCAAGTACGAGTAACCATGAGAACGACAGATGACACATCATTTGTGCCAGGTTTATTAAAGTAAGTAGAAATGACCCGAGAAACTCTATCTGATTTCAAACTTAGAGTATTAATTATTTACCTTTGAATACATGCAATTTTTAACAAATAATTATTCTGTTTTCAGTGATTTAGAACGAATAATGCCCAATACAAAATTCATTTCAACACAAATACGATATCATAAGACAGCAACAGGAACAGTTAGCACACAGTGAGTATTGTTCTCTTTCTCTTAACATTAGACTCTCTATGTGATGAGAACGTACCCAATTCATTTTAATTAAAAATTTCAAAGATCAAGATCACCAATTATCAATACATAATTGAAAATGGTTTCTGAAGTGTATATGCATTCCCTTTCCACCAATGATCTTGAAACTTCATATACATATTCCTTGTCACTCAAGCATGTTACATATTTATTGAGGGGTGAAGAGGAATAAAATGCTGGGGCTTTTAATGATCATTTCCATAACATGATATCCATCTGAAAGTGTATTTACCTAAATGTGAGGGGCAGTGTAGTGGTTAAGCTGGCAGTGTAGGTGATTCATATTTGATTCTATGGTTGTACCACTATATGTTTCAAGTGGTTATCTACCTTCTACTCTCATGCTGCAATATCACTGAAAAATTGTTTTAAGTAACATAAAACCCCAATCAGCCAGTCAACTAACTTGATGTGTATCGTATGTTTAAGTGCTTTTTAAGGAAGCAGAAAATGGTACCTACCGGTACTCATACTCACTGCTTGTCTTTTGGAAGGGACAGTAAAAACAAGATCATGTGTCACAGTAAGCGTGGCACTTAAAGATTCCTCTCTGCTTTGGGTGGGTCATTTGCAAAAATATAAATTTCTAAAAAAAACAACACAAACACTCTTTGCCGCAAATTTTCGGCCTCCTGGCCTTTATCAAGCAATTGTTTTCTAACAATTGCTTGATAAAGGCCAGGAGGCTGAAAATTTGCGGCAAAGAGTGTTTGTGTTGTTTCTTTTAGTGTATTTTACTTCCCTTTGGAGGACTACTTATTCTATCTTATAAATTTCTAGGCAATGCATCAAGAAGATGCCATGACCATATACGTGAAATAATCATAGAGTTACGTAAAACAGTAATCGGTCATTAGAGAGAGCAGATGAAGTTGAGTTGCTGGTATATTTGGTTCAAGGCTGAGATATCTTTGGTTCAAGCACCCGGCAACTGATATAAAATCCTGTCTAGAATATGAAATTGCTATTTGTGTTTTATTTCTTTTCAGAACTGATATCTGTATGTTAGTTATACGGCAAAATAAGGTCAGTGATGCATATTCTGGTGCAAACATCTTAGAGGAAAAAGCCATTCTAGATGAACTGAATAGAAGAAACCTGTATTCTCCATCGGTATGCAATATGTACATGTAGTTGCTATTTCTTTTTTTTTTATCATTATCTGTAAAAAAGTTTTTGTGTCAACTTTTACATGTTTTGTTCATGCTTATTGGATTTTATTAATAAATAATGTTACAATGATGTGTAAAAATATCAATTCAGTCATTCATGTTTAAAAGCCAGTTGTATGAAAGAAATTAGAAAAATTACTGGTTGGATGAAGTGGGAAGGCTGTCAACTTTTCTGAAACGTTTTTTCTTGAGACCTCAATTTTACCACATGGTTGCCATAAATTAATCTTGATGTCACATTAAACAAAATTCAAAGAAAAACGAATAGCTGAATGAGTTGAATGTTCAAGTAAATATCTCTAGTATATCAGTATTTGTACTTTTCTTTTCAGGCATGTGAGCCTTCAACAACGAGAGATCTAGAAGGCTGGTCAGGACTTTGGTGGGTCCTGATAGCCTTTGCTATATTCCTGTTTGTCGTTACTCTTATATTAATGTATGCAGTATGGGCATTGTATTCGAAGTAAGTGAACAATTCAATACACATTGTATAAGTTAAATTCTTCACTAGATAGAGGCCCGTTGGGTGGATAAAAATTTTTCTATTTAATTTAGATTTGATTTGTCTAATGCAGTTTTTGGAGGTTGCAGAAAGAATGCTGCCTCCACGTATTTGAAATATGATTTAACTTACTGATTGATACCTAGGAACGGAGAATAAGAAAAGCATAAAAAAACTGAAATTGTTCTAAATGATATCTGAAGTTTTAAGAGAATTCTCACTTGATGGCCATGTTTTAATAGTTAACGGAAGAATGTTAATAATTTTAGCTGATATGCATAGTCACGTAATAATCATAGCCAGTGCTCATATTTATATTATCTGAAGGGATGCTGAAATGTTAGAAGTTAATAATTTAGATAGAATTTACGTGCTGCGATTCAAGTCAACAATTATATCATCATTTATTCATATTCCAGAATTAAAGGTTTACTGAAGTTATAGATTTATTGATCATACTTTATAACATTAAGGATTCTCAGTTGGATAAGTTATTTGAATAAAGTTATACCTATGATATGATCAAATTTTAAATCTAAATTCTGAATTGTTATTTTCAGTTATAAAAGATATATGGAAACAAGGAAAACATGTAAGTATCACCTCAGCATGATACAATGTAGGCATCTTGAAAAACTAACAATTTACAAAGGTTCATATGTTTTGTATTTTGCATGTGGAGGTAAAGTTTAACAAGAAATATGCCACATAATACAGACTAACTTTATTACATCTTCACATTATTGTGGTATAATTTGTTAAGGTTGGACTATTTCAACAGGTTTTTGATCAGCTAGCAGAATAAAAACTTTCTAGTGTACCCACTTAAAGTTGGTTGTTTTCTCCATGGATTCTTGTGTCCTCTAGCACTTTGCACTGACTGCTATCATAAAGTTGAAATAATTCTGATGTGGTTTCCTCCACCACTGAACACTGGCCACCACCACTGTATAGGTGAAATCATCCTGGTGTGGTTTCCTCCACCACTGAACATATAGGTAAAACAATTCTGGTATGGTTTCCTCCAACACTAAACACTTGCCACCACCACCATGTAGATGAAATAATCCTGATGTGGCCTCCTGCACGATTGAACACTGGCCACCACAACTATATATATGGTGAAATGATCCTGATGTGGTTTCCAGCACCACTGAACACTGGCCACCACAACTATATATATGGTGAAATGATCCTGATGTGGTTTCCTGCACCACTGAACACTGGCCACCACCACCGTACAAGTGAAATAATCCTGGTGTAGATTCCTCCAACACTGAGCACTGGCCACCACCACCATGAAGTTCAAATAATCCTGGTGTGGTTTCCTACACCACTGAACACTGGCCACTGCCATATAGGTAAAATAATCCTGATGTGGTTTACTCCACCACTGAACAATGGGCACCATCACTATATAGGTGAAATAATCCTGATGTGGTTTCCTCCACCACTGAACAATGGGCACCATCACTATATAGGTGAAATAATCCTGGTGTGGTTTCCTCTATCACTGGACACTGGCCAACACTACCATATAAATAAAAAATTCTGGTGTAGATACTGCCACCACTTAACACTGGCCACCACCATATAGGTAAAATAATCATGATGTGGTTTCCTTCACAACTGAATGCTGGCCACCATCACCATATATTTGAAATAAATGTGGTGTGGTTTCCTGCACCACTGAACACTGGCCACCACCATATAGGTGAAATAATCCTTATGTGGTTTCCTCCACTGCTGAACACTGGCCACCACCACCATATATGTGAAATGATCCTGGTGTGGCCTCCTGCACCACTGAACACTGGCCACCACCACCATATAGGTGAAATGATCCTGGTGTGGTTTCCTGCACCACCATATAGGTGAAATGATCCTGGTGTGGTTTTCTACACCACTGACCACTGGCCACCACTGCCATATAGGTGAAATGATCCTGGTGTGGTTTCCTGTACCACCATATAGGTGAATTGATTCTGGTGTGGTTTCCTGCACCACTGAACACTGGCCACCACCACCATGCAAGTGAAACAATCCTGGTTTAGATTCCTCCACCACTGGACACTGGCCACCACTGAACACTGGCCACCACTACCATGAAGTTCAAATAATCCTGATGTGGCCTCCTGCACCACTGAACACTGGCCACCACCACCATATAGGTGAAATAATCCTGATGTGGCCTCCTGCACCACTGACCAGTGACCAGTACTACCATATAGTTGAAATAATCCTGTTGTGTTCTGAAGCTAAATACACACAATCCCTCTTCAAGTATTGCTTACAGCACATTCTTATATTTTCATACATTGCAAAAGAAGATGGTAAAGTAAAGATAAGTCCTTATTTGCTAGTGGTCAAACTTCACCTTCATAATTTATGTTGCATTTTAGGCATTTTGATTTGCATGCGTTTCTTGTTGACAGATTTGGTGCAAGAATGAGATATGACGTAATTTAGGAAGCTTTTTTCTCTACGGAGTAACAGTGAAAACAGTGTGGCTTAAATGATGTGCTAAAAAAGGAAAGAGACCTTTGACTGTGATAACTGTAAAATGTCCCACCATGATAAGGTGTTTAGATATCTTGGATGTTGATTTTCATCTTGAAGTTTTTAACGGGTTTCATTTTTATAGAGTAAGAAAGACACATTTTTAATGAAAATGAATTTTCTGCTAAATTTGGATTTGTGTCTTGAAGTTAAAACAAAAATATTTTCTCCGAAATTTAAAAAAGAATGACATCATTCTTTTAGGAATAAAATTATGAGTTTGTTAAATAAAAAAATTTGTATTAGCCATTTTGAATGCTGTTTGTATGCAATACATATGCAATATTTTAGATTCATCACTAAACTTCATAATAATGCATATGATATTAGTGATTTATGCTTCAGGAATTGTGATATGCTTGGAATGATATGCGAGAATGATTGAATGTGTTATTGTTAATGTGTATGATCCAAATTGTAGATAACCATATTTGTATATATGCTGAATATAATCCATTCATATCAAGTACTACTAGTTGTTTAAGCGGTTTTCTTGAAAAAGAAGTGCTTAACTTGCCAAGAAAGCATGTACATTGTATATAATGTTGGTATGACATGTATATTCTGAACCCTTATAAGATATTCCTGGAAGTAAAATTATTAATTTGATTCCACAAACGAAGCATCAAAATTTTATATTTTGAAAATAAGTACTTGCATTTAAAGCCAGAAAGAAAATCAGTGCCCCGAATTTTTGTTAATGTACAAAAATATTTGTTTGTTACATATCCAATAGAAATATATGTCTACATGTACACACATTTTTGTATTTATATGAATGTCTAAAAATTTTTATATTTCTAAATCTGTTCTTTGTTTTATTTCTAATGACTTTACTGGAATCACTTGAGCTGAGCTAACTCAGTGGTTAAGGTGCATAAGTCATGGTCAGGTGGATCTGGGTTGGAATCCTTTCATAGTCGTCTGAATCATAAAGAGGAAACAGTAAAACTTGTAGTCCCATGTCATATCATGACAGGTGATGTCATGTCATGTCATGACATGTCATGGCATGTAAAAGAATCATCTCCTTCATTAAGCAATGCTCCAGGCAAGTGCCATTATCTCCTAGATGAAAGAAACAATATCATTTGAAGATTCAAAATTTTCATGGCCTTGCCATATATGGCCAGGTGTATATAGTATTGCATTTCGTCGTCATTCTGTCATGAATATTGTCTTTGCAACTCCTCCTAAACCTTAGAGGGATTTTGATGTAATTGGTACAAAGATAGAAAACCTTCTGAAGATATGCATATTGTAATGGGAATGCTGTCCAAAAAGTTTCACAGGAGTTATGACCCTTGGACTTAGATTTTTAAACATATACAGTAAATTCACCTTGTCTTTGCCAAGTCCCGGAAGTTTTACAGGAGTTGTTGCTTTAGGGAAAGCACTTGGAAAAACTCTGCTGCCGTCGAGGGCATTCGTGGCGCTCCGACACATTTAAATTTGTCTTGAGTGATAATTTCTGACTTTATCATCAAATTCTGTGGGATGTCTTTCATATTTGGTGGTAAAATTTCTATCATGATAATGTCATAAGATATAAAAGACATCCATCAGGATTTGGTGGTAAAGTTAGAAACTAAGAAAAAAATATTATTATTATTATTATCATTATTATTATTATTATTGAATGATAATAACTATTAAAAACCCAGTGATTTTTCGGATTTGGTGGTCCCGGCAGTAAGACGTTGCATTTTGTAATACCTCAATGTTGATGTACTAGCAACTTTACAACGGATAAATAGAGATCTTTTACATTATAGGTCAATCCTTCATGCGGGCGTTGACCTACTAATGGCATAGTTTCTGATAAGATTCAAATGCCACCTGTCTCGTACGAAATAACCAACGAAAAAAACTTTATTGGACACTACCTTCGAAGTCGAGGGTTTATAGAATTCAAGCCTATAAAGGTAACATGCAAGAAGTACCTGACATCATTGCTCAGTAAATAGCAAGACTGAGAAAGCCAAATGTGGTTTATAAGTGAAAAACCCCACAATAATGATGTTCCCATGATGCATTAGTGTCTCCTATCGACTAGACACGCCCGCCAGGCATGATTCTTGTTAGAACAGTGGACAATAATCTATTGGATAATCATTTCAGCTCGTCAGGCTGAAAACAGCGTTCACTTAAACGCTAAAAATACACAATGATAAGGGTCAATGAGTTTATCTTATTAGGTTCCTATGTCAGTAATATTAACAATAAAAATTCGGTGTATGCATCTGATCACTTATAAAACCTCCGTTGTCAGGAATGAATGAAGGCAACAAAACGTAGATGACATTATTCATTGTCTCGTAAATGAGAACATTTATATCGTTTGTTTCAATATAATGGTTACATTTTATATAGCTTCTAGTGACTTCTCAATTTATAAATTCTTATCTTCTTTCGGATGAGTCAGAATAAATCGAGGTGCGTGTGTCACGGTGTATGATGGCACGAAAAAGATCGCTCACTGCTTCAATGCTTCAAGTAGGTCCGCAACATAGGAAAAAAGTATAGAGCAATGCACCAGGGTAGGTGCCGCCACCATATAAATACAAAATTCTTGAAGCAGTATAATCAACAACAAAAAACCCCACCAAAACAAAAACCAGAATAAAAACAACTGCAGCAACAACAATTGAAAAACAAAGAAACACCCTCCCCTCTCCTCCCATAAAAACAAAACAACAAAACCCCTAAGCAAAACAAACAAATATCAAAAACAAACCAAACTCGAAACTCGCAGTGGTGATTTCGGCGGTTTTTGAATTGACAGGCACTAGATAAATCACGAATAATAAAATAATAGGACAAACGAAACTCGAAATTAAGACAAAACCCGAATCGCATGCATGGAAAAAAAAGACATTCCCCTCCATACAAATAAGAGTAAACAAGGATAACATAATAGACACAGTAATCTTGAAAGTAATTAACAATATAATTTGCTTATGGGAGTCTATGCTGTTCACGGCGCCGCTGCAAGTGCAGTATTACTTATTAAAGGGGCTTCGTTTATCATATTAAGGGAAAATAGTGCTGCACGTAATGCATTTAGCTAGCCTTCTGTAGGTCCCCTGTGTATGTCAGAATGCTATATACTCTGAGTCTTTGAAATTGCATTATTATATAAACTGATTTAAAATGATAAAAATTGTGGCTTGAATATGGTGCACTTGATGCATGAACGAAACTGGGTTGTCTGCGATAATAAAGTACATCTTCAATGATAAAATTACACCTGTTTCTCTTTAGTGAATACCCCCCTGTGAAAAAGGGCAAAGATTGTCAACAACGTCAACAAATACAAATAAAGCACATTTAACAAACGTTAGAAATATGTATATTTATAACAACAGCAGATTAGCGTTGAATTGTTTAGTGGCATTGTTCATCTTATCGTGCTCCTTTAAATCCTTTTAAAAATCTCATTCCTAAGTAGAAATAAACTAAGTCTTAGTCCCTCAAAGTACAACAGTACATCATTCAAGATTATGAAATGTAAATTGTGAAGAGAATCCCACTTCTTGAAAGATAAAGTCTTAAAATAACATGGGTAATCAAGCAGACCTTCAAGTCTCTCTTTAACAGTACATGTATTTAGGCAATAAATAATGGACTTGGTTGTAAATGAGGACGTAGACACAATACCAAGCAGTTTGAGGCGTCATTTTGATTAAAATCCGACAAATATTCTATGATTTCTGAGGTCAGGTTGTGCCCACACTGTCTCATTGTGTATGTCTGATGACATACCATATAAATAGCTTTACAGATCAGCATCTTTAATAGCACTGCTAAAGGATTTTTATTAACTAACTTATGCTATAGATTGAGCCTTAAAGATCAATATTTTGTTCGTCTTCTGTCCGTCGTTTTCGGATTTTGCTCTCTCATATTTGCCACAGAAAAAAAAAAGCTTGCTAAGACCTCGTGCATTTTAATGACTGTTTATTTATCTGTTAGAATTTGATTATAAAATTGTATTTCATTAACCAGGAAGACGGGCTACCTTAAGAAAATGTCCTACCGCAATTTAGATTTTTTTTTTTGCCTGTCAAATAAACCGTTTTTGTGCTAACATTCTCTCTCATGTAGAAGTTTAGTAACACTAAGAAAGTAGGTAACACATCAGACGGTACTTTTCCTTCGTCTATATTCCTCTTCACACACCCGCGTGACTTTTTCATTTTCCCGCCTTTTCTTGAAGCAATAAGTCTCCTGTTCTTGGTGTTTAATTTCAATATTGTATTGATTATTCACGTCAATAGCAATTGCAACAGTTTATCTTCATTAAATAACCCTGGCAAGGTATCGTAATGTTGCATGAGCCATTGGTTCATACAGACCAGGTGATGACCGAGAGAAGTATGAGCTTGTTTTCCACGACAGATGCACGGTCACTCTCCTGACAGCGGTCGACCGCTCTCTAATTAGTGCGATTATTGTGTGTCATCAGTGGACAGGTGAGGTCTTACTTTAGAATCAGGAAGTCGGTTGTTGAAAATTTGAAAATCGGGGGAATCGCATTTCGGATTTCTGTTTTCTCAGTGCAATGGATTACTGATTTCCTACTGTTCTAAACAATTTATAATTTTTCCCACCTTTTGTTGTGAGAATATAAAAACAATATATAAATACAGAGAATGTGTGTTATCCCTTTGAAGATTTCTGTGTAAATGGTGATTTCATGGGGATGGAGTTCATTGAAGAATGATGACTAAATCACGAACCTAGAAGTACAAATGATGCCGATTAACCACGATAATGGAATTCAGTCAACTAGATGTATAGCGCAATTACTCAATAAAGACATTGTTAAAGAGGAAAAGATACCTTGTGAATCAGGTAAGAAGATAGGATCTGGCACTGGTTCTGTAATCGTTATAAATGTTGGAGCCAGTCCGTTTACCTAGAGTTGATTGCGTGCTTGATGTCCGGGTACAACTATCGTAAGAGGGAATGATTTAGATAAAGAACTGATAGTGAAGCTTGCGATTTTAGATCTACAATAATAAGGCTTTGTGTATTTATACCATTTCCTTAAACTAATACTCATTTCCCGTGGATTAAGATGATTAAGATTTTGAGATAAGCGACATTGTACTTAGTATTTTTCACAGCGTTTGACGCGGATCCAATACGTTTCTATTTTAACTTTCAGAAATCGTTTCCTTTCTGATCTTTTTAACCCCGCCCTTTACTTTCGGATCTTTTTAACTCCGTCCTTTACTTTCTTGCTGCATATGATACTGAACGATTTATCAGTTAATAATTCAAATACATTCGTTAAAGAGTTACACTAAACGTTTATACAGCAGTTCTACTTTCTCATTACCATCCACCTTTTCCCTGAATTCGTATTTTCGTATTTCGAATTAAAGTCAGCGATTTTCAGCAGCTATACATGTTCCTTCATAAACCATCATTTAATATGTTATTTTCAACAGCTTTGACGCAAATAAACGTATGTTTCCATTACTCCTCTCCCCGGACTCTTCCATTCTCAGTGGTAAAATCAAAGGTGGCCCCAGAAGGGTTTTTTGGACAGAAATACACACAGATCGTTTTAATATTAGATATATTTTTATATCTACCAGTTTCTGTCCGAACCCCTCCCCCTTACGAAATAGACGGGTGCCCAGAAATTACATACATACACTAAATTTTAGTAGCAATTTGTACACGTTGGGTTATTACCACGCCCATATTGATTTTATTTTATGCGAGTTCGATGTCTGTGATAGGATAGCAGAATACTCTTAAACTACGATATATTGATCTTCTAGGGAACATAGATTTATATGGGTAAAGATTTAAAATACAAAGTCACATCTGAGTTCATTAATCCGACCTCTGAGGTGTTAACTATTGAAGGTTTGTGTTTATAGAGGAATACAGGTGCGTGTCGGTGAGTCTGTATTTATTAACTTACTAGATTGTTGTATTTTTTTTTTCAAAAAATAGATCAGAAGGCAGATAATCTGATTATATATGCATGGTGTATGATTTAATGTCGCACGGCATGCAAGATATGTTTAAAGAAACCGATATATTTATCCGATTTAAAGAAAAAAATCTCATATTTTATTGATTTTTCTTCTTCTGTATCTCAATTCATCGTGTGGGCCTATACAAATGGGACAAAAACTATTAATTATACATACATATAAACAATTAGACCCCTGTTCACGTATAATATGTATAATGTACAAAATAATTAAATAACCCGAAGCTAAACTTAAAGCAGTTCCTTTGCCGATGTTCATCAGTGCCTTCGCAAGTTTTCAGTGGAGGAAAGTTTTCGTGCTATACAAGCATTATATTTTCTGAATATTACATTTATAAGATGTTAATTGAGTCGAATATCATGCTTAAAGCACACTCAAAATATTATTATATATGATTGTTTTGTCTTTATTTTTAAAACTTTTTGAATTCGTTCCACTTAAAGTTTGTGGTGACCTCTGAACTTTTATTTTTCGGGACTAATTACTAGTTTAAAGCTGATGATATGTAACGGTGATCTCATAGCGCTATCAGTGGGGTTGACGGATTTATCTGACGTTTATCTTGGCTTACTGAATTACGAATGTTTTATCAGAAATTACGGACCATTTTGCTATTATGCAATTTTCTTTTATCGCGTGGAATATGCTTTTGACGATTGCATAATCTTATTATTATACAGGTCTCCCAGATTGAAACTGACATAGTCAGTTGATGCATTTCATTCGAAATGAAGTTACAAACCGAGTTCTATGAAAAATGAGGGAGATATGGAAAAGTTTCCAGCTCGGAATGAATTAGTGGGTTGAACACACTGATTGGTTCAAATTCCGCGATTCAATCAGAGCAAAATGCAAACAATCTGTTTGATGTAGCTGAAAGATGCGCCTCGTTCCATCAGAATTGTAAAATAAGTTAAACTGTTATTCCGCTTATCTATTTCTTTTGGGTTGATTATTACCATATGTTAACTAATGTTATTTTCTTTAAATAGGCCGGCATTTATCACGCATGATCAGTTGCGTAACAGCTCTTCTTCTAAAAACACCAACGAATGGACCCGATTGCCCCAGGTTCACGCTTTTTTGTAATCAAGCCCATAACTTTGTAGCAATAAAGTCTGGTCCTAGCTCGTGGACATATTAGCCGAGACGCAGCACCCTGTGATCTTACTAGATCTCGGTATTGTTTTTGTCTCACTTCTATTCCCTCTTCCTACAGTGATTGATTTATCATTTCCCAATCAACCTTATCCCTTGATACATTTGATGAAGACAAATTTCTTTTTGAGTTTCAGTGAAATAAGTGGATTGGAGAATAGAGAGAAAAGAGAGTCTGATCCTAGCCGTTTTCGCGAACATTGGGGTAAGTTAGCACTTTTGTTGTCAGCGGATCGTTTAAAGGGTTATAGAAGATTGAATAAGTAAGCTAAAGATAGATATGAAACGGAAATGATAAAACGAATTAATCAACGAAGAGGCGTGAGAGGTTTTACGCAAAAAAGTATTATGGTGTGTCTAAAAAGTTTCTTGTCCATTATTTGAAAATGTTTCTAGAAATTCGTGTAACATATGAATCGTTTTTGATACATGAATCAATTTTCACTTCGAAAGTAAAAAAGTAGAAGAAGAAAAAGAAAGCCCCAGTATAATTTTTAAAGCAAGCATCAACTGATATCTGTTTTTGAATTTTTTCTATTTCTTTTATTTCTCGACGACTGTATGATAACGGAATGTCACAGCTGTGACTTGGTCGTCTTCAGAAATTATCTCTCCTCCGTTTGACGGGACAAATGAAATTTGTACAGATTATTCCCCACTTTGTAAAGATATATGAAATTGGATGGTGCTAATGAAGTATTATATGGCCATGAAGTGTAGAGAATTTGATTTGCAAGCAGCTATCTGACAAACTTCAATCTTATTGAGCGCTTCTGAAATCCGTTTCTGTTCTTGAAAGTGACAATTAATCAATTTTCAATGCATTTGTTGCAGTCTAATCATCGTTTGATGGCCACGGTCCTTTAGCGAATTTAATGAAGGAAACGAAAAGGGATTAAAATGGAACCAAATCCCAGCGAGAACATTGTCGTTTCTAAAATACACACGCAAATTTGACACCCGTATCGTACAGGTACACAATACTTATCAATTAAGCGGTCTTCAACGATTGTGTGAATGATCATGTCATCATTCATTTTGTATGAACTCGGCGTTGGCATTTTATACAAGTCGACGACGCATGCCGCACGTCTGGTGTCAGAGTTTTCCTAACATATCCAACTCAAAGGTTTGATTGACGTGGACATCTCTCCCGCTTTAACGCTTGATTTATGTAAGATTTCGTGCACTATTAGGTTGTTTCCCTATATTTATTTAGATGTTGGGGTTTAGTATAAAAGAGGGATAAGAACACTTCAAGTTTCCAGTCCACTGCCTAGATTTTCATTCTTCATCTAGCTTCGATACTCAATTTATTCAAGCCCACGAAGCTTTGCCTGTACGGCTATCATGGGATTCGAGCACACATCGTTTACTCTCGGTCTTCCGAGTAACATCTATTAATCAAGGTGAGGTTCTTGGAAAATTAACTTAACGCGATTGACATTCTTCCTTGCGAGTTTTGTTTTGTTTGTTATTGTTTTAATCCATTCCGAGATTGGTTCACTAATATGATGGCGGCACCTGCCTGGTGCATTGCTTTGTAGTCGTATCCGATACTACATACCTATCCGAAGTAGCATAGGCGAATCTAGAAATTTTTGAAAAGGGGGGGGGGGGTTGCAGTCTCCGATGACAAATGTTTTGCACTAATCGGTCTGGAAAGGGGGTTGCAGCCCTAAAAATGGTCTAAAAAGACCTTTTTTTTGGTAAAATATTCCGACCAAAAGGGAGGGGGGTGCAACTCCTGCACACACCCCTCTCAACCCGCCAATGAGTAGTGAGAGTTCTTTTACGTGCCATCATGTACAGCTCGTCGGTTTATAATTTATATTCGAAGGAAAATCAGGGGGGGGGGGGGGGGGGGGCCGAGGATGATGCATCCGAGCCGACAATGGGAATGGAATCCGGGTCCTCATATTTGTTGTCCAGTGTTAAACCACAGGACCAGTCTGTCCCTTCTTTGCGATGATACTGGATAACCCATCGTATAGTTACATGATAGTACCGGTGGTTTTATGGTTGTAATAGGTGGCTTAATTTTGCTAAAAAAAAAAAAGCAAACCATGTTATACAATACTGAGAGGCAGATTTATCGACTACATGTATATTTTCAAATCAACAACAATGATAATAATGTGGATTATATGCTTTTAAAACGAGAGTCTGTGCTCTGTTTGTTTACGTCATATGTGATGCAGTGAAATGTAATTAGGGAGTACTTAAATGTCATTTATGGATTTGAAAAAATAGGAATCAGTGAGGGGTGCTTTGTATGTCATGATCTTTTCACGGTTCACAAACTGATTATCTAAGATAAATATATGACACTTGTCTGAGCTTAAGAAATCAGTTTTTCTCGATGTTTAAATCGAACGGAATTCCCCATTGACGTTATCCCCAATTAAATATGATTTTATAACTCGTATATAACATAGAGAATGGTATTAAATCCGGTAGACCAGGTGCTTTGTTGAGATTATAGGGTCCCATAGATCTTATAATGTTTTATCATCACAATGAAATTACAAAATGCATGTACCTTTTGTCATATAAGATAAATAGCCATAATGTATGAAATGCCGTCGCCCAAATACAACTTCAACATGGAAATGAATAAATGTACCGGTTGGCATGCAGTAGGAAATAAGGGCAAGGCGCTCCGGTGTCTGTGACATCGCGAGAAAGCACTTCTACTAAATTTGTGCAAAGTCGACACTGCCAAATTTATACAAAGTCGATGTAAGAAACGAGCTGACAAATTTGCGGGCGATCAAATCTTACGATTATTTTATGATCACGGTACCACGTCTTAATATCGTAGTAAGGAAATCGCACCATCTGTTCATAGCATTTCCCTCATACGCTGGTGGAGTGATCCGCAGTTCCACCGCGATGTCACAACGACAGCTTGTGAAACCATTGCGGGAATATCAAACAGTATTCCTCTATAATCATTGTACGTTTGTATGGATAATTCTCGATTTAAAATAAGTTCTATCTTGATAAATAGAGAGAGAGAGAGAGAGAGAGAGAGAGAGAGAGATGTACAAAGTGTCGATTGAGAGAGAGAGAGAGAGAGAGAGAGATGTACAAGGTGTCGATTGTGGTGCTCATTTTCATTTATTCAAATTTAAAAGTTAGGAAACAACAAAGGTACGAAACATCTTAAAAGCCCTCCAAAGGGAAGTAACATAAAACAAAGAACAATAAACTCAGCATTCAGTTGTGAATGCTGAATTTATTGTTGTTAACAAAGGTACGGACAAATGACGGACCTTTATGAAAATTTCAGACTTGATTAAAGAGATGAGGAACTTTCTGAAGCGGATTCTCAAAATAAATGTCTCTTTATAAAAATATTAAATAAATAAAGAAATTAATAAGTATATGAAAATAATAATATTAATAATGTCCCGAATGCTTAATGTTAAGCATCCCATTTCGGATATAAATTCTATGCGCCTCGATCCGGATTACATTGAAATACGAGAAAAGGGTCCGTAATGCTTCTTTTTTTTTTTTTTCCAATTTTTCAGTTTCTTGTTCCTTCAGAGACTGCATAATATGTATTTCCCCAAGTATACAAATCAATTCTAGTTCGATAATGGCCAACTCTGTTCCCATGATATTCCGAAATATGAAAATTGAAGAGGTCTTGCTCACGGACTGACAATGCCGCTTGAAATATCGTGTCTGACCTGGTTAAAACCGACAACGTATGGAAAATGTCCGATGTAACGAGCCAAAGCTTTGTTACACTCGTCATTAACTTGAAAAGCCTTTCTTGCACAACACAGTGCTTCTCCAATTTCTTTCTTTATTGATGTGATTCAGAAGAAGTAGTTGGACAAATTGAAAGCTTATAAATGGCTCACAAAGAAAAATTGTCAATTTAGTGTGATCAAACTAGCTAATGTCCGATAACGTGTTATAAGAACTGTCTTCGTACGCAATAAAGAGAGAAAAGGTGGAATATCAAATGAAATAACCACACGGGGATGTTCCTTTTTTGTGAACAGTTAATATCACCAAATGCATTAATGGCAGTCGTAAAAAAAATCGTTGCTGTTGAAAACTGCTTGTTGGTATACCAATTTTTGGACATTTCATATTGATTTGTAATAATTTCCGAATTTAAAGTTTTATATTCATTCCACTCAGAACCTATACCGTCATATTGCACACGCTATATCACCATCCATTCATCCTCACGGTTCTCTCATAAACTTCTTTAATTAGAACGCTAATAAAATCGACTATGAAAATTAAGAAACTACTTCAAAAATAAAAAAAATTAGGCACAAGTTTTGTTCACCTCTTTTGTCGTTAAAATTACTGGAGATGAATTCATGTACATGTACTAAAGAAAGAGAGTGTCAGCCAAGGTTTACAGTCTCGCTGTGTGTCAGTGTATAGATTTGGAATTTCTCTTCAAAGTATTAAATTTATGCAAAAGCAGTTATTGTTTTGCGATAGCTGTGAAGCGGTTTTACATTTTTATTCTAAGAATTTATTTGGACAATTACCGTTCTTTTTCAGGATCGGGAGTTTTCAATAAATCGTGTCTCCTTTAACGTTGAGATCCGTTAATTATAAATTATATGTTTTACATTATCACTGCCATTGTCTTCGTCTAATTGAATAAAATCTTAACTAGAGCGACTTTCCCCCGTTTTAGTTTGGTTGCCGTGTTTTATGTTTTTGCAATCAATGTTTTCTTACCATGGGAGATGGACAGGACATGAGGCTATGCGCCTGACGTGTATTAGCTGTCTAAAAAATCTATATAGCGATAGAAATAATTGACATAAGAGAGACACGCACATAAAGAAAAGATTCATTATTTTCCTCCATAGTTAACAGACCTACATGAAATCTAAATTATTCAGAGGCTTGTAATAAAATCCGAATATCTGTGTGGCATGAACGTGCCATTTCTCTGTCGATAATGGCGGATAGGTATTTCACACTTCTGTATATTTAAATTTAAAAAAAAAAGGATCTTTCAGGATGCGAAATTGTCAAAAGGAATTATTTTCCTTCCTTGCGTTTTCCTATTCGGACTACTTATATCACCAGTAATATCCCATACCCACCCAGAGAAAATATGACCTTTAAACCGTGATATAAGGGGAGCCTTTGATACAGTGCTTGGGGTGTACAGCTATTTGCCTCCTTGCATGAGTGTCTACATTTCTCTATGAACGTTCATCACATAGCTCTAAATTTCAGAATGTCACAATGAAAACGAACGATCTCTTGATAAGTTGAAATTTACATCTTTATGTTTGTTACTCACTTGCGCTGTTCTTACTTTTCTCACCCGTCTCTTCGCGGTATGCAAAAAATAGCTACACATACATTGCGTGTAGCGAGGGCATTTGTTTCTCGCGAACACATATAATTTTATGATAGTTTTCCGAGCCCAAAGTTTAAAAGATGTTAAATTTCCAGGTTTTTGCTCGTATGCTATAAAACTAAACAATTTTCTTGTTACATTGTCATTTCTGTATTGCGTCACACAAGTGATCGATGAATAATAGCACATTCTTAATGTCTTCAAATGTAATTTTGTTGAAAAGCCTTTTTCATTTTATTGTTTTAACCGCCATCAAGTCAAAATGCAGCAGACGATTCCATACCAACGCTTTAATTGGTGTATTTATGCCCTTTTATCCATTGCGCGAAAGAACATCATAAAACAGTGAACATATATATGTCAATTACCAATTTTCTATGTTCTTTATTTTATAGGTTATTGACCCTATTGGAAATTTAATGTTCATTGAATATAAGTTTTTCAGATTATGCCATAATTAAAAAAGAAATTTACGATGGCTGCAGACTGAAAGCTTTAAATTTAGTTTTCTCGTTTGAAATATCTATCAATGTTATCAGTAATATTAATCATATTTGGATGGGCAATTCTTCTATTACTATGTATATTATTATTTGCTTTCTAATACTATGACTGTACCCATTTTAAGGACTTCTCGTTGAGTGTTGCTGCGTTCGATCAGGATGCCTTTCGCACCAGGTATTACAGTCTCGCAATTGAACTTCCGGTTTATTCAGTTTTTACTTGCCAAGTTGCGCAGTGTTTGATCTGGCGTGGCATTGTTTCGTTTTGTTTGTCTTACTGTTTGTCCTTGTATATTCTACATATCCGTCATCTAGGAATGACATGTCACCGCGATGATTTGGAGAAAAATCATGCTGACACACCCTTCACTTGAATAGAAACACTTAAAGGATAATTTCACTACTAGTGTTTTTGTTTATTATTTTTTGTATAAACCTTTAAGAATTATTAGGAGAAATTTTAATGAAAATTAAAGATCGAAAATAAAACAATATCTTAATTTTCAAATTTGTAGACTACTGATTTAGATTTAGATACGGGAATCCATCTAAATCCCCTTTCTATTCAATATTGGCGGTAACGTTATCCTCGTGATCTTGTATGTCCGTCGGGTGTTTACGTTCTGTCGATTTTTGATTTCAGAATTATACAAATACCGATCTCGATCATAATCAAAATTACTTATTTATGGTATCATAATCTAAAGAAAACATCTTTACTTATTTGAAGTACACGGGAAGTGAATTTTGCCGTGAGAATTTTGGAACATATTTATTACTACGATACTCTTGTGTCATCTTAAAAGGGTTCTGAAATGCCATAAATTCAAGATCGAATAGTGCATATGACATCAATAAATTGCAAAAGCATAAAGGGCATGATACAAATTATCAAAATGTGTTGCAAAGTGACAAACAATAAGCATATACAGTCTTCAGATTTACCAATATCATGTTTTTCGTGTAGTAAAGTGATCCAATTAAAGATATTATAAATATGCCGCATTTTAAAGGGATCATCGTTATCTATTTTGTAACTGTTTCCATTGCCTTTAACACTGTGAATCATTGAAATAAGTATTTGTGATTGTAAATCGTCCATTTTCTGTTCTTTACCGTGTTGCATTTGAATTCACCTTCAGCTCAATTATTGTAACGTGACACAAAAAAAAAAACACCCCTGTTCAATACACTTAAAATTCATTTAAAACATACAAACCGATATGAAACTATAAATGCGCTATTACAAATGCCAATATTTGTGTGTATTCAGTTGATATCCATTACATATCCCAATGAGCCGAGAGAGCCGGAGGAGATGATACTTGGGAACATTGAATTGTCATGTTCACACATCCCTCTCGTGATTTTATCCTTTGTTTTGATACAGTAAAGCGATTGCTGATACCTACGGGCAGAGCTACTTGACCGACAAAAATTGCGGCCGTTGGCGAGTTTTACACGTCATTCGCACGGGGTGTCCTTATTAGGTCCTCGTTACAGTGGTAGTCATAAATTTTATGTGTGCGTCTTTATTTAGTCTCAAGGAACGTAGCATGATGGCAGCAATAAAACGATTGTCGGTATTTAATTAAGATGAATCTTTGCCAAACCTTTGGTCGGTGAGGTCCTCGGTGGACTCTTACTTTATTAGCTCAACACAGCTGGAGTTTGTGGCAGGAATGATTTAAATAAATCTTGAGTGTACACGAGACCTCTTGTTGGTCAGATTTATCATTCAGTTTTATTCCAACGATATTTTGTGTGCAGACAAAAGAAGTGTGGGTTTTTTTCGAATTAAGGATATAAACCAATTAAGGTGGTTGGGTATCGTTAAAAACATTAATCTAAGCATGGGATATAAATATAACTCGAAAAATCCTTAATAATCTTCAAGACATGAGTGTCGTTTTAGTCCTTGAATCCGTGTTTTGAATAAATTCACGATAGACGAGTGCAGTTCTGGTTCTTATCCTTTGAGTAGGAAAGATATTTTGGACCGACACCGCTCTGACCCCTTAATTTCCAGAGTTGAAATACTTTCTTGTGAATCAAGAATGGATAGGATTTTTCCCTTTTCAAAGGCAGATTTTACTCTCATTTGCCGGGTCGAAGGAGTTATTTTATCGTCCTCAACCGAAAATAACACCCCCTCACCACCACCACCACTAACAACCAAGTAAGGCTGAGTATGTACATAAATTTTTTTGAGCGCTGCCTCGCCACATCCGTACCCTTTAAAATCTGCCACAACTTATTTCAAGAGTTTAGAAGTTGTTCATGAGCTAGAAAGGGTCACCCTGTTCTTTATTTACAACAATCAGGAAATTACCAAGTCTTTCTTTAAGGGCAACATAACTTAAGTATGTTCAACGACTTTGTACGCAAGACATATACACATCCATTATATGAGCTATGTTATTCTCTGTCTTACATCATGTTTCCTAGGGATTTCTCTATATTTGGTAACTTACAATCTGTACCTGTTTGTAGTTTACAACATTCTTCCTAATGGTAAGAATGTATGAGCACAACATTTACCTTCGTGTTCTCTCTATCACCGCTTGTATTGATGGTCATCGCGCTGAAAACATTTATGTCTTGGTATCAGAGAATGTTGTGTGTTAGATCAAAGCTTTATTACCACTGGACGAATTGTCAATTAATACATGTAATTGAAAATGGACAAAAATGGCGGACGAGGCAGTAGTTGACATAGATTTTGAGAGAGAGAGAGAGAGAGAGAGAGAGAGAGAGAGAGAGAGAGGGAGAGAGAAAGCAGAGGGAGGGTGATATTGAACCAAAAGCTGAAATAACGTGTCATATCAAGGTCTTGCGCCATAAACTGAGAAGTTACTTAAGTCATAATGTCAAATTCTTCTGTTCAACAATGAATGAATAAGTGTGATTTGGATTTTAATGAGTTTTATTCCATCGTTTAATAGAATTAAACCATTCTGCATGACAATTTATTTGAACATTTGACAATGGTATAAATTAAAATGAAATATTTGACTTTAGTATTTTCTCAGTTTATAGCGCCGGACCCAGTACTAGTTTCGGCAGGTTTCGTGTTGTCTAATGAATTTTAAATGAAATGAGAATGTCAGACACTTTTCAAATTTTTGTAAAAAATGGAACTTCTATGGTTCCTTTCTGAATGCGCCACTGAAAATGTTATTTTTGGTTCTTTGGTATATCTTGTTTTTAGGTATACAAATAATTACACGTATATAACGATGTGTCTTGCATGTTGTATTTTGTAATGATGTCATCTGACACAATTAATCCCGTGTACGAACAAACCTTTGTTATTCATTATGCTTCACTAAATACATGGCATTTTGTCTAAGATGATGGAGAGGTTGGACCCGGATTGATGACGTCGTGGACCATTAGTCCCATCATGAATCGTTCATAATCTGGCATTCATCATAACTTGATACGCTGTTACTCCCCAGCAGAATCCTACACTTTGTCACGGAATTATCGACTTCGATATGAATCTGTCATTTACAATGTGGTTCGATTCCATCGCGTTTAAAAGCAATTTGATTATGTTGGTCTGTCATTGCGTTTAAATTTGAATTCGATCTTTACAAATGTTATCGATAACAGTACAATGCACAATTCATTATGTTTTCTTTACGTCGTAATGCATTATTTACGAGGGGTTTGATTAAATTCGAATTTAATTATTTTTAAATCTTTTCATATATTTCGGTTACGACAATGGTTGTTGAAATTATGTAAGAGAACGTAGCACGCAAAACAATTTATTAAATTAAATAAAAATACAATTAATATTGTACGTTGATAACTCTGTAAAAACTTTCATTCGTCGTGATTTGCCGATCTGTAAAGTTATAATCTGATCTTATTCAGGAGGGGTAAACGCCGAGTTAGGGACTGACCGAAATTGGCCGTCTCGCGACGGGTCGTGTTATTCATTCGTAAATGGATTAATGGAAATTCTTACACTAATAGAATTATTGCTAGAAATGGCTAATTTTTCTGGACTTGCTGCAAATCTTTGCCCTAATTGGGAGTAGGTTCCATCACACAACTGTCAGACGCTCGACCTTAAAGCTAAGTGCCGGATTGTACAAAACATACGCAGAATCTATGCGAACAATCATACGAGAATCTGGGATACAGCAACAGTGTAAAGCGAAATTGCTTCTACAAGAATTTCTATACAGCACAATTAGTTAGATAGTGGACACTGGTATCCGAAAGCAACGGAAGAGGATTTGGGAATTTAATGATTGGATGAAATTCTGTTAAAATCATACTAATGTTGATACACTGCATTTAAAGGAAATTTCAGTTTAAAACTAGAGATATATTGTCAGGATGAAATGGTTTTATTCGGATGGAACATATTTAATTAATCAAATTAGGGGGAAAGAAAGAGTGTTGTAATTTGATTAGTTTTCTATCATACTATACGATTATCCTAGGTTCGGAAGCGGTACAACGCATGTCAACAGGACCCTACCTGCAGAATTAACGAAGGTGTTAAAGTTTTCCGTTTACTTTTAATCTCGACAGAAGATAGGAATATGTACACAAGCTTGTTAACACCCGATATCGCACCCGATTGCAGGATATAGAGAACAAGATATTCGAGAGAAAAACAATAGAGCTAGCTCGCAAGCTGATGGCAAATTAGCCGGTGATTTTAGTCATGAACGCCTTGGTGACTTGGACAGAACTGTCTCCGAGCAGTTTTTAATCATCGATATATCAACCTCGTTCCGAGGGGTGTATATATCTATTTCATACGGCATATCTCGCCTACATATACAGATAGAGCGTTTATGTGCCGGGAAATGAATTTACTGTGATTTGTTTTGGATATATTTCATATGAAGATATAAGTAAGTAATTTCTCTACTTTGTTTGAATAGTTCATGTTTTAGTGGTATCATTATTCTGTTTTTAGTATATTGTCCTTTTCAGTGCTGATTATATAGATGCGGGAGTAAATATTCTGTCATTGTTCTGAATATATAATAGGGATCGCGACGTAGCGCTATTGGGATAATACCACTTGCTGGAACTAAGTACAGACTCTTAGCTCCGTCAAATCTGGGTTCGATTCCCAGACGGGTCAAAGGCGAAGATGTATCCGAGTATCTTCAAATGGTTTGGAGTGTCCAACTGCATTAGTAATACTCCAGTTTGTATTTTCCCCTTGGCTTCCGTCGTATATGAAGTAGTTCTTGAATGGTTTTAAACAATAATAATGGAACGAGTAATCGAAAAGTTAAGAACATGTAAACTGTAATTCTTAATGAAAAAAATTAAAATTTTTTTATTTTGATGTTTATTTAAAGGTTAAACAGGTACTTTGTATTAACTTTTAATCAAAAGTGAAGGGATAGAGCATGCCCATAAAAGTGTAGATATGAATGTACAAATGTATATCAAACGGGATTAACCGTCACCTGGAAGCTCAGGCATCTGTAGTATTTGTACACGACATGCCTAGACTGAAAATGAAAATCAATAACATGTAAGATTGTAATCGCGGGGTGGATACGTTTGAAGTCATGACGTAGTCCACCTTGTTGAAGAGTTTTAATGGACTTGTGTCGTAGTGTATGGCCAACATGTACTGAAATTATCCATCCTGCTATGACAAGTTTTCATAAATATATAGATACTGTATCCGCATATTGATGTAAAAGGCAATTTTAGTTGTTATAAATAAGCCTTGTGCTTTATTTCGGCTTTTTCTGAAGTGTTATTACGTTTAGCGGTTTTTCTTTTCCAAATGTACTATGATTCCGACCCTTCGTTCCGAAATGCTGTTTGAGCTTAAACAAGCATGAATGTAGAAAAAAACGAAAAAAAGCACGATATATGTTTTAATCTAAATTGAAAATTGAACTCTCTCTCTCTCTCTCTCTCTCTCTCTCTCTCTCTCTCTATATATATATATATATATATATATATATATATATATATATATATATATATATATATATATATATATATATATATTTCGAGTCCCTCCCCACTCCCCCCACCCTCTCCCAGTAACTAAGTATATAAAGAGTTCGGTACAAAATCAGAAAGCTACATGTCCGAACATTGCCCCAACCTTTCGTTTAAGTCGGATGTTCGTCCAATGTTTGGAAACATTCTTTAAAGTGATGGAAAGCAACAAATAAACAAACAGTTTATAAACAAATTCGTCAAACAAGCAATCCAACAACAACCATAACAACAATCCATTAAACTCCCATACGTGCGTTAAATGAGATCGTTTCATCAGTCAATCACCATCGGTCTTTTAAATTTTTCAATGATGTTAGATATTTTTAGCGGATGAATCAATGTCTTGTAATAATAATACGATACGTAAAAATCAAATAACATTATGAGTAAGCATTTCTTTTCCAGATTGAAGTAAATCGATTTCAGGTCTTTAAAGTAGGTGTGTATAACTTTATTTAAAGTTATTGGCAACTAATCAGTCTGAACATCTTCTGACTTCTAAACTTATCTAATGAGGTTGGCATTAATGACCGTTTTTGGGGTAGATGAACTTTTAGCTCACCTGGACGGCATATTTATGTCAGTTTTACTTAGCGTTGTCCGCTATCAAAGAGATTCATGCGATACTGCGGAAGAGAATGACCAGCGAACATAGACGATATAGGTTCTCTTGTCGTTCTTAAGATGATTGTCTTCTATTGTTAAGATCATTGTATAAATGTCAGATACTGAGAAGAGAGCGAGTCGGAGTAGTTGAGAAAAGGGAATCATTTCTTTGGAATAATTGCTGCAAATGTCGGGCGTGTCTCTTTGTCTTAGAAATTCGATTACACAAGCATGTAAGGCAGAGATTAGTACGGAGCGCTGGACTCACTGTTAAAGATCACAGGTCCAAATGTTGTCGTAGGATCAAAATGCCTACTTAATATTTTACAATATGGCGCCGCTAGAATAGATAATCCTTAACATTTTCCCCTAAATATCTTAGTCTGGAACAACATACCGGTGCATCAAATCTATATTACATTAAATGTCTACTTACTTTATGACCTCTTTCATTTGTTGACAAACCCTGTTTATGACCTCTTACATACGCAGTATTTTATGATTTTCTGGCATGCATTGTGTTAGTTTTCATATATACGACTGGCGTTCGAGTACCCGTACCTGGTAGACCACGGGTTTGAACTTCGTCGAATCTTTAGTCATCTCGTGTGTTCGCTCGAAGGTTAAGAGTTGAGAAGTTGAGAAGGTTGAAAATTTTACCAAGGATAATTTTTGATTAATTGTAGTTGTACAACATTCCTTTTCTTCGTAAAATTTTAGTATGAAAGATTCAAATTGCCCACCCCCGTTCTTTCCGGTATTGCTTAGCCTGATGAAGTGCATAATTGCTGTTTGTCGTCTCCTTCCAAATTCGATAAGTAGGTTGTCATATTCAAATTCTTCTAGCAAGGGTTAAAGCAAGCTTCGAAACATTCCCAGAAAGCCGAAGTCTGTGCTCGGTGTTGGAACACAAAGTCGTACTCGAAAACTTTCAGGGTCTCAAAAATTCAGAGTCCGTCTCCAATCGGAGATATGAAACATAGATTGAAGTACAAAATCGTGCTCTAAAAGTTGAACATATATAACCTCGGTGCCAAGTCTTGCAATTTCAAAAATTCAGAGTTTTCCATGAAATGGGTCCCCACACCCATATAAGTGTTTTATAATAATAATGATAATAATAATGATAATAATAATGATAATAATAATAATAATAATAATAATAATAATAAATAGATAAATAAATAAAGGTGATAATAAAAGATAAATAGGTAAATAAAAAAGAAGACGAACAAATTTATTATTGCTTTACATTTCGAAATCAAACAACGAACACACACTTGATAAGAGCGAACGCATGCCTATAGTTATCTATTAATTGAAATTATCAATCGACCTGAATATGACATTTATTGTATAGACGCGATAATAAAGTTGACCTAATTGATGGTAATTGATAAGAAAACAAATTAACTACGATGGAAATAGATTAATCGGGAAGGAAAGAGTAAGAAGACAAATAAATATGGCATAAATATCATGTGTAATGATATGCGTTGTACGGAGCATATCGACATCTGTCTATTGACCGTAGATGCCATCTCACTCAGTGCTAGATTGTCATCTCTCACAGGGAAACTTAACCGGCTCTAAGAGAGAGTAAATATGAATATTTGATATAATTATATTCCTCTCTCAAGCTATGAGATACTCTTCAAGTGCACTGAAAGAAGATAAATTAACTGCATCCTGTCTCTCTGAGGCTTAACTGCATCCTGTCTCTTTGAGGCTAAGACAAAGACTCTGTGCAAGCCCGTATTTGTTTTTGACAGAAATAACTCGGGTTAAGACGCGATATTAGAGATGTATCAAGTGATGTAATGATAGAAACCGTTTAATGAAGTAACATTAATTTCCTGAAGCAATATCAAAGTGATTTGAGATCGTATCTTCTCATATAAAACATGCAGTGCATGGCAGTTTTTTGCACATTGTCAGTTTTTCTGTGATTTAAGTGCGGAAAGATTTTATGTCCTTTTCCATATTTTCATTAATTTCTTAAAACATAGAACCATAAGATATTTCCTGTTATATCGATTTAGAAGGACAGATCCAGAAAAATGGAAAATGGTTCCATTGTTTGGTTGTAAATTTTGTTACGGCAAGGTGACCCTACCCTCAAAATAAGCCTATAGTGACTTATTGGTTACAATTTTCTGAACAAGGGAAAAAGGGGGGTGGGAGAAAGAGTTCCAATATCGTAATTTCCCCTCTGGATTCACCTATAGATTATGATTCATTTTCTTTAAATTGTCATTTGAATGTTCAGTGTTGACCGCATTCCTTCATGCATATTTTCTTAGTTGGTCTGATAATTGATGGGGCTTGATTTTGTCGGGCGCAGGATAATAGCCTGAATAATTAGAATGTCGTAATTGCCGGGACATCTGTCACTATGGGATACTTTGTCATAATTCTTTTTCCAGATATGGCCAATAACCGATGCTTCATCAGTCAATCATATTTCATGTTGACTTTATGAAATTATCGTTCTGCCCCGTTAATACGATACTATTATAATCTTAACCTGGCATGGTCATATCAACTCTGGTCTGGTCCACTGGAATTTGCGGAAATTATATTCAGTGAAAACGTCGATTGTCTGGGAAAAGGGGTTTATGATAATCATTACTTTGGGAATATAACATACCGTGTATTGGACAGAACTGATAACCTTAGCCAAAGAAGTGTTTGGAGGGTTTTTTTTTTTTTAACTTAAAAGGTATGTAGAGCTATCATGTTTTGGATAGACTTTTAGTGTCTACATTATGTGCTGAAATGAATAAAATTTGCCATTTTTGGTAGCCCTTTTGGATCATTGAAAGATTCTTGTTTTTTTTTTCTAAATACAAAATGTATTTGAATGTACGAAAATGCGCAAGTGATTTTTAATTCTAAATATTTCCAGATATACTTCGAATGTTATACTAATAATTCGTGTATGCTTTAGAAGTTTCTTTTATTGCTCATTGTGTTTGTATAACATCAAAGTTTATGATTTTCGTATGTATATCTGCTTTGTACATAGGCAAAACGTATGTTAATGAAGACTCTCAACCCACAAAATGAACGTTTGAACTCGAACAATAAAAATAATCAGACAATGACGGCACCTTATTTGGCATCTCCTTACAACGTAGCCGGTCCTCTGTAAGGACGCACAGCGTTTGATCACGGGGTCACGATCTTTGACGTAGGTTAGGAAGGTGTGTCATTGTAAATTCATGAAGGTGATAATCAACATGGGCATGGTTCACTGGTAGATTTGTCTTACCTCTGCCTTAATTACTGGACGATGAGTCACCTGGGAACTTCACAATCAACACCTGTATCTAGCGATCGTTCAAACCTTTTTCCCATGACGCTTATGTCAAAATTTCGCACAGACTTTGATTTTTTCCGGGATGTAAGTTTTAGATTATTACATCCATTTCATAGGAAAGATTATTTCACTTTGACAAATTATCATTATTCTTTATATTACGTTCATTCTATGTAATGACTCCTCATACAATTTGATAGAAAAAAGATACTAAAAATTGATACAGAGGAATGTAATACCTAAATATTCAGATCTGTATTTGTTTTCATTTGTGCTTTTTTTTTCTCTACGTAAAGACGTTTATATAGTAGTGTAAAGACTTGTATTTAGTGGTATAAAGTAGGTGTAGTCAACCGACAGGAGTTTCTAACTCATCCAGGTCGCTTTATCTCATCGTGATTTGATCATTCATGTATCCTCTTACAATAGTTACTGCCGGGGACTTCATAGTTCACGTATGTTGTAGGTATTTCTTACTCTTATTTGATAGAAATAATAAACCCTCGGGTTTCTGACACGGGTAGTTCTGAATATGGTACACTTTCTTCTTGATTTTAGTTTTTTTTCGGTTTCTATTTTGATGATCAACCATTACTTTTGTTTCTTGGAATATCACATACAAAGATAAATATATATCCTTAACAAGTCAACGGTGAAACGTCAAGTGACAGGAAGCGTTTCCTGTTAGTCCGCGATGACAGCAGTATAAGTCGGTATATGCTTTTCAGTGCAATGTTTTAACATGAATAATACGATAATTAATGCTGCGTTTGATTTCAAATCATAAAAGTTATAGTTATTGTTTAATTTTGTCATCTTTTTAATTAAAATTTTACAGCGTTGTTAGCATTACCAATTACTAGTACATTTTAATAAATGAATACGAAAAAGGGGCAGGCTTGGTGTAGTGGTTAAGCGCTTGGCTTCCGGCGCCGACGATCCGGGTTCGATTCCCGGGTTGCGCCATTATGTTTAAGAGGTTGGTTACCTCCTGCTTCCATGTTGCGATATAACTGAAAAATTGTTGAAAGCGACGTAAAACACCAATCAACCAACCAACCTACCAAAATTATCAGTAACTAGACATTTCGACATTGTCAGTCGACAATTTTCCTTTTCTGAACACTGAAACAAATTAAAAATGTGCATCACACATCATTGTCTGTGTTGTAATATTAATTGACAAATTGTAAAGATGATTTAAAATGCTATAGAACTTTTTACGAGACCATTGTCGCACCACCTCAGTCTCAGTCTGTATTTTAACCTCTCATTTCCGGCCTATTCAAAGTTTTTAAACGTTTTTAAACGTTTTCTCACACTCGAAATAGAACAAGGGTACATTTTCTTTACGTTGGGAAGTTAGGTACACCATTACTCATCAAATCGCAACTTATTAAAACACTTTCATCGACAGGTGTAGCCAGGTAAAGTCTTACGGGGTAATTTATAGATGACTGCATTTGTGTAGGATGAATAGAAATAAAAACATTTAATTTGAAACTTTGTAAAATTGCCATGCAGAAAAAGTTAATTGTGTATACATCTTACGAAGAATTTCCTGGGAACAAAAGCAGTCATTTTGACCGATGTGGACAACGTTTAAATCTAACAAAGCCAAAAGAGATTTGTTGAGAAGGAAAAATATTAGCCTAGATTATAAGCTGTGTTGAAAGAGATTATCTGTATTGATGTTTGTGTTTATATAAGAGTATAAAGAAGCTGATATATAAAAGACTTTACTTAGATTTTGATTTCATTTGTGAAAAATGATTTCGGAATATAAGATATGGAATGTAAGTTTCATGGCCTATTTATAGTTTTGGGTGTACTTTAAGGCGTGATATATAACACTGGATATAAATTTCTAGTTTTGCTAAGTGTTTAAGCATCGAAAAAAAGAGTATTCATTTTCCACCCGTCTAATTTTTCTCACGGGAAATAGTAGTATTTTTACAGGAATAGTTTCATGATATAAATGGATCGGATTTTGAAACTGTAAGTAAAATACAGTGTTTTTTTTTTTTTTTTACTTTTGATGCAATTTGAAAATAGCTTTATATGGAATAACATCTAGTGGATATGGTAATGGTAAAAGTAGTTACTTGTAAATTAGATATCCCCATTTGTATTGATAGAAGATAGACTTTATTGATACTCTGCCCCTTTTTAAGATTTTATTTTTTTCTCTACATGGTACTATTCTTTCCTACGATTGTCGCTTTAAGTTTTATTGGCTGGGACACCACACTGCATGGAATCCTCTGGAGGAATATTTGTCCGTATGGGATACTGATTGTTTTTCGCGCAAGAGTAGTCGAGTGCAGAGCTACATTTACGACTTCAGTGGGTTTCACCTCTCTCTGAACCTTAGCATTGATTGGAAACTATACAAAATTATACTTATATTAACATATAGTTTGCATCATTGGATGAACAATGTTTGGTCATCACATGGTCCACACTCTTCATGCACCACAGGGAAGGACCGACGACGTGACCTATGCAGTAGCAATGTACAGGGCATTGGAGTGTTGTACATTTGCTAGCATATTAAGACAAACAATACTCTACAGTTCGTGCTCATTCACTATTGTTGTATTTATTACGGCAGTTGCTGTAACACGGGCACTTTTTATGGTCTTTCATGTAGTGTTGCATACGCCATAATATTTGGTTACTAGATGTATTTTTGTATTCAAAAGAAAGGAAAGAAGACATGATAGATCCAGATACATGAGAAAAAGCGCCATGGATAAGCAGATAATTCAAGAATAAAATACACAAAAAGTTGTGATACCAACTTAGGATGCTCAGATGAAATGATAATTAATTGCTTGGTCAGATAGTTGACAGACCAATCTTCTTCCTCACCACAAAAGCAATGCAATCACAGAGCACACTTTGAAATATTTATAAAATAATCCTCCATATAGAGAAGAAAGACCCACAGGTCACTCAAGTTGAGAGTTCATAAGAATATGAACACGAATGTTATTATAGAATTGATATAAATAACAAAACTATGAAATGACATCAACACATAAAACCAGGTTGTGTGGACTAGGACGGCGTAAAATAGTATATACACGGGAACGAAAAAGGAGGGAATGCAAGTACGTACTAGCCGTGATTCGTTGACTTTTGTTCGCAAACTACAAGCTTTATCGGATACTGGCGGTAATTCATATCTAGAGTAACTATCCTATTATTTATCACCGACCATATTTGAAGAGTCGGTCACATATTATGTTGCACTGATAAGACTAGATTTGACATGAAAAAAAATTGTATAACCTTTTAACTGTATACAGAGAGTTCACATTTTACATTGAAACTTCCATGTATGTAAACCCTGTATTTCAATAGATATCGTCTCTTACCCACGTACTTCAAAGACCACGATTTTATCTCGGAATTTGGTCCGAGTTAGAAGTTTCTAAAGGGCATGCTGTGAAAGCCGGCTTATCGTTCTTAACTTTGTAAAATGCTAAACATATATTAACAGGGGTTGGTCGATAAATGGGCGAAGAGGATGATTTGTTTGATATTACCGTGGTCATTCGTAAGCAACCTCTTGATTTTGTTGATTTTTAATTGAAAAGTAGAGCCATATTTGTTTGCTGTTATGTACATGCATTGTTGTTATAAAGTTCGTGTTTCTGTGGTAAATAGTGTTCAACGTGCAATGCATGTTACTTGAAATGGGTAAGCCTGAAGAACTACTTTTTGTAAATATTATGTTACATCGATCCCGAAACACAAATACTATTGCATAAATCAAGAGACATTACTGTCTGTAGCGGTGATATTGCTATGTCACTCCTCTCTTTTACTACATACAGCTTGATGATTGAACGCAGTCATTGTTTATTCATATGAATTCATCAAATTGCAGTACAGGGATTATTTTACCTGCTATTGATTGTATCACTGATTTTCGGTTATTGATTGTAACATTGAGTTCTTAATACTGAGTGTATTATCGAATTCCGGTTACTGACTGTAGCATTGACTTCAGGTTACTGACTGTAACAATGATTTTCGGTTACTGACTGTATTGTTGATTTACGGTTACTTATTGTTTCATTGATTTCCGATTACTGACTGTAACGTTGATTTCCGGTCAATGACTGTATCATTGACTTCCGTTACTGACTGTAACGTTGACTTTCAGTTACTGATTGTAACATTGATTTCGGGTTACGGACTGTAACACTGATTACCGGTTATTGACTTAGCATTGACTTTCGGTTACTGACTAGCAATGACTTCCGGTTACTGATTGTAACAATGACTTCCGGTTACTGATTGTAATGTTGATTTCCAATTACTGACTGTCGCATAGACCCTTTAACGGAATTCGAAAAACATGCACTTGTCTCATATCATTTAGCACTAGGATTGTCTTAATTGTCGATGATTTGGGGAAATCGGGAGATGTTGAATCAGACTGAGCATTTAGAGAGATGACTGGACAAATATTGGAACAAAACTAAGCTAGTAAATACTGTGTTAATACCGGATACGAATCTCAGTTTAGTTATGTTCTGTAAGACTGATGATTGTTGTGATATTTTACATATGATGACAGCATCTGCTTGAAATTTTTTCACAGAAAATCTAAGAAGTGCTTAATAGTCTCTAGAGGGACTCGAACCAAGCACGATAAAAGTGTTGTATTCCTCTGCTTCTGTGCGGCGATACAGCTGGACAAAGTACAAAATGAGAGATGACATCGAATATAAACTTAGTTAAATAAACCCATTGTACCAATACGATATCATGGCTATTTTCAAAACGCTATTCGCTTTGACCATCTGTAAAGAAATTAAATCCAGACTTCGTCAAGCTAATTTAGTACAGATTAACACATTTAGATAGATATTAATCTATGAGGACTGAAGAAATACTCGCTGAATTATTGATTATTGATTGCACAGTTTGCTTCGCCTGCAATAGTGTATTGTGAATCTAATTTTCGGTTTTTTGTATAGTTAGTATGAATATAATCTGTGTTGCACTAAATCTTTTGATTACACGACACAATACAAAATTGACAACTCATCGATTCGCCATATTCCGGGTAAAATATTTCCACTCAACAATTTTTAAATAATTCTGAAACATGGTAATTTCATGCTTAGCCGATGCTTGCAGCAGTATCATTGACACGAAACAAAACGATTAAAGTCAATCATGCATAACTAATGTATATTCAATATTCGATTTTGAGGGCAAAATATGTGGTAGGAGATGAATGAAATCCAGGTGTTCCTATGATATCATCCTAGAACATATTGTACCGTGTCGGAAACTGCTGAGTCTGGAGAAAATTCAATGGTGGATTATCGATACTGGATTTGAAATCGTGGTCATGTGATTCTTAACATTTACAGTCCTTTAGGGAGAAATGAATTATTAATGTGTAGTGATAGATTATGTGTTCAATAAATGGTACAAATAATGTATGAAGTGTGAATAAACACTTCTATATAAAGTAGGTGAAATTTGTGTGTGAGGGGGGGGGGGGGGGTGTATGTGTGTATGTGTTTTTTTTTTCTGTAATAGTTTTTAGTTTCTTCGTTAATATTGATTGATTGATTGATAAATGTTTTACGTCACTCAGTTCACGAGGATTTCACGTTTGTGGTGGCGGCATCTGCATTGCATAGTATATCAATACTTTTGCAACGGGCCCACCCGTAGCTATGAGGGATATTTTACGTGTCACGCCTACCGCGACACGAGACCTCGGTTGTCATAGTGGCATCCAGAGGACAGGACACTGATGAGCTCAATGCGGGAATTGAGACCGGGATCTCTCGGTTACGAATCGAGCGCCTCCTCCTCTGAGTTACATCGTCTCCCAGTCATTTATAAAGAATGACTATAACCATCATAGAAACTGTTTAATTGTGTATTCATTTTCCTCTTAAATTTCCTGATATCAACATTAACTTGTGATCCAAACGCTTTATGCAAATTATTTCACTTACCTTTATCCACTTAGAATTTACCGTTAGGTGTCGCCACCGTATCATATTTGACAAAAAGCAAAAAGAACGAATCTATATTAAATCTGAATGAATTATTGATATTTATCTACATATTACCATGACAAAACAAAGGAATAAGGCCACACCTTGCTTTTCTCTTCAGTCTTTGCACGAGTTTGTATCGGGTATCGATCGCTCTGAATTACTAACCAGCACGAGTATACAGCACACCAGGTGTGGACAACAGAAGAACACCTCGAGTGTCTGTATGCATTGCAAAATGTTATCATAGATTTCTTTCCTTTTATGGCATATTACAGAGAGGATGTGCCTTTAACAAGACCGACATTTGTGTAACGTGTAGATTGACTGTACAAGATTTTACAAAATGTGCACCGAGAAAGGTAAATGATTTGTAATGTGTATTTCTTAGATCTTTGAGGTTTAAGGGGGGAAGGTTTTGTGTCGGTGTCAGTGTTTGTTTTATATCTCGACATAAGAACAGTAGACAGCAGATCTTATCATCACGATGAAACCGTCCGAGGATTTCTTAAATATGCTGAGCGCATTTTTTTTTTTGGTTTGTTTTCGAAATATCTTTGCTTCACTAATATCACCCTTTTATATGTATATACACGATAGATATTTTAAATGGATTTAGAAAAAATGTATGTGTATCGCTCAGTGAGACCAGGGTATATGACTTAGTGATTAGTATATATGATGCCCGGTAAGAACGAGGGGGGGGGGGGGGGTTGACAAGGGATCCATTCATTGGTTGTAAAATTTTTGAATGGAAAGGAGGGGTTAAACTTTCAAAAAAAGCCATTAGTCTAAAATCAGAAGAATGGTTGCAATGTTATAATAATAATAAATAATAATAATAATAATAATAATAATAATAATAATAATAATGATAATAATAATAATAATAATAATAATAATAAATAAACTAATACATAAATAAAAGGGAGGTTACAGCAAGCCCCTACACGAGGTCTTATTCTTATGGGTCTCAAAGACTTCCGAATTAAAAAAAAAACCTGTCATTTTTAAAACGAACTCATGGCACTGAAAAAAAAAATCCGAGCTTTAGAATCTGTGCCGCCACAATACATGATTAATATTGTCAGCTTATCAACCACTCAAGTTGGATAAAGTTTTATCGTGTTCTAGTAAAGTGTTTGTCATAACCTATCTCTAGTTAAACAGTCGCATTAACCAGACAGAGGTATATTTATTCTCGTTTTAGCATGGAAAGAGCTTTCAAACACTACTGTTATTATTTTACAATAACTAGTTCCTGCGATTTTATATGAATGAAAAAGAAAGCAATCGGACATTGCTAATATTCATTCGAGCATTTCCTTCTGAAAGCTTAATTGGGTAGGGAATCAGAGGACATTAACTACATACACTTAATGCCGAGTCCTGCCTCTAGCTCCATGATTTTTTTGTGGCGATTTGTGCTGGCAAAAGTAACATCTTTCAAATTTGACATTTATGTCTAGCGTCAGTGGAACCTCGAGCCAAATTGACGTTCACTTCCTTCAAATCGGAATCCAGATTTTAAGCTACAGTATTTTGTGTTATCGCGGAGAGTTTCTTTGTCATTGATTTGCTTTTTGATTTAAGAGGAATAATTATAGGATATCCTAAACAGTTGATACTAATGTCCGGTGACCTTACTGACAACCAGTATTGGGTTACTGGACCTTTCGTGGACCTTTGGTTTCTCGCTTAGAGCGTATGTATTGATCAAGGCCTGATGTCACAGCTTACATAAGCAGTACTACATATTTATTCTCTAGGCAATTAATCTATATTCAATTAACTCTATTTTACCGATCTTCGTTATACACCGTTGAAATTTTGTATCAGATCTAAAAGAACATCTTGCAAGTCAGTGACCTATCTCGTACTGACATTATATCATCAATTTGTATCATTTTTCGTCTTAATCATTTTTATTTAAATGCATAATGTAAACAAGAAATCAGCCAGATACAGAAATTATTCTGAAATAATATCTGTGATGCTTAGAATATAAGTGAATATTCATCAAACGCATGTATACTCGCTTTATTTCATAATCACATATGCAATAGAAATGCAATTCCTTGGATCCATGCCCGTTATGATTTACTTCAAGTCAATATATTTTCCGTATTGTACTTTTATTCATTTCCTGATACGATGTAATAAGCAACTTTTAATCAGGGATTCTTTCGGCATGAAATTATTAATAATTGATCCATAGTTCGTGTATTCATATCGGATTACAAATAGGCGTTTCCCAACAATTGTTCTCTCGGCCGAGTAATTTCCGGGAACAAGTATTCCACCAGATCTAGATCGAATCGAGCAATATTTCGAACCAGTATATGATCATAAATCTGTCTAAAATTGCTGTTTAAGAATGGCTCGGAACTAATATTTTGATGCAGACGTTAATAGGCTTGGATATAATCTGTAAACACATTGGCCCCCGAGCAACTTGCATTTCGATTGAGAAACGCGAACTATGGGAAGTCCATTTATATCAGAAATATGCGCCGAAGGCAAAAAATTAAGAAAGAAATAAATCGAACTTCTCCGACCGAGCTACCCTCTGTGAATGTAGGAGCAATGTCGTGTCTATGTGAATCCTTCTTCCTGGTTTTATTTGTAACCAATTACAATTCTAAAAAGATTACGTTTATCAACAAAATTTGTAATTGTAAATTAAAACCGTCTTCACCGCGGATATCCCCCCCCCCCCCCCCCTGATATATATTTTTTATGGATTAGATCAATGTTACATCGTAAACTCGTATAATTATGATCAGAAATCGTTGATTATACATTCAAATGCAAATTTTTAAAAAAATTATATCGATCTCAAAATCTTTTTTTACATAAGTCGCATTAATTTTGGACGATTTCGCCAGGTGGACATATTATAAACTGCCGAACATTACCCGGCATGTGTTTACGTCGCTTTCAACAATATTTCAGTTATATGGCGACATGGGAGCAGGAGGTTACCAACCTCTTAAATATGGTGGCGCAACCCGGGAATCGAACGCGGATCGTCGGCGCCGCAAGCCAAGCGCTTAACCACTACACCAAGCCTGCCCCTTCATTTAATGGGAATGATATATCTGAAAGTTAACTATTACACGCTCGATCTGACTAAATATCATGTACGTGTATCGTGCCTTTCCTCAGACCTACCGTTTATTACCGCATGATCTACAGATTTTTTTTTCGAATTCGGAAGTTTATACCATAATATAATGAGTTTGTTTTCTGTTTACACGTAATTTACATTAAATTGCATCGGCAAAGAACTTCAGATATTTTGATTCAAATAGTATTCGGCTTAGGACATGTTAAACATGAACAAACTTTAGGTTCACCGGACTCACACCTTTTTTGATGGAACCTTTACAAATGATTTATATATATATGATGATGTATATATATATATATATATACATTAAATTATAGTTGAAAATTTTTTCGATTTATTTAAATTATTGCCATACAGTTGACGGTGGGAATGTTGGAAGGTGCAGTAAAAAATTAAGTTAAAGACCAAACATGGACCACAGGAAAAATGGGAGAATATGATCACGGGTAAATTATCGAGTATAAAAATGACTTTGATTAATCTAAGCAATTCTAGGTATACATATATATACAACACTCTGTGTTCTTGGTTGTGGTCTCCAGATACACATTCGCCGTGTCAGTAACTTAAAACTTAATCTCTGTACGACACAGTATGAAACTGAATTCTTTGCTCTTATAGCATACACATAATCAATATGGAAGGGGTTTTTTTTCAAGTTTTTGGTCAGTTACATTAAAGTGCTTTTTTCGAATTAAGCCTCCACATTGATGAATGTATCCTTGATCACATTTTCATTTTGACGTCATGGCTGTAGGTTTGAATTGTAGAAGAAGTTGCCGTTTTCTTCTTATTACTGTGAGATCACTTGATTCAGTCGAAATGATCAGTTTATATCGGTCTGTATTAGGGAGCAACTATTTGATTTTTACGGGGAGGGGAGCAGGAAGACTGCAAAAAAAAGTCCGGCTCAAATTTTGGGGGGAAAAAATAATCCGGCCCGAAGGGCCGGCAAAAAAAAAAAAATTAATTAAAAAAAAAAATAATCCGGCTCTGAAATTGGGCAAAAAAAATTATTCAGGCCGGTAAAAGTCTTCCTGCCCTCCCCCCATAAAAAACAAATATGGTTGCTCCCTTATGGGTGAAAGTAAAAATACCACAGATCGTGTATGTATTACATTGTATATTCTATAATAAGTTCGTTAATTGAATATTATCTGTATAGTAGATATGACCGTCATTTATATAAAGAAGAACAATTAAAAGCACTTCCCCCTCTCATACGTTGATGAAAGTTTTCGTTGATTTACATTTCACTGGATAAAAGTATAAATGTAGTTTTTTATTATAAGCAAACTTAGTTTAAGCAAAGAATATCATTGGTTTTAGTTGATCAATAAAGACTGAGAAAGTTAAGTGAAAATACTAGTTTTCGAGTCGAATGAACCACAAAGGGGAAGCACTTCAATCTAGTTGATTCAGTTCCGCTGTCTTGTCCTGCTGCTGATATTAAATCCCGTCTTTATCTCGTATACATAGTAATATGCGGTCTCGGAATAACTATATAAAATAAATGATAGCGGATAATAACGGCTTTACGAAAGCTGTAGACTGCCCTTAGACCTACCATCGATCTCCGAATGATAAACAGTCAATCGTATATTGTATTAGATATGATATGACTTAAAGCATCATATATCTGCTCACGGTGAATGAGGTTAGGGAAATCTGATACACCAATGTACGGGAAGGTTCCTATAGATGGACGGGAATGACAGGAATCCATGTAGAATTTGCTAGACATATACCTTTTCTTATGTGAACGTGAAGTTTACTTTATCTTCGATGATCATGAAAATTACACCCTTTGTTTTAACAAACACAAATGTAAGTGTTCTGAATTTGGTGAAAATGTCGTTTACTAGCTCCTATAGTTTTCTGTTTTTGTTTTCTTTTGTTTGGTTTGAAGGGGTTTTTTTTTATGAACGTGCAAATTTGTTGCCATTATTATTGCCTTTGTGAAGTTGCTTTATTTGTATGGGTTTCGTGTACATAAAAATCTATTGTATTTACATTTAATCTCATAGTTTTCTTCACTTTAGCGAGTAATGGATCCGAGAAATTTTGGACCTTTGACTTGCGAATTTATCCGAGGAAAAAAGAAAGCGACGCTTGTCAATCAATAATCAAACTAGTAATTAATGTTGTGGATTGATGATGTATTTGAACTTTCTTCCAACGATTTCAAATGCGATGTGGCATTCTTCTCACGTCTTGCTTAAAACCATATCCTTTGAGATTAAGAATCTCTGGAGAGTTAGCCAAGGGGGGATTTCAAATTAAATTAGGAAAACCTTATTAAAGAAAGACACGCCATATCTATTGATAAATTCACTCGTTTCCCGCTGTTTCAGAACTGTCATAATAACACATAAATGAATGACCATTTAACTGACCATTTAAAGGAAGGCGTCACTTTTCTGAGCAACCACTATCAAATGAAATCAGCACTGTCGGAATTGTAGTAACGGGCATTGTTTCTCTGCTGTGATAAGAATTTGCATCCATCTTTATTTATAAATATTATCATATGCAATTAAATCTACAACCATATGGGAAGGCAACACTGTGATTTAACAGTGATATAATAATGTTGAAACATATGGTTGTTTCACACAAATAACAAGTATACAAACCCAGCATTAGGGCAATGGAGTGCGAGTAATTGTACGGAAAATTGAGAAAGTGGTGTAAAGTGTTTAAAGCAGTGAATGAACAAATTGCATTATTGTTAGTAACGAGCTCCATGGATGATTTTGAAGACTGTTAGAGAGAGACCCTAGGGGCTGGCATTTCTTAAACGAGAAAATAGAGGCGTAGGCTGTTTGTAATGAAATATCGCATTTTGTGATTGGAAATCTGTTTAAAAGGCAGCGCATTCCCCAGCTGAAGTTGATGGCATTGGTTTGGCATTTGGCGGTACCATTTTGCTCCAAGATGTATAGGTCTGGGTACAAAAGACGTGAATATGTTAGTTATTATGGTAATTGTAAATTATAACGTGGCTTTGCAGAGAATTGATATTCGCAAGATTTTAAAATTCCCTGTCAGTTTTCATGTATGTTGTTATGTATCCTAGAATTATTCATAGTTATTGATAAATGACATCTTCAAAACTGTTACACGTTTCAATTGAGGAACTAATTTATAAACGTAATTAAATATTGATTTTAAAACGTCATTCATTAAAATATACAATTTTGTTCAATATATATATATATATATATATATATATATATATATATATATATATATATATATATATATATATAGTGGCGGATTTAGAGGGGACGCCCCCCCCCCTTTTCGCCACATATTTACATGTAAAAATCCAGATTTCGCACCAAAAATGACCGAGTAGTTTGGCTATATATATATTTATACACACACACACATACACACACACACACATAAACACCCTCAACATATATATATATATATATATATATATATATATATATATATATATATATATATATATATATATATATATATATATATATATATATATATATATACACTGGCGGATTTAGAGGGGACGCCACCCCCCCCCCCCTTTTCGCCACATATCTATATGTAAAAATCCAGATTTCGCACTAAAAATGACCGAGTAGTTTGGCTAATACACATGCGCCCTCCCCCTTTCAAAAATTCTGGATCCGCCTTGAATATATATATATATTTACACACACACACACACACACACACACACACATATATATATAAACCCCCCCCCCCCCAACCCCCCGAAACACACGCACACTTCACCCAATTGGCTTCCGTTGATCTATACCCAAATAGTTATATATCTATGATAATTACAATATAGAACTGAAAATGTCTTTTTTTCAGATGTTGTAGTTTTCACGCCGGCGCCTTAATCACCATGTCTCTTTCGTCTTGTCTTCCAAAAACCTACCTTCTTCTTGCCGTCGTTGCCGTCTGCTTCAATCTAGGTAAGAAATAAGCATTCCATATTTGGTATAATAGAATGAAATTAATGGAAGTAATGGCAATGGAATTTTGAATAATGCATGAAATGGTATACAATGCATGACTTATAGTGAAATATTTATTGTATAGATTATTGAACACGTGTGAAAGGATCGAATATTGTTGTGACGTCATTCTTTTGTCTTTTTGTTTAAAATGTACTTCTAAAACTTGTGAAATACTTTGTACCCAATAACATTGATGTCTTTCAAACTTTATATGTATATAAGTGTAATACATATTTATTGTACTACTGAATCTGCAGAATTTCCAAATTGCATACAGACACGAGACAAGCATATATTGCGATGCAATGTATTATCCTTTGATAATAAAATAAGATCAGTATCGGAATTAAATGAATTACAGATTAAAGGAACTATGGTATGAATGTTTATTTAAAAACGATAATTGTAAACTCGTACATAATTTAGAACATCTAAAGTCATATTATGTAAAATAGATGCATGGAGTGAACTTATTTTGAACCAAATTTCTATCAAACTGAGTGTCTGATTGCGCGGTTGTGGCCCTGTAGGTAATGGTGTGATAGTCGATAAAATATTAGACTAATGAACATGTGTCTCCTCTTCGATATATTACGATAAAGAGTAGATTTGAACATGTCGTACCTTCTGGCATTTTATAAAAATGTAAATGGACAAAATAATGTGTTGCATTGAGGATCTGCGCGCGAAACTATCGGATAACAATCTCTATTGGGCACATTAGTACGAGAATGAGCAATTGTTTGAGATGGAAAATATATATGATAATATCATGTTATAAACTGCACGTGTATTTAGTGTATTTGAATATGGGTAGTTATATCAGAAGTAAATGCACGATTGTGTTGTTTCATTGTCGTATCTGAGTGTACTGAATACATATGTAACGTCAGCATCTTTCTCGTAATGTCAGATTCTAATATAGAATTTACTTACTTTGTATATATGAGTGAATGTTTCATTGGCGGATTCTGATAATTATTTCTAATTTATTATCGTAAAAAGCGAGATAGGAGAAATTGTCATCGACCGAATTTTTCAATTTTGACTGCATCCTATCCAAGTTTAGAACTTCTTATGAAAAATCGTATTATTTCCTGGGAGGGAGAGTATTGTTCACCACTTAGAACGGCATACTCTTGGATCCGCCACTGAAATGGACTAATTACTATTTGACTATATGTATAGTAACAATCGCACGTATATTGTGGCATGTGGTTGCACCTTATAACATGTATTTCTATGTACAACAATGACAGGTGGAGGTCAAGGCGGTAAGACCAACCCGTATAGCCATTACGCTTGTATCAGTCAGCAAACTATCGTATTACCCTTGGAATATTCAATAATATGTTATATAACCCCGGTTTTAGTTATATTATCATAGGTGACTCATTCATACAGAGGTATTGGGTGTTAAGTAAATTAAATTGAATAAGGGTATCATGATTCCTGCCGATGTTGAATATAAAACGTTGTATCAGTAAAATTTTATGTGCTGACATTTACACCCCCGCAATTTTATTATGAAATAAAAGATGCGCTTAAATAATCGACCAACATTGAAAAGCTTATCGCATTTAAATTATAACCAGGGTGTATAAAAAGTGTTCTTATCCTCTCATATATCCGCTTATGTTTCAATCTCTGATTTTATTTATCAAATTTCTATCAAGTTTTATATATCTAACACCCTATAATTATTGATTTATGACGACTAGGTAAACTATGCATTGAAAATAACACCAGAATAATAATCATCAAAGAAATAATTCTCTTGGCTACATGACATCATGATTTAATGGTTAGCGTATTGATTATGTGTTTTTGGTTTCCATGGGTACTGGGTAGAAATCTTTCAAGGTTAAGATATTTTGCTGACAAAGCGACAAGTTTCTGTCCGCTCTAGCATATATAATTTGTGTGTTTGATCATCCTGCTCTTCAATTCAATACAAGCTTCTCCTTCGCCTTTATTGTTAGGGTATTTCTTAGAAAGATCAGTTCTCGAAGTATTCGTTTAAAGAACAAAACCCTCACAGATTCTGTTTTGTAGAGTGCACAACAGATTTAAAGCATTTGAAAAGAAACAACATTATATAGCTTTCTTTACCTTAGGAAAATTTAGTGATTCATTTAATTTGATATTAATTGTATTCAATTATGTTTCTTAAAATGTTAAATTTAATGCCCATGTTATTGTATTTAGATATTTAAATTCTTTAATATACTATATCTATTCACTATTTTAAGGTGTTCTTTCCATATTACCTTTCAAATTGTTTAGTTATTATACATGTATACTATATATACACATTCTTACAATACATTATATAAATAACTATAAACGCATATCGGTCATGTATCATTTAAATCCCATGTACACCATCTTTTTCTTTTCATAAACATTAGTTTACTTTTTTGTCATAATACTGCTTATCTCTTTCTGTTCATTGAACCTGAATGACAATATTTCCAGGCATATCAAAGAACAACCCTCCGGTTTTGTTGAATTTTGCCTCTATACGGGTATTGGTGAAGCCAGAGGACACGCCAGTCAGTAAGTAAAATTTACATTTACATTGAATATGTCATAGTATACAATTATAGAATGCCCTTTGCCTGTTTTCTAATACCGATGCAAACATACCGCTCCCCATCTCACCCCTGCGACTTCCCAACCACTCCTTTAAACATTGACAATGCATGCGCCGTTATATAACCGATGTTCTAAAAATGTTTGGCTATTTTTCAGGTGAAAAGAACAGAATAGTTTGTGTTAGGAAATGAAAATATGCCACAGGGGGTGACACTCGTGAAAAATAAAATCTTGCCAATAACCTGTAAATTACTTATATTTCGCGTGACTTCATTTTTAAGATGATCTCACTTTAGATATATAATCACGGACAATCAGTCTCAGGAGAAGCGTCAAATCAGTTGCCACATGTTTTCATAGGATCGAATGTAAAGGAATTTTCAGGCAATTCTACAAAACTGTGTTATACATTCAACTTCTGAAGTACCTTTTGTATAGAAAAATATGCCTAATAATATTAAAATATTCTGTATGAATATTCCTCCATATTGCAGACCGTCATAGAAGCATCTTGATTTATCCTTTCTTCGAGACTAATATATATGTCGTATTGTCCTATGAAATATTGTTATTTATTATACCTTTGTGTAGTTTTGCCCTATATACGGGGGCAGGCTTGGTGTAGTTTAAGTCTGCCACAGTAACGCCTGTCACCGTAACGCTAGACACGACTGTTTACCTGTTTGAGAATTTTCATAATATTTGTGGAACATGAGAGATATTGTAAATGATGTCATTACTGTAAATACGGCCGGAGATAGAACACATTTTGTGTAGTTTGATTTACTGTCTATCTTTTAATACAGAAGAGCGTGTGTTAAAACATCAAAAATATTCTACCAAAAGCATCATAGACTCGAAGCGAGTAAAGATGCCTTCATGTTTCATCGTTACGTGTTTTTGAGTTTCGGAGTAAAATCCATAATACTTCAGAATGTTTATATTCTTTGATACCGGATATAGGATTAAAATTATTGTTCAGTTTTGTATTGTAATTTGAGAGGATACGATGTACAAGGAAGTCGTCGATAACACGTGTTTGACGAATGTCCGGAGAGCTAATATCATAGTCAGTGTCGGCGTCGGTGGCGTAGAGAGAAACTTTAATCTTGACCATATATTCAAAACTATTGAGCATTGGGCTTTTATATTTCACATGTACATTCTTTGCAACAAGACCTTGCCATTGGTTTTACTATATTTGACTCCGCGTACCTGACCTTGACATTTGACCTACTTCCCTAAAACTTTAACCTTGCATATTAGTCGTCAAGTGCTGGGGTTAGGGTTTTCATCTTTCACATTTGTGTTCATTATGGCAAAAACTTTCTGTCTATACCAAAAGTTTTGACCTTGCGACATGATCTTGATGTTTTATCCGCTTTTCAAAAACATTAACCTTGTCCATAACTCGTCAAGCTTACTTATTTGTGTTCCTTATGACTCTACTTTTCTCTGTATATCAAAATTTTTAATCTCACAACATTGACCTTGAATTTTGACCCATTTTTAAAAACTGTAACTTGACCATACTTTTGAAACGACTAAATACAGGGCTTTCATACTTCACATGTACATTCTGTGACAAGACCTTGACAATGGTATCACCATTTTTAACTTGACCATACTTTTGAAACAATTAAATACAAGGCTTTCATACTTCACATGTACATTCTGTGACAAGACCTTGACATTGGTATTACCATTTTTGACCCGGCGACCTTGACCTTGACGTTTAATCTACTTTCAAATAAAAGCCGGTGTGGCCTAGTGGATAAAGTGCTCGACTCGTGATCAAGAGGTCCCGGGTTCGACTCCCGCCGTGGGTACACCGGTGTTCTGTCTTTCGGATGAGACAGTAAAAACCGGACCCGTGTCACGGTAGGCGTGGCACGTAAAAGATCCCTCACTGCTTCGGGTTGGTCCGTTTTAAAGGTCTAAATTTGTATGCAATGCATCAGACAGGTGCCGTCACCATATACGTGAAATAATCGTGGAGTGACGTAAAACAATAATCAATCAATCAATACTTTCCAATAAAAATTAACCTTAACTATAACTTAGTAGTTAGTAGGTAGGGCTTTCATATTTCACTTTTGAATTCATTATAGCTGGGCTTTTCTGTCTGTGCCAAACTTTTTTTTTTGCCTAACGACCTTGACCTTGAAATTTACCCTTGACCACATCTCCAAAACTATTAAACATTTAGCTTTCATATTTTACATGTACATTCCTTGTGACAAGATCTTGCAATTTGTGCCATCATTTTACACCTTACTACCTTCACCTTGGAGTTTGACATACTTTTCAAAAAATTTAAACCTCGCTGATAACTCGTCAACTACTGGACTTGTTCTTGAATTAAAAAAAAAATTGAAAATGCATGCTTTCCCCGTGATAATGCCCCGCCGGCGAGCTATGCTGTCTTCTGATAACTCTTGTTTTACATGTGAACGCTATGGCCGTACTTTAACTTCTTCAACTATGAACCGGGAAAAACCATTTATCTGTCGATGAATATGTCAATAGCAACATCTATGACATTACTAGTATAGAGGGAAAAATTTGCTAATGTATAATGGTGAACAGTACATAATTGTTGACTTTGTCAGAGAACAGTTTGCAATAACTAGCCATACCATGCATCGGTTCACAATCATTAAGTGTCATACTGTACGGTTTCATAGAGTTTACGACCTTTAATAATGTTATTGTAAAGTTAACAACATTTGAGAATACCATTGTACAGTTTACAACCGCTAACCAAGTTATTGCACAGCTAACAACTATTACAATCAGTTCACAAACATTAACGATGATACCATACCATAATGATTTAACCATTATATGGTTCATCACAATAATTTTTTGTTGACAATCTTATGATTTCCTGTAGTTATTGACTGTATGAAAAGCGTCCTTAGAATTCCACCATTACCAGCATATCTGAATGTTAGATGTTGTCAGATGAGTGAAAGACAATGAGCTCATAAGGTCAACTGGGACCTCTTGTTCAATTAGACTATTGTCTAAAGTTTATATTCACATCAATGGCAGCCGAAGCTGTGTGGTAAATGCACTAATTACAGTGACTCACTCATAATATGTAAACTACACTGTTCCAGGGCTTTGTCTGTAACACCAAATACGAGGAGAATTGTTATCGCACAGCTCCCCTTCATCTGGGGAGAGAACATCTTAATTGGGTATCAGTGATATTATACCAATATTCCTAATAGGAAAAAAGATAGTAGAGCATCACTCAAGGGAGGAAACTCTTGATTGGTTTAAGAAGCCCGGTGGGAGCATTATCAAAGAAGCTCTAAAAAGAGGCTGTAAAAATAAAAGTGTTAAATCAATTAGATGGACTATAAGTGACCGCATACTGATAATGTAATTTTCTCTGGCGATCGGGTCATGGCTTTGTTTTGTGTTATTTTTGTATGTCTGATATGCAATACATATTAGATAAGGAATGTGGCGCACAATTTTCAGTATATTTGTAATATTGTGCTTTACGTGTTTGCTATAGGCCTTAGATATCTGTAGCTGCCCCTTAGGAAGCTGCTTAGTAGAAGAATTCGTTTGCTTATTTGCTTCCTGCTTTATGTCATGCAAAGATTCATTTCTATATGCGGCGAAGGCTCCTATCTGATGCTTTGCACAGAAATTTAGACTTGGACTTGTTCAATGTATACACCTACCATAACACGGGCACTAAACTTTTACTAAAAAAGAGCTTCATAGCTATGTGCCTTTATCAGAATTAAATTCGTACAATGATGTGTATAGTGCTGATATATGAATGTGTTATTAAAATGGGTTTAAAGATTTTAACTTTAAAGAAACCCCAACAAGCCATCTACTTGAGCCTTGTAATGCTTGAAAATTTAAATAATTCCACAGCACTTCGTAATTCTTTTACATTACATATGACCTTAAAGGAGATATCTCAACTTTGGGTTGTAATTATTTGTTTTATTTTATCGGACACATTTCCTTCCATATCTCTGTGTATTGTATCTAGATGCTTTTTTTGTATATTCCTATTTCTTCAGACCAAGCATAGCTCTGGTAAGTAATGCGCTTTCCTCCAAGCCAAGAGGACCCTGACTTGAGCTAGACGAGCGCTTCCTCATTGTCCTGTTTTTCAGACGAGATCGCAAGACTGAGACCGCTTGTCAAAATAGATCCCTCACAGTATGGGTGGGTCGGGTATAGAGGAAGAAATTAAAGCCCAATCAATGTATGAGGCGTTTGCTATCACCATATGAAAAGTTAAATTTTCTTTACCTGACATAAAGCAATAGTCAAAGAAACAAAACCTTTCTTTTTTCATTTCAGATTGTGCTCCAGGTAATCTATATTTATCTTTCATTATATCACAATTTTTTTTCCAGATTCTACCCTCGGTAATCTTACAGCCAGAGACGATGATGGACCCATGGAGGTGATCTTCTCTATCACAGACCCTGCCACTCAGAACCTTGTAAGACTCAGTGATCACTATGGTGACAGTGCTACAGGAAGGACTGTAAATATTATACTCATCTCCCCGCTGGATCGGGACAGGGTAAGTGCACTCTTCACATTCAGAGTATGGTTTGTAACGGCTGATACAAGACCCCTGAGTCATAGACCTCAAAGTCCTATCTAAAACTTTTATTTGATCTAGAAGAGGTTTAAATCTCTTTGATTGGATGTTTCCCGTTCTGATGTAATCTGTGGAGGAATCTGTATGTACAAGTCTGTAAGGAATATAACAGAAGCAGATTTCATGATATACTGATAAAACTACATAAGCCCTATATCTCTGTAGTGTTTGGAATAAAGATTCTCTAGATTTGCTGTCAATGTCACTTAGAATTTCTGTTATAATATGGTTAGGAAAAAAGTGTGTGTGTGTGTGGGGGGGGGGGGGTGTTCCGCAGTGAAATTTTCACTAGTGCAAATACTATCCTAAGTATTAAGTATTTTTCAGTTCTTCAAAAACATTAGCTTTAACAAGCTTGACCACAAGATTTGTCCCCCTTTTGAAAGAGAAGATTTTAATCAGGACCTTCAAATTGCTCTTGTTTCCTGACTTGAGTGCCAAGCTCTACCCCTGTGGACATTACAGACTTAAATAAGAATAATTTATGGTTCCATTAGAAGATGGATTCTTGGTGGAATGTTAACATTGTCCCCTATACATGACGGATTTATACTGAATGTAATAATTTGTAAGATCGATGTAAACAAAGTCTGGGGTAGATAAAGGTTTAGAAAGTTCAACTTTAATGGGAAAGTTCTAGATTAGAATTTTGGTCGCGTCTGGTGTATATTTTTTTCATGAGAGGAATGTAAAGCTGGAATCTAATAAGTCTGTATTAACTGTTCATGATAAGGGTGGTTGGAAGCATGTTGTAACAGTTACTATATTCTCGAAGTCGGACATCCGGGTATTTGATAACGAGCATTCGGAACATTTGGGGTAAAGCACAGGACCTAATCATAGAAAGCGATGCGCATTCCGAGAGGAATATTAGTAAAAGGAGTAATTAAAATATTTTATTATTCAAACAAATAAATTTTGAATACATTTTACACATTTCCGATCGTATTTAATGAGCAAAACCCTTTATTATGAATACAGAAGAATTTAAAGTTGTATTGTCGCTAACGATAAAACCCGAGTGTTACCCGAAGTGTCATGGCCGGTCTCTTCTGGAATTACTTAGACCGATAGTGACAGTGACTTTACGTCGACTTCGACAATAAACATCATTTATTACATATAACGTAACTGATTTTCACATTATATGTTTAGCTTGATATCGTTTCCATTTTATGTGGTATGTTCTTGCTTTGTATTCTACATAATTATATAAACGATGTGCAAAAAAAAATTAGCGAGAAAAGAGCCATTTTCTGTCCTAATCGCACCTTTTCGGGCCTTTCCGGCAAGCTCGGAAAAATAACTTTGAATGTACAACGGATCACCAGATGCTAAAAATTTGTGACAAGATTTCTATCATTGTATTTGATATTCTGTTAATAGAGTACAACTTTCTGGAGCTCTAAATAAGAAACAGATAAAAGTTTAACTTTATGTACAAACATGTGCAGGTCGTTTTCTGCATTTACCTGTATATAGAGATGCAAAGATATACCGCGATATGATATATCGCGATACATGGGTCACGATACGATACACGATACGATAGGGAACTCAAACGATACGCAACCATACGCCAATGTTATTCATTATAAAATTATGTTGCAATTTCCATGATAAATAGGTATGTTTCATATTTAAAAAATTGTAAGAAAAAGACCAAATGGATATGTTTTCAGTATATTCCTTATGTTGTTATATTGTATCAATTTGTACCTCATTTCTAGTATGAATTGTAGTGTGTATTTCTTTTTCTCCCAAAGCTCTTTTATACATGTAGGATCTTCATGAAATCGAACAGGTACATGTTAACCCTGATTTCATGATAAGAAAATGTATCACGATACGTATCGTATCGCTGTTCAAGTATCGTGATACGTATCGTATCGTGAGGAGCTGTATCGTTGCATCTCTACCTGTATACTACTATGTTTCACCGGTGTTTCCATCATATACGCGGCCTTGTTTATTCGAGGTTGTTTTTCCGAGTGTGTGACGGAAACATTCGAGAAAGTGTGGTTGTGTCTATCCAGGGTTGTCGTTCTTTGAACTGACGTACTTTAAGCGAAAGCAAAAAATGACAACTTTGGACAGAGAACGTAACAGAGCGTGTTCGATTGGTTTTTAATATTAACAAAGTACTAATTCTTCGTTGCTAGATTGTACCCCACTTTTATGTAAAACCCCGCGTTTAACTTGTCAGATCACCCGGGCCTAGGGAGAAACTCATTTTCATGGATATACTGTGATTGATTTATACCAAAGTATTGAACAATACCAGACAGCGGGGTTATTGACACATGTTAAGGTTTGAAATCCACGTCGCTCAGTATAGATAAAAAAAATCTTCCTTTGTGATATAAAACAGCAAATGATATTTGAAGAAGCCTTAGAATTATAGATGAAGAATAATGACCCATATCTATTAGCTCTCAGGCACGCCTACTACAGACAAGTCATATTGACTGACACAAAATGAATACAATGTTTATTTTAAGTTATCAAACACAAAGGACATCAATTATTGTGTCTGCATATTTTGTGTTTGAGTGTAACATCCTGCAGTTTTGAGCATGATGGACTAGAGGGATAAGGTCATTAGTCTAGACTACCGGTAGTAACCTGAAAACTCTAGACTACATGTAAAGTTCTCATCACTTCTAACAGTAATTTGATTTCAAAAGCATTGTTCAAAAGTCAGGGAAGAAATATAATTTTTGGTATATTTTTTTTCAGGAGCCAATAGAAAGAAAGCTTTACTTCAACCTCGCTGATGGCGATAGTTCAGTAGATCATAATTCTGTAAGCATTCATAATAGTATTTCATTGTATCATCATGTATTGCATCGTCAGCAAATAAGATGAACAATTGCAGAAAGTAAATATGGCAGTTATTATAGCAGCATGAATCTACAAAAGAAAGTACATATAATCTAGTTCCATATATAATGTAATTCAAAAGAATAATAATGAAAAAAAAAAAAAGAATTTGTGATGCGCTATTTTACAGTTTCTTTCATGGAATGAAAATATAGAAAGACGACTTTTAGCATAACTAAGGAGAGGTGAAAAGAAAAAGAGTGATTCTTTTTAATAAATATAGAATTTGCTGAAAATTTGCCCAGTTTGTTTTTTGCAAGTCATCCTAACTCAACCTTATCTGATGTTTTAAAATCCTGTTCAAATTTTTATATCCTATGTCTCTCTCAATTCAATGATTGGAATATTAATATTTAACTTGAGTTGACATATTCCAGGCATAGTGGGATTATTTATATTCTACTGTGTATGAATGACAATGAGCAAACATTTACATCAACAGTAGGTCATGTCATTATTTCCCTCTATCTAGCAATCACCTCCATTTGTAATTGTTCTGGCTCATTGTCTCTGGGGAAGTTGATGAATTGCTGATCTGTCACCAGAGTAGATTGTGACTGCACAATGTAAATAATGAAAAAAAAATCCATTGATAGTTCTGCAAGGGATGTCATATCACTTTCTAGACATTTAATTCTGGGTCAGATAATCAATGAAACAGAAAATTTAGCTTATCATCTGCATTTTATGACACAGATAATGTTGATGTATGGAATTTGATTTCTTTATTGGAATTTGATCATCTATTGTTCATTATGTCATCAATTGTGAAATAATGATACCAGTTATTGTCTCGCAATCCTTCCTTTATAGATTGATTTTCACATCATTTCTTAGACATGTTTTCATCTTTATGCCCTGGGATCTGTAGATCTGGGGCATATTGTTTTTGACCTATTTCTATCTGTTATTCCTCTGAAGTAATGAAATTTGTTTTTTTCCATTTGAACCATAATTCCTTTGAAGCGTAAAAAACTCTTTTCATTGATTAATTGATTGATATAGTTGTTTTATGCAATTTTTGAATTCTGATGCATTTAATGCTTCATATCAAATAGGAGCTGGATGTTTTAACTAGAAATTTAATCCTGTGCTTAACGCCTATGAAAGGTTGACGTTTCATGCCAGGAATATCAACTTTATGAGTTGCATTATTCTGTTAGCTTGTAATGTTTCTACTTATTCAGTAGCATTTTATGAATATCAAAACCATAGGTGTATCATATTTCAAGGGAAATATTTCATTTATTATTTTCGATAGAATGCATCTATTATTAATAATATGAAATATATGGAAACTGGAATTATTTTAGGACCAAAAATAATTTTTATTATAAATATATCTTGGACAAGATTAATTTTAGTGAATTATTATGGAATTTTAATAAGTTTGAATGAACTACGAAAAATCAAATGGAGCAATGTGGTAACATGAAATTTCTGTTGAATCTTGAGATTCTGAATTTATATCATACTATTTTCACTTGCCTTGATCATATTCAGATGCCAGTACAAGTGTCCTTGTTTATCACGGATGTCAATGATGAAGTGCCGGAATTTACAAATCGCAGATATAAAGAATCAGTATATGAGGTAATACAATGTACTGCTGTATACATCTCAAACTTTCTAAAGAACTCATTAGAATTATTCCTTTGAACTTAGAATATATATTAAAGATAAAGAAATGGCTTTTTTGTTGGTAGTCATGGAATTTTATTCTTTCAGAAAGAATTATATCAAATTGATTCACATTTGATTCACAAGTTTCTTACATATATATTTTTTTCTCAGAATGTACCAGTGGGTACCACTTTAAATACTCAAGTGACAGCCATTGACCCAGATAATGGTATAGGGGGCACTGTCACATACTCCATGCAGGTAAGTACGTATAAATACATACACCTGTCTCTTCTTTGATATGGCAGGGCTTCTTTTTCCTATTTGATCTTTAGAATTTGACTGTATTTTATTGTTACATACAATTAGCACAAACCACTAATCTCCACTCATTTTCTGAAAATGGATTTCTATCGTCACCACCTACCTGTTTTCTAAAAACTGACTGGTTCTGTTGTTTGTGCTTGCTATCAACAAAATGGACAGTTTCTGTGTCACTGCAATAGAAATAACAAGTGGCAGATCATGTATTGCTGAGAAATTATGATCTCATTGTATTGACCTATCAAATTTATTACTCTGCCACAACACAGTTTGGTTATAAATTTCATAAGATCAATATGAGTCTCTTATTTAATTGCCCAACAATGCATTTCCAGCTACAGGTATTTCTCTTTACTCAAATATAATCTATATTTTCATTTTTATTTTTGAATGAATTTTTTTAAATGACATTTATATAGAAATGCCCATTGAAGTTATGATGACATTCAATATCGATATCCATGTAATTATGATCATTTTAGCAATAATTCACTACATAAGCTCATTTTTGTGCCACCTGCAAAGCAAATTGACATTCATTGATCTTTATATTTTTTTCTGTCTGTCTTTGCCTTTCTGTTCATCCATCTGCCACATCTCTCTTTGAAATATACATGCAGGCAAGGACGACATATGTGCTGTTTTGAATACTATTTTTTTTACACAGTTGTACAATCATTGATTTAAAGAATTCATATGGCAACAATTTCTGATGAAACTTCCTGCTGCTTTGCTTATTTGTTGCAAAAAAAAAAGATAATTCAGCCAAGTAAACTAATCAGCTCATACAGAATATTCATAATGCAAATATGTACTATTTATAGACAGATGTATAATGCATACAAAGTAAACCTCTGATTATAATCAATTTCAAGGTTAAGTAATTTTTATTTGATTCTGAAGAACCTAATGCTAATTATTGGCTGGGGTATAGAGCATCTTTAAGATAAGCAAATGCCTTGCATGTGATGGGACTTTATTCAATCTCTTTGATAATACCATCTGACAGATATCTGTCTTGAATCTTTTTCAGCCTGTTGCTCAGGTGAGTGATCACTTTCATTAATGCGGCTTTAATTATTTCTTCCAACAGCTTGTGTTATAGTGTTTTCTCGTGATCTTCGTATTGAAGTGAAGCGCATTGATTGCTCAGATTCTATTCATCCATGCAGTGTGTACTTAACATGTTTTATAGTTGATGATTAGAACATGTGTTTAAACTGTTAATTCCACATCATCCTGGCAGTACAGTTACTATTTATATACACTGACTCCATCTTTTTGATTATATTGCTAATGAAGAATTGCAAATGTAAATTTCAAATGATGATTTGAAGAAAATAAGCATATTTCTAAAGTTTACTTTTTTGTCGTTTTTTCTTTACTTTTCGATATCCATTTTCAGGCAAATGATACTAATGTTTTATTAAAACTTTATTTTGATGTGACTGTAGTGAATGCCTTTGAAAGTTATCTTATTTCTCACAGTATATTGTATTTATTGAAAATTCTTAAATGATATTTCAGATGGTTAAGTTTTTGAAATAAAGATAAACTTGTTTCAGAGAACTGTGGTTTTATTCCAGCTACATAAAGCAGGCCCATAAGTAGGCTGGAAGCTTTGTGGTTTATAGTACAAATTTGTAACAAATGAAACAAGCTCTAGCTTATCCTATTATTGTGTACCCATTGCCATATAGATTTTTATGTTGACTATATTTGATTTAGGCTGCAGATGATGCGTACCGTAATGCCTTCAGAATAGACCCTAACCATGGCAACATTATCGTTAATGGACAACTGGATTACGAGAAACATAATTTCTATGAATTCACCATCAAAGCCAAGGTACAGTATGCTAGAGAACTACTTGATATTATGTCATTTTATTTCATTTGTCACAAATTTATAAGATTGTGTGTAACATTTCTCTCATCCTTAGTGTCAAATATATTACTTTTACAATAGACCTAAGGGTTAGAAACAAATTAGTGCAGAAAGTTGCAAAAAGAGGGTAACCAAGTGCAAAATTGTTTGTGCAGAAAGCTGAATATGAATTTCGGATATATCTCTGAAAGAGTGTAGGAATTGATTGTGAAGGAAACCTCCCTTTTCTGAAATTTCATTTGTTGTTTGGTAGATTGAAAATTAGTTTTCATTATTGTCATTTGGAAAGTAAGGAATATCAGTGTGTATGATTTAAAAGCATGGAATTGAAAATGTGCTAAATTGGTAAAAGATTTGGAATTAGCACATTATTAGAATTACTGTATAAAAAAGTGGGAAATAGACAAATTCTGAGTTTCTGATCATGCTTTGATATGCTTAAATATTACCAAAACGACTATGAATACGGACAATTGATTTTCCTTTTATTTACCACTTAATATTTTTCAATAGGTCATTTCTGAGTTCATTATTGTATTATAAAATCAAATATTGACGTTTCAATTATAGAATTTCAATTATGATAATTCAACGTGCAAAGCTGTATTTTATGTATTGAGAAGATATCACTGTTTTCCCTTCGGCTTGTTCACTTGTAATCCTCTTGCTTTTACTTAACTTAAAGGATATTGTTCAAATCATATGCCTATGGACAAACAATTCCACTTAAATTTAAGATTTTATAATAAAAGAAATGAAACTCGAAAATAGCCTATTGAAAAAGAGGTAGTCATAAATGAAAGGAAAATTATGATGATAATTTGAAAATTACTTTATACGAATAAAAAACATGTACGTTAAATAAAAATAAATCTTATGAATAACTGCAAAATAACATGTGACTCATTAAGCTTCAATTTCAGGGAAAATTTTCATAGATGTTTGATTATTCTTAAATAAAGGTGACCAAAAAAATGCGTAAATGAAAAATGTCTTTTTAAGGATGGTTATAACAAGGAGAGTAAATTTAACGCTGAGTTTGTAGTGACAATAAAGGATATACAGGACACAGCTCCAGCTTTCTTTAACCTTCCTTACAGTGTGGTTATGCCAGAGGACAAAGCTGTAGTGAGTAATTACACTCTACAATTTACCCTTTAATATAATGATTTTGAAACTATTGTATAATTATGATGCAAACCTACAGTGCCACAGTGATGAAGTCACACATCTGGTTCTCTGACTCTAGAACTTAAAGAATCAAGTCATTTAATATTAGTAGGGGTGGTCAGGTATAAAGCATTTATTCACCAGTATGTACAGCCATTATGAAGTATATGTAGTACAAACCGACACCCTTTGTTATGGTAAATCTTGGATTCATGTTTTTTGTATGTGCAGCTTTATATCTATGAGACTATATATGTTGAAGTCAAGGGTAGTTAAGGCTGACTTTACAGAAATTATGTAAAGGCAAACTTTAAGTATGGTAGGTTCCAATATTTTCTGGTAATGTGAAAAAAAAATTCATTTGTCATGTCACTTGAAAAAATTGTATTCTCATGTGACTTGAAAGTTAAAATTTTCAGTGATATGAATTTAGTTTACTCTCTGCAATATATCAACTGTTGCATTATTATACATTTTATTTTCACCAAATAGTCATGTTATGATTAAATGTTTAAATAAAATTTTCATATTATAGATATATTTAAATGTTAATATCATAGACACTATGTTTATATGTTAATGATGCTAATGATAATATAGCCCTTCTTATTGCTATTTCAACCTAGGGTGAGACTGTACTACAAGTGACAGCATTAGATGGGGACCGAGGGATTCCGAATGCTATAAGATATAGATTTGCTTCAGGTAATATATTATTCATTTCTTTATTTTAAGAGTAGGTCATTATTGTAGTATTCTACACATGAAACACTTTTTAAGTGCACTTATCAGTTTATCATCAATTGATAGCATTTATATTGGTACATAAAAGGTATATTACACTTATATATCAAGTTTTGTCCTTTTTCCATTGCCTTAGTATTGTCTTTATATGACATCTAGCACATCATAAATTTTTTTGTATTGAAATTCTACACATTTTAGAATTATTATTTCCCTTTTATTAACCTTTTTCATGTTAAGTCATATTAGTAACAAAATTCATATTGGTATATTATGTATGCAGAAAAATTTTGTGTATGACAATTAAATGCCATTCCAATTCCATTCTCTATATTATGATGTAACATTAGTCATATTGTTTGAACATGATTTAACAGTGAAAATTTAAAAATAAAGTTTGATTCAAGTAATATGTTAAATAGAAAAATAAGTGAAACATTATTTAAATGTTGGTATCAGTTTTTAGTCTTAATTAAGTATTCTTAATTTAAGGGGGGAACTTTGTGTAGTGGTTAAGTACTTGACTTACAATGCAGATGATCTGGGTTGGATTCCTGGATTGCGCCACTGTGTGTTTAAGAAGTTGGCTACCTCCTTCTTTAAATGTCATGATGTGTGTAAAAAAAATATTCCAATATGCTGTAAAATATTAATTACCAACATTAATTCGATTTCTGTTTTTCTGGATATAGAGGTCTATGTAGATGTAACCTTCGGGATCTGTCTTAGATTTAGATTTATTACTTTTATTGAAATAATTTTACTTATGCCAATATGGCTTATTAGTCAAGATGGTTGATTTTTTTTTTTTTAGAAAAATCATATTTTCTTAATTTAAGAGATAGTTTATAAACATTCTTCTATTGGCATTTAATTATTGTTGACTTTATCGCTATTCAGGGGATTATCAGAACTTTGTGATAGATGCTTCATCTGGATTAATCAGTATTAACCACACGTTAGACAGGGACGACCCCATCGTACAACAAAGAGGGGGAGTGTATGCAATGGAAGTTGAGGTAAAGTGTCACAGAGTGATATGTAGTGTTAACAGTTCAACAATGGTACTATAAACTGGAAATTGTAGAGAATTTGAACACCAATGACTTAAACTCTTATTTTGGTTCCTTCTGTCAATTTCTTTAGTTTTGATAGTCAGTAACTCAGCCTAAATCTTATATCTAAATTCTCATACAGTTACTATATGTGTAGATTTGCCATATTTTGTATACCCAACAAACGTTTATAATTTTATTTACTATCTTAGTGGGAATTTCTCTGCAAACTTGTTTGATAAAGGGAGTGAAAATGATACTGTCCATAAGATTTTCAAGGATTTGTCACAATATTCAAATATTAGACCAAGAAACAGATTAATTTCAAAAGAAATGTGAAAGCCTTCCTATCCTCTGTTTCATTGATTTCTTACTTGAGCTTGGTTTATATTGTCAATAATGACTTTTCAATCAATTCAAACTTTATTGCCACCTCAGGCCAGGTTCAATTGAAGATTTCAACTGTATTTGTGGATAATCTCTTGGTTGCAGGCATCTGAGGTGACAAGCAATGTTGGTAACACTACGGCTACTACTCTGGTTACCATTACAGTCTCCGATGTCAATGATAATGCCCCACAGTTCAACAGTAACCAATATGAAGCCACCATTCTGGAGAACATGCAGAATGGAGTACCAGTATCATTTATTGGTGCCAATACCATATTGTCTGTAAATGATAAAGATCAGGTAATCTCTGTTGTAATTCATGGTTTTCAGAGATATATTATTAAATTCAAGCCGTCATAGATTCCATTTTGATAAATGCAGAGACATTGACTACTGAATGTAGTCTATGTCTCTGATAAGTGTAAAACCAATGCTGAGCTTTGATTGTAATTTTTTACCTTTCCAACTTCTTTTGATTCAAAAGAACCTCTTTATTTGTCATGTGAACATTGTGTGGCTTTTAATTATAAAAATGAATCGCACAGAAGTAAAAAGAAATTCAAATGAACAAGTTCTTATAATAATTGTTATGACACAAAGATAATTCTATACTGGAGTTACATAAAACAATAAGTTATTGTTGAAATTGGCATCCTGTAATCCTCTGGAAACAATTTTAAACTCAGGAAATAATTTTTCTATATGCTATCGAACTTATTCTACATTACAGGGATCTAACAGTCACTTTGAGTTGTTGTTGATGAAAAATGGCCTGCCATATTACGATTTTTCACCACTCCCAAGTGAAGTGTTCTCAGAATCTTCCATTTTGATTCGAGTCAACAATTCAGCAAATCTTGATTATGAGAAGATGACGAGTACCACATTCCAGGTAATTAATTCTCACTGGTAGGTGTCTGTACCTGAAATACTTTATCAAGACGTTAAAGCATGTCAGTAATATGTTGACAGTATGTGATGCTACATTAAAATCATCTCTCTCTCTCTCTGTCTGTGTGTCTCTCTTTGTCTGTCTGTCTGTCTGCTTGTCTGTCTTGTCTCTTTTGTCTGTGTCTCAGTCTGTGTGTCTCTCTTTGTCTGTCAGTCTGTCTGTCTGCTTGTCTGTCTCGTCTCCTGTGTCTGTGTGTCTCAGTCTGTGTGTCTCTCTTTGTCTGTCTGTCTGTCTGTCTGCTTGTCTGTCTCATCTCCTGTGTCTGTGTGTCTCAGTCTGTGTGTCTGTCTTTCTTTTCCTACTGTTAGATATTTGTTCAAATCTCAAAATTTAATGTTGACCATTTAAAAAGCATTTATCCTAAATTTGTTGACTTTAATAGGAACAAATCTTATATACTTTATTATACAAACATCTCTGTAAACAATTCTTACTGTAATATAGTATATAAAAATCAGAATTATTATTTGTGATGTAGATTGTTGCTCGAGAAATAGGTACGACAGAAAGGAGAAGTAGCACAGCCACCATTACAGTTCATATAGAGGACATGAATGATAACCAACCAATATTCAATCAGACCTCATATCTCGGCTATGTCTTAGAAAACTCTCCCCCTGGAACTAGCATTGTTACTATTCATGTAAGTACACCAAAAACGCTTTTGATCACACTAAAACTTAAAGATATGTATTGATATACACATATATCACATAATTTTGATAATTTTTTTTAATATTTAGTGAATATCTTTTTGTATGGAAAATTCAGAATCTTTTTTTCTATTTGAAAAATTACATCTTTAAATTTAATCTTTTTTTCTATCTGAAAAACTACCTCTTCAAATTTGCATATGAATTGATTTAACCATATTTTGTTTCAGGCGACAGATGATGACTCTGGAATTAAAGGAAATATTTCTTACTCTCTGAGAGGAGGTAATGGAAGGTAATATGACATATTTATAAATCTTAAGGTTTTATGCCTAGACATGTAGGTCAGTTTCAGGTTTAAATATTTTTGAATTTAAAGAATATATTTAAAAAAATCACCTAAAAGCATGTTTTATTAATTTTCTACTGAATGAAAGACATCTATTTGATTTTAAGAAAGAAATATGTCAGCATTATTTCCATCCATTCTTTAGGTTTACAATCGACAGCAATACAGGCTTGGTAACGTTAATTGGTGAAATGGACAGGGAGAAAATAACCGAGTACTACCTCACAGCCGAGGCTAGAGATGGAGGGGGGTTCAGATCTACCATAGAGCTACATGTCATTGTACGTGATGCCAACGACAATGCCCCAGTCTTTGTCCGAGATGAATATTTTTCGACCATAAAGGAAAAGGGTTCTTCATTCCTCAGAGGACCTTTAAAAGTAGAGGTGAGGTTTTGATTTTCATTACAAAGAAGGTGAAGATTAGAAAATATACATGTAAATGACTTATTATTCTAATACTGATGATTCTAACAAAGGGTTTATATAAAAATAAAAATAATTTTGATCAATACTTGGACAGGCTACTGATGTAGATGACAGTAATACAAACAACAGCCATGTGCAATACAGAATTGTGGGTACATCACCAGGACTACAAAATAACTTCACTATTAATGCCATCACAGGGGAAATAAATCTTGTCACACCTCTGGACTATGAAAAGTTGGATAGATCATTACAAGGAAAAGTTGTGCTTGAAGTACAAGCATTTGACCTTGGAAGTCCCTCTCAGTTCACTTCAATAAATGTTACAATAGAGGTGGAGGTATGCAAAAAGATTTAATAAATTATTTTAAGTTAGAAAACTTTAAAAAAAATATTAAGAAGTGTAAGAAATCATACAAGTCAAAATACATGAGAAAATATTTTTTTCGAAATATATAAGGAAAGATTTTGTGCTATCAGTATTATTTTAACAGCAAAGAAAATTCAATTTATTCTTATGTTTTACTTGATTTTTCATTTTTTTTTATTTAAAAATGCAGCAATAGTCAACAAAAATAGCAAATATTGTTCCTCAATGTTATTGTATAATAAAATAATTTTATATTGATTTTCTAATGTGTGATTTTCTTTTCTTTCCAGGATGTTAATGACAACATTCCCCAATTTGAGCATACAACATACAGTGGCATACTGCCAGAGAATGCCACATATGCCACGGTGGCAGTCAGAACAAAGGCACATGATCTAGATGGCACTGCACCTAACAACGAGTTTGTGTACCGTATTGACAGTGGGGCTCAAGATAAATTTCGCATCAATTTTACATCAGGTGAAATAAGCGTAGAAGTGGGAGCCAAACTAAATAGGGAAGATAAAGACGTTTACGTTTTGAATGTCTCTGCCACAGACAGGGGTGCGGTGTCCTTAGCTGGGTTCTGTGTGGTGACAATAAACGTTACGGATGTAAATGATTATATTCCAGTGTTTAATCCAGATTCCAGATCACAGTTGGTGCATGAAAACTTGCCTGTCAATAGCTCAGTGTTTACATTTACTGCTGAAGACAAAGACTTGAACAAAAACTTACATTACAGCATCATTCCTGGATCTGTCACTGCTACAGATGATAACGGTGATGCTGTAGACGTGACAACACATAATATCCAGGTACTCATACTACAAGAAATTACACCTGTACCTTTCAATGTATTCATTCTAAATGGCTGTTTGGAAGCATCCGATTACAAGTTGAAAATCTTAGATTTTACCATAAAAAGCATGTGACTATAGAGAATCATTGATGCTACAGTCATAGTCGCATAGAGCTCTGAGCATTACAAATGGAGGAGTAAATTTGACTATTAATTTTTGAGTAGATTTCACTGTTCTACCTTACTCAGTTGTAATCCTTTTGTTTAATGTAATCTTAAAGATTTTTTGTTCGTATTACATGTCTACAGTAAATATTTCCATTTATGTATAAGATTTTTTTTAGAAAAGAAGTGAAACTTTGAACTTCCCTTTGCATATAATTTCAGATAAATTCTTAGTTTTGTCTTATGTCTCATACTTATTTCACAGAATTACTTTGGTGTGCATCCTCACAATGGTACAGTGTATGTGAAGTCCCAGCTGGATAGGGAGGCTGCAGAGTTGGTTTTATTTAAGTTGTTAGTTCAAGATCTTAATGCCTGGGATCCTCCTAAAGCTCTGCAGACTGCTACAGGTAGAGATAAGAATTAATTAAAAGAAAAAGAAATCTTCAATTCAACTAAATAAGGGAAAAAGTCTTGCTATATTTCATAAATTGAAATGGGTAATTATCTATATTTTGATTATAGTTGAACATTGAAAAAAAAATGATTAAATTTTGTTTTCACAGCGACCATAACCATTACACTTCTCGACGATAATGATAACAGTCCAACTTTTGTCCCGTCCTCAACCTATTTTGTGAATGTATCAGAGGGTCGTCAGCTCATGGAAAATATTTTGACAGTTCTTGCGACAGATGCAGATAAAAATCAAGAAGTTCGATATAGTATTGGAGCTGATGTTACAAATTCTTTCATTATTTCAGATCCAACTAGTGGTAAGTTGATAATTTAAGGTCAAAAATATATTGAAAAGAAAGACAACTCTAGTGTAGATAGATTTTCATTGTGTGTTGTGTTTTTAATAATTGTAATAAAGCAGTATTTTAGTGATTAATAATCATAATTTTGGTATCCAATGTTTTTATTTAAGCTAACCATATTGTATGTGGTGTTTTTTTTTTTCAAAAGTAAAAGAATCTTGATTAATGTATAGTAAGACTGTAATAAATTAATGTGCTAAAAACATACTACAAAGATATATGTTTTCAGTCATAGCTGCAAAGGTTTGACCTTGGATAAGTAGAGTGCCAGCTGATTTAAAACAGGCTGAATCTTTGCAAGGGAAATTGTATTTCCCTATTCAGTGAAATGTAATACTTTAAGTGTATCAATTTTTTGTATACAAATGTAGTACAAAACTTGGGTACAAAATTATGAATTTTACTTTATTATTTACTTTTTAAATTTCAGGTACAGTAAGATTAAGGAGACAACTAGATCGGGAGCTTGAATCCTTGGTGACATTCACAGTTTTGGCAATTGACAATGGTTCTCCACCTCGAACATCCACTGCCACCATTTTCATTTCTGTTACGGACAGTAACGACAACTCTCCAGTGTTTGGACCCTATCAAACCCTTTACACAATATCTGAGGATGTTGGAAATGGTACAGAGGTTGCAGTTATCTCTGCCACAGATCAAGACGAAGGGAATTTTAGCAAAATAGTATATTCTCTAGATGTTTTCAATGATGATGGAAGCTTTAAGATAGATTCAGATACAGTATGTATTTATGTCCTTATAGTTACTTATATCTTAATTAAAGCCTTTGATCTTATGCATTTTCTGGTCTTTACTTACATTAAATAAATATGATACTGATTAGTTATTCAAAATAATAATTGTGTACTTTTTTATTAAATTACTATTTGTTTGAAAATTTTAATGTACATTACTTATTTTATTTTTAGTCTTAAGCAAGTGTGCACGAAATCTCTGAAGTTTCAAAATTCAAATAGATAAAGTTTTGTTTTCTCACAAAAAATATATTAAAATCGTTCATCAATATTTTCAGGGCAGAATTGTGGTGAGTAAAGATTTGGACTTTGAAACACGAAGCACTTACTCAATAAAAGTAGGAGCAACAGACAACCCCTTTGATCTGTCCAACCAACGGTCAGTCCAAACTCAGTCCATACGAATAGAGATACTGGACATAAATGACAATGCTCCCATCATTTTAAATAGTGGAACCAAACCAAAGTCCATTTTAGAGAATGCTTACATTGGTTCCCTTCAGGACACAGTGGTTGAAACTGTTTCAGCAACGGACCCAGATGACGGTGACAACGGAAGGGTGGAATACCTGCTGGATACATCTAATACTAATGCTAGCGCCAACTGGTTTGATATCCGTACCGTGTATAATCCAGAGAAGCAATCAAATGAGGGCATCATTGTGTTGAGGGAGAACCTGCTCGGGAAAGTTGGGATCTACTATGTAACTGTGACGGCTAGAGATCATGGGTCCCCCCTGCAGCTCTCTTCCAGCAAGACTCTCTTATTTGAGGTGGTAGATGTGAATTTACATCAACCTCAGTTTGTGTCACCACAAGGACCAAGGGCCACCATCCAAATCAAAGAGGTAAGTCAATTAGAAGTAGAATTATGTGCTTCAGAATTAATGAGTAGTATATTTTTCTGTTTGCAACAAAATGTGATGCTGCCTTGTTTTATGAATGATTTCTCTGAAGGTGGAGGAGGTTTAATTTACCTTTTTTACCAAAATGTGGGTCATTATTTTGTATGATTTCTAAAGATTGTTTTGTATTCTTTTATCGTCTAGTTGAATCATCCGACGGTAAGATCAGAGATTAAATAGATTTCAAGTTTATTTTTACATCAGGCCAAGATTATTTCCATCAGATGGTGCATAGAATTTCAAACCTATGCAATGTATTCAACCAAAGCAGTGAGAGATCTTTCGCATGATTTATGTCTCATCACACAGGCCACATTTATTACTATTTCATCCAGTATACTGTCAGTGGGATTTGAACCCGGTACCTCTTGGTCATGTAAATTGAATGTTCTAACCTCTTCTATTCAATCTTTACATGTCATAAGAACATTTTTAGAGTTGTCTTTACAGACATGACTACACAAAACTGATGTATTTCCATTATACACTTTACTAGGAACAACCAAAGGGATATGAAGTACTGGTGGTCAAGGCTTCTGATGAAGATCATGGATTGAATGCCGAGATAGAATACTTTCTTTCCCATGAAAAAGACTACCTTCTGTTCCAGCTCAACAAAGATACAGGTCTTCTGATAACAAATGCGACATTAGACAGAGAAACGAAATCTGATTATGAGGTGTGTAACTCGCATTTAAGGATAGATACCAGAGCCCTATACCCCATTTAGAAAATAATAATTTTCTTTACTAACCCTTTTCCTTTCCATTGAAAAAGCATGAATATTTTGAACAAGATTTCCCTTTGGTACACTATGCAGTAGTAATCCATGAAGACCTTTGGAAATGGTCCCAGTTGTTCATCTTTGTTTTTTCATTTTGCAGTTAAAAATCATAGCAAGTGACAAGGGTAAGCCAAACGTTTTACAGAACTCCATAACACTATTCATTCAACTCCTTGACAAGAATGATCATGAACCAGAGTTCAATGTGCAGATGCCATACCGTGTAGGGTCGGTCCTTGAGGAGGTGGATTCGGCTCATATTGGTGGCGTCAATGTAGCAGAGGATCAGGATAGCGATGCAAATAACACCATCATCTTCTATTATATACTAGGTAAAATGATTGACTCATGTTGCTCTAAGAAATGGTATCATAGATCTTTGGTTTGATATTCTCTTAAATGCGTTTTGCAGTTTGTAGAATTGTAGACATTTTCCATTAAATTGCTTTCAGTACATCTGACATCATACATATCAGAATACAAAATAGACCCTTTCACGTTAACTGCGGGACTGATGTTTTGAGTGGCAAAATCATTACTGTTCCCGCAAAATGACGTAAGAGACAATCAATATTTTATTATGACGTCAAAAATTTTACGGGAAACGTAACTATTTGCCACTCAAAACGTCAGTACCACAGTTAACGTGAAAAGGTCTATATAGACTTACCTTGGAATATGATAATTAGATGAATAAATAAATGATAAGTAAAATGTTAAATGAATTAATGAATCAAGATTTGCTCACCCAATTGTTTTGATTATTTTTATATGTTATAAGTTTTCTTATTTCTTAAAATAAATTAATGCTAAGAATCAATTGATTGGAACATTAACCACTGTTCAAGTTCACAAGTACTGAAGTAGTTCAAGTTTATCTTATTATTTCATTAAAATCAAGTAATTGACACATTTTAGTTATGCTTATTAAATACACTTTTTACACTGATTTGTAGTCTATGAAACCAATTAATTGATCTAAAACTAGATACTGAAGTGCAGTATGACACTCCAATATTTATATTAACCGTATGCTGATTTCCTTGCAGGGGGCGAAATGCAGGACCATTTCAAACTTAACCGCACTACAGGTCAACTCTACCTGGTGGGTAAGATAGACAGAGAAAATGCTGGAGGGCCACCTATCAACTTCATAAACCTCATTATAAAGGCATCACCTACAAATTATCTCACCGATACTATCCCAGATCGAAAAAAGAGGTCTGTTGAGGAGTCCTTGAAAAGAAACAAAAGGTCTACTTCTCCCAATTTACCACCAGCAGGGTATGATCCCCGTGATAAGACTCAGCTTTGGGTGCAAGTCATTGTCCAAGACGTTGATGACCATCCCCCAGAATTTCAGCAGAAAAATCTGAGCATTGGTATTACAAGAAAGACACAGTTCGGTGAAATTATTCTCAATCTCAAGGTATAGAAAAGTTTATGGGAAGATCATAATTTTCTCAAGATTATAAACTGCAAATGTGGAATATGAAAATGAAAATCATATAATAATCATTGTAAAATTGCACATTATAAATCAAGAATCAGAAAATGCGTATGTATGGTTGTGTACTGCATGGTGAAAAGTTATCTTTCTTGTTTCTAATTTTTACCTCAGACATAAGAGTTACCTTTCTTGTTTTTGAACAGGATGAAGTAAGAGACCCTGATATTGGCAACAATTCAGTGCATGTCTATGAATTAAGCTCATTCACCTCAGATCCAGCTGATTTAATCACAACAGTAGGAGCAGATTCCTTTAAACTTTTTCCAAATGGAACTATAAAGTCCAACACGTACTTCAAGTCGGATATATATGGTTATTTTGTGATGGATGTGAAAGTCAAGGACATTATGGGCAAATTTGATACAGCACAAGTCAAGGTAATAATTTCAACAATCACTTAAGGAAAATATTTATAGCTATGGTAATTAGATGTTTAGAATAGATAATTAAAAAGATGAAAACATTCCACCCTCAGTAACTCAAACTTAAAGAGCTCATGTTAAACTGTTTGAGTTCAGCAGATTTCAATTTCATTTACAAAAAATAATATTGGGAATTCTAAAACATTTTGAGCTAATGTTAAATTTAAGTTATTGGTGGTCAAGTAAACAACAGTCAACTATGAAATAAATGTGCCATGGATTATGGCGATATGATAGTTTTATTATTGAACATATTGCATAAATTACTCTTGCAGATTTGTAAAAAAATATATATAAATATTAATTACTTCAAATATAACTAAAATTGTCATGTTTTCCTCAGAAATTGTAAGCTTATGGCATGAAAGAAATACAGAGTTATCTTCCTTATATAAACCTAACTAGAATATTAGGAGCTATCTTTCTTAGAAATTTAAAAAATTTAATTTTATCGATATAAAGAAGTTTTATAGAAATATAAATGAAATATAGGATTAAATTTTTTTGTTAATTTCAGATTTCCCTAATTAATGATGATCAAAGACTCAAAGTAATATTCCGAATGACTCCTGAACAAGTCAGAAACTTCTCTACGGAATTCAAAAAGTAAGTACAAAAGTGAATGATTGTTTATGCATATTGTTTGTGTCCTGTTTGTCTGTTTTGTTTATGCATATTGTTTGTGTCCTGTTTGTCTGTCTGTTTGTTTGTTTGTCTGCCTGTGTCGGCTTTAATTGTGGCCATAACTTTTGAATCATGAGGGATAGAGACTTCATATTTCACGTGTACTCAACTAATGATACCCTTTCAAATAACTCCAGTGCCAATGACCTTTTGACCTTTACAATGACCTTTATGCTAAAAACAACTTTTCCTGACATTGTTGCAACCGTGGACATAATGTTTCACAAACACATCTTGTTTCAATAGTACATTTCTTCATGTCTATTAAACTCGTCATTTATCATTTTGCACTACATGTTTCATTGTTTATTTTTCAGTCGACTAGAGAGAATAACTGGATATAGAATTGTTGTAGACAAGATTCAAACTCACGAAAATGCTGATGGAAAACCAGAAGTTGACAAGTATGATATTTTAATAAAATTCTTAATATTGTCAAAAAAAAAAAATACATTTATTTCAAGCTGAATGCAGTTTCAAAAAATACTATAATTCAAAATAAAAGGATCATTTAATTGTTGCTTGTATGACATAATCACAGGATAAAGTAGCTTTATACATTGCATTTTATACTATGAAATATATCTTTGTATGCTGTAGTGTGCTGAACAATTGGTGCACAGCATTACGAATAATGTTTGGTTTATAAATATGTATTACATCCAACATATATGTCATAAGAAAGAAAATTGTCATAAAGTTTACAAATATGTGTGTGCCCATTGGCTGACTGCTGTACAGGTGACCAGTGAATAAGAGAACATATTTACAATGTTTTAAATTTTCGAGTAAATATCATTCCTGTGGAAAAAAGACATTACTGTTACATGCATGGCATCATAAATAAATCTGGTTGTCTCCTTACCGATACAGAAGTGTAAGAGTACTGTATAGTCAAGAATACTAAAATACACATTAACTTTTTTTTCTACTATGTAATAAAATAGTTATGGACTTCTTAAACAGTGAATATTGACCAAGGCATGATAATGTTACTGATAATTGTTGTTTCACTTGTAGAACTGACATGTTTATACATGGAGAAAAAATAAACCCTTTTGCAATTGTTGATGCTGCAGAATTATTAAGGTACATAACAATTTTTACACATCATATTTTCCTTTTTGATATAACAATTAATCTATTAATGCATGTTTCAAAATTTTATGATCGAGGTATGTTTTATATATTTTGATAAATTTTAGACCAGAATTTCTTATCAGTGTTTTGAATTTTGTCTTTAAATGTATTGATGTAATTTTTCAAAGAAAAGGTGCTTCACACAGGCTTGATATACTCATTAATTTGAAAAAAATCATATTTCTTTTCAGTAAAATTGATTCAAAAGCCACAGAATTAATTCCTGTGCTGAATGATTACAACATTCTACAAATTGTGGTATGTAAAATTTTACATGTGTTGTCTGCATATTATGTGTATTGCATGCATGTTACCTGCACAGCACACATCTGTGTAGAGAGCCATAGAGTTGCCATAAAGTTGCACATCTGGGCTCTGTGACCTCTGAAAGAAGCAACTCATTTGTGTAATGAGAGGGGTGTTCAGGTGTAAAATATTGGTCTGCTGATATAAGAAAACTGTATTTAGTACAACCTGACACCCCTGATATGGTAAAACTTAGAATCTTCTGTGTTTTTATGCATTTGCAATTCTTGGAATGGTATATACATTTGAATTTTGCATTTCAAATAATGTTATAGAATTTTTATCAGAAATGTTAAATTAATGTCAGATATAAGCTTACATCTAACCCTACCTGTCTAGTTCTCTTTAACCTAGATTATCTTGATGTTTATTTTTTGTTTTGTAGCCCACAGCTTCAGCAAGCAAAGAAGAAGACACTTCAAGAACTTTTATAATGGCCATCGTATTGCTGGCCATACTTTTGGGCATACCCTGTATAGTGATGATTATAGTTATATTCCTTGTTCGTCAAAAGTATGTATTTAAACGTTTCAGATAATATATGGTAGTTTCAGCTGGTGCTCAATACCGATATATAATTATGTTATCTATACATAGGTGCAGCATAACTGATAATTATCATAAGGAGGCTTCTTTTTAGTATCGTATCTCGACATACTTTGTTTTTGATTTCAGATACAAGAGAAAACTTAAAGCAGCTACGGCAATGGCGTATGGTGAGTATTTCTTTAACATTCATATAAATGTTATAATACCACACAGAAAGTCTAACTCATTGAACAATTTTATTAAAGTTTTACCCCTTTTATGTACAAACTGTTAGTTCAAAGGAAACATTAATATCTATGGAAAACAATTTGTGAATAGATAATAATTTTTTGTATGTATTGTGTACATTCTGCATTTTCTCTGTATTTGACAAGTATTCAATGTAAACACAGATGTATATCTGCCTCTTTACATGCTACAAAATCCTGATATTAGTTGAATGCAAATGTTGCCAAGAAAGATAACTCCAGATACCACATTTAAATAATTCTTAAACACACATATTCTCTGATTTGATATTCTCCCTTATGCAGCCTCCAGAGGAATTGTTCAAGGTAAACATCTGAATGTGCTCTGTTGTCAGTCAACCTCTCTCCTTTAGAAAATTAGTAAAATTGAATTACTGATAACTAGATTTTACTAATCACTTGTCATTTTCTCATGAACATTTGTAGGATCTATAGGTCATTCAGTGATTATAGTAAATTCATATTATTAGTTAATTGTAATTGATATACCAACTGAATAAAATTGGATATTTTCAAAATAATGTACTTCATGGATGTTGTGGGTGTACAGCTCTCTTCAAGTAAAACAGAAAGTATCCATATTTTCCAATTAGGAAGCATAACTTTATATATTTTTAATACCCTGGAAGTAGTGTAAATCATCCATACATCCATCCACCCATCTACCCACCCACCCATCCATCCATCCGTCCAAAGGTTTAAGAGTAATGCATCTGTAATTGTAAAAATGGTATCACAGCATGATATTGTAGAATCCGCAGTAAAACAATGAGTTATGTCCTCAGTTTCCCAGGAATAAATGCACTTATACCATTATGTTAGTTCCTTTTAGATGGTAATTTGGTATAGAAACGAGAAGTTTGGATGTTGTGATTTTATGCTTTTCTATGTATAAGGTCTAGAAAAATAGAAGGTATATACTATACTCTGATTCCTTCATCTCTTCTTATCTGTCCGTTTTCAAGTTTGACTGGGCTCTGATGACCATGCAGAGATATATTCCTTAACCTCAAGGGAAACTAATAGTTTAGTTAGAACACTAGATTTAAATTGAATTGTGATATCCTTGACTTTGATATACATTTAACTTTACTGTAAACATTGCCAAATCTTTGACATATTCCTAGTTGTATATGATATACATATAAAAATTCTTCTCAATGTTGTGCAATCCTTGATATTCAACAATATTTCAACTTCATCAGTGCAGTTCTTATTTTATGTACCAAAACTCTTTAGTTATGTGACATGATGAGTTTGGAATATTTTGAATCTTTTAGGGCAAGACTCTGATCTACAAAAGTTACAGTTACCAGGGACAAATATACATGCATATGAAAAGTAAGTGTTTTTTGTCAAATCATCATATTTTTTCATTATACATATTCCTTTATATTAGTACTGTCAGTCAATTACACGCTGGTATTTCAGTATTTATATTCATGCCGGCCACAGATGATTATGTCGCCTGGATTCGGCTCTTTCCTGTGTATAGGGTTATACACGAATCTAGACGACAGAATCGCCTGTGATGCCGGCTTACAGCTTGTATTTATAAGATGAGTTTGTGAAACACTGATGCCCTGAAAACAGCATCTAAAGGTCACAGTCATGGTCAGATTAAAACTTTTTGGTTTCAAGAAAAAGGTATTGTCATAAGGAATACACATGTGAAATGTTAAAGTCCTATCTTCTGCTGTTCACAAGTTATGAAGGATATTTAAGTTTTTTTTTTACCAGTGATAGACCAACAAAAACTATATGCCCCAAAAGTCTGATTTCAGGGGTAAAAAAACATATACTGAAGATTCTAAATCCTGTAGGAGGGGAATTATCCTCTGTTTATTAACACTTACAGTTAAAATGTATTTTTAAAAGAAAATTGATTTGTTTTTGTCAATAAGTCTCTGTTATAGACAAATTTGCAAGGAAATAAAAGTGTATGTGTCACCTTATACTAGAACATATACTATGATATACAGAATAGTATTTGTGAAAAATATAAATTGAAAGAGAGAGAAATTTTCTTAGATGTACCATAGTCAAGTTGCTGATTATAATAGCTCAATACTGATTCAAGTATTAGGAAACAGTCTGATTTATATGACTTATAAAATTACATAAATAAATGTTTGCTGAGTAATATTAAAATTAGGAAATATCCATTTCAAGAGTTGTTTGAAAGTATCACGTCAGTGTTTTGGCTATTAAGATTCTGTAGCTACCCATAGTGAGGATTCTAAGTAGGTGGAGGTCAAAGAAGGTCAGTGGTTCTTTTTGGTCTTCTTTGCCACTTAACTCAGGCCACTTTGTATAATCTTGTGTGTACTGAAAACCAACGATGAAATTTGAATTTATGATAGTTTAATGCAATTTTGCTAATAAAGAATATCATGGGCAATCTTATTTTTTCTTCATTGTAGAGGAAAATAGTATGTCACTTTTTCTATTTGTCTGTTGTTTTTTATGAAGCATTTCAATTTGTTCTTTTAAAGCAATTGTTTGGAATAAATATGCATTTGAATTTGGAATGTTTTAAAAGTTACAATAGATTGTCTTTTGTCATTTGGAATGTTAGCAGACAACAATAGTGATTGATAATTCCTTTGAAGAATGCTACAATAGAAAATATTTGTATTTCATTATGTATTCCAGCATTTTCATTGAATGAATGCTGCATATTGATTGTATGTGTCCATGGTTTTAGTTGAAGAATGCATTAATACTATATATATTTGAATTTTATTATGTATTCTAGTGTTTTTTTGGATGCTGTGATAAAAGTTTTATATTTGATGTATTCCTATAGTTCATAAGGTCTTAATTTTCCATTATTTGTCACAAGTAGCATATGACATTTGATTTCTCCTTCAGTAACCATGTATATGAAACTCAGACAAGATTTTAGGTTTGGTATCCTATATGTTGTATATATATATTTGTTATTTGGATATTGTTTTAAAAATTCGAAAACTAATCAAGAAAGTTTTATTGGATTCACAACATTGAATTTTTAACACTGACTCATTTTTTGGTAATTCTTTTTACACAATTAATAATAACTAAAAATGATTTAGGATGGAAAGATCAAAAACCAAAAATCATATAAATTTTGAGTGTGGTAAAAAATAAAAGTTTCACAAAAGTTTGTTAATTTTTTATGGAATCTCAGCTATTAGCTTGCTTAGCTGGTGGCAAAAATTTCCTAGGTTCAAGTGCCACCAGTCATTTGTCAGCGTCCTTGGCTTTAGGATGAAATAGTCAAAGCCGATGTGTTGTGCCATGGTAGGTGCTGGCATGTAAAAGACCTCTCACTGCTATGGATGGGTCCATTACAGAGATGGGTGGGTTCATAACAGAGATGGGTAGGTCCTTTACAGAGATGGGTGGGCCCATTACATGTACAAAGGTATAAAATTTGGTGCAAATTATGAGGCAGATATCGTCACCATTCAAGTGAAGTAATTTTTGGTGTAATGCAAAATATGGAAGCAAAATAAAGAAAATTTTCTTTAATGTGGACGTGTTGCTTTAGATGTATAAAATTATGAAATTACATTTGCATGAATCAGTTGAATGAAAATATTGCTATTTATCGATTAAGACATTTTTTTATGTATATTAATTTGTTTGCTGCAACTACAAGTTTGGAGTAATTGCATGCTTGTTAGAATTTCAGTCCCTAAATTGCCATTGTAACTGTAAAAATTATATGTTAAAATTTTAATTACAATATCTTGTTTCTTTGAAGAGACCTGAGATATTATTATAAATAGAAGTCAAAAGGATCTGAAAAAAGAAACTTGTTGTGAAATGCTACAGTATTTATCACAGAGATTAATACATGACAAAAAAGCAAATTGTCTGTACACTTTATACTGTGTTACTCTTTAGATTATCGTAAAGTTTTTATATTTACTTGTTTTAATACAGAGAAAGATTATTTAACAAACAAAATACATATCTTTTATTTCAGTGCAAATCCAATATTTTTAGAAAAAGTGCTTTTAGAAGAATCAGGGGAAATGGGGTAAGTGACCTATTGAAGTTATTGCTTAATGTTTGCATCGTGTTATTGTGCTATTTATAGAATGTGGGCTGGCATGGTACAATTTATATTCATGATGTCATTATCAAATCATGTATCTCATTAGGGGTATTGTGACCTGTGAAATGCCAGATTTCATATAAATAATATATTGATATTTATCATAAATTATGTTTTGGCAGGGAAAATAGTAATAGGTAATTTGATATAATATTATTATATATCATATAATCAAGACAAGCTTATACCTGTTTAGATGCACAAAGTATATATATGTATATGTACATGTATAACATCTATACATATGTATGGATATGTGGGATATATTGAAACACATACATGAACAATGTACGTATGATATGTATAGATATGCAGGATATATTGAAACACATACATGGACAATGTATATATGATATGCATAGAAATATGCATATATATGCTAGATATTTAGATTTATTTAAAAGACATGCGTAAGAAAGAAAATTTAGTGCTATGGCAAAAAGGTAGTATGAAATATAAACTTTGTATTCTTAAATTCTATTTACATTATAAAAGGAGGCGGTAAGCAAAATTTTTAAATAAAAAAGGATAGCAGTAGATTACAGTCCAGCTTTAATATAATGTGTGTCAATATTATTAATGTGTGTCAATATTATTAATGTGTGTCAATATTATTAATGTGTGTCAATATTATTAATGTTGTCTGTAGTTGAAATGCTGAATCAACCCAAAATATATCTATCTATGAACAATGCATTCATAGTGGCTGTTCTGTAATTCCTGATTTTGCTATTTTCTAATTCTGTGTTTCTTATCGTGATAATAATTGTTTTCTTACCCTAGATCCAAAAAAACTGACATTGGCACCTTATTTGACCTAAATTACTAATTATATGGTATCGTAAAGTAATCCCGTTAGTCAAAACTATGGTAATGGAATAAAATGTTTAAATGAGTTCCTACTCAGTTCCTATGATGTTAGTTATTTTCCTGTGAAATCAACATATTTAGTAAAATTACTAAAATAATTAGCATTACGGATTTTTTTGACAACTTATGTCAATGAAATAGAATATCCAGTGTTAAGCGTTAAAACTGATTAAAATGTGTGTTGAATTTGTTTGAGTTTTTGGAAATGAGATAAATCTATTTCAAGATTCTTAAAGGTTGAAATTTGGAACTGTGTTCAAACAGTATTAGTCGAAACCCATCAGGAACATGTGTAAAATATACATCAAATTCATGGTGATCTAACATGAAACACTGATTTAAAAACCTCTTATCGTGAAAATTTGATTTAAAATCAGTTGATAAGGATTTGGATCCAAAGTCAGAGTTAGTATCACACTAAAGTAAAAAAAAAATTTTTTTTTCGTAAACTTTGTGATTTAGAAGCATGTAAAATCATTTCTGATTCATATTGCATAGCCGGACAACAGCAGCATAGATGATCATGGTATGCACATTTTGTTGGTAAAGGAACATTTATTTCATGGAGATGGGTAGAATTTTTAGAATGTTTTAATATTTTATGTTCAAAGAATGTTTGCCAGTTCATTTTAATTTGCTTGTTTACTTCAGAGATCAATTAACACTTGTTTGAGAACAGGTAGATCCACATTTAAGTCACTATAAAATTCTTGCATGATGTTTTATTCACCAGACTCTCTCTAAGTATTGGTCTTTTCATTATACAGAGTTATTTCCCATTTGGGCAGGTATCTGATGTCACACCATTATGATGTAAACTTCTAAAATAACGGGAAATGACTTGACAAAATTTCATAGAAACGTATGACGTAACAATGGTTTTGAGGTCAGACACCCACTCAAAGGGGAAATAACTCTGTTTTATGAAAAGACCCAATATTGTTCAAATAAAATTCCAATCCATATCACTATTTAAGGATGTACATATGACAGCATGTTGGTGCAAATATTTCCTTACTGTTTGAAATATCCAAAATCTTTATGTTTATACATGTACCAGACTTAACTACTGATACTGAACAATATTCACACACACACACACACACACACCAATGTTGTAATTGTAACAAAGTAGACAAGATGTGACGATCTCACTTTCAATAGAAAAATAAAGAAAGACTTAAAAATATTTTGAAATTTGACAAAATGATATTTTGTATTGATAAAAACTATATTATTGTGTAAAAAACTTCTTGTTCAATTTATCGAAATTCTTTTAGGATTCACCGGCATAGTTATCCCCTCTGTTATAGCTCTTCTCATAATTTCGAAGATATATTTATGCCTCATTGCTTATTTCTGGAAGCTAAGCATATACGATCAAGTTTCCTCCATACTTGTATACCAGATATTTCTGAACTTTACCCCTTGCTGTCTGAACTCTAGCATAGAAGCTCTGACTCTCTCTGACAGCTTGCTATGATAAAGTAGTCTTGACCTTTCTTCCATAAACTGTTTTCATAAATTTCATTATTCCGTTGTCTATGATGGATGTATTACATTATGGGATGAAATAGTTATTGATGCAATCGTTGTAATTGAATTGTTGAAGCACTTACCAAGTGGATAGAGTATATGATATTACATGATTCTAATCAATACACAGTTCGTGTTCTCCGAGTTCCTAGAAATTAGACTAAATGTAAGATAATCATATTAAATTTAGAGATAAAATGAGAGTAAATGTTATTTCCTGGTATGTAACGAGAGGCATGTTTATTACGAGTGTCAGCTTCAGTGCCCTATTTTTTTTAAAGGGTATGTGATGGTTTGTCATGTGTGATATTCCGTCTATGTTTACCAAATAGAAAGAAAATCTGTCTACTGATAGGAAATATTGAATGCTTGATCGACAATTTGTTACAGTTTTGCATTCCATTACAACACTCTGAAGTGCCTTATAAGGCAGTGACTAATAGACATTTTCGTCGATTACATAATCCAAAATGGACATGATTAGAACAAAATGATTGCATACTATAATATATTCTGTATATATGCAAATAGCCTGTTTTTGAAATACCCCAGAGCATTATTTGCATTCTTGATTTTCCGTCAGTTAGTGTCTTTGTAACTAGTTATATATTGTAGGGATTTTGAATAAACCTTGTAATTAGTTTTCATTCTGAAATACTTCTGTACAGGAAGTAATATTGGATGCGTAAAGATATAAAAGCAATAAAACAATAAATTTTATGTATTTTTTTCAGTGACGATGATTCGATAGACAATAACGCAGTGGATCCCTCCCACATTCAAACTTATGATATTCAAGAAGCCTCCATGCATTTTCCTTCCTCTAGAGATGAAGACTCTATTCTTGGTTCTCCAGATATGAATCTAAAAGCAGCCCTTAGTGCACATGATAAACGCAATGGAACATCATCATTCAGAAGTCCCAGTTATAAATCAAACGGTCATGTTGATCAAAATGGCATACCGACTTCAAGAATATTACAGGGATTGCAAACAACGGATATTTAGCATTTCTGACTGTTTTGCGAATAATCCTGGATCTTAAGGGGGAAATCAAAGCACCATTCTTCTGTGATATTTTGTACGTGGATATTTATAAACTCTAATGAGTTTCACGCTTAGCCAATAGGATTAGGTATACCTTATATTCCTATTTTATATTTCAAATGATTTTCTTTTCACCACATCGATTTTCATGCGAATTGATAAACTTTGCAAGTTAATGAAGCTTTAAGAGTTGCAGAGTTTCAAATTTGACATTTGATGCTCAAACACGATTTTTATGTATATCCTGTGTGAATATGAATCAACAACAAAGCTGTGATAGATGTTTGTGTGCAGATTGTCTGCAGTCAAGTCAGACATATCTTGAATGGTTCACTTAACATTAAAGGCCTATTTCTATACAATAACCTATGACAACCATGGAATTCATATTGGGAATTCACCCTTATTCATCCTGGTCGCATATTTCTAATCTATGTCTCATAAACTCTTGAATTCGATTAGTATATTTCGTATTAATCAAAACGTTAGTCACAATCATATACATTGTTCTTTCTAGTTGCAATTTATAAGGTGTATCCACCCTAAGAGAGCTAGTCAAAAATAAATCGATATCTTTTTGTCTAATAACTATGTGTGCATTAGGACCTAACCGTACTTTGATATATATAGCTTATCTTTTTATCATGAAGACGTTGTAAAGAGCTATCACATCAAAATGTGTAATGATATTATATTTAACACAGAGACTCTGTTGATGCTAGTCAAGTAGTTCCCCATTTTCTCTGCATTTTGCACTTCCTTAATCCTGTTGTCATGATGTTATCATTATGTCTCCTCCTAGTGTTCGGCATTTGCTCTTTTTCGTACGGTTATGAATAAGTATTGATGCTGTTTTCTCTGTTTTTTTTTCCACACCTTTTGTACCATATCATATAGTCATTGTCAAAAGGAGTTTGTGTTTTCGTTTTTGGCAGATATAAATAGACACTACTGACGGTAGTGTTAAGGAATATTGCAAACTGTGCCTAGGTACTGGTTGTGCTTGGAGATGCCATGTAGAAAGTTTGATATCAAAATGACGAGAAAATATGGTATATTGATCTTATATTGGTAGATTAAATGTTTCAAATTGTAAGCACAGAATTCCCGACAACGCATTTTAGCTGAATTACAATTGATACATTTTGAGCTTTGTATAGGTTACAAACAATAAAGTTTTAAAAAATGCATACCGATAGTCAAGATGGTCATCTTTTCCCAGACTTGCCATATTAATATTGTAGTGCATGTGACTGTGTGAATGTATAAGATAATAAGAAATTGTTCTATCTATTCATATACGTTATGGTTGACTCTTCCACGGTGAATAAAGTATCATCAAATTATTCAGTATTTTGTGTGTCGAATAAGTTAAAAGTTTCCAGTGAAAAAACTATTAGTATTTGATGTTATCTATAATGATAGACTCATATTCTCTTTTCCAAAAATAAAAAAAGAAAACCTAATTATTCTATGTTTGATATTGTTATGCCAATCACACTAGCCAAAATGCTACTGACCTTATACTACCGAAAATTGAAGTTTCCAAGTTAATAATACAAAATTATAACACATGTTTCAATCTCCTATTTAGATGCCTAACTGTAAACCGAGTTTTTCAAATACTTTTTATAATAAAAGAGGAACACTCGATACCCAGAATTTTCGGCCTCCTGGGCTTTTTCAAATACTTATTGCTTGTTCAGTTGAAAATCTGATATCACAATTTATTGCTCCCCCTGGACTTTATCAAGTACTTAGTTCTGTTAAAGTATGATATCACAATTTATTGCCCCCCCCCCCTGGACTTTATCAAGTACTTACTTTTGTTCAAGTGAAAATATGATATCACGATTTTTCGGCCTCCCGGCCTTTATCAAGTACTTATTATTTGCTCAAATGAAATTCTGATATCTGTAATTCTGGACCTCCGCACCAATATCAAATACATATTGTTTCTTTGTTAGAAAATCTGATATCACAAATTTTCGGTCTTATAGTCTTCGTCAAGTACTTAGTGCATGTTCAAGTAAACATCTGATTATTTTCTTCTCCTTAGGTATTCCATCAAGGCAATGGTAAAATAGTGTATGTTCCAGAGGGTTATTTTTATCTTGTATATTTTAATTCTTATAGAAGCACACCGAATTTTATCGTCTTTTACATGTCTGAATATGATTGAAGTGAATGACATGCAAGAAAAAAATTGCAAAAACATATCACAACATTATGGTTCATAAACTTGAGACTGGAAAGGTTCTATGTATAACACATTTTTTCATACCACAATTCTTGAAATATTTTAAAACATACTTTGTTTCTTGTATACCAAATGTTTTCATAGTAAATGTAAATGAATATTTTTTAAGTCTTGGCAGAAGTCCTTCAATATTGTAAGGAAATTTGATATAATGAATGACGTCAGACAAGGTGCTACAGTGTGGATTACATGATTTGTTGATATTTAATGAATTTAAGTGTTGTTCGGGTCTATGCATTTGAATCATTGAATATATTGTTGATTAAATATTTTTATAGAAATATTACGTCTTTTGTTATTTTTGAGTTGGATTTCCTCTCTGTAGATCAGGTTTCTGACGAGACGATGAGATTTGGGAAACTTCAAAAACGATAATTGATACAAAAACCAACAGCACGTATAAAGCATCTGACACAGTATATAAAAAGATGAGATGTCACGCAATATTATAACAGTCAGTGAACGTAAAATATAGCAAATAAAGGAGTATTACATGCGCGGATACAGAGGGGGGGGGGGGTGTTAGGGGGGTCTGGAACACCCCCCCCAGGAATCCGAAAATTTTACCAAAAAAGGTAATATTTGGGCATTTTTGGGGTTGGACCCCCCCTCGTCTAAAAGAAAAACTTACCTTTTTTTGGTTGGACCCCCTCTGACAAAAAATTCTGGATCCGCGCATGAATTATATCGATATACATGATCCGAGATAAAATAGTTTTGATATTATGTATATTTCGACATAGATACCATGAAACATTGATAAGTACTTGTTGATAACCAAAGTAACATGTTCGTCTATTATTTGTGATACAGCAAACATTTCTCTCTGTAGTATATGTGGTGATGTAAACAATTATCTCTGTAGTATTTGTGATGCAGCAAACATTTATCATTGTAGTATTTATGGAGAAGCAAACATAAACATTTACTTAGAAGATTATGATATATAATCAAATAAAACATAGTCATATATTTTTGTTTTATTACTAATATGGTCACTCGTTCGTCGTTGAAGGTATTTTACGGCGCTATTATCAGTTTTTCAGTCACATCGCAACATGCATGGAAGCAGGAAGCAACAAACCCTTAAAAGGCACCGTCCATTTGATAATCTGGGGGAGGGAGGGGCTGGGTTTTTCATTCCGACCAGATTATTGTTTTTACCTCAACCTTGGGGGCAAGGGATTTTTTTTCAGAAGAGCCAGAGCAAGAATTTTTTTCACCAACAGAATATTGTTGTATAATAATACTAATTGATAACAAATACTCTTATTTTTGACAAAATTCTGCTCAAACCGATCTCAGCTATGTTATACGCTTTTAGCTCATCATAATGATGCCATATACTGGAATGAGGGCGAGACTAGAAGCAGGTGGGTGAGGAAGGAGAAAAAGAGGTACGGATGGGGTAAAATATATATATATATATATATATATATATATATATATATATATATATATATATATATATATATAAACACTGGCATCTTCAAACTGCAATAACGTTTGATAGGACAGACATATCAGCAAAAGGAAATTTTTTTGTTTTGAATTTGTTTCACTGAGCTCTATTCAAATACATTAAATATATAAAGATACGAATACACTGCAAAATTCACTTGGGGTTGCTACTACCCCCTTTCCAAACCTTATTAACCGTTTTGGCATATATCCAGTACAAACATTACAGTACTCAAAGAAAAAAGATAAACTCATCTGACCCTGCCGTATGACAGAAATCACTACGGAAATGCACTGTTGATAATGTAATAATTTGAAGAAAAGAGGGAAAAAACACAACTTGTCACAAGACAAAACACAACTTGTCGGCGGTCAGTTGATATGACATTAGTCCTCCTCCCCATTTTCCAAAAAGCAGTAAAATCAAAGAACACACATTTAAAAATCTGTGAATAATCCTCTATGTAGGGATCCAGGATCAACAACTTTCTCAAGTTGAGAGGTCATAAAAATATAATCATGTATGGTAATGCTGAGTAAGACCAAAATATCAAAAATGTATAAATCGACAACATGAGTAAACTGTGCTCTGCCGATTTGGAAGCGAGCTCAGTCCCTTGATATGTAAGAGTCTCAATTAACACAAAGCGGGAAGGAAGTTCAGGACCATTTCTCCTTTGAAAAAGGTTTCAACAAAGCCGGGCCACCATATGGTCCCTACCCTCCTGTTGGTAAGTGTACAGATTCAAGTAAAAATCTCTATATAAGAGTGTAGAAAGGCTCAACACAAGAATTACTGTCCTTTTCTCCGGGTCATATTATTGTAGATCACGAAAGCCTTTCACTATTTCGGAACCCGACGAGATAAACTTATTGGAACTTGGACCCTCTTAAGTTTGTACACAAGATCACCATACGTAGAAAATGGGATGGGAAATTTTATTGAATACAATGTAATATTTACGAATTTTGTGTACTGAATAGGACCTAAAACGATTTCCGAAGGCTTTTCTAAGTTTATGACACATTGTACTTGTAACCCTGAGTTAAAAGATCCAACGCTATTTGTCTTTCTTTTTCTGAAAGTACAAAACGTTATAGTGCAGGCGCTGGCAAATTGAAACAACTGAATTTTATAAACACCATATGATGGAAGGCTAGTCTAGAAAATCTGTAACTATCCAACAAAGAGAAATTTACAACAGGAAATCTAAAACTGTGATGTTGATCATAAATATTGATATGACGTTTACTGTTAATTGTCTTAATGTTTAGGTCCAAGTAAAGTGTTTCTATATATCAGAAAAATTGTATTTGTTTAACTGAAGTTCAGGCGGTTATATGTTTGCTATATAAACTCAGGGTTATCAAAGAAAAAAGAGGAGTTACTGGCTCAGTTATGTGGCAGAAGTCACCATGGAGCTATACAATACATGAATATCAATAATATACTATCACATATAACATATTACAAAAATATTTGATTATAGTGCAATTACGATTCCGACTAAGGACGGTCATTCAATTTGACAAAAGCCAAACAAATGGTGTGGTTAACCTGTTTACGGGCCCACCTTCCCACTCACCGTAACAGCAGAACAATCAAAGGACGTATATTTAAAAATTTAGAAATAATCCTCCATGTAAAGAACAAGGGTCAACAGGTGTCGCATAGTGAGAGGTCATAAAAATATAAATACGTAAGGTATTATAAAACACATAATAATATAAAATATATGCGACATCAACATGATAAACCGTGCTCTGCCAGTCTGAAAGCGAGCTAAGACCCTTGATCTGTAGGAGTCCCGACTAACAGTCAGAGGGGACGAGGTTCAGGATCATGTCTCCTCTGAAAGAGGTTGGGACAAGGCCCGTCATATAGTCCCCACCTCCCTGTTAGTAAGACTGTAACGTTCAAGTAAAAGTCTGCATAAGGCTGTAGAGGGGCCAAATACAAGACCTATAGTCTTTTTGATGATCTCAATGTCATATTGTCTATTAGAAGACGTTTGACTATTTTATTACATGATAAAACACCGTTATAGGAGCCTTTTACTTTCCTTAGTTATAACTAAGATGTTGTCAAGATACACATATATGTAACTAGAGGTATCATCCAAAATCTCAATAAGGTTGAAAAGGTTGAATTGTTAAATTTTTGAATAGAATACATGAACCCCCCCCCCCCCCCCCCCCCCCCCCCCCCCCCCCCCCACATAACAATATAGAAACAAATCTGCTATAAGAAGTGCACAGTTTGTACCCATACATGTAGAAATCCCAATTATCTGCTGATACATCTTGCCATTAAATTCAAGTAACAAATATAGTAGGTTTGTCCATGATTGATCTGATAAAGAACAAAAGATCATGATAACATCAACTGTCGTGTTATGTATAATTCTGGGAAGCGAAGCTCGCCAAGAAAAATTGAGTTTTTACACCTAATTTTTTCCCAAAGTATGATTTTAAATTACGCTAGTTTATTGGAGACAGATTATTTTTTTTCACTGACTTTTTTGTGACTGAGCAAGATTTTTTTTCAGTGAAATTTAGGGCAAGAATGTTTTTTTGAAACCCTCCCTCCCCCCCAAATATCAAATGGCTGGCAGCGCCATCCTGGAATCGACCTAGTATTAATTCTACTTCGTATTTAGATATTATGTTGTCTTTTGATATTAATGGTCAATTGAACACCTCACTCTATGACAAATGTGACGATTTCAATTTCGCTATCACAAACTTTCCTTTCATACGTAGCAACATTCCATCATAGCCCGCATACGGCGTATTCATATCTCAGTTAATACGTTATTCCAGAGCATGTTCAAATTACAATGACTTTGTTCTGAGGGCTAGGCGACTTTCAGTTAAGCTGCTCAACCAGGGTTATATATATGCTAGACTAGCAACGTCACGGAGGAAGTTCTACGGTCGTTACGAGACTCTTATTACTCCATATGATATCTCGTTATGTAGACTTTTAAATGATATTCTGGACTGAGACCGATTCCGATCATTTTACACAGATTTGACACCTTCTATAGTAGAAGGTTACCTACTTTGACTTCTCCATATACAAATACATATGGAATTTACAGGATTTGACTCTTTCTACGGGGTATATGTGACGGGTGTTGCTAGCAAGCAGGAGATGCTCACTCTCCCCGGGCACCTGATCTCACTCCATCACAGGGGTTCACATATGCTCTTCAAATAGACACATTTTGTTATTTTCCACTTTTTTTTTTTCATTTTCACTGATTTTGTATGTCCTCTGGTTTCATGATTTTTAGACTTATGGTTTAGATTTATCCATCATCTTTACATTGCAGTAGAAGTTATTGACCCAAATCTCCCCTGAAATATGACTTTCTACATTTTATGTAATGAATCAATATTCTGTTACCATATTAATTAAAGTCCTATATTTGATGTTTTTTATTCCTTTATTTTGTTACAGCTTGTGATAATACTGACCCGCGGGTATAACGCATGCTCTTTTGCAGTAAAACTTGCATCATCGATACAACGATTCGCGATTTCTCTTCAGCAGTCAGAATGTTAAATGGCATTGCATGTTGCAACTTGATCGTATCTCGGTATTAGGTCCAAGCTATCTTTCACAATTGATTTTCGGTGCCATTATTCAAATCCCGACCGAATTGGGCAATTTCCGTTGGCATTACATGGGTTATAAAGTCTGGAATGGTTTCCACAACTCATTAATGGGTTGCCCTCGGTGCTCGTGGATACATCGCACTGTATCTATTTATTTTTGACGGATGACGATGTTCGCTTTGGATGAACCATGAGCAATGACAAAATCCGATGTGCATCTTGGCGTAATTTGATTGGAATTAGAAGGAACTTGATGTTTTATGTTATGCCTACGAGACCATTCATTTCTCAGGTCTCTGCACTTTTCTTCCCACGTTCTTGTTCCAGTTATTGTCATGTAATGAATGAATTATTCGTATAAAGATTAAAAAAACCCCGCTTTCTATTTAATTGCAAAACTATATAGAAAATGTCTGTGTGATGAGATCATTATCGTATTTGTTCTTTGTATTATTTATTTACAATTTGGTCTTCTAGCAAACCATTTCATAAAAGTTCCTACGAAATTTCCAAGGATTTTTTTCGTAACATTTACCAAGATAGAAAATGATTTTAAAATTCAGTATGCAGAATATGAAATGTTTTATTGTATTTATAGAATCAGGGAGGGAAGTTATACATCTAAAGAGACAGTAGGTGTCCCATGCCAACGTAACGTTTATCCAGAATGACATACTTTCGTCGAATGACAAGCACTTTAGCGCAAAATAGAATAAGTGCAGAAAAAAAGAAGGAAAAAGAGGAGTTACTGGCTAAGTTATGTGGCAGAAGTCACAAGTAACCAATTACAATGACTGATGCATTTATAAGATATAATGCGCATTATATATCATAAATGCATCAGATATTGTAATTCATTCCTGCATGAAAACACAACATAAAACACTTTATATACCTATATGAACATCAGCAAATCAGGGAGGGAAGTTATACATCTAAAGAGACAGTAGGTGTCCCATGCCAACGTAACGTTTATCCAGAATGACATACTTTCGTCGAATGACAAGCACTTTAGCGCAAAATACCACTTTGATGACGTAACGCAAGATTGGAAATGTCGAACAATTCATTATGACGTCATAAGCATAACAATCAAAAGTCTGCCGAACAACCCTTTGTCTGCTGAAAAAAGTGGGTCAAATATGGGGCGTTATAACGTCCCCGATCAATGTTATTCATACAGAATTAAACAACATAGGTATTGAAAGCTTTATTTCGGGCAATTGCAGTGGTTGTGCATATATTTTGGGATAAAACGTATCATCATAATATCAATAATTTTTAGTTCATGTTCCTCTTAATTGCAAAATCTGGTGATGAAAGATACGAAAAATCCTTAAAAACTTCGTAAGAACCTTTAAGACAATGCTATACATGGGTCTTAAACATGAAACCAGATGAGATTAGCATTTTGCATCTTTTACTGGAATGTAATGTTTTAATTTTCAGATATAACATATCATTTTATAAGTTTTTTTTATATTCATTTGAATTTTGATTTCATCTCCAAACAGATAATAATAGCAATGATACTTATAAATTTGTTGGAAAGTAGGTTGCAGTGATGAGCTCGGAACAAAGTTCCACTATGATCATACCCTTGTTCTAATGTTGTAACTCTGCGATACTCCCACACTGTATAAGTTCTTATTCATATCACACAGTGCAGTGTTGAAAGCTTTCGTTTCTTCTGTATGTTTTTGGGATTCATAACGGGTAAGACTAGTGTGGCATTCATTTTCTATAAATTTTATTTCTATTCGTTCTATTTGTCCTCAATGGGACAATAAGAAAAGCGGAATAAAGAAACGATTTTAATTAGATTGCTTTAGGCGTTAATGTCTTGTACATGTAGGAAACACATTGAATATTTTCCAAAACTCCACAACTATTCATGAAGTAGCTAAATTTCTAAATCCTGCTGCAGTATTGATAGTTCTATCGTGAGTCGGTTCTTTCATAGCATTTGGTTCGACATTTATTTGGAAAGTCGACTTTATGTAAAGTTATTTATCCCTAAAATCGCCATAACTCATTTTCTAAAAGAACTGCAACGAACACATGAATATTTCTATAGAATATTTTCATGGAACTTTACGGATATATGGGATATTGTTTGTAAAGCATTGTAATGTGTGTATGAAGTGTGTATTGTTAGTAATAAGTATAAGTATTTGAAATGTTTGTAAGTACAGTATGATTGATACGTATGTATAGGTATAGTAAATGGTTTTGCATTCTTTAACTTTATTTCCTTTCAAAAGGTCAATGTATTCCACATATTTCCTACTATGAGTCGTTTCAAGTTCAAGAAATATAGTGAAAAGAATTTTTCTATGAGATCGTGCTCCATGAACCTTTAAACTCTTCGATGAATTATGTTGTTGACAATACCTGTTTATCAGTGAGAGAAAGCATTCACTCAAGGAGCAATAATAGTGGTAATGTCTTATTATAGAAACGGAGTTATTGTATTTGCAATCTGATCAAGGTGAAGAGTTGTTCATTGACTTGTAATCCACTCACATCCACAGGAAACGAACTCAAATGATTTCTCCTTGTCTATCCATCTATCTGTAAATATCCCGTGTTGTTTAAATGTTTCATTTTAATCTTTGATTAAATGCTTGACTGAAAGTGATAATGCAGAAAGGTAATTATTCTGTTTCCAATGAGCCACACTTTCTACATATAGTAAAGTCATCTCAAAAAGATATAAGACGGTTAAACGCGCACAACGAAAACTGCCAAACGTCCCTGTAGCTCAAATTATATGCTTTTTTATAGGATTTATACTTCAAATTTTCAGTCATCAAATTAAGTAAATCACTCTAAAACTATGGAGTATCTCCCTCATGCATAGTTCTGTCCTTAAATAGATCCTTGGTTCACTTTTCGGTCAATTTAGTTTCAGCATTGCTCTTCAAATATTAATATATTTTGAGAATTCCAATCATATGGTCACGGGCATCACTGAAGAGACATAAGTTGTCGAAATGCGCATATGGTGCAGTAAAGTAAAAGGTATGCATGTTCTATATTTATTATAACCACTAGGCTGGTGTCACTGCTGGTCGACTGATAGTCCCCGAGGGCATCATAAGTCTAATTTTCAGTGTTTTTGTACTGACATGAAATACATACTTCAAATATTCAGTCATCAAATTGAGTAAATCACTCTAAAACTAAGGAGTATCTCCCTCATGCATAGCTCTGTCCTTAAATATATTCTTTGGTTCACTTTTCGGTCAATTTGGTTTCAAGTCTGCTCTTCAAATATTTATATATTTTAAGAATTCCAATCATTTGGCAACGAGCATCACTGAAGAGACATAAGTTGTCGAAATGCGCATATGGTGCACTAAAATAAAATGAATATATGTTCTATATTTATTGTTGTACTGTGATCTGTTTTTATACAGTAGATATTATATTCCTCCTTGATGTGCAAGTCCATGCCTATGAATTAAAGAACACGTGAGAGTCGCGTTTCTCCGAAATATTGGAATATTTTTCCATTTTACGAAAAGGAAGGACGAGACAGCATGGAAATGAACGTGGAAATTTGTACACTCTGGGCTTGACATACCAATTTCCTCTTATGATGATAGACAGTATCAAAGTTGCTGCTATTCAATTATTTCTTCAAACTATGAAAGCCCATTAAAGTAACAATAGTTGGTATTCAAATAGATTGTTATATTTAGAAATATAACGTTATAATTTAACGTAAATCAGATAGATAAAGAGAGAGAGAGAGAGAGAGAGAGAGAGAGAGAGAGAGAGAGAGAGAGAGAGAGAGAGAAGCAAAACCATTACATGTGATACGAGTGTGATGGAATTGGAAACAATGCTTACATCAGCCATAACGGGTTTAAAGAAGATGTTATTACAGGTATGATTTTCAGGTTATAATTTTCAGTAAATAATACGTGTTTTGTCACTAGTACATGATTTGTGTATTTTTTTTTTATTTTTGTGCCTTGAGTGACCAAGTAGATGTCGATTTTAAGATTGAAAGTTCGAAGGTTAAAGTTTAGTCATATCCGTAGTCATATCTGATATGTGCAGGTAAATGATTAGCACACACCCGTACGCACAGAGACACACACACACATACACCTACACATACACACACGCGCGCCTGGTGATCCCAAAGATCATAACGAATACATATAAGAATACTTTAACACAGACATCTGATATACACTGTACATTGTAAAAATATACCACAACTGTTTTTAATACAAATATTTTGTAAGGGCTTATGATTGTATGACTGCATATGGTCATGTATATCCATAGCGATTTAACTGAAAAGTTAAATTAATCAGTTATGGATATGACAAATATAATGAGTTAATAAGAAAAATCAAGTATTAAAAACAATGGTATTGTACTTAAAATATACGAAAAGTTCAAGACAAAGAAACTTTTGCTACAGACACTTTCTGCATTTGATTTCTTGTAAATACCCATGCTGCGAAAGTGTTAAATTAAACATGATGTAAAAAGACATCTATTCCATTTGTATATGATGTCTCCATGGACATGTAGATAATAAAATACTTAGCACACAAAAAGACATTAAGTAAATATTCATTTATTCAGTTTTGGTACCGACACACGTCGGTCAATTGACATGAAAATTTTCACCCGTTTAGTGTAGTTAACTTGTTTTGGGGCAAACCTTTTAATTTACCTCAAAAGCAGTACATTAAGAACGTTCTTCTCTCTGATCATAATTTACTTTTGTGTCATCAAACCATTACACATACTGAGAATAAACTAGTCAAGAGAGTTATCAGTTTTATCTGTATTATTATGGATAATGGATAGAACTAAATAATCTAATCAGTGAGATATTGTGGATTCCCAGGACAAATACTAGCAATGTTCTGGTCATCATTCTGTTGTTCGAATGAAAATACGGTTTTAAGTATGGTAAGGCCTATTAGGTCAGTATGGTAATTTTTCGGAATTAAGTTTACCTAACGAATATTTAGTCTTTCAAAGTTACAGCCTTGATAATCACTAAAGAGACATAATTTGTTGAACTGTGCTACATGTGTACTAAGTTGAAGTTGGTACATAATTCACAGTTATATAGTATTTCAAGTAAGTGTCCCATTGCACATCAAACGCGGTATTTGACGTCCTATTGATTTTAAAGTTTATGTATTTGCCGTTTTACTGGTGTTGTGCTATACAAGAAATCTTGATATATTTTTATAACATCTCATGTGTTAATACCAATTTTGACGTTTGGAAGATGTATACATTCCATTTTATATACATTCACTTGATTATGTGATTGTGGGGAGTTAGGATCCATAAATCTCTTTATCACTCTGATTGTATATATATTTGTATGCATGAGTTGGTACCGTATTATCTTGGCTTTTCAATACACGTAAAATCATGGCTTTCTATATAGTTTTGTTATACCTATTCCTTTTTCTTTTGATGGACTTTGTCATATAATTTGGTGTCTCCACTTTTTATCTTCCCACCTATGGTAAGAGTAACGTTGGCCAGCGTTAGCCTCATTTAATCACCAGCAATGGGTTTTACGCAGTGATTTGTTTATTTTCAGTTTCTACTGGATAAAGACGAATGACCGCAAATTTGTAAAAATTGAGAGTTCTTGTTTTTCTTTTCAATTCTTTTCTTATAGATTTAGTATTCTAATGAGTTTTTATCAGAGCATAAAAAGATATATTCAACAAAATATTATGATTATACACGACATGGCATCGAAATTCATCTTAAATATAATACATTTTAATACTTATTCCATTTCTGAGCATTTCAATCCGCATTTAGGTAATTGAATGTCTAGATCCCTCACAAACTTTATAATATATGTAGAGATAACACATGTTTATTGAAACCATCATATGGCATCTTAGCTGAAACCATGTGATGTGTGGTATAAGTTTGTAAATTATTCTTAAAACTAAGTAGTATCTCCCTCATGCATAGCTCTTTCCTTAAAGAGGTCTTTGGCTGTTACAGATTTAAAGGTTTTTGGTTCTTACTCGAACATTTTGAAAATCTTTTATCTGGGTCTTGAACTTGAATAGTTATATCAAGACTTTTGCGACGGTTGTTGCATGCAATCAAGTAATGCTAACTTCTCCCGGGCACCTGATCTCACCTTAATTTAATTAGGGTTAGCATTTGTCTGAATATGACATTGTACTCGATAATTATCCCTTTATTCCATGGAATTCGAGATGTGGGTAATCCTTCGGCACTTCTTTGTTTAAAGTGATAAGAAAGAAAATAAATAAAAGAAAAGCTACATACTTAGATGCAAGGTAGATCAGATACAGAAGGACGAGAATTATCGAAGAAATTACTTTGTTTTCGTGGATGTAATGAAGTCATTAACAACAAACACATAATTTGCGGCCTATCAAACTATTTTCATCGTCTCTACAGACATTCTCTTTGTTTAAAAATATTGGATTGCAGTAAACGTTGAACATACACATATACTTATAAATATGACTGTTAACATTTGCGCAATCAATTACATTGAGACAGTGACATCACGTGATACGGAGATGGTAAAAGATTGTAACAGTGTCTGTTGATTGATCTGGCAGAGGGCAAGGCCTAATATCAAGTTGTAATCATGGACGTATTTGATCCAAATTGAATGTTTTTCAATCAAGAAAATTTAATTATTTGAAGCATATGAACTGTTTTGAGTAGGATAGCCAATGGAGTGATGACATTGAACATAATAATTGTATCAATGGCTACAAATTTATAATAGAGAATGTAGATCTTGTATTATCTTGTATTACGCTGCTTTTTTGACATTATGAAACAGGAATAAATCAAATAATATATGTGAAAATCTCTTTTCCTACTGTAGTTACAGTAACGTATGACATTTTGCATTTTGCAGGTTATAACATGTGTCTAGCTAGTTTTCAATAATTACATTATTTTTCAATGAAGATTCAAGAATAAATATTTTAACATATTTTCAGAATATTGCTCTGTTTTAATAGAAATTAATTTAATTATTACTTATTTCTTATTTTCTTCAGATTTAAAATATGTCTCTTATAGTGACGACATCTGCATGGTGCATTGCATAGAAATCAAGAGTTACCCAGCTATTCACCCTGAAGGTGATTCTTTACCGCGCGAACGTCTACAGTGACACGAAAAAAAAAAAAAAAAAAAAAAAAAAACTGAAGCAGAACGCCATTGATACGACCATTGCACAAACATTCTACCAGCTGTGCTTTGTCGGTTCCAGAGAATGGCCAAGAGATCCCGGGTTCGCTATGTGCACACCGATGAAATACGAGGTCCAGTGTTAAGTAAAATATTACTCCAGGGTGGGTACCTTTGCGAGGGTATTTATGTCTATACAGTACATCAGATCATATCATAAGATACGTGGTATGATTGAGATGTGACGTAAAAAAAGCAATCAATCGAATTTTCATAATTTCACTGCATAAGTTTTATTAAAAAATTAAATAGATGGTTGGTTGGTTGGTTGATTGGTGTTTTACGTCGCTTTCAACAATTTTTCAGTTATATCGCGACATGGAAGCAGGAGGTAACCAACCTCCAAACATAGTGGCGCAACCCGGGAATCGAACCCGGATCGTCGGCGCCGCAAGCCAAGCGCTTAACCACTACACCAAGCCTGCCCTTCAATTAAATAGAAAAGTATGACGTTTTTATATAGTGGCTGTTAATGGTTGTAAATCTGAATCACGTGTGTATTGCATTATATTAAGATTATATTAACTGTGTATAATGTATTGTTTAGTCGAAGTAATACATTGTACATTATCTTATTTCTGCATTGCTTCGCTATCTATATACCCAAAAACTTTACAGATTATATGGGAAAAGATTGTCCCTTTGTTTTGGTAAAACTGACTATGAGATTTAGGAAGTTCTGTAGTTTTTTGTGCATGTTTTTTTTTCATAAAGTAGTGGAATGAAATTGATAGTTTTCATGTTATCGTCTACATGAAACCAACTTAAAATCCATAAATGATGTTAAAATGCATTCGATATATTCATGTATACTTTTTTTAACTCTAACATAAATATTTGTCATATTAGCTCTTGTCAGCAAATCAAAAGCTAGTCAAGTATTTATATTCCACAATGGATATCTAACATAAACTTTAAATTGAAATTGGGTTGAATCGTCGTCGATGGCATCTTTCTGACTAAATTTAATTTATTTCAATATAACCAATGGAACTTTTTAAAATTGATATCACTAAAAAAAAAAAAAAAAAAAAAAAAAAAAAAATGAATTTTTAATATATACCGTCTCATAAAATTTTGTCAGTTAAAGTTAAATGTTGTTAAGGATATGAGAGGCATGGTCTACATGATATGATACTTCTTTGATTTTGTAGTTATAGCATGCAATAATTGCAAAAGAATCATCGATTGAAAGATGCAAAATATCAGATTTCTGTCACTAAAATGCTTGTCATCCAAGAATCATCAGAATCCGTTCGTATCTGACCCTATACTCCTGAAGTATATTTTTAATATATTTTTTCAGTATTATATTGTCACAAAAGAGCAATACTTTTGGAATAATGGGGTCTTAGCTCAAGTAGTGTCTTGACTCTTCCTACGCGTATTGGAGGAAATTATACAGCGAGAGACACGTGCCGCAGATTGGCTTGCCGGCTTTAGCGGCAATCTCTCGCACTCTGTCAGATTGTTTGTGCTTACTAGCAGCTGATATCTCCGCTTAGTGATTATATAATGGAACACAAACTATTCCTAAACGGGCATATTGTTACAGGTAATAGGAGAACTATGGTGCCAGCTAAACATAAATTTCTGAGGTCTACGAATTCTGATACAGGTAAGAAAATAATCATCAGAACTTGTAAATATTTTTTGGGGTTATTTTCTTTTAAGGTTTAAGTTTGAGGTACATCTGAAATTGTCTACGTTTAGCACAGGATTTCAGGAAATTCAGTTAAAGTTTACACTACTCAAATATGTATCTGATTGCATAATTCTATTATTATATAATACTTTTTATGCCACATATGCATAAATGTTCCCAAAGGAATTTAACACGTGGTTTATATGCAAACGGGGTATGTTATTACAAGATATAAAACGACGCAAAATCACGCTGGTCCTTTTTTCAATAGTATTTGTATTCCTCATCATGTTAATTTAAGATGACTTTCCTCCCTTCAGAACTGTGTTATAGTGTGCTTGTTGAAAGCGTTCTGTAGTGCACTCAAATTTGTATTGATTGTTACTTCAAAATAAGAAAATGACAATATTTAATAATTAGTAAAGCGATTAACCAAACGGAATAAATGATCGACTAATGTCATTTAATAGTTTCGTTGATTTGTAATTAAGATGTGACTGCATATATGTAGCTGATACTGTGGTACATTGTTGTCACTTGACAACAGTTACTGTCGTATTTTGTATTTAATTGGGTACTTTTCACTATATTCCACTTTTGTTTAAAGCCTTTACCCAGGGGTATGGAAGGATTGGTTTAAACAATATCTATATATGTATATTACAGTATAATACAATACTGAACACTTTAAATGAAGGATTTGACAAGACATATTTTTATATACAGTCATCTTTTTAACTACGCTTGTTTATATGTTAATAAAGAGCGAGAATTATATTATTAAACCATATATACAGGTAACAATGAAAAAGGAGAGAATGGTGGACAGTTACAAATGTATAAGTATTGAAACTTCTTGCTTTTTTCAATAAATTCATGGACGTTTTGGAAAATTTCTTCGTTGACTTCATCGATATACGAACGACATGCCTTTTGAAGTATGTCAATATACATAGCGACATTTGTTGTATTGGTTTTAACATGTCTTATTTCATTATACTTATTGCATAGTATAAATAATGTCGCGTGTCTTCTCTAGATCCACACAGACATGTAAAGAATGATTGGATCTGCTCTCCCAAACTCTGATTATTCTTTGCCGATACTGTATACCGGGATTATTTAACGTTCATGACGATCGCCAATACTTACAATTAAAGGAAACATAACTATTAGTTAACATCACCTGGCTTTAGACTTGCAGATATCGAGTCTGGGCTTGACTTAAGAGAGAAAAAGAGAGACTAAGAAAAATTCTATCGCTCCAGCCCATTCGGTCATCAGCGTCCTCAAACTGTCATTAACCTTTCCTAACCGTAATTACTGCGCAGTAATATGGTTATGATTGTAATGACCTGCGTGATCAAGTCCAATCTGTGGACGGTCCACGTGTCAAATCACCTCGATAAGAAGTCTGCAGGTGATTAATAAAGTGTTTTTCAATAAATATCTTGGGACTATGAACGGCATTCTGCTGAATGATTTTCCCCAAAGGACAACATATATATTAAGAATAGGACATTCATTTATTTATTGTTTAAGCGAATAATTCACAGAAATCGAAGGTTTGCTTCTCTAATTCAGTGTTCCTGTTTTCGCTTACATGAATTGTCAATATGATTAATTACTTTTGATACAACATAATATTGATTTCTATACACTTTATATAAATATTTCATATTATAAAATTTTGTATTTATTATTCAAAATAGAATCAATATTCGTCGTGAATATTTGGAAATAATGTATTGATTGATTACATCATATCACGATTATTTCACGTATATGGTGGCGGCATCTGCCTGATGCATTGTATAGATATTTAAACCTTAAACCTTAAACCAGCTCGAAGCAGTTGGGGGGATCTTTCACATGCCACGCCTACCGTGACACGGATTCTCGGATTGTACTGTCTCATTTGATGGATAGGACACTTATGCGCGCACTGCGGGAGTCGAACGTGGGACCTTTCGATCACTATGGAAGCACTTCATCCACTGAGTCACACCGACTTTATTTGGGAATAAAAATGTGAATAGAAGTCAAAGTTATCTGAAAAATGTATCATAAATAGGGTTTTTTGTATTTGTACTTATCAAAAATTCAACTTTGAAAGTGACTTCAGAGTTTTTACACATATTTTTTTTTACTTTTTAATGTCTTATAAACGGTGTTGTAACATGTTCATTTCAATATTATTGAAAAAATGGAAGTCAATAAACATATAATTACGAAACACCCATTTTCGAAATATTTTGGACTACCTGATTATATCTACTGGTAAACTATTTTGGTTTCTGTAAACGATTAGATAAAGGCAATGTGGCCCAAAATTTACAAAGAAGACTATTTTGTGACTTTATGTTTATTTAGTCTATTTCGTTTTACATTTATAGCGGGCATGGCAAGCAAGGCAAACAAGAGACGCGTCTAATCTCGGGCACGTTGTATCATTTTTTTATTTATACGGGTTCTTTGTGCAATGGTGTGAGTGTCATGACTATAGAACAGTAGTTATCTATGTTATTTACATTGTAATACATGTGCGGAGTATTATATTTTGAATGTGTCTTACAATTTAACTATTACTTTTTTTTTTATCAAAAAGAACTTCATACTATCACTATAAGATGATTAATATGCAATGCATAATGATGACATAATATTACACTTTTCGTGTTTCGAAACAATATATTAATATCAATGCAGTGTAAAATATTTCGTTGTCCGACGGTTAAAACATTAAAACAATAATCTTTCCAAAAAAAAAAAAATAATATAAAGATAAACGTACTGATTAATGATAATAAATAATTCATTTATGTTGGATATTGAGATGTGATATATGCATGAAAAGGTACGATGCTGAATACGAAGTCAAATGTACATAGAGTTTATTTCGATTCAAACTCATCAAAAGTAATAATCACACGTGTTGTCATGTTTATTTCCTATCTGAAAGTCACATTATGGACAACTGTCAGACTTTTCTTAGAAAAAGCGATCATTCATAGACGAAAGTTTTGTTCATAAGAAAGGAATCCATACACTGTATTCATTGAAATGCCATGTATATTTTAGTCTGGTCAACAAATATGATTGAATAGGACATTTTTCTTTTACATTTGATTCCCACACTGACATGGGATCGGAACGTGAAATGGTGTGATCTCTCGGGAACTGGGTCGTTTATGTATAGTTGAATAACCAGTGAAATTGGTTAGATGTAAAATAAGTAAGACCCTATAAACATCATTTCGTCAGCAAGTTTGCGTTTTGGCGCATTGAATGCAATAACAATATGATTTTATAACATTTGAATTGATTTTTTCATGTTAAGGTATATTGAAATAAATGAATTGTTCAATCTTGTTAGTGAATGTGAACACACTGTATTCTCTTAACATGAGAGTTTATGACATATCGATGTGGCTGATATATTCCGAAGAGAGTTCCTGTTTCTCAGATACTAATGCTACAAAGAGTTGATATCGACGCTTTTACACGAGAAGTAGGTAGCAATTCATGTCACCTTGGTGATTCCGTGACTCATTCAAGTATAACTGGAATATGATCATTAAAATTTTGAAATTTTAGCATAGTTTCATATTTCGTGGAGATCAATAAAACATATGCAACTGAATTCAGTTCTCGAACAAAAAGTGTCGTTGTAATTGTTCTACAATACAAGAAATATGATTCGTCATCAGAAAATACGATGGAGATGAAAATGACACGCAGATATAATCATCTAACATAAAATATCTATAATCTATTAGTCACATGTCTGTCTAGATATGTTGTTTTTTGTCATTAATTTATACTAATCTACATAGTTAGCCGAACATGTTTATGTTTTCAAAGGGAAACAAATACACTTGTCAGATGGTGTTATGGAAATATATGATTGTTTAGGCGAAGTACAGAATTGCTGGTAAAACGTCCAGAGTAAATAATTCATTGTAAAACCTAAGAGGTCTGACTGGATTCAATGACAACGAATGCAAAATAAGAGAGTGGGTATTAATTCTTAATTTATGAATTAAAAGATCTTTTGAATGTTAAAATATTTTATTCAGAACGCAGTGTTCAACTGTAGATTATATGAGCACTAAAATGATTAATTTCGCCTTTGGTTTGTAAATTTTATCAATATATTATCGTGATATTATACATAAACAAAATCATGCAAAAAGTACTTACGTTGTTTTTGACAGAGTTATACGTTTATCATGAAGTGATTATTATGCAATTATTGTTTTCTGATTATTTGTTTGTTCATTCGCTGATTAAATTCATGATGATACAAAGTATGAGTAAACATTATTATTTTGCGATGTTACGCTCGCTACATTATCTGAACAATCTAACAAACCTCTCACTATACTCTCACTCTCCTTTTGTGTTATAATTGATGAATTAATGCCTTATAACGATTCTATTAATTTGAAAGTCATTCTCTAGAACGATTCGGTAAATAGAAGTTCTCCCCATCTCTTGCTCATTGTTGATCTGCAGCATATTTACTCACGGTGATCAGGCGCAATGAATTCCCTAAATGTGTTTATTGTAAAACAGAGGATGTGAAAGAAAACTGTTATACCAAAATTTCTACAGAAACCAGTGTTATGTCACTGGATATCGTGCCACAATGGAAATTCGTGAAGCATTAGTAATCGGGTCAAATGCCTGATAGTGGAGATCAGATGCTCAGGAGGAGCAATTGTCTCCTCTGACTTGTCACATCAATCGTTAAATACCATATTATACATACCCAAGTAAAAAAGGAATCTGACTCAGCTGTTTGAAAAACTTGCCACGGACATGTATAACAGAAAAGAATGAAAATAAATAATAACATATTCAAGTCCCATCAAAGATTAACGGTAAGTTTGTATAACTTGTAAGGGTATAACTAGGAGCAAAACGCCACATGAGTCGGACCGAATATGCCTATATGTAGTAAGCACATTTTAGATTATTGCAAGTATTTAACATTGATTCATTTATATGTGGTCTATGTACTTTTCATTATATAAATTAATACTGGTGTATTTAATTCATCGGTTTCGATTTTTATTGAATTTGATGTCATTTCCGTTGACGTAAGGAACGAACGCACACAATAATATGATAAAACTTCATTTTATAATACATAAATCAGGGATTTAAAAAAACAGGACAAAGCAAATATGACTTAGTGACACATGGAGAGCCATATCAAAAATATTTTATCGTAATGCAGTCGCGTTATCGACTTAAGTCGGTCAGTTGAAGTGGAAATCAAAATCAATTGCAGTCGCGGTATAGACTTAGGTCGGTCAGTTGAAGTGGAAATCCTAATTTAGTTGGTGTCGATAACCGGGCTACAGGTTTGCTTCGATTGAAAAATAATGATAAAAATGTGACTAGAGTGATCGGGAACAATATACTCTTGTGTGTGGCATACAAAACTGGCCATAAATGCCCAGTACTTATTTATTTCAGTGATTACGATTAGCATTCACCTTCTGAGAGACAATCTGCAACACAACACTTTTGTCATTCAAGCATTGGACTATTACATGGAATCTAATTACCAGATTGTAATGTAACGATATGCAGTATCATTCTCATAATATTTTCCCCGCACTATATACAATTTAATCATCATTACGATAATATCTATGACTATTAGAATGCAATGTGTATTCTAATGTCATACTTTATCATGTCGCATTTTGCAGTGTTGAATGTATATACCTGATATGATATTCACTTGAAATTTCAGAAGCTTTTTATGTGGATGTTGAGGATTTGCTGCAAATTATTCTATCAATATTTCATTTCATGACCTAGATTAAGTATTCTCAGAGTAATACTAATTCTAATTAATCGTTTGGCTTGTGAGAGGGAAATGAGTTCTATAAAACTGTTTTATTTTTTCATAACTTCATAAATGAAACACTTTTTTATGTAAAACTTTGAAAATAATGGTAAGTCAAATAAATTCTAGCAAAATGTTAGTTGATGAAAATTTTCTCTTCCACTAATTATGATATATATTATGGGAAGAAAAAATAAAGGTCTGTAAGGTAATATGGCATTAAAGTAAGACAACTCCCCTGTTTTGTAGACGGATATTGTATTTCTCCTATTTTCTGATCTAGGGTTAAATTAATCCCATTGGAATCGATCGTTTGGAAGACTGAATAAGACGGGAGTTCATTAGGTTTGCAATTTAAAATAATTCTTATGATATTGATAACGTTTCTATTGATAAATACAATATTTATACTTTTTAGTAGATTGCAGTCCCAAATTAATCATTCACTCCTCTCATATTTATACAAAATGAACTGAAATCATTAATCAGTGAGACAAAAATATATAAGTCAGCTGCAAAATTCAAAACATCAATTGATATTGCAATGGTTATATGACTCAGGGTTGACAAGATGATACTAATGTGTTAACAGACATCCAAGTTTTGCATTGCATACTGGTCTTTCTCTCTCACTCTCATTGCATTACTCGCACATACTGATTTGTCTATATTAATGTCATATACATAACTGAAGTGCTTTCAATATATATTCTCGTGTATAATCATTAAATCATCGAACTCATTAAAATAATTATTCAAAAGCAATATTTCAATATATATTTATTATTATATATATGATACCACTTGTTTACATTTACCGTAGACAGTATATTGCTTCTTATTACCCAAACCCATTAACACCTCGAAATACAACAGAAATATTTTCGAATCAATAAAACATATACATGAACATAAGAATTGTTCAAAGTTTGTTGACATTTATATTAATGTGATATATAGTTGAGGATTTCTAAATATATAAGGACATGTTTGTTTGTTAACACTTAGGTATTTCTTCGTTGTTGACATTTTTGTTTATTATTTAAATAATTCATTTATTATGATCGAAAATATTAATAGGCCTTGATTCAGAAATATCCTGAATAATATTAATGATTTGTCAGTTTTTGGTCTTGATGTAACTTTCCATTCCTCACACTAAATCCTTCACGTTTTTGGGCCCATTCGCCTCTTTCTTTTTGCAATATTTCAAAATGGTTCTATGGATTGTGTTGGCATTTTCATACTGAAAAAGCTGCAGCGGTATCGTGTGCTCTGAATATTGAAATATTAAGTATTGGAGCAGTGCTTTAGGGACTTTGGAACTCCCCTACCATGACAATTAAAAAAGGACTGGACACGCGTCTACTTATTTTGACATTTTTTGCATATTTTTGTTTTACTTCCGTACTTCCGATTTATTGTTTGCAATTGGATTCACCCAATGATTAATGATTATTACTACGAGTTATGATATTTCGCATAATACTATGGAAGCCGGCGTGGCCTAGTGGTATCGCGTCGGACTCCTGATCAGGAGGCCGGGGTTCGAGTCCCGCTCTGGTCATGCCTGTGTTCTGTCTTTCGGATGAGACAGTAAAAACCGAGGCCCCGTGTCGTGGTATGCATGGCACGTTAAAGATCCCTCACTGCTTCGGGTGGGTCCGTTGCAAAGGTCCAAATTTGTATGCCCCGCATCAGGCAGATGCCGTCACCATATACGTGAAATATTCGTGGTGTGACGTAAAACAAAAATCAATCAATCAATCTTAAAACTATGGTATTAGGACGGGTGTGAAATAGCAGCAGGGGATGCTTACTTCTCCATAATACTTGACTCCATCTCCTCCATAACACTTGACTCCATCTCCTCCTCCTCCTCCATAACACTTAACAGTTATAATAAGTCGCATAATACTATGGTATAAGGACTGGTATGAAATAGCAGCAGGGGATGCTTACTTCTCCATAATACTCGACTCCACCTCCTCCTCTATAAAACTTGATTCAACCTCCCATCCATAACACTTGACTCCACCTCCTCCATAACAATTGACTCCACCTCCTCCTCCATAACACTTGACTCCACCTCCTTTATAACACTTGACTCCACCTCCTCAATAACACTTGACTCCATCTCCTCCATAACACTTGACTCCATCTCCATAACACTTAACAGTTATAATATCTCGCATAATACTATGGTATTAGGACGGGTGTGAAATAGCAGCAGGGGATGCTTACTTCTCCATAATACTTGACTCCACCTCCTCCATAACACTTGACTCCACTTCCTCCTCCTCTATAAAACTTGATTCAACCTCCCATCCATAACACTTGACTCCACCTCCTCCATAACACTTGACTCCATCTCCTTTATAACACTTGACTCCACCTCCTCCATAATACTTGACTCCATCTCCTCCATAACACTTTATTCCACCTCCTCAATAACAGTTGACTCCACCTCCTCCATAGCACTTGACTGCACCTCCTCCATAACACTTGACTCCACCTCCTCCTCCATAAAACTTGACTCCATCTCCTCCTTCTCCATAACACTTGATTCCACCTCCTCTTTGCAATTATTCTAACTAATTAAGACAATGATAACGTAAAGCAATCCAAAGAGCATAAAATATACTGCTTTGAATAGAATACGGGAGTACTGACGTGTTAGAATTCTAAAGGGAATACATGAAGCTTAAATTTCACATGGTGAATGGACCATACTTAAACCAATGACCTGCAAATCATTAATCTTATACATCATTAACCCTATAAATGGAATTATTCTCACAGGGAGTTTAATATAACTTGTCACAAGTATTATGGAGTTAGAGATGAGTACAAATGAATTGAAATGGTACAATGATAAGTTTCTTTTAATCACAAATTGTTACAGAAGTAGAATTTGTATTTAGTTCTTTTATTTACAATGTTCAATGATGCTGATGATTTTTTAATGTACAGTCGTATATCGTAATCGGAGGTAAACCAAATCTATAATTGAGATATCCGAGATGACTGTCCTAGATAAATATCGTTCTTGCCATGTATCGAGTAGTTATGTTACACTATAGATATGTTTCATCCATATCTCACCTTTGTTTGGTTTTGTAGACAACTGAAATGCATGCGTCAAACGTTTCACTCCTTATTATCCATATTCTTCCTTCCTTAACTTTAACACTCTCGGCAGTTTTCTTAATCTGATTTTAGATTGTTTATTTCTAATATAATTTGATATTGGTTTAGAGTATTATATAATAAATATAAGATAGATCGATTTGAATATTACCGTAGAAATACGATATTTTCAAAATGAATAGATGATTTCTACGTTATCTGTATAATATCTATCAATTTATGATATTTCTGAAGGCAAATTTATTTGGTTTTGAATGTTTCAATACTTTGTGATGTTGTAATTATGCAGTTGAAAAGTCTTTCAGTGCTACACTAAAAGATTCGATACCAAAAAGGAAGTAATAAATCAACACCAAGGCCGCTTAAGCTAGTGCTGAATAGTAATCGTCTAATGCTTCTGTTTTTGACAAAATCGACAATGAATATGCGGGATTGGCATTGATAGAGCTGATGCCATGCTGTCTAGCCAAATGCCTTACGTAGTGTTTTCAGTAATGTTGTTTTAGGCATTAGAAGTAGACGCGACGACACGATTTTTTCTGAAAATTAGATAATTTTTCTTAAGGATTAGTTTTCGTGTACAAATTTTGTTTAGAAGTGAATGATATAATGTACCATCTGTTTAATTGCACCCAATGTAAGGATAAAACATTGTATGGATCTATTTCTTTGCAAATCATTTGATTTCTCAATGCAATATGGTAATAAAAAAGTTATGAATTCAATCATTTAGCATATGAAGTATTATGTATTGTTTTAGTATCAAATCTGCTCCTCGTGTAGACGTTCTTTGGTTTGTGTTCTCTTTGGTTTGTGTTCTCTTTGTTTTTGCTTTTTCCCAATAATGTATGTTCATTTCAAACTGCTGTTCATTTTGTTCTGTGTGAAATCTTTATAGTGAAATTGATAATTTTTTACCTTCGTATAATACGTCAATGAATACTTTCGTATTTAACATTAAATTTTATTTTCATAAACGGTCACGTTCGTATTCTGCACTGATCATATAACTGATAACTCTTAAATTACTTACTTGGTATATTAGCTTAATCTCTTATATTTTCACTGTTATAGTTTAGAGGATTACGTAAAATAGGTCCATAGTGCTAAACTTACTTGTATTTTCTAGAAATTTTATCTTGATATACTTTCATTGCTAACAACACACACATAAACAGTCTTTTTTTTTTTATTTTAGCCTTACTTTAGTTTAGTCACAGGGACGCCTTCATTACTAGATAACAGTTGTAAACTAAATGTGATAATTTCGATTTTTGGTCGATTACGTATCCAAGAATTTAAATCAATGTTAAAAATTGGGATGCATGTTTTTCTGTCATCTTTTGTTAACTTACCTGAGCCGAAATCTCAGATAGACCACTGTGGTCACCCTTCGTCCGATATCGGTCAGTCTGTCCATTTGTCTGTCCGACGTGTTCATACTTTCGACATCTTTAAAACTACTGGAGGGTTTTTTTTATGAAACTTGGTATGGATTAAGTTATCAAGGTTCCCTCCAAATGTTGTAAATATTTGGTCAGATCTGTCAAAGGGTGGATTCAAGCCTAGTCCCCAGAGGGTAAACAAACTTCTTCAGACCGACCATGTGGATCATCAAACAATTGGACTTCTCCTTTAGAATTAATTGAAAGGTGTTAATGAATAGTAGGTATGAAGTCATTCAAGGTTCCCTACAAATGATGTTGTTATTGATCAGATCTAACAAGGGGTAGGACAATAACAAATATTATATACCTTATAAGTTCGGGCGCCAAATGCGCAATTCGACATCTTGTGTCTCTTCAGTGATGTTAATGACCGAATGTTTTGAATTCTAATGGCATATAAATATTTAAAGTGAAGAAAAAAGAGCCAAAGAATCAATCTAAGGACAGAACTATTCATGAGAGAGATACTCCTTAGTTTCAGAGTTATTTACGAAATTGACTGAAATGTGAAGTATATTTTCTACGCTAGTACAAAAGCTCTGAAAACTAGACTCATGAAGTCCAGGGGCACTATCACCAGCAGTGATACTGTCCTAGTAGTTGTAATAAATATTAGAACATATATACCTTATAATATTGTTCTCCAGGACCGAGTTTTACTAAAGGTCGTAAGCCCAAACGTAGACGTAGACGTAAAAGTAATTTACGAGTATTTTGCGTTTTACTAAACATCGTAACTTACAATTATGCGTAGATTTACGTGTAAACTTACGTGTGACTACTGGCAGACGTAGCTTCGCACGTAAGTGCAATGGAGGCTGTTTAATTGTTAATTCAGAACAGAAATGAAGGTGTCTTAAGGACAAAGGGTGTTTTCCGAGACAGGGGGTCGTCATTAGACACACAAGACAACAAACCACATAAGAGAGTAATAAGAGATCGTTTTAAAATTAACCCTTAGAGTGACATCACGTCACGGCCAAACTAGTATAGTTAGTGACGTCGGCATGACGTTGTGAGTGACGTCAATCAAAGAACTTATGCAGAGAGTAAAATTATGGCGTCAAGATAACTCTCCCTAGCCACTGGCTTACTGTCCGCGCCACTCATTTTGTAAACCGAAAAATCTGGATTTTCACTCATTTATCTTTAAAATAGTTTTACAAAATTAATATCAGTTGACAGATGTTGTTTAATCGTAAATTTTGGAGTATGTTATATGTTTCTACGAAGAAGCATTCGTATTTTATAGGGAAAAATAATTTTAGATAGGGTGTTTTCTATGTTAATTTTGACGTTACGTCGCCGATGTTTAACATTGAGTCTATGGGAAACTTGGCGACGTCACGTCAAAATTTAACATGGAAATTGCCCTATCTAAAATTGATTTTTTTTTCTATGAAATATGAACGCTTCTTCATACAAACATATAGCATACACCAAAAGTTACGACTAAACAAGATCTATCGAATGGTTTTGCCTTTTTGAAATTATTCTGAAGATGAATAACTGAAATTCCAGATTTTACAGTTTCCAGAGTGAGTGGCGCGGACAGTAGATAAAATGACATCCCTGTTCGATCTTGAGAAGCTAGCTGAAAAGGCAATATGAGAGAAATCACACGCTTTATGTCAATAATCATTTCACAAATTAACACTGTTTTACCTCCAAAACTCTACATCTAGTCGGAAATTTTTTCTTGTATCGAGAAAATATAAATTCGAAATGCTAGACAGCTATAACTTTTGAACCATAAGAGATAAAACCTTCATATTTTGCATTCATATTCAACTGATGAAACCTTTTCAAATAAAGCCAAAGTCAATGACCTTGTGACCTTGACATTTATACTAAAATAGCTGTTTTCACCTTAGTTGCCGACGAGGCAATCGTGGAATTCATCTGCCAACACCCCCATTTCAGTTTGGTTTTCTTGTTTTCTCCATCTCGATTTCCTTGTTAACAAACGACTATAAATTCAAAAGAGAATGTAAATAATACGCAATATTGATTTCCCATAGCTAAAAACTTTTCCACCTCCTTGTTAAAAAATCCATTCATAGCTTACGACTGTCATTACGTGTAAGTACATTTACGAGTGAACTTACATCTTTTAGTAAAACGCAATTTACACACGCGTAGTTATAGTCGTAAAGTCTACGTCTACGTTTACGTCTAAATCTACTTTTAGTAAAACTCGCTCCAGATGCGCATTTCGACATCTTATGTCTCTTCAGTGATGCGTCATATAAGAACAAAAGCACAGGAAACTTACGATGCAATATAGTCCTTTAGGACTCTGGGGCTTCTGCACATTTTCAGGTATCTTCATTGATTTTCGTGACGACAGTATGGGTGTTTTAGAATGATGCAAATTTTCTAAACACTTCAGTATACTTTCATCAAAGAACATACTGATACTTATATGTATACTTATGTGGGCAATATAAGCTTTTTTAGGTCTCTTATTTAAGGGAAGAGGCGAATAGTTTATCAATTAAAATCACATCCATTTGAAGATACTTATATATAATTTTACTACAGGTAAAAGTGTTCGACTTTATAATGGTTGTTATTACTGATATGTAATCCCACACGTAGAATGAATTTTAAAGTTTTTAAAAAATCCCCCATAGAAATCCTGCTCCAAATCTTCAAAAAAGTTATTTGCAGAGAATTTGATACTCTTGTTCTGATATTTTGTGGCTGTTATACTCTCTACAAGGCAGTGTAACACTTTCAAATAATTCCTACAGTGTTGAATTATTTTGCAGTGGTTGTGTTTTGCATCATTCACAAAAGGTGTGTCTCGCCAAGCAGGAGACATTTACTTTTCCCGCATTGCGGTGAGTTTTATTTTCGACACCTACATACTGCTCTAAATCTCGAAAATTTAGAACATTATGCCTTGCTACTGTATATTTTTTTTCAAATAATGCATCCATTTTCTTTTGCAAGACAGTAAACAAAGAAAAAGAATGACGCACTCGTTCTGAGACAAGAGTCAAATTGATGTGACCCCGATATTTTTAGTGCACTTCATCATCTCCACGAAAACTTATTGTTCCTGCCGACGAAGCATTAAGCATCTTCACATTGCCGGAAAATACTACATACTCTTACCAATTTCTCTTATCCTGATATATAAGAAAACACACACACACACACACACACACACACACACACACACACACACACACACACACACACACACACATATATATATATATATATATATATATATATATATATATATATATATATATATATATATATAGAAAGGTATGGGATTCCAGGAAAACCAAAACGCCCTCCACTGAATCCCTGGTAAAGCTCCTGCAATATACACTCAAACTTAACAACTTTATGCATTACCTGCAAGTCAATGGTACATCCATGGGAACAAAGATGGCGCCCTCCTATGCTAACATTTTCATGGGTGAGTTAGAAAAAAGACTCCTCAGCCAAGCTCCAACCAAACCCATGAGCTGGCTCCGTTTTATTGATGATATTGAAATGAAATGGACAGCAGGTAGAGAAAAACTGGATGAATTTATTAATTTTGCCAACAACTTTCATCCCTCCATAAAGTTCACTGCCGATATCTCAGAAACCACCAATGTCTTCCTGGACACCCGATCCACTCTTTGCAACGGAAACATCAATTTTGACTTGTTCACCAAACCTACAGATGCACACCTCTACCTTAGACAGGTGTTATATAGTAGCTTTCCTCCATAGTAGTTTTCCCCCCGGAAAAATGGCTATGTAGTAGTTTTTCCCCCATGGCGGAAAAACTACTATATAGTAGTCTTTCCCCCATAGTAGTTTTTCCCCCTTACGTAACGGTTTGGAAATTATACACGTTCGTTCTGTATTAGTCAGATAACATTTGAAATACAAATGTACGATAGTAATAGCCTGTGGATCAAACCGATGGCGTTATGGTTAATGCGCTTCTAAATACTGTTAAGTGTTTTGTTTGTGCGTGTATGTGTGTGTATTTATTTTTTGTTTTATGTATTTATTTACAAGTCTTTCTTTTTATATATTTACCATAGTAAGTTATTTTCTTCTATTATTTCATTGTAAAAATTGTCGTTTACTTGCGCATAGATGTCAATCATGACGTCAGGCTGTGATTCAAGATTCGAACCCAGGCAACTTTTCGTAACACAACATAAGTAAAATATGAATTTATCAATCAAAATGTACCAATGCCAAATATAAGAATTGAACGTGCAATAATTCCTTGAACATTCAATTCCTAAATAAATTAAGACTGATGCATTTTATATATCACAATATCGCTCATCATGTACAGAGTACATGATGAACATGAAAATAACACAGTGAAATTCCACCCAGGTGTCCATGATTTGCAATCTACGACAAGGCATGTCTAGTCGCAGATGTTGTAAATCATGATCACAAGAATGCGATTTCCTTGTCCCTTGCGCAAAGTATGAAAGGTTTCATCTAAAAGTATCTATATGCTAAGTTTCAAAGCTCTACACCCTTTTGTGTAGAAGATATAGTCAAGGTTAAAGTTTTTGAAAAGTAGGTCACACTTCAAGGTCAAGGTCATTAGGTCAAAAGCCATGGTCTCAAATTAAAGATCTTATCACAAGTAATCTATATATGAAGTTCAAAGCCTCTTCTCCTTTTGGTACAAAAGATACAGCCCAAGTTTAAGTTTTTGAAAACGTAGAGCACCAAGGTCAAAGTCACTAGTTAAAAAATCATGGTCCCAAATAAAAGGTCATCACAAGAAAAATATATGTGGAGTTTCAAAGCCTTGTACCTCTTGGTACAAACGATATAGTCAAGGTTTTTGCCACAGGCTAAGAGTCACAGACAGGCCAAAAACTAGATGCCCCCGAATTTCATTCCGGGGGCATAAAAACGAACTTGTTTTTCTTTTTTTTCAATTTGTATATATAGAGATTTCTCGGATTAAATAAAGATATCTCGAAAGAAATTGTAGTATATAAATCTCTGTTCTAAATATATGCATTTGTATTTGGAAAAGAGATTAAAACTGAAGACATTTCTAATTAAGAAAATGAGATATCTCTAAATTAATTGGATATATCTCCGTATAAAAAATTTAGATATCTCTATTTTAATTAGAAATCTATTTATTTTTAACAAGGTAACAAGCTGGATTTACTTACATGTATGTGTGAAAAGAAAATCCGGAATTTCACATTGGGGGGAAAATCCACTATACTACTATATAGCCATTTTTCCGGGGGGAAAATGGCTAGGGGGAAAACCTACTATATAACACCGGACAGTTGTCATCCGCCCCATGTCTTCAAAGGTATTCCTAAAAGTTTGTCCACCAGATTACGACGAATATGCTCTACTGATGACTTGTATAAGACGAAGAGTTCAGGACTCAAACATGAGACTATGCCACAGAGGGTATGATAAGAACTCCGTTGACAAAGCTATCTCCAAAGCCATGTCAACCAGTAGAGCAGATTTGCTGAAATACAAAACTAAGGACACTGTCCCCAGAATACCTTAAGTCATCACCTTCCACCCAGCTTTGCAACGCCTATCTACAATCCTACGCAAGCACCTGCCTACCCTCCACAATTCCAAACGTATGGCGAAGGCCATCCCATCACCTCCTATGGTTGCCTACAGAAAGCCTAAAAGTATTAAAGATCATGTAGTCAGATCAAGGCTTGACAATCCATGACCAATTGGTTCGTTCACAACATGCAATGACAAACGCTGCAAGCTGTGCCCCCACTCAGACACTACATCTACCTTCAAAAGTTCTGTAACCGGTAAGGTGTACAAGATTTTGGATAAACTCTCCTGTAAATCCCAAAATGTGGTTTACCTTATCACATGCAAGGTATGTAAAAGCAGTATGTTGGGGAAACAGAAGATGCTTTGAACATGCGAGTGAACAATCATATGTCGTCCATCAAAACCAAGAAAATGCATCTGCCAGTAGCCAGGCATTTTAACATGGACAACCACTCTTGGGAGGACATAATTGTTGTGGCCATTGACCATAGTGCAATGTGAACAGTAGATGACCGATTGGCGAAAGAGGGCTTTTTGCAACATATGCTTCACACTATAGAACCAAGCGGTCTAAACAAAGTGTCAGATGTCCTTTTGATGAACAAGAAATATTGACACCAGCATCCTATATTATGAGAAAGAGCAGTCTGCGTCTGTTTGTTCCAAACACCGTATCTTTTGTGGAGATGCCCATTTTTGGGTAGGGTTTGGTACGGACAGACGATAGGAATCCGTGTCTTTATACTTGTCATGTAACTCGCCATCCAATATTACCACTTGTCTTGACAGTATTTTTTTTGGATTGGTACTTACTTATTTTATCACTTACTTGTTTTTCACTCCCATTTATTTCTGTTACTTATTTTCTTTGTCCTTCTGTCTATAACTTCTTATCACCTAGTCTAATTACCTCCAGTAGGTCAATGCAAATACGTTTAGGGGGCGCCACTTGACCTGTAAGGAAGCTGTTAGCTTGTGTTTGACTCATTTCCTATTAGATAGCGCATAGAGAAACACGCTTTATATGTAGCCAATTCAAGAAACCAGTATTTATTAGACTAGTGCTTTGTATATATTTTGTATCTTTCTTTTTGTGTTTTTATATTTATGTAAGTGTTTGTATGTGTGTGTCCTGAAGAAGAAGCAGATTGCTTCGAAAATTTGGCAATTTTTTGTTTTAGTATCGTTATCGCTTACCTGTGTTTTTATATTGACCCCTTTTTCTCGAGCGATTTGCATTAACCTTCATTGAGGTTGATCCGATACTTATGAATTGTGAATGTTGTTACAATTTCCTTTTTTGTCATATATATTTCCAGGAAAGAAATAGCGTTTCAGTCTAATTTCACATACCGATGCATTGTCAACATTCTTCCATAAATAATCCAAACTTTCAGATTACCTCAGTCATATGTATCCCGTTATGCTTGAGATCAAGAACACGACAGAGAGCAACACCTCCGCTTGATACATAGACTAACTCTTCTCAATCGGTAGGGATGGTCAGTAAAACATCTTCCTCTTGACAACCCTGACGATTTTATATGTCAAGTCACTACTTTTCCCTTCCTGAGTCGGAACATTCCATTTTAGCCTGCCTATGTGGTTCTTATTTCAGTTATACGATATGCAGGAGCATGCTCCTCCTATGAGCGTTCTGTTCTAAGGAAAATCGACTAAGAAATAAAATAATCACACGGGTCTACGAAATCGAACGCCTGAAGTTGAGGACGTTCTATTCTCAATACAAGGACACACATTAACAGTGTGAACAATCTGATTAAAACCATATCTTTATTCCGCTTCTCTATCTGTTCCATTACATATAAAGATCTAGTGAAACCCCGTAAGGGTTCACATTCTCGTGAACTGAACTCAGCCAATCAGTGGATCGCCTACAAAATCCTAGGAATGAAATTAACATCCACGGCGTTTATGAATAGTGTTTGTTACATATTGCGTCACTATCACGTGCCTAGCCGATTCACTAATTGGCTATGGGAAATAACGGTTTCGGTGACTGAGACATCATCAGAGGTCACCAGAACGTGAACCCTTACGGGGCTTCACCAGATCTTTATACGCAATGGGACAAATAGAGAAGCGGAATAAAGATATGGTTTTAATCAGATTGAAGTGTGAAGTCCTTCTTCCTATATGATATTATGTTACAGAAACATATAGAGTGACGTCCTTTTGCCGTTCTGGCAAATTACCTATATATACAACCAAACACGACAGGTATCTACAGAACATTTGCTATTGGTGTAAGAAAAGACGCTCACTCCTTTCGGATACTGCAGGTGTTTTTGCTGAAAGTAGCACCACCAAATTTACAGTGTTTGTCAGGTCTCTGATTATTGGACAACCAGTGATACTCTATCAAATTTATACTTACTATTGTTTATACGCCTTTGCAAAATTGTTTCTCCAGTATTGTGTCGGTAATTGCATGCTCATATAATAGTCCAACGGATCACTTGACATAGGGATCATTAACGTACAAAGATAAACCGTGGCGTTGGGTTTATGCTGTCTTATTGAAAAACAAATATTTAGGCAGAAAGGGACAAACCACCTTTGAGAATCCGAGTAGTCGAAATGTGCATATGGTGTAATAAATTAATGCAAGTATATATATATATATATATATATATATATATATATATATATATATATATATATATATATATATATATATATATATATATATATATTCACATCGAGTGATGTTATTTTACCGTCATAAGTCGGCATTGTTACTGTTGTGTTATGGATATTTTTGTCATTTCCTCTTTTTTCCACTCTTTTATGGTTGGGTTCTCTTGTCTCCAAGTTTGTTTAAGGAAAAAGCGAAGAAATACCGAAAGGTAAACCCTATTTCATATTCGATGGAATAAAGGAGACAATATCGTGTTTAGTGTCATATTCGGATAAATGCGAACCCCAATAAAATCGAGGTGAGATCAGGTGTCCGGGAGGAGAAAGCGCCCCTTGGTTGCATGCAACACCCGTCGCAAAAGTCAACCTTTGAGCATACAACAACCTTTCAAGTCGAGAAGGTAAATACATAAATATACACGCATGAACATACGAAGGAGAAAGGAACACGAAGTCAAATTTTCCCATTCAAGGCAAGAAATGCTGTCTGCCTGAAATTCCGGTGTCGGAAACTCAGGTGAACAAATGTCTGTATATACATGTATATACGTATTATGTCAAATCAAGTATAGTCAAAAAGTTAAAATGGTTATTTCGTATGGTCAGGTCCCAAAATATCGGTTAACATTCTTTAAAGAGCAATCTGAAATTGCAATAGATCCCTATAACGACCATAGAACTTCTTCAGTGAAAATTTCAAACGTTCCACAATACATCCTTGTGAGAGTAGTTTCGTGGCAAGAAGCGTCGTTCTCAGGACGAACTGTTCGTATTTAAAGTATGCCTTGGCATAACGTATAAGTTGTGAAATGAAGACGCTATATGTGGGAGAGGAAGGTATGTTGCTACTCAGAAAAGTGAAGTTGGTAATAATGAAATTGAAATCGTCACGTTTGTCATAGAGAGAGGTTACTAATGAACCATCGTCACTAATTGATTGGAGTATATCGAGGTATGAAGCAGAAGATGCGCTCTCTGTAGTGCCTTTTATCTCGAGTTCCTTTGGATATATGATGTTGAGGTGATTCTCAAATACAGGGTTGTTAAACGACAAAACATCATCGATGTATTTGTTTGTAAAGCTGAACCGAGATGCTAATTGTTTATCGCATTTAGAGAGCAGAGACTGTATGAATTCTGCTTCGAAAGAGTACAAAAATATGTCGGCCAGAAGAGGTGCGCAATTAGTACCCATAGGAATGCCAACAATCTGTTGGAACACTTTCTCACCAAATATCACAAAAATATTATCTATAAGAAATTCTAACATTTGGATGATCTCTTTTTCTGTATACTTGCTGCTGGAATCAGACTGTTCCTTTACAAAATATGCGTCGTTGTGGCCTAAAACGAGATACTTATACTTGCGAATTCCTTTTTTGTTAAAGAAGGCGTTTTAAATAATTGATGTTATTCTGTTCTTTAGTTTTTGATGAGGCATGGTTGTATAAAGAATCGAAAAGTCAAAAGATTTGATGCTAGTGACATTATTGAAAATAAGAGATTTTAAGCGCTCTAGAAGTTCCTTGGTAAGTTTATTATTATTAAGTCATTAAATTGGTTAGAGAACTAAAGAATTCTTTGATTACCTATTGTAAGATTCTATTTCGCTCGTCTGTATTTTGTCACGTAACATCAGAACTTAAAAAGTGATGAAAAAATTTCGTTCCAAAATCATTTACTTCGATTCAAAGAATTTGAAATTGAAAAATGCTTTCTGTTAAAAATTTAACAATATAAGTGCACTGAACAGAAAATGTTTAGAAGTGAAACAATCGAACTAATTTTGACACATGATTGACGGCAGAGGCTTACACTGGTTATTTTGGGATTCTTGTGCCATAGGTGATAATAAGTGATACAATAAATATAGAACATATATACCTTTTAATTTTGTTGTGCACCATATGCGCATTTCGACAAGTTATGTCTCATCAGTGATGCTCGTGGCCGAATGATTGGAATTCTCAAAATATATAAAAATATGAAGAGCATTGTTGAAGCCAAAATGACCGAAAAGTGAACCAAAAAATCTATCTAAATTATATACAGTAAGAAGATATTTGTTTGTTTTGTCGCGAACCGTTTTTGTATTTGTATTGGCAGTAGCAGGTGGACTGAACCTTAAAGGTACATATGGTCTCCTGTAGCGTCTACTATTGTGATTAAAGTAACATCGTAAATTTGTTTAGTACAGTATCTTTTGATTGTCCATCAGTATTAAATGCAGCTATCGCGAACAAATACGCTACATAACCCACGTTTTCCTTACGAGTTTTATTCATCTCGTTCGACCTCGGAAATATTCATTTGCATAATGTATGCATTGCACGTGGTACAAATTCTCCTTCTCGCATGCTTTACATCATACTTATTCTTTCTTTCTTTTCTTTTCCGAGTCACTTAGTGCAGAAGGCCGATTTTTATTCTTTTTCTCTCTCTTATCAGGTTTGGGGGTCGCTGCAGTTTAATATCTTTTTATAAGTAAAATAAGTTAGGAATATATTTTATTGTCCCTCTGATTTTATAAAATTAGACATTATGTATCTTTAAATCTATGTATTTGTTTGAACATTAAAAATCAAACAAATGGATGCAGTTCTGGTCATATAAAGAAATAATACCATATCTTTACTTCTCATTATCGATTTTACAATCTTACAAACTTGAAATCCCAAGCTTAATATTTCCTTCCTGGATGTCACATACTGGATAACGAAATAGATCTCTACAATAATGCAAGATTTATTACCATTAAATGAGCAAGCAGTTGTCACTTTTGTTTGATGTACGTACTATGCTTTATTATCTATTTTCTTGCGACATAATTGTCGGAGGCCTAGGTGTATTGCAATAAAGATAATACATCTATTTGCTAACAGTATGTTATTGTCTTCGATAATTCATTAATATTATGGCATTTCCTGCTAACAAATTTTGTTTTCATCGCTCAGTTTTGTTTTTTCTTTTTAATTTTTGCTTTTGCTATACGAAGCATACCCTTTATTTTATGTGACAAAGAAATTCGTTGCGGTTGTAATAATCTAAATAGAGTACAATTGTTATTACATTTTACATATTACACTGGGGTTGATAACAGTGCTTATGCACTATTACAGCTGGTTGAGTCATGAAAAATAATTGCCAAAGCCTGGGAGGAAACAAAAATACCTTATTTGCTACACATTGTCACAAGAATGTGTTTAGATCTGACTTATTTCTGATTGTTCGTTGGTTACACAATATATAGTTTTACACAATATATATTTAGATATTATGTTGTCTTTCGACATTAATGGTCAATTGAACACCTCACTCTATGACAAACGTGACGATTTCAATTTCGCTATCACAAACTTTCCTTTCATAAGTAGCAACATTCCATCATCGCCCGCATACGGCGTATTCATATCTCAGTTAATACGTTATTCCAGAGCATGTTCAAATTACAATGACTTTGTTCTGAGGGCTAGGCGACTTTCAGTTAAGCTGCTCAACCAGGGTTATATATGTGCTAGACTAGCATCGTCACTGAGGAAGTTCTACGGTCGTTACGAGACTCTTATTACTCCATATGATATCTCGTTATCCAGACTTTTAAATGATATTCTGGACTGAGACCGATTCCGATCACTTTACACAGATTTGACACCTTCTATACTAGAAGGTTACCTACTTCGACTTCTCCATATATAGATACATATGGAATTCACACGATTTGACTCTTTCTACGGGGTATATGTGACGGGTGTTGCTAGCAAGCAGGAGATGCTCACTCTCCCCGGGCACCTGATCTCACTCCATCACAGGGGTTCACATATGCTCTTCAAGTAGACATATTTTGTTATTTTCCATTTGTTTTTCATTTTCACTGATTTTGTATGTCCTATGGTTTCATGATTTTTGGACTTGTGGTTTGGATTTATCCATCATCTTTACATTGTCTCAGTACATTTGTGCCACTTAGTACGTGTCACTGCTAATGGACCAGATGTGACCGAGGGTACCTGTAACCAAATAGCATTACCAGCTACATGCAGCAGAATATACAGATAGTACATCTGCTGCCTTTTTGAGTTTATAATTCTGTTTAATTTTTGGGGTGTTTTGCTGATTTTGTATGCGAAAAGAATTAATGATGATTAACCTCTGAGTTGCTTTTGTCCATTATTGCATTTTACTGTGAGTAAACTTGCCGAGATGTTATTGTTTGTACGTTTTAAATGTTTGTCCATTTTGTAGTGAGTGTGGAAGGTGAATGACGCTAATCAATTTGACCATTGTCACTGCAGTTGTGATAACATACATTAAATTGTGCGGCATAATACAGAAATTATTACCCAAGCAATTTTACAGCCAAATTTTCGGGCTGTTAAAGTATTTTTGTGGACTCTGGCGTCAGTGAGACCAGAGGATTTTTCTTGGTTAGTTCATGTCGCCATTATGACGTTTGGCACCTTATACTTCATAGTTGTCAATTTAATATCTTGACAATGGGTTGAACATAGGCATGCATTAAATTAATTTTTCTACCATCCCTACTTCTACTAAGAAGTTACTTGTTCATAAAGATCACTTTTTAGATTTCAATTTTCTTTATTCTTGTAAAATGTATCAAATTCTTATCTGTATAAAAGTCATTTTAAGTCAATTTAAGTCTAAGGTGAAGTTCATACACATATGGAATTGTAAATAGAAAAATAATATAAATTCATAAAATAAACATAAAGAACAAGAGCAACGCCAACGTAGCATATGCTCACCTGGTTATTTTGTAACATGGGCATAACTCACATGAGCACATTAGAGGTCATCTATTAAACATGATCACCCAGAAACAAAATTTTTCTATTCAAAAATTTGTGTTTAATGATTAAAAGATATGTCACTTGTCTTCATTTAATTTTAGACATCAATATTAATTGACACAAGATTTAAACAAAATAAATATGCCAAAGACAGGTATCCTAATTATAACTAATTATCTTGACCTAGATATCTGTTTACCAAATATCGATTCAATATATCTAGCAGTTCCTGAGACAATGAGAGGAAAGTGCTAATTTTGAGAAATTATCTAAGTCCAAGGGGGACTCTCAAAAATTATTGAACCACAACCAAATTTGAACTTGACCTAAATATCATTTAGGTGTATCAGTATATCAAATATAAATTCAATATCTTTATTGGTTCCATAGATAATGTGCGGAAACTGCTAATTTTAAGAAATTTCCTTAGTCCAAAGGGAATAACTCTGACAAAAATTATTGTACGATAACCAAATTTAAACTTGACCTAGATATTTTTAAGATGTATCTGTATGCAAAATATCAATTCAATATTTTTATCCGTTTCTGAGATTATGAGCGGAAACTACTAATTTTAAGAAATTTTTTAAGTCCAAGGGGGAAAACTATGACAAAAGATATTGAACAATAACCAAGTTTGAATATGACCTAGATATCCTTAAGATCTCTCTGTATACGAAATATCAATTCAATATCTTTATTGGGTTTAGAGATAATGAGCGGAAACTGTAAATGGACCGACCAACCAACAGACGACGGACCGACCGACAGCAGCAAAGCAACATGCCCCTCCTTCTTCGAAGGGGGCTTAATAAGCATATATATGTTCAAATTCTGTAAAACCGTAAAAATAGACTTATTTTTTTTTAAATATCAACTAATCACCAACATTCATAGATATTCAAATATATCATATACAATCATCAGAGCTGTACAAATCACGTTTTAATAAGTTTTGGTATATTATTAGAATTTTTGTAAGATTTAACAAAGGACAAAAACTTATGAGTACCGTCTAATTTCAGATTATGAAAGCCAGTTTATTCTAGGTTACGGAGAAATTATCCATAATCCTTTCTAGTCTTAATTAATAGGACGCAATTATATATTATGATCTTTTTTAGATCAGAAGTTTTCATATGTGAAAAGGTACTTTAAGAAGTGTAACACGAGATGCAAAGCTTGAAAAATCCTTTGTTGCATGATTTTTATGGATGATTGTATACAGCAATAAGAAAACTGATTATTTCTTTCAGACAAATTATCGAAAAGGAAACTCGTTTCGGTTTTAATGATGTCATTACCTTTAAGTATATCGTATTAAGTTTTCTTCATGTTCATATTTCAAGAAATGAGGATCTTCATCAAGAATGTATAGTTTTCGTAACTGAGCACCTTGAACAATCGTTTGACAATCGATGTATAAAATTGTTCAACGAAGTTAATAATTTAAAATCACTATATGTTATACGGCTCCATTAATATATAACTTTTCTCCGAATCACGTCGTCGATTTTTTTTATGAAATCTTATCTAACAGATATTTTTAAGATGTTTTTATCTTCAATATAAAACTGGAAACGTCAGTATGAGGGTTAAATGTAATAAATATAGAAAAATATCTACCATTTAATTTTGTGCACCAGATACGCATTTCGACAACTTATGTCTCTTCAGTGATGCTCGTGTTTGGAATTCTCATAATACATAGATATTTGGAGAGCAGTATTGAAACCAAAATTACCGAAAAAGTAAACCAAAGAATCAATCTAAGGACAGAGCTATGCATGAGGGAGATTCTCCTTAGTTGTAAAGGTATTTTCCCATTATATATATATATATATATATATATATATATATATATATATATATATATATATATATATATATATATATATATATATATATATATATATATATGTATTATATATATAATATCAATCTTGACTGTAACGTCATATCATATTATTCAAACAGATTCTCGTAGAAGATTTTTTTCTCTAAAATCACGTCTTCATTAAGAAAAAAAGTAGAGGGTGTCTCCTGGCTTGCCTTCAGATTTCATTTCAAAAGCACATACACGAAATCGGTATCTCGGTATACAGCTAAAACCTAGAACTTTGTGTGCACATCCTCTTGAAAAAAAGGTTATTCCTATAGTAAGACGTACGTGTGCATATTCGTTGCCAATTACACTAATCTGAATGTAAAAGGTCGAGCAGTACAAAAACATAATAAGTATAAAAGGGGAGCTCGTTTGAAATGCAGTTAAATCAAAATGTACAAAAAAGGAGAGATATGGAATTAACAAAGAACTTTTTAATCGTATAAGAAGTTCCAAAACAAATATGAAGTTGGTACGTTCCCTTCACTAAAACACAGGAAGATACATCTGACGAAGGACTAATTATTACACTGTAAGTTTTACTTTAATCAGTTTATTGACATTAATAAGAAGCAGAACTGGTAATTTCACAATTAGTATTATAAGACACCCCCTCCTTTTCATTTTCATTTTAATGGTCTATTCCTATAGAAAAAGATAATCATGGAAATTAATGAGTAAGCCCTTAATATTATGTCATTTGAAACCGGGTAGATCTCCGAACTCTAATAACACACTATTACTATGTTTTGCACTAGTTCATTTAACTGCATTTAAGATTTTTTACGCGAAAAGTGTGATGATATGGAATAGATTTTTATCCATATCCATTATTTCAGCTATTCAGAAGCTAACAGGAGTTATATTACAGTTTTGGAATTCCATTTAAGGGATGATCGCAAAATACAGACCTTTGATATAGTTATCTACAATAATTGCGTCTTATTTGAGATACGAAGTTAGAATCAAGGAAAAAAGAAAAGTTACTGACTCAGCCGTATGGCAGAAGTCACCACGGAATTATACAGTATATAATGTAACGATAAAAACACATAAGGACATCACAAAATATTCTATTATATTGCAGTTACGATACGGACTTAGGAGGATCATTTGATATGACAATAATCAATCAATTGGTGTGGTTAACTGGTTTACGGGCCCACCCTCCCATTCACCGCATCAGAAGAATAATCAAAGGACAAACATTTTAAAATATAGATATTACTCCATATAGAGATCAAGGGTCAACAAGTGTCTCACGTATGACAATGCAGAAAAACAAATAGTATCAAAAATATATAAAACATTAAAATGAGGTAACAGCGTTCTGCCGATCTGGAAGCGAGCTCAGGCCCTTGATCTGTAGGAATCCAGACTAATAGTCAGAGGGGACAATGTTCAGGACCATGTTTCCTCTGAGCAAAGTTTCAACAAGCCCCGTCATTTAAATCCCCACGGCCCTGATAGTAAGCGTGCAACGGTCAAATAAAATGTGCATAAGATTGTAGAGGGGCCCCAAACCAATATAATTTCCTGGGTTTTAAAGAGAGACATGGTCCTGAACCTCGTCCCCTCTGACTGTTAGTCGGGACTCCTACAGATCAAGGGTCTTAGCTCGCTTTCAGACTGGCAGAGCACGGTTTATCATGTTGATGTCGCATATATGTTTATACCATTATGTGTTTTACAATACCTTACGTGTTTATATTTTTATGACTTTTCAATATGCGATACCTGTTGACCCTTGTTCTTTACATGGAGGATTATTTATAAATTTTTAAATGTACGTCCTTTGATTGTTCTGCTGTCACGGTGAGTGGGAAGGTGGGCCCGTAAACCGGTTAACCACACTATTTGTTTGGCTTTTGTCAAATTAAATGACCGTCCTAAGTCGGTATCGTAAAACTACAATCAAATATTTTTGTAATGTGTTATATGTTCTAGTATATTATTTATATTCATGTATTGTATAGCTCCACGGTGACTTCTACCACATAACTGAGCCAGTTATTCCTCTTTTTTCTTTTTTAAAGCTACATAATTCTAGAAAGCAACATCAATAATAATAATAATAATAATAATAATCATGATGATGATGATGATGATGAATAAATAATGAGTGAATAAAAATAATGATAAGAATAATGAACATTAATGATAAAACATAAAGCTTTCGATTTCGTACTGTTGATCTACCTATTTCACAAATTATATCGATATCTTAAAGTACGTGGACAGAAGCAAGTTTAATGAATTTTCTTTTTATGTAGGTTATAACGCTAGCAGATGGAATCCAATGCATACATTGCACTACACAATGAATTTTTAAACAGTGACTTTCAAACAAATACTATGAAAGATGTTAAATGACTGCATGACATGCCAATTTCTATTGTCATTTAATTATTACATTGATATTACCATGCCTTTCTGTCAATACACATCATTTAAATCACTCAACATATGACAGGAACCTCTTCAGCCTTACTTCTACTCCATTCTGAATGCGTCATCCGCTCCTATCTCGTAAAGTAATCTATGCTTTTACCATCCTTATCAAACTTTCAATTCCATGGTAAAATTTCAATATAGATGACATTATTTGAAATGATAGCAATTCCTTTTGGGAAATGAGTTCATCCATCAAGTTCCGCTATGACATACTGATTTTGAAATCCATCTAAAGCTAAAATTGGCAAATTTATTGGGCATATTACAGCTGTTTTAGCTACAGGCCATTTTACCTCAATGTTACCAGAGAAATTGGAACCGCTTGAAAAGATTAGAAATTCTCTACAACACAGTGTTGTCTTGTACCAATTTGGATTTTGTTTCCTCAAAAAGCAATTTGTTGTGTTAATGTTTCAAAATTGTCAGGAAATTGCTACAGCTTACATGTGACATAATTTGATTTTCTGTTTAATTTTCCAAAAATGATAAATAACTATTGGATATCAAACAAGCAATGAAAATGAATGTGTGATACGACTGCATTTAAAGCATTCTATACGAAATATGACCGTAGGAACAGATTTTTCAATATTAGTTTGTTGCATAACATTCGAATTTCAACCAAAAAAGGAAAAGCTTCTGTAGAGATGGTTTATGACCGAAAATATGGCGGTCATAAATATTCCTACCGCAAACATATTTGTTAAAGTGTCGTGAAACGACCAAAAACCATCTTATATGAGATAAAACCATATGATATATAAATAGCAGAGAAGTTAGTAAAATGTTACTTCCTGTACTGCTAGTTTCTATTTATCGCATGTTTTAGTTTTATCACTTGTTCTTAATAAATGTCTGTTGTTCTGAACTGTTGTTTGGTGTAACCTCAGAGTTGGTAAAAAAAAATCAGAGAAAATCTTTGGTATCATTTAATGCTTTAAATGTTTTGTTCGATGTCAGTACTTCTTCATGGGAACAGGTAAACAGTATCCTCATACAACTACTCAACTTTGATGGAATATTGGAAACGTCCTACTTTTTGTGACCGGATATCGGATGTAATGGAATAGTATTTATCATCCTTTATTCATAGAGCAATTCAGACAATGTTTGTAGATTATAATCGCTCAATTTAGAAAATGAATCTCCAAAGAAATGTCACATATACAGTGTGTTTTCATTTTTATTGAGCATGTTGCTTTTTCTTATTTCCGATAACCGGTATAGAAAATGGAAGTTTTGATAATTGCTTTAAGCAATTCAATTATATGCAGAGGAGGTATTTATTGATTTATACTAGGGTGATAAGTTTATCAATTATCAAACATCAAATATGTAATGGGTTGTATAGTGTATTCCAAACATTTATTAGACATATAATCACAAAGACACAAGGATGAGTTTAGATGTATCAGAAAATTATACAGTCACTGATCTCTGATCTCGCTATATATTATCAATATGTTATCATCTGGAAAGCACTTATAGCTTTACTTAAATTGTGTGGGAAACGAAATATAGGAGGTACTTGCATAAAAAATTTTGACACGTTCTCCGAACCATCCAGAATTGTGAGACTTAATTTTAATAACTTTTAAAGATAATTTGTAAAATATTTCCTGCTTTTGACATCGTGGTGTGGCTAGTCAAACTGGTGATTATTACTTCTCTGTCCTGAGCGCCATAGTCCATATTAACCATACTTCTTAGCTTTCAATGCAACTATAACAAAACCAGGCATTTTTTTTAACTTTTATTCACTATAAAAAAGTGCATATTGTGTAATCAATCGTTTAATATTATAATACACTCTATACCTCAATATCCTGTTGAAGAAATCATTTAAGGAAAGGTTGATCCTGTACCGAGCTATTGTTGATTCGTATTGTTAATACAGTGGTTACTCACTGGGATTTATGAGACTGGAATGACTTGGTCGTATAAGATCGTGTTTGGTCGACCTGAAATGTAAATTGGAACGTATTTGATGTTGCGTGGGAGGGATCGGAATGGCTACATTGGTATTAAATGTCAATAAAGTTGTAACCCTTGACCACATAAATGGAACAGTAATCTATCGTTCGTTCATTGTCTCACGACTCATTGGAGAAGGAGGACTGAACTACTGCCTCAATACTTGCAATAGTGGACAAGTTTATCATTCCGAGATATGTTTCCCTCATATTTGTCTGTCTGTCTGATAAATTAAACAACCAACAAATTGTTTATCTATGTCAAAGTTACAGCCATTATGTAGAATTAAACAGAAATAAAAACAAGTTAAATGTAAATAATACAACCTATCGTTACTTTAATTATATAGATGACAATTTATATTCATGCGCCGTGTATTTCTTTCATTTACTAAACGTTAATCGTTGATATATACCTAATATATGATTATGTCTTCAGTTTGTTGTCCTTATGTCCTCATGATTACAATGTAATCGAAATGTTTAGACGTGATATATGTTTTTTTTTTCGCGTTTGTATTACCGGTGTTTTTTTTTACCTGTCCTCTATTGCGAGAAGCATCCGCTCTGTCCATTGCTTTAAAAAGTTTCATTACTCAAGTCGTTTGCACGATTTCACCAATAAATCAAAAAATGTTCTATTTTATAAGAATTGAGGGTTTCAGATATAAGGCATTGAGATCAATATATACGGAGAGATGTAAAATGGCTTTATGTGAAAGTTATGTTTCATCACTGAGTGTGTACAATTAAGTGGCATGTGGGTTTGCAAATAAAGGACTATTGCCCACCTCCAACAAATGTAGAATCTGAAGTTATAGAACACAGCGGAAATTACTTTCCCGTGTGCAACAAAATCATATCAACGAAAAAGTACAAGACTAATAAAATTTGTCATATAGATACGCTCTTATTGTAATATATGTGTGAATGAACAGGTTCTATAATTTGCAAAATAAAAGATAAAAGTTGGTTTTACAATTATTGTAATAGCTGTACAGGAGAATTAATGACTTGTTTAATTTGTTTGTATTTCCCCTGGCTTATAGTAATTGGATGGAAATATGATGCGTGGGTTTCCTTGCAATTTTTTGTTCATTTCTATGTAATTTCAAAATGGCAATGCAACGATAATAAAGTACGAATCTGTGGAATTTTAGTTGTAATAAGGCACCATGTGTCATTTCTGCGATTAGTTCTATTTATCAATTTTTCGGAAAAATCTAATATCAACAAGATTTGAAGTATGTTAGAAAACATAATATGACAATTTTGTATATGATAAGTTTCAGATGTGTGAAAAAAAAAACGCCGAGAACATGCAGATATTTAAAGGAAAAGTAAATGATATGACATCCAAAAATACTCGATTGTAATGCGGTTGAAATGGTAATTGTCACTCAATTGTTGAGATTAAACGGTTTACGGACCCACCTTTCCACTCACCACAAAAGCAGTACAAAACCAAAAAGTCTGTAAATAATCCCCAATAAAGAAACAAGGGTCAACAGGATAAAGATACATTTTAGGAAATATTTGATTCATATACGATATTGGAGACAAATGTTTGTTATTTTGGTTGGTTTCTCCTATTTGAATGATATTATTTTTTCCCTTCTGTTTAACTGATGAAAGCGGAAACAAGAGACATCTGAGCAAGCTGTATGACACAAATCACCAAGGACATGCACATAAAAAATAAATGAAGTTCTGATTCCTGAATCATGCATATATGGACCATATTATAAATTCAAATTAAATTGTAATAGTCTTTTTTGCTCTGAAGTCTCTTTCTACTTTCATATCAAGAGTTAGTTCAGGGCTGAGGTTAAGAAGATTTAGCCAAGAAAATATATACCTAAGCATGTTTCATTTCTACCAGGTAAATAATAAAGACATTAAGCATTTCACGCACCGTAACATACACTTCCACCTTTACAGTCCAACACGTTCACATTACGTTTTCCTCATAGTGTTTCTGTAATACATCTCAAACATGAATTTTATTGCAATCGTACCTTGTGTTAAATGTGCATTCAAAGCTTAACCAGCCGTATCAACACGTCATTTTACGTACGTTTTCTGAAGGTGGACACTACAAAGGTTTTATTTAACGAACGTTTTCTGAAAATGAATATGAAATGCTACGTTGTACAAGAGTGTTAGATTTGTTCTAAATGGGAAATTAACATATTTACGTAACTTGTATAAAGGTGTATTAGTACTGAATATCACTGTATCGTGTAGCGTGCACAAAATGGAAATGCACAACATCTCCTTTACTAAAGAATGGAACGAAGAATTTGCATACAAATTACTGCCAAACACAGTCATTCACACGGTAATTGGAATCGTGGGAGTTATTGGAAACATACTTGTGTTATTCATATATCGTCACAAACTTCGTAAACATCTAGAGGCACGATATTTCATTCCGATTCTGGCTGTGTTTGATCTCTTGACGTCCGTTGTGTCATGTGTGTATTTCATTCTCGACAACATGTATTTTATTTTATTCCCATGGGACCACTCGTGTAAGGCATTAGTATTTCTTACAGGAGTAACAATGATGACAGCTGTTTCATTTTTACTGGCCATTGCCGTGCAGCGTTATATCAAAATATGTCGTCCTTTGGGAAAACAAATGAATCATTTTTGGAAAAGGTTTAGCATAGTTTGCATTTTAGTTGTAAATTTGATGTACAATATACCGATCATTTTCATATCTGGGACAGCAGAAATTGAAATGGTGCATCTTGATAAAAACGTGACTGTTGTATCATGTTTGACAGGATCGGGTGCGTATCCGAATTTTCAAAAGATATATTATAGCATATTGTCATTTGTTGTCGTTGGCAATATCATAGTGACGGCAGCTTTGTATACACCAATCGCGATCGTCGTATGTAAACAGGTATCGAATAGAACCCAACGTTACAGGGATAACGGATCAACAAAATCGACTGAAAATTCAACATCGTCATCAACGAACAAACATACTTCGATGCGAGCTGCTGCTTCCGACTTTCCTCTGAATGAAAAAGGTATCACCGACAAACCACTATCAAATAAGGAGAATCCTACAGAAAATACATCAAATTTTTCAAGAGAATCTTCTTTAAGTGTAATTTCACAAAGTTCATCCTACAGTGTAAAAGACACTATGCCCAAAACCAAAATGAAAAAGACAAAAAGTGTAAACTTTAACGCCATGTTTCTGACGTTAGTTGTTGTGTATGTTGTGTCCTATATCCCGACATGTATAATGATATTGGTAACAAAGACAGAGGAGAATTTCTGGTTCAATTTGCCCCAAGGACAACTTCTTTTCTATAACAGTATGTCTAGGATGTACATCTTGAATCATGTTGCTAATCCATTCATATTTGGTTATTTCGACTTGAAATTCCGCGAGCACTTAAGAAACATTATTTGTAAGCGTTAGTGTTGAATACAAGGCGCAATTAAAAAATATGAATTGACAAACTAATGGCGTTTATAAGAAATATCTGAAATCTAGCACATTAGACTTGTATTTATTGAGGCATTGAGATAAATAATCATGTTATTTTAGTTATCTAGTTTGTGGTCATAAATAATGTCATTGATTTCAGACATGGATATAAATTTGATGACATAAACTTAATGTAAATTACCCATACCATCTCAATTTTGAATTTCTATCAAAACGGATTTTTTTCTGTTAGAAAAAAATGAATATTTGAAGGGAAAAAAAGTTAATTATTTTCTCATCACTTTATTGAAGAAGTTGATCGAAAGAAAATGATGAAAATTCACTAAACCACTCACAGTAAACTGATCAGAGGCGAGATTTGTTACCGGGAGGTGTAAGCATTCCTTGCTGACGAGCCACAACTGCCAGGTTTCATGCAAAATCTGCAGAATAATTTCATCACTTCATGCTTGAAATGAAGGTGTTTACTGTTGAATAAGTATTACATAACCGAGGCGAACTCAATGTAATATATTAAACCATTTAAATATGATAATGTGTATCCTTGGGTTGAGGGCTTCATAATTTTGAACTACTGGTTTGTTTTTATTCATCGTTTCTTTATTTGAACACTTTAACAAAGAATAAGCATTTGAAAGAAGAAGAAAGAGGCCGACGTCCATAAAGGATGTAATAATGTGAAGGTGACCTACAGAACAGTTATTCCTCGTAGTTTGGTTAGATGACACACGATGTTTAGCCAAATTGTAGTTAATAGATTAAGAACTGCATGTACGGTCATAAAAACCCCCTTGTACAGTCGCCATATTTATGTTCCAATATTGAGTCGACGTGCACACATATTTCGCGTTGAATGTCATCCTCCTATTGCTTTCATTCCAAAAACCGGGTGACATTTAAAATTGTCAACCAGGAGGGGAACTAATTAGATTGTAGGTATTTGATATGAGGTATAATACAACAATTGTTACATACACACAATATCAGAATAGGGGTATAAAAACACTGAATTCTAAGTGATGAATTAAATTTCGAGAAAGCAAACAGAATTTGAAATTAGAAATTACATGTCTATGTGAATTTAGTTTTCACAAAAAGGTATTGCGGTTGGTATTCATGAACCAATGAAACTAAGGAACAAGACAAAATGTCCGAACAATGTAAGAGTTAAGCGCTTGGCTTGCAGTGCCGACGATCCGGGTTCGATTTCCGGGTTGCGCCACTGTGTTTAAGAGGTTGGTAACCTCCTGCTTCTATGTTGCGATATAACTGAAATATTGTTGAAAGCGACGTAAAACACCAGTCAACCAACCAACAATGTAAGAACTTTAATTAATTAATGAGAAAAAAAAAAATAAAACCCAACCAGATGACACATATATAGTTCAACATTAACATTGGACTCAAGAAATTCACGATTAAGAAATAATGATAATGAAAATAGTAAAATAAAATAAATAAAGCAGTAGGACTTACTATCTCATAAGTTTTGTAAAAGTACCGAACTTACAAAAACATTTTAGCAGAAATTAATGAAAAAAATGTAATTATGAAAGTATGTGAGAATTCGTTGATGAAAGTGAGTCAAACGACGTGATATGAAATCGTGAGAAATACAGATGATTCAACTTTTTGTGTTCTTAAATGAAACTTGTTTTTAAACTTATTCAGAATATACATAGATTTCATGTGTTGATTCTGCACTTTTAAATCTACATACATATAAGTATATCGCGTATCAGACACAGTCCTTTCAATGCTTTCTCATTTCACTACAAAATGCATTTACGATGCCTTACTAACAATATTTATAAACATTATTTTGTCAGCATAGAATTCTAATGGATTTGGTATCATCTGTATCGAAGTAAATTCTCGTCTCACTCTCAGCATAAACACAGACATGGGAAATGTCGTTATCAGTATGGCATTTATATTTATTAGCATAAAAGGATTTTACTCACTACAAGAGTAAACGAAAATCTTATGCTAACCACAATGAATGATAAAATTGTATACCTTTTTAATGAAAATGGTTTGAATGAACTACCTTCCCAGTGCTATATATCGCCGTAGTATACAAGGAAAGTATAACCAGGATTTTGAATATATTCCTTGTATTTTTAATTCCGTGTCGGTTTTTGCCATATTTAGTTTAGTTTTGATGTCGTAGCGACAGTAGTAGCTGCTCACTGTCAACCTTAAAGTAATATTATCTGGGTATGCAGCATTTCCATTTGAGAGCCACTTTCTATATTAACTCTGCATCCCTTTAAATAAAATATTGTAAATATTTGGGGTTTTGTACTATTTAAGCATTCATGGTAGGACAAGCCAAATTGAATCACTGATTTTCAGGGGTCCCTAATTGTCCATTGTGGTACATTTCTTGTGGGTGTCAAACCCACATCATACTAGGTTTTGCGGTTTCTTTCATTCTTGGTTTTTCCACTTGCGTCTGTAGGTAGCTGCAGGAAGATGGCAGATGCAAAATATATTTAAAAAGGATCATACAATGCAGACATTCATTTACAATGATCAATCATGATGACCTCCTTGATAACTAAAACCAATTTATTTGTAAGTTTTATCAAGTATCGTAAACCCTTTCAATATAGTTTGTTCACTCTTGTTTTATTATCATTATCAAGTTGGCCAATGTTATAACGGTTTATATAAACATACAACTAACGGTTTTCCCATTACTATCGAGCTGAGATAAGTGAACGAAATTTGTGTTAAGAGTAGAAGTATGCGAGTTTACCTCCATGCTAGTTTTCACTTTAGTCTAGGTAGAAAAGAAGAACATAATGTAAATAAAATACATAAAACAGCATAAGTCGAGGATCTAGAAAATTTATGGAATTAAATCCCATTCTTCTGGTATGAATGCAAGTCTTAAGAACGAATTATATCTCAAACTTAAGTCTCCCTGGTATAATATACAGTATTTGATACATATTTATATTTAAAGGCACAGATAAGAATTCATATTCAGATACTTCGTTAGTTGTAGTATTGAATGTTGTTTTATATCTTATTCTATATATATTTTTTTCTACATTAATGGTTCCTGACGTAATTGTGTACACAGTTTTATGCTCGAAGTACTTTATTATTTGTGGTCAATTAAAGCGTTTGCATGCACAGTAGATTGTATATGGTGGTTTCATCGTCAGGACATCGCATTACATCAATACAACTTGATCAGAGTCACTAGTGTTGTTCCCGAGATACTCAAGAGCACTGCAACCAAACAGATATATCATGGTCAGTTTCTGTTGATTGATATGTTGATTTCAAGGACAATATCGATATAAAGAAATCTTACATTTGTTGAAATGTCTGAATTTTAGTATCAGTACTCACTATTCCATTTATTCCTTTTACCTTTGCTGAAGTTTGGGTCTACAAATTCACCTTACAGGGTTATAATTTTATAGGCATTAATGTTACTGATGAGGATTTTGCACCAGAACTATTTATGGTCCATATTGTAAATTCTATCTGAATTTTATGGTACATTGTACTTATGGTAGCTTCATCACATTGCATTAAATAGAAAGATTCGTCAAATTACTACAACTAGTTAATTACAGTATTGACGTCATTATTTTAATTCATCCCTTAGAATCAACTGAGGCTGATAATACGAGTTGTCCCCCCCCCCCCCCGTTATATACATACATCCATACATATACGTGTTTTAAATTGTTGACAACGAAGAACAAAATAAGATTCGGATATTTAGATACAAATTACGGCATATCAGGGTGTGAACGATTTCTTTGTTGAAATACTTTAACCAAGTTTTATGACTCTGATTTCCATATGAATGGGTCTTTATACCTTTAAAGTGATATTTTATGATAAATATCGCGGAGAAAACATTTCAATTGGTGGTGCCTTGATACATTTCTGAAACCAGGATATACCTTTTTTCTATGTCCGCGTCTAAACGTAGATATCAGAAACGTGCATCTTCACTTTGAAATCTTTAAGACAAGTGGTAAAGTATTGACATTTGCCCAGTACAGGATTTGAACCAGGATATACCTGGGATTTAAATTTCATGTTGGCATTGAAGTGATGTACGTGAACATGTTTATTATGATGCGTGGCAATAAATATGGGAAGTATGCATCCTGAATAAACATTGGGCAATGAAACATGATATCTGTAAAGGGTAATAGACGTTCTTTTATTGCCAATGGCTTTGTTTTGTTATTGATGATATAAAGGATACGTGCAGGTCTAGAATAGTATATCAGTGGCGAATTCAGAACGAGGGCGACCTGGACTGCTTATCCTCAATATCGACTGATTTGGGCAGAGGTGTTAGCATTTTATTTCTTGCATTTTTCATATAAGTTTTACACACACACACACACACACACACACACACACACACACACACACACACACACACACACCTATACATACATATATACATATATATATATATATATATATATATATATATATATATATATATATATATATATATATATATATATATATATATATATATATATATATATATATATATATACCAATTGCAAGTCTTTTTATTTCTCTTAGGTTCTTTGTTCTTTATAGTACATAAAAACCAAATATACATAGTGCAGTAACTGTTTTAGCATTTTCTTTTTTTTTTTTTTTCTTCGTTTTAGCCATTATAGTGAATATGTACACAATATCTCAGATTCAACATTGATTGTACTGGATGGATCAAATATCGCTTTAACATATAGGTCAAAATTATGCTACATGTATCTGGAGGGTGCTGCCACCTGTATGTGAAGTATGCTTGATGTGGCATTAAATCGGACACAAACCAACCAATACAAAGTATATAAGTACCCGATCCTCCACTTCTTCACTCGCACCTGAGCAGTTTACAAAGGGGGAAACTGTGTGTTAAATATTGATTACAGGTACGCTCATTTAGCATGCTGTTACGCGTTAAGACATCAAACCTTCTATATTTTTATGAACTTACCTTCTGTTTGGGATTTATTACAAACTATATCATGAAATAGCCATGAGAAAGCATTTACTATGGCTGGTGAAATAGCTATCGCTTGATACCGGCTTTTTGCCTGTCATATGTGACTTCACCGCACAAGTTGTGATTTATTCTCACTGCCATGACTTTATCCGGTAAGTGCAAAAATATCTTATTTGATTTATATAAGGGATAATACATGGCTTTTACTGTCCTTATTGTAATTTTTCTTGAATGATCAACGGTTTTCATATTAAGTCGTTTGATATGAATTCATTATATAATGTAATACATTCAAATTGCATATATGTATGTATGTATGTATGTATGTATGTATGTATGTATGTGTGTGTGTTAAAGATAACCCTTTTGAGGAGGGTAACAACCCCCCCCAAAAACAAAACAAAAGAACAACACAACAATAACAACAACAATAACGACAAAAAAACTTTGTGTTATGGAAAGTAACTATGTCCAATTGTCGTTATATCATATCAGATGCACTTTCGTATGAATATGTTACTTTTAATCGACTGAAATTTTCAAAATCATCTCTTTTTCTAATAACTGTTTGTTCAAAGTAAGACTTGAATGGTAATGTATTGCACTAGGGATAATATAGAATTGAAAATTATCTAAACCATTTTAGAGATATAACTAAGGTCATAATTACGTGGAAGTTGGTCACATGATGATATCCTCCATTAAAGTGCATATCTCTATATTGTACTTTCATAATCATTCTGTAAGCTTGATAAAACGATTATTTTCCGATATCAATATTACGAGAAGATGTTTCAAACTGCATGCAGTGCATTATTTATTTGCCGTTAGAGGAAGTTAAAATCTCCACCAGAACTCGTTATCAGTAGAGCGTGACTAATTGCTGCAGGCAATGCAAATCATATCTCATGTCAGCGTTGCGCAATAGGACTTTTGGATTTAATGCGGCAGGTTAAGCTTTAATCCACAATTCTCTTTCAAATTAAGGACAAAAACAATGGCAACCTCGCATAAAACTGTCATTTTGTAATTTATGTATTCACCCTCGGAGTAAATTACAAAATCAGGACTTGCCGATACACGTGTCACTTATTTTTAGGGTAATGATTTCTTCTTAATCAGATTTGCTTAATAAATACCCTTGTGACGGTTACCTTGAGCAAACCTGACCTTCAAGATTTCCTTGTGCATACACTTTACTTAGTTAACAAGAGCTGTGAAGCTATTAAATCGTTATTGAGACTTTCGGTCTCCAGAACTATTGGGCGCCATCTTCCTCTGGCCATCAAAACTAAGTGAACCATGCTCGAAGTTTCTGTTTTATGTGGCATAGACATTTTTTAAAGTGTCCTCAGACAGAACGAAAGACAGACAGTGCACTACCATAATATATTTCGTCTGAAGACAGTCACATAAAAAGCAGGTAATTTTTTAAGGCACGATACTCTCCCTTTTGCCGTATCATGACCCTCAATTAATTACAAATTATGGAATCCTTATATATCCGGCGATATGAGGCTTTATATATAATCACTGAGAATTAAGCCATTGCAATAAAGATGTTAATGATCAATAAGTATACAGCCTATACATGTAAATAGATATATATCTACTCGATAATATAAACATAAAGACATATAAAGCAGCGATGAATTCAATATATCGACAATTTGTATTGTGTTTCTTAATTACTTTAAGTTCCTAACGACAAAATAATTTCATTGAATGTTCCAATCCTAACAAAATTTTCACCGTTTAACAGCTAAAAAATAGATTAGTTTACAAGAAGCGAATTTAGCAAACTATTTTTGCCCAGTAAACAACTTGTCATGAATCAAGAATGTAAGGCACACCGTTGTTCAGTCGTTTTCAACCAGAAGTAATTTTTCATTGTTAACTTCATGCATGTGATGTATTGTATACATGTATTTGAAAACAAATCAGTTCCAAATCAAAGCTTAAATTTAGATGTTTAATAAGGCTACCCCAATTTAAGTGTAATGTGATACATAAGCAATCGTAATTTACGAACCTGTACTCTACATGTGGACAAATAAACTTCAATAGAAACACTTTCAGTTACCGTATTTGGGTTAGTTATGCAAAATTTTTATCAGTAGATGATATCGTTTGTAAAAAAAAAGCGGTGGTCATAGATCAAAAATATTTCATTGTGTAAGTATGCGTTTTACGTTTTTGTGTTTTGTTTGACTCTTGTTTCATGTCACGCCAAGAGTATTTGACTAATATAGTGAAAGTATCTGCCTGATGCAAGATACTGCACAGGAATACATACACAAAGATCTTTCCCTCCTCCCCATTCTGGGAGCGGCGAGGAATACTTTACTCACGAAGCCGTACCGCGACACAGGACCTCGGTTTTTACCGCCGCCACCTGTTGGACTCGAGCACAGGGTCTCTTGGTCTCGAGACAAACACGTTACTAAGTCGAGTCTGTGATTCAATAAATGCAAACCCTCCCGAGTAAAATGCCATATCAATATGTGCTACTTTCTACATATTACGAAAATTATGCTGTTTGTCGGAGAACGCAAACAATTGTATTGCTCTAAAACCTCGGCAGGGATATTTATTTTTCTATGTCAACTAAATTTTATACAATTCAGTTGCATATGAAACACTTTTCATTCGGCAGGGGCAAAACTTTGTCAATAGAAGGTGGATAGGTTTTTAGATTAAAAAATGTTCTCACAAGTAGATAAATGACGCTCTTTCAACGAGAAAAATGAATAACAGAAAACTGTTTAGGAAGTAGAAGGGTGGGTTTGGTGTTGCGTTTGACATTTGTTTAGATAAAGTTCGGGCTATTAGAATTACACAAATTTGTTATAATGCAAATTTTATGGGATAAAAGTTAAATAACATATGTAACACAGAAACTTAATGAAAAGTATGAAAACCTGTGCTGCATCGCTGTGGTATTCACAACGTACCAAGATTCACGGAACCCTGGAACCGGGATATACGACAAAGTATATGTATCTCGGTAGAGTAAGCGTCTCTTAGATGACTAGCATAAAGCGGTTTATGGGGCAGGTTCTCTCCATACTTTTATCACTTTGAGAGAGAGGCCGCTAAATATGTTTCTCGCACCTGAGATCGACCGTTTCCGTATTTCATCAATTCTGGAAAATTCTATTCGGAACACTTTGTATCCGTCCGCGTGTCGTCTGCTCTGTTTACAAACAAACAATAAGGCGGGTCACGATTTTATTTATTTTTTTTTTGCGTCGGAGAAATAGTACACATTGATTCTAATGAAAAAGGAACAATAATTGATGTTAATAATTGGTTGTTTATCTTATTGCGGCGGACTACCTTTTTACTCAAGTAGTGATTCAGCCACACAATAGGTCAAGGTTGTCAAACGAAATAAACAATGAATAAGCTACACTAACACACTGAGATGTTAGAAAAGTAATCAAACACCGCTTTGAGTTCCAGATAGAAAAAGATCAGTCTCGGATGGGATGATTCATCCCATCTTCGACTGATCTATGCGGAACTCAAACTGGTGCTAGATCCTATTAATCTCCTGGAAACAGTATGTGAAAAAAGGGCAATAAAAGGCAAGCTGCATCTAGCAAGAAATAGGAACAAATAACTAATTATGTCTGATTTAACAGCTTATGAGAGATCTATTCCGCTTTATTCTATGAGGAAGTTCTAATGATATTAACTATACCGTTTCACAGTGTCACGTGATAAGACTATTTTTTTTCCAGTGTCACAGTATCCCTTTTATCTGATGATTTTCTGTTTTCTGTTCACTTTTACGACATTCGAAGCACATTTAATATCTTGATGGCTGGGCAGGTTTGAAATTTACATCTAGATCATCTCACCTGACCATAAAACCTCTTTATTAAAATCAATAGAAGATTTTCGTAACAGATCTATATTTCATGACATTTATAGAGCTGATATTTTAAATCACCTATTAAAAGAGTTGTATATGGGCAATAAAGCACTTTCTGTCGTCGCTGTCGGTATAAAGAATACAAGCCTTGTAAAAAGAGATTTTGGTTAAACTACTTCCCGAAAGCGAGTTCTGAACATTTAAAATATTAATAAATGTTTAGATACATGTGTAGTAAATCAAGGAAAATATAAGATATCTGAAACATGTTACAAAATGTATTTAATAACAATTAACATGTCAGTTATATCGGAACATTTCATAGTCAGACCCGTAGATGTTGTGGAACTAAAAATAGCTGACCCCTACATCGAATTGTCGAAAATTGATTGCTTTCACTCAACCTTCAACACTATGGGTTTTTGGGCTTTTGCCCAACCTCTTTTATGCGACCGGAATGAGATAGATTCGGAGGCATCTAGTTTATGGCCTGTCTGTCCGTCTGAGGCACAAAAAGCCTCTAACGGTCGCCAGAAGTTTTGAACCGTGAGAGACAGACACTTCAATTTTGGCAGGTATACTCATCTAATTAAGCCCTTTCAAAGTGCATCGAGGTCATTGACCTCGTCACCTTGAATGTGACCTTTGATCCACATTTCAAAATTTGCCTTATTTGGACTTTGTTCCCGCCTGGGGCATAGTGTCACAAACATATCTTTTTTATTTTCTTTTCACTGAGTTGCAAAACAACATTCTTGAGGTTCACATACAGTTTGCATCCCCTGGACTCAATAAAAATTTCCTTTGACTCCACCGTCGAATATTTCTCTTAATCGTCAGATATACATTCCATTTAGATATGATGTTTTGTGACTAGCAGCATCGTAAGTGGTCATGTGGCTTCCATAGCGACAAATTGAAAGGATTTAATTGAAATAAGAAACCACATATTGCCTGTCACATCTCACAAAGAAGTAAATTCTGATGAATCAGGGCGAAAGAAAGGCAACCTACCAGAATACATTTGATGGATCGATCTCTAGTTTTGTATTGAGACCATAAAGAGGGAGGGTACCTTGGTAATCGTGGCATCCGTTAAATGGCTGTACATTCTTAACGCCAAGTTTTATACATTATGTATAGATATGAATTTCATGTACGTCATGTTAAGCGGTTAAGATTAACGTGGATTAGAAATGTGGCGCTCTTATACTGGGTTCTAAATATATCGGTGTCATATCTGAAGTGCTGATAAGCCTTACGTTATTTGATTTATCTCCACATGTAAAACCCCGTGAACTTACTGGATGCATTACTCAATATTTTGCAAATCATTGTGAGGTTTGTTTTAAAAATTGGGACCCAATTTTACGCTTTGATATTTTCTCCCTTACTATGCTTTGCACAGAGATATGTAGGTCCGAGTTTACTTTGACGTGTTCTGTAAAACTCTCATCCCATATGGATGTCGTTAAGAGGTGTAGATCCACGTATTTTCCATAAATGCGCTCTTTGATACTTTAAATTCTGAAAATGAAGGCTTAACCTTACTCTGTATATACTATAAGTAATGTCGTTCCCTCATTTGCACAGATATGTCTGTTCGAACACTCTAGAGAAATGGATTTGAGGGTTTTTTATATTTGCATGGACTCAAATACTGCCAATCCTTGCAATATGTGTTAAGCGATGTTGCCCGAGTTTACTCTGTACACACTGTACGAGATATCACTCAATTACATACATACAAAGAAATTTTGGTTCGAACACTCTGTAGAACTTGATCTGAACTATTATTTACTTGCACTTAAATACGGTCAACTCGTGCAATATGTTGCCCTAGTTTATTCTGTTACACATCTATCTTCAACACAGCTTTAAGCTATGATACCCTAGTTGTATTTGACATTTGCGCATATCTATGCAATATTATATGAATAATACATTGAATATTTCATTAACAGCAAAAGCTTCATTTCACTACATTGATGATAGATTAAAGTTTGCAGTAAGCGTTTACACATGGACAATGATGTTGACGAGCAATATTTATACAACTTTATTATTTGAGTAATATTCGTACTTTAACAACCTGTCATTTAAGTGGCGCAATACTCCCACGTGACGTTCCTCCATCACACTTCCTGTCCTGACGTGTTAGAAGCAGTCTGTAAGGCGATGATGTCTTAACACAATTTTTTTGTTTCCAGGAGTGGTTCTCAAAAAGGTATAGGATAAATCTTTTCAATCGAAATGTGAAACTCACCGTAGCTACGCGTCGTGAATCTGAAGCGACCTCTGGAGGGGATGAATGGGAAGGTCCACTGGTAGCATTCACAATAGCCGCTAGGGAATGTCAAAGATCGATAACTCCATTCACCGGAACTTGTGATATTTGATAATAGAATAAAAGTTATGCAGAAGACACATTTGAAAATAACACCCCAATCATATTCACGTTTAAATATCCGCTCAAATAAAAAATACTGGGATTTTAAGGTGGCATCTACAAGAATCAATGATGATGATAGTTGTGTCTTTTTCTAACTTAAATTTTTGTTATTTAAAATGAGCACATGACTATTAGTCATGTGCTCACTTTAAATAACAAAAATTTAAAGTTAGAAAAAGACAGTTGTATGTGTGAATATCAATTTGACATGACAATGATTAAAAACTGTTAAATAGATATAATAATCGGCCGTGCACGTTTGGGGAGGCTTGTCGAAAAAGTATGTTTCCTAATTCTATGGAAAAGAAGAGGTGTTGGAAGATTTTGATGGTAACCTACTACAATAGCGTGTGGAAAAGCTTATATTTAGCTAATTTGAAGTGTGCACAGGAATGCACACGACGATTAAAAAGCTGAAGCGAGAAAATCGATCAGAAAGCGTACAAAATTATCGTTCTTTGTACATACTAATGTAGTTCGTTTCAAAAATAATTGTTTTTAATTGCTTCAACTTTTACAACAGGTAATTCATCTCAGTAAAATATATTATATATAACCATAAATTCTAAATATTCATGCAACGATATAATGTTTCGATACATTGCTTCTTAAAGAAGTATGCGCAGTAATTATTTCTTAAGTACAACTGTAATAAAGACTATACATTCTTTGTGCTGGCTGGAGTCAGGATCATTTCAAAATGGGTCTCATAATTGATGATTGAGTTAATACCCTTTTATCACAAATTTTTAAATATCTTATAAAAGATATTGCAGTCTAATGATGACTATCTTTGAAATCGAGTTTCGGATGCATTTCGGAGTAGGAAAAACATAATAAATAATTTCTATTTCAAATTTTAGTTGTAAATACTACCACCAGTGCATCTCAGTGACTTTCTTCGGGTTATCTACCATTACACCGTTGTACCAAAATTTCAAGGTACACATTTATATAAAACTCTTGTACAAGTAGATGGTACAGAACATACCAATTTGCGATGTTAAATACATCGATATAAATATTTCGAATACACTGCAAGTATTGTTCAAAGTGAAACGTGCTGTGGCCTATTTCATAGAATTATACAATAATTATGTTTTGAAGCGGATCACATATATATATATTTCTCAGATAGTCCGCAATTTTGACTTTGTTTGATTATCAATTGTTCAATTAGATTAATATAGATTTATGTATTTTAAAACAACAAAAAGAATGAACAAATAACATTGATCTTGTTTACCTCACATTTTTTTCCGAAGCCCCGTGTCACAGTATTTGTTGGCAAGTACAAGATCCCTCAGTGTTTCGGGAGGGTTTATAACACAAGACAATAGTATGAAGCAATGCACCGACCAGGTGCCGCCACGATAATAGTGCAGTAATCTTAGAGTGACGTAAAACAATAACACAGCACTGTCAATATGCATATTTTCATGTCGGTTCTATATGTCGGTTTGCGATATTAGATATTTTGCATGCAATTTTATAAAAACACTCGTTTTCTTAAGATAATCATAGCTTTTCTAGAGGGTAAATGATGCAAAAATATAATATATAAAATATGTGTATTATTATTGTGGAGATAAATGTTTATTTACTTGAACGCTGACAGAGTTAGTTTTCTTTGTTTGATATTTGTTCAACATTCAGCGAACGATAACTCTGAATTTATCTTGTGTAAATAGTTTTCTTCACTATTATTTTCAACATATTTTGACCTCTAATGTTAACAGAAAATTGATAAGTAACTAATTAAAATTTAGTACATGTTTTGTGAGTAACATTAAAGTTATAAATAGCATAAAAAAGGAAGCTTTACACATTATTATGGCAAGTTTATCTTGGGTTTCATTTCCCTTCATCACGATGACACAACCTCCTACATTGCAATGGCCTGTTTGTTTATCGTACTTATTAGTTGTAGTGAAAGAATATCAGTCAAACTTGGCCCTTGAAGTTTCATTTGCAGATGCACAGTAAGGGACATAAAACTGACATTCACAATCTTACAGTAATATAATTCTCTATTGATATACACGAAGTCGGTGTGGCTTAGTGGATAAGGTGCTCGGCTCGTGATCGAGGGGTCCCTGGTTCGACTCCCGCCTTGGGCACACCGGTGTTCTGTCTTTCGGATGAGACAGTAAAAACGGAGGTCCCGTGCCACGGTAGGCGTAGCAAGTAAAAAATCCCTCACTGCTACGGGTGGGTCCGTTTCAAAGGTCTAATTTGTATGCAATGCATCAGGCAGATGCCGCCACCATATACGTGAAATAATCGTGGAGTGACGCAAAACAGTAATCAATCAATCAATCAATTGATATGCATGAAGGGAGGTAACTCAATCCATGATCTTGTTTGTTTTGGTTAAACGTCCTTTAAAGTATATGAGCATTTTAGTGATAATGAATAATAATAATTATAATAATAATAATAATGATAACAATAATAATAATTATAGTAACAACAACAACAGCAACAACAATAATAATAATACATGTACAGAAAAATAAATAAATGAATAAAAAAAAAAAAGAAAGAAAAGAAAAGAAAATACGGGATTTTCAATATTCTCTATCTTTTGGGAGTATTAAGGAATCATCATGTCCGTCTGTCTTTCCGTTTAGCTCAGCTATTTCTCTTTTAATGTTCTGCGAAGGGTAATTTCGAGATCCGCATCCGTGCTGCTACATTTATGACATGTATAACATTCTGTATCCGGTTTGATCTAAAAAAGGTACTACCGTAATTAGAAAATATCACGTGATTTCATCACATTGACGTTTAGGTCACCTAAATGTCGTATTGTTCGGTAGTCTCCCGCCAAACGACTTGCGTAACATACATGCATCATATTAATCACTGATGTGAATAGCTGTTGTATTGCCGTGACTTTCATTGTACTCGTATATAATTAAATTATTGTTATGATATATATCATAAAATATGACGGGGTAATAGCGTGCAGTGAGCTTGTTTGAAGAACACGTGATTATTTGATTTTTAATATTCCAGTAAGTAGAGTTTTTAATTAAACACACGAAAAAAAAAAAACCCCAAAACCGAATCGAATATATTATTCAGAGAGGACTGACGTACAGAATGAGAAATGATAGGGACTTTTGTCCCTTTAATGGGGTTGCTCTATTAATCTGCCCCCCTTTTTTTTTACAGTTAAGTAGAATAAAACAGTAGACGCCGTTGCGAAGCATCATACAAATGTTTATCAAAATCCTGAACGATATCAAAATTTCTCATTCAGTCTTGCATCGATCAAAATTTAACAACATAATACATGGACTTTTTAAATAACAATAGCTGTTAGCGGTTCTTATTCATCACTGAATAATTTATTGTCGTATATAAATGGTATTTATTTACATGATAATTGCTTTAACCTGGAACAATTATTCTAATTATTTAAAGATGCAAACATTACCCTTTAATTATATAGCCTACGTGGATGTATCATACCTTTATGCGATATATTTTTTAGTCTTTAGTATAAACATGGGGCAATGTGTATCTCAGAGAGACATGTTAAGCGTCTGTTATCTCTTGGAGGGAAAGTACAATGTATAGACTATCATATCCATAGATAATTTTGGGTCTAGTCATGGCCAATCATGGTGAGTGTACATAAATGTTTATATACATGTTTGTTTCATTTCATGCTTGAGGTACTTTCGATTTCACGGAAAAGTGTTCGTAGGTTGGAAAGGGTGGGGAGGGGGGTGTTGGCGAGATGACAACAATAATGCGATTAATGGAATATCTGACAGATGTTGTAGGAAGTCGTGTGATTGATGGAATTTGCGACTGATGTCGGAAGTAAAGTATTGTCGGATTTATGACTCGTCGGTTGGAGGTTATGTGACTGATACGTGAAGGATATCCGACTTACATCGGAGAGATTGGTATGAGAATAAAACTAAGCAAAACTTCCAGTTAGCTGCTTTTATTATATCAATGTCACCAAACGTTATATAATTACAACTTCACGTTATACTAATACAACGAAATGTTATATCTCTACAACTATACGTTATATCGGTACCATCCAGTATCACACCGATGCAGTTGAATGTAATACCAATGCAACTCGATGTACCATTTACTGCAACCCCGAGTTATATTGACCAAACCCAATGTTAAGCCAATACAGCCAAATGTTATATCAGTAAAACCCGATGTTATGTTTTACAACCCCAACTTTAATCGATACAACTAAATTTCATATCAGTACAACCCACTGTTATATGACAACCCCACATCATATCAATACAACCAAATGTAATATCAATATAACGCAATGCCTTATTAATACAAATCCATGTTATACCAATACAACCCTATGTTATATCACTGCAACCCCCATATTATATCGATACAACTTCACATTATATCAATATAACCAAAAGTTATATCGGTTCAACCGAATATAAAATCTTTACAACCTATATCAATACAAATCAATGTTATGTCAATACTCACGTTATAACCTTGTCACAAAATTTACATCAAAACCACCCATTGTTAAGCCTTGTTGACCACGTGGTATTACAAGAGTTACCTGAAAGCACCTACAGCGTCATATGGCCAGGTCATTGACGTAATAGAGACATGATGTCGGACGCCATTGACTGCATGTAATAACAAACAGATATTGCCAGTCTATATGCCAGTGTAATTACGTCAGACTTTCCTTGATGTCATTGACTTTATGAAACACTGGTATCGTCGTAGACGAAAATTTAGGTTTGGATTCCTCCCATAGAGAGAATCGACGGGAATTTATATAAAAAAAATCGAAACTTTTTGTTACTCACAATTTGCTTTGTCTTTCACTAGTATACACTGTAATGCCTTCATATCAGAAAGTTCGATATAAGTCCCGTAGCCGGCGATTTTTAACATTCTATCACATGAATTGTACGTAATATTCTACTCACAAATTTTCCGTTCATTATAGTTTTCGTCGATTCACTCTAACGGAAGAATTCGGACCCATGTCCAATGCTTGGGTCTGACATTCTCGACTAGTCTCGTCGATACTTTTGCCATTTATATGATGCCAAAATTAAGTACTTTATATTCATGCTATTGACATTGTTATAATGTCGTGTCTTTGATGTTTTGTCAAACTGATGTTTTCAGAATTAATGTCAATGAAGTGACAGTGGTTGAGTAATATTGTCGGTATTTATATCATTAGCGTTATAGAGGTTGACATTGTCGGTATCTATATCATTAACGTTATAGAGGTTGACATTGTCGGTATCTATATCATTAACGTTATAAAAGTTGACATTGTCGGTATTTCTATCAATGACGTTATAGAGGTTGACATTGTCGGTATTAATATCATTAACGTTATAGAGGTTGACATTGTCGGTATTTATTTCATTAGCGTTATAGAGGTTGACATTGTCGGTATTAATATCATTAACGTTATAGAGGTTGACATTGTCGGTATCTATATCATTAACGTTATAGAGGTTGACATTGTCGGTATTAATATCATTAACGTTATAGAGGTTGACATTGTCGGTATCTATATCATTAACGTTATAAAAGTTGACATTGTCGGTATTTCTATCAATGACGTAATAGAGGTTGACATTGTCGGTATCTATATCATTAACGTTATAAAAGTTGACATTATCGGTATTTCTATCAATGACGTTATAGAGGTTGACATTGTCGGTATTTATATCATTAACGTTATAGAGGTTGACATTGTCGGTATCTATATCATTAACGTTATAGAGGTTGACATTGTCGGTATTAATATCATTAACGTTATAGAGGTTGACATTGTCGGTATCTATATCATTAACGTTATAAAAGTTGACATTGTCGGTATTTCTATCAATGACGTTATAGAGGTTGACATTGTCGGTATTAATATCATTAACGTTATAGAGGTTGACATTGTCGGTATTTATATCATTAGCGTTATAGAGGTTGACATTGTCGGTATTAATATCATTAACGTTATAGAGGTTGACATTGTCGGTATTTATATCATTAGCGTTATAGAGGTTGACATTGTCGGTATTAATATCATTAACGTTATAGAGGTTGACATTGTCGGTATTTATATCATTAACGTTATAGAAGTTGACATTGTCGATATGTATATCATTAACGTTATAGAGGTTGACATTGTCGGTATTTATATCATTAACGTTATAGAGGTTGACATTGTCGGAATTTATATCATCAATGTTTTAGAGGTTGACATTGTCGGTATCTATATCATTAATATTATAGAGGTTGACATTGTCGGTATCTATATCATTAATGTCATAGAGGTTGACATTGTCGGTATTAATATCATTAACGTTATAGAGGTTGACATTGTCGGTATTAATATTATTAATGTTATAGTGGTTGACATTGTCGGTATCTATAAAGCTGACAGGCTGATACTGTTGGTCCACATGACTTTATAACAAGCTGATGTCGGTATTTATAACAAGCTGATGTCGGCATGTATTATATATCTAATGTAATGACAGGTTGACATTGTTGATCCACATGACTTTATAACAAGCTGATGTCGGTATTTATAACAAACTGATGTCGGCATGTATTATATATCTAATGAAATGACAGGTTGACATTGTTGGTCCACATGACTTTATAACAAGCTGATGTCGGTATTTATAACAAGCTGATGTCGGCATGTATTATATATCTAATGAAATGACAGGTTGACATTGTTGGTCCACATGACTTTATAACAAGCTGATGTCGGTATTTATAACAAGCTGATATCGGCATGTATTATATATCTAATGTAATGACAGGTTGACATTGTTGGTCCACATGACTGTATAACAAGCTGATGTCGGTATTTATAACAAGCTGATGTCGGCATGTATTATATATCTAATGAATGACAGGTTGACATTGTTGGTCCACATGACTTTATAACAAGCTGATGTCGGTATTTATAACAAGCTGATGTCGGTATGTATTATATATCTAATGTAATGACAGGTTGACATTGTCGGTCCACATGAATTTATAACAAGCTGATGTCGGTATTTATAACAAGCTGATGTCGGCATGTATTATATATCTAATGAAATGACAGGTTGACATTGTTGGTCCACATGACTTTATAACAAGCTAATGTCGGTATTTATAACAAGCTGATGTCGGCATGTATTATATATCTAATGTAATGACAGGTTGACATTGTTGGTCCACATGACTTTATAACAAGCTGATGTCGGTATTTATAACAAGCTGATGTCGGCATGTATTATATATCTAATGTAATGACAGGTTGACATTGTCGGTCCACATGACTTTATAACAAGCTCGAACAATAGATTTGGTAGGTGACTAAAATACAAAACATAAACGGAGTGAGTATTTGATTCTGCGTATTTCAAAGTTGACGTCATGTCACACTGTAGTTGTCAGTACAGGACCGGTTTGCCTTGTAACCTTGGCTAAAATATAACCACCGGATAAAATCTTTTGCTCAAAAGTTGTCCACTGGATAAATACACTTTGAGCAACAGAAACTGGAAACAAAATTGTCCATTGGTTAGCTAACCAATGGTTAGCATTTTAACCAGTGGACAAATTTAACCACTGGATTATTTCAGCCAAGGTTTTGAGCAACCCGGGGCCAGTTGTTAGAAACTTTAACCACTGGTTAAAGCTAACCAGTGGTTAAAGTTAGAGAGGCAATTAATCTAATTCATAAGATTTCTGTATATAGATCTAAATTACTTTACAAAGCCTGCTTCACATGTTACACACCAGTGCAAAGACAGTGATTTAAAGTCTTCTCATTTCAAAGATATAGTCAGATGAAATTTAACCATTGGTTAACTTAACCAACGGTTAAAGTCTCGAACAACTGGCCCCCGGTCCAGATGTCATTGACGTTATGGCATGCTTAAGTATCAGTACTCATGTCAGTAACGTTATGACACACACATGTTGTCATAACGTGTCACTGAACGTAATTGTCATTGACAGAGCGAGGTTGTCACAGCATGTCAGGAACGTAAGAGGTATAAGCTGCCACGCTCTTTTATGTGAGTAATACATCTGTACAAATGCAGTTTTCAAACAGATCGTATTCAGAATTTCATTATTTATGACAAAAATCAATTTCCCATGCATAGATGCTACTAATGTTACTCAAGTCCCCGACTACAGGGAATTAACGTGGAACGAATGTAAACATGAGCAATATTCATTTATATTGTATGAAACCACTTAGTGTATGCGAATTATACAGATGCTTTACATGATATGTTTCGGTAGGATTACAGAGTTTCATTACTGGCAAATCCATTTCCTGAGCATAGTTGCTGATGAGGGGAATTAAACTTTTGATATTGTGCCTCATGTTTGTCTGTTCTTTAACACTATATCACATTAAGCCACCTCTGTTGGACGACCATTGGCCGTAATGCGGGCCCAGCCTTGACAGGGATAAGGGGCTTTAGTGATTTCATGGGCAGCGCTTTTGCTCACTCTTCCACTGTTCATGTATGCATGTATGTGTTAAACACGTACCTTCATGACTAGAAGGAAGATTACACAAGCTTGCGCAAAACGATAATGCATACAGTAATCTGGAAATATGATATATATTTTATGAAAGTATAATATGCCCTAGTGGGTCATGATATTACGTTCCCTTTGTACAGAGCCCTAAAACCATCTGTTCATGCACTGATATTAACAATACTCAGTAAGCTGAGATATTCAATATTATGTTAACATCATCAGCGTTGTATGCTCTCAATCTACAGTTCTTATTAGTCTACGTAGATTGATCGTCTAGAATGTCCTAGTTTTGCAATTTTTCTGCTCACTGAAGAGTTCCCCATAAAATGTGGCGAAAATTTACAAAAAAGGAAAAATCTGAACATCGAATTGAACAATTTTGCAATCATTGGGGCTCGGCTTTCGCTAATCATTTGGCATTATGTATGTGTTTTAGACAGATGGCGTGCTGTGAGTTTTGTGATACTATGTCCAGCAGTTCTATTAATTTGACCATCTTGTAACATATAACTTCAAACTCATATCCCTTGTTGTTTGTTTGCTCTTCTTAATGTCACGAAAGGAAGCCTGACGACACGAAAACGCGAACTGCAAATACAGTGGCTGATGTCGACCATTTCATTCTTAAGCAAGTATTAATGCCACTCATTGATTTGTAGAAAATGGGTCAGTTTTTTAATTAGAGGAACGTGGCATGCTTACTCATTAGTGATGATGATGATGATGATGATGATGATGATGATGATGATGATGATGATGATGATATATTAGAGCTGTCCAAACGGGACAAATGCCCCTATCCCATTCCCACCTCAACATAGGTTGAAACAATCAACAATTCATCCCAAGATACATCACTGGGAAAGGGGGGGGGGGTTGTAATAAGATAAATAAAATATATATTTTTTAAGAGTATGTATGCGTATGTTTTCCTTATTGTGCGATGGACTTGGAATTCCTTTGTTCTTTATCATTTGGATTTCTACGGTTATGACTTTGAACGTTACTGAAGAGACATGATTTGTAGAATGGACATGTGCTACATGTAGGCATGCATATAATAAATATCGTATAACTGTTTTGTGAAATTTCAGTGCGAAAAACACAATGGTATTTGAATAATTCGTGATTGATTTGGCTTTTGAAACTATTTTATATGGATTTCCTTTATCCATTTTACACTGTCAAAAAGCAACAAGGAGTAAAGAAAAACACATTTCTTTCATTTACGCTAAGGGAATTCTACATTGGCACGAAGAAACAACAAACATTGAAAAAATGCTTTCTAAGTTAAACGTGAAAGGAATATGTTCCATGTTGGGGTCTTACTCTGTTTCCTTTCGATTAGAGAAAGAAAATGTCGAATAACTGGAGGATTCAAGTGTCTGCATAGAACAGAAATGAAACAAGATGTCCAGATGTGTATATATCGCTCACCTGAGAAAATAAGAAAGTAGTAGAAAGTTCTCCTATGAAAGTATCCTTTCTTAGACTTTTTTCAAAATTGAACCAAAACAACGGTGCATTCTAAACCTCTTATAAACGTTTAATTTCTAGGCCCCCAGATCGATAGATCGACGGCGTATTTTTGTCCTGTCTGTTTGTTTACTTGTGTGATTGTTTTGTTTTCAACTTTAACCTACGCCATTGCTTTTGAACCGCGAGAGATAGTGACTTCGTATCTGGCATGTATACATAACTAATACAGTCCTTTCAAATTACACCAAGATCAGTAACCTCATGGCATTGACCGTGAACTTTGATCTACATTTCAAATACTTTAACATTTCATTGGTTATAGCTTTTAAATCGTTGGAGGTAGGGCTTTCATAATTCACATGCGCATTCCTTGTGACAAGACCTTTCTGTCGCTACAATAATTTTGACCTCTTTATATTAATCGTGACCTTTGACCTACATTTCAGAAGCGATAACATTGGTTATAACTTTTGAATCGTAAAAGGTAGGACTTTCACATTTCACATACTTATTCCCATGGGGTAGGGTGTAATCAAGGTATAGGACATTGCAAAATGTGCCTTATTTGGATTTTGTTGCCGCCGGGGGCATTCGTGTTTCAGATACCATCTTGTTCATTCTAAATATTGAGATAATCCAGCTAAAATCTCTCTTTACAAGATGGCACTTATACCTTCCTTAACCTACTTTGTCACAACAAACTACATCTAAAATCTGTCAGATTATGCTGAAATAAGTTATGTGCATATTGAAATACAAATTTACAAAAATAGAATATATCGTATAATTACAACTTAGACTACAGATAAATAAACATATACAGTCAATTGAGTTACAAACGTAATTGGGAAACTGTATGTCTACAATGATTTATTCTCAGTAGAGCTGGTAACTAAAACTCTTGAGTCATAGAGACCAAGGCTAAGCCCTGGGAAACAAGGTTCAATCTCGGGAATACCAAGAATATTTCTTTAGACTTTAAGAATTCCAGTACGGTAACTATTCTGCAGTCTTCACTTTGACCGCAGTTTCATCCACTTAGTGCAAGAGTTTCGATTGAAATGCATAACTAAGCTTGGCTGAATCACGGTCGATTGGACAGATTTTATTATTTTTTTTACTTCACTGAAAGTCGATATAATGTAGCATAGATTTCAATAAGCTGTACAGAATTATATTGAAAAATGATAGAATCCAAGCAAAATGAATATTGACTAAGATATAAAGCATATCTTTACCTCAAAAGTCTATTTATATGTAAATGAAGGTTATTGTGGAATCTTCAACAATTTCCTGTCTGGTCCCGTCTTTTCTTGTTCGTGCCATCTTTGTGTATTGTAATAAAAAAAATTGACCCTATCTAAGCCCCTTACTTATCTAAAGACAAAGTTAATGAATAAAGCGCTCCAAGCTAAATGACTTTTTCTTTTCACATTTGATGTAAATTTCATGGGTAGTACGGTATTGGACTTTGTATAAAAAAATCAGGTTTCAGTCCTAATGATGACTTATAACCTAATATGTGAGATTGTGACTTCAGTAAACCGCCCTGAGAGGGTTTCGCACTGTAATACAATTTTCCTGAGATATTTTTATGTGTTTGTTCTTGTTTACTCTATATGTCCGTGGCGGCTTTTTTTTTTGCTCTACAGTCGAATCAGACGCCTCATTTCCCTTTTTAATACAATTCTTCTTCACTATGTTAAAAAGAATACAACGAAAATGTCATATATTTATTTATGGTAAGAACTGCATTTGAAATCAGCTTCCTTGGAAATACATTTATACATACAATACTGAACATATGTGTATTGTGATTTTTGACAATATAAACCCTTTATTTGGAAGGTTAAATGTACTCGATCTATATTGCCTTTATTAAGGCAAATCTTTTTGATAATGGAAGACGTCAAGTGAAAGCGTTTTTCTTGCTTTTGTGGAAAAACTGATTTATGTAACATTGGGGAGAGGTATTTGCTTTAGATTTTACCATAAGAAAGATTATACGAAGTTAGAGATAACAAATACTAAGTGGTTTAAATCAAGTGACGTGTTCTCGATTAATTTCGGGAATAGAAAATAAACCGCATTTATGTTTCTGATAATACAAGTCATTTGGAGCTCCTCTCCCTTTCCTTGTACATGCGTATGAAGATTCGGTTGTCATTCGGCGCAGTGATTCACAACATAATCTATTAAAGTTACGACACAAGCGGAATAAAGAGTCCATTTGTGAAGTATAAACTGAACTTATATTTCTGTAAGAGACTGGGACTAAATTACAAAAAAAAAGAATAAAGAAAAAAATTAACCTCCCATCCGCAAAAAAATTCCGGAAAACTGTTTAACACGCTTTAAAAGTCACAGAGTACGTCAAGTTGCACGAATCTGATTGATAAATTATTGTTTTACGTCATTCCCGAATCTGATTGAAATGCTAATCCACGCTTACACGTCTTGAGAGAAACACTGTGACCAAATTTCAGCACTGTATATGTATCCGTTTTGAAAACATGACCCCGGACGTACGGACATAAGAAAATAAGTCCCGTCTTACGACGGTCGTATAAAAATTATATGTTTAAATGTTTATGGTTTTGCAGATCCTGAGAGAGAGAGAGAGAGAGAGAGAGAGAGAGAATCTAATACCTCAGTAATACCTTAATAATTTGCATCTTTCTCTTTTCATCTGCATAACAGTGGTTATTATATTAATTTTCGAAATGGTTGGCACGTATATAAAATACGATCAATGACGACGTTGTACAAAATGTATTTTATGCATGCTGTTTCTAAATAAATCCCCAAATACATTTATAAACATACTCATCAAGATACTGCATTCCTTACATCATTTTTCATTATATCGTATAGTATGGTGCACAAAATTAAAAGGTATATATGTTCTATACTTATTATGTAAAGACTTTTGCGGCTTTAATTAGATATACAGATCCCGACTTGATTTAAACTATTATTTCTACATTCATACCCACATTCATCTAATACCCGACCCATAAATTATACTTGTCGCTTGATTATTATTTCAATCTCACAACCAGAAAATGTAAATTTTATCTACATGTAGGACCATATCATACCGTTCTGTTTTGTTTTCCATTTTGTTTTTTCATTATTGCTTTAGCTTTGACTTAAGCTTATACAAATAAAACTTTATATATGTGTGTCACTAATCACAAAGTGTTCACAACAAGAGCAAGAAGTAACCCTTACGGAATTCTGTCATTTGATAGTGCTATAATTTGGTTGGGAAAAACCTTAATTTGCTTGTCAGAAACAGTGATAAATCTTCATTCTACAGAATCATTGTTACTTATGACGGATCAAGAGTCAAAGTGGTCAAATTTTCTGCTCCATTTAGTTTGCTTTGTCAAGTCAAACACAGAGATCTGTAGAATACCAGGCAATCCATCTAGCTTAGACGTATGTCCACGGATTGATTGCCCTTAGAGTGACATATTGTACTCTTATCTTATAACAGTGCCAGCAAGTACAATATCTATTCTTCCACTTCAAATCCTTTGCCGAACCGCTCTACATTTTTATTATATGCTTTGGCTTTGCATGAGTTGTTTTTGTTTTAATCATTATTTGCGACTTTTTGTTTCAGAAGTTAATAAATCATAGTTTATGAGAGTGTCTATTTCATCGTATTTTGCATTTTATGAAAGGAATTATATTATTTCTTATTGCTATTTTAAAATTATACCTTCACGTATAGTAAGGCAATCCATATGTTAAATACATGTACTAGCAGAACAGGAAATTCGTGTAAGTTGTTTGTCTTTGTTACCGTGCGGACTTATTACCTATCTCGAATCTCTTATCTCCTTTCTCGGACCTCTTACGTCCTCTTTCGGATCTCTTACCTCCCTTTTCACATCTTTGCCCTCTCTCAGATCTCTTACCTTTCCTCTCGAATCTCTTACCTCTTCTCTCGGACCTCTGAACTCCTCTTTCAGATCTCCTGCATCCTCTTTCAGATCGCTTACCCTCTTTCGGATCTTTTAACTCCTCTCTCGGACCTCTTACGTCTTCTCTCAGATATCTTTACTCCTCTCTCTCGGATCTTTTAACTCCTTTCTCGGATCTCTTACCTCTTTCGGGTCTCTTACCTCCTCTCTCGGACCTCTTACCTCTTTCGGGTCTCTTACCTCCTCCCTCGAATATGTTACTTTCTCTGTCGGATCTCTTACTCTCCACTCTTGTTTATCTGTACTTTAAGTTGAGAAACATGGATCGTTATGTAGTTGATAAAAGGAGTTTTTGTTTGATCTATGAGTTTGAAAACTTAAAGACTTAAAGAACATCAGATCTATTTTAACCTTGCTCTAACATTGTTTCAGTGATCCCTTTCGAAGCATATTGTTTGAGCGAGTCAGTAATACCATATCTTCTAAATTTCATTATACATCGCGATGTACAAGTACAATATCACTGAATATATATATATAGAGAAGGATGGTAGTTGCCTTACAATATTGTTAGTAATGGAAGGGCAATTACACGACGAATAAAGATATTTTTTTATATTCCAGTTCCCCTGGTGGCCGTGATAGTGGGCGGTATCTGTGGTCTAGTCATTGCCCTGTTACTTATAATCTTCATATGGAAGCGATGCAACAAGAACAGGAAAAAACAAAATAGCTACGAACCTATACTGCCCGACCGGAAACCTAGTCTTCATTTAGAGAATGGCACATTAGTTCAGTCAACTGTAAGGTATGAAATGTTTCATAATTATAGACCTTTTCCCAATTGTACACGATGTGATGGGCAATATCGGACAAATGAGGTTTTTGCGGATAAAATTTGCGTCATATTAGTGTGACGTCACAGTCAAAGCATAAACGTCATAATGCTTTCATTCCCAGCAAGAAGTTTGTCCGATACAAAGCCTTATCTAAAGTTGGAAAAAGGTATATTTTCTTGATTACCACTGTAACGGATAAATCTAGTGTTTATAAACTTCACCTCCTCATTGAAGACCATAACGACAAGTGTTATGCCTCCATTATGTGACAAGCCGGTGTAACCAAGAAGAGAGGATGAGCGCTCTACTCGTGAGCAAAAGGTCCCGGGTATGATGCCCGTCGCTGGTACACCGGTGTCTTGTCTTTTGGGTGAGACTGTGAAAACCAAGGTCCTGTGGCACGTAAAAGATCAATGTTTCGGGTGGGCCTTTTGCAAAGGTATAGATTTGTATGTAGTGCATCAAGCAGATGCCGTCATCATGTAAGGGAAATAGTCGTGAAGTGATATAAAACAATACTCAAGCAATCATCGATCAATCCATTATGCACTTGTATAAGTACATGATCTATAAAAGCATATATACCAGTATATGTCTATTTCACCATATGTGCATTTCCACGCTGTAACTTCTTATTTGTATGTTCGGTTTTGCTCTGAACTTTATCGAGTTTTATGTCACTAGTGGAAAATTCCTATTTTTATTCTTTGGAGCATCTTGATCTAGTCAATTCACACGCAATGAAACTTACTGAAACGCATCTGTTTAACGCCAATGTAGATACAGTTTTTTTTTAACTTGGAAAAGGCTTATACATCACTAAAAGAAGCTGCGGAATCGAATGAACTAACTCGAGAAGTAATGTGATTCAAAGAAAATATCAATTCGTCTTAAAATTCACAATGGGAATTGTCGGGACGAAAACACAATGAGCAACTTTCTTGAAACCGACGTATAAAATATTACATTCCCAAGGCTCTTTCTCAAGACAGCTAGTTAAGGATAAAACATGCTTAAGATGTAATCTTCTCTTGAAACTGCATAGAAGTGCAACTAAGAATGCAATGCAATGTCTCGATGATGTTTGTTAATTTTTTTATCTGTCTCATGAAAGAACTTAAAGAACCCATCGTATTTATAAGATTCCAATGTTATTCAGTAAGGTACACAGTAACCTTTGTGTTATCACCGTATAGGTTCATGGTGATAAATAAACGTAGCATGAATTAACCGATATTTGCAAGAAATAAGTCGAAATAAAGAGAACACTCAAAGAAAAAGTGTCAGTTGTGACAATAAATATGTAAAGAAGTAGATAAAATAAAAATACAGGTGAGAAAATAAACAATACCAGCAAAATCAACATCCTTTTCTAAGCTTTAATTTAAATCCCAGATATCATTCTGATCTACGGTGAGAGTTATTTTCGTGTCTTGTATATATGAATGGGTAATTACAAGAAATACATATTGATGGAACAGTATTTTCCCTCATTCAAATGTATGCTCGACTTTTTCAAAGCTTTGAATGAAAAAAAAAGTGTTTATAACATTTTCATGTGAATCAAAATTTTTAAAAATAACTATCATTGTCAAATTCCGTCAAACTCAATAGTCGCTATAAGAATCTTTTTTTCAATACCGTTTTGTCAATACCTGGTATTGGATTAATTTCTTTGGAAACAGTAGGTGCCAAGTCGTTTATGCTGAATATCACAACCAACTACCGTCCAGGTGTCTTATTCACGTGGAAACTTAAGACTAAGTGTAAAATTCAGACCTTTAGTAATATGTGTTGTAAATATAAGAATTAGTAAAAAGTTTCTCTGTGAAGAGATTATAAGGCATACCATTTACAGAAAAGCTTTCTACTAGTTCTTAGAGTTATAACACTTGCTATTGTAGGTCTCAAGTTTTACACTTAGACTTAAGTTTCTTTGTGAATAAGACGTCACGTTGTGAATATCTGGGGTCTCACAGCAAATGTAACTGATCAGCAGGGGATGCTTACTCGTTCACTTCTGAAAAGCGATACAAGTTTCCACTATTACCCCGAAATGAACCACTGACTTCCAGGTACATTGTTCTGTCTCATCATATTTTCCCGATCATTCCACAATGCATTTATATATAAAATCCCTTCTTTTGTATTACCTTGGAACAATGTCGAGATCGTAATTTCTAATAAAATGAAAGCACAATAGTAACAGTTCGAAATGTCCAATAATGTACTTCGTGTAACACCCAGAATCTTAATCAAATCATTGCTATATGACAGTAGGTCGTTAACAATATTGTAAAGACTCGACAGACTGGAGTTGGAATAACAAGGGAGTTCTAATGAAATTATGACAGTATCGTGAGGTGTAGTGGTAGTGAAGTTTTTATTAACTTAATTATATAGGTCGCATTGGTTATTGAAGATGTCAATTTCTTGTTGAACTCTGTATTTTTTGTTGACATGTATGTCATATCGACGATAATAAGTTTTGTCGGAATGTTTCAAGATGAAATGTAATAGACGATTGACAAGAAAAATTTACATTGTTTACATTGTCAGAAATTGTGTATAATTGTGGTATACTATGCGCAATTGTTTTAAACTATGTTTGGCTATATAAACATTGATGATGAGTTTTTACCCATAACATACATATATGATTCTTCTCAATGTAAATACTGTATAGATTTAAACAGTAAGTCAATTTGTACTGTGTTGTATTTTCCATATACAAGTTTTAGAACATATATACATAATTTTCTGCACCAGATGCGCATTTCGACAACTTATGTCTCTTCAGTGCTACTCATAGCCTTATGATTGGAATGATATATAAATATATTTGAAGAGCAGAGTTAAAAACCAAAATGGCCGAAAAAGTGAGCCAAAGAATCAATTTTAATGAAAAAAGGAAAATGAGAAAAAAATCAGAATTTTGCATATCGCTGTAAGCGATATGCATGAGATATTTATTCCTCTATGGAACATGATCTCACACTTGGTTTCTCTGGGGGTTTCATGTTGTTGCAGTGTATATACGTAAAAGCAAATTATATCTCTTTCTTATGGCTCGATTAGTCAGTAGGAGTGAATATTATAATAACTTTATTGAACGAAGTTGCTAACAATAGGCACAATTCACCAGGAACAGCACAGCAACAAATGTTCCTTTCCAAGAGTAAAATCGGCAATTTATATGTAGGTTAACTATATAATTAGGGACCAATTATTTATTGTTTATAAGGAAAATGAATTCTTATACGTATTAACCGAGTGACCAAGGTAACAGAAATTAAATTCAGATGTCAAATGAAGTCACAAACTTATCGTCAAGCAGATTATAGATATGCTCCCGATAGCAATGAAATAGAAACCTTGTACATGCAAGCCTTTTTCAATTTGTATATCAATCTCATTTTCAGCTTTAAATATTTAAGGACCATTTGAGTAATACGGTATATCAAATATCTATCTATTTGTCTTTGACATTTACATCGAAATGTGTTTCTATCATCTTTTCAGTCTTCAGGGAATACGTACTTTTAATCGTTAAACAAATTGGATACTAAATTGAATAACCGATGTGATAGAGTTAGGCAGTGCTTCGTATTTATGAAGGCTCTGGCCTCCGCGTCCCCGGAGAGCCATTAAACTTCTCGTGCTGTACTGCTATGTGTCAGGATTATCTGTCAAGTTAAGCACATGGTATTTGTCTTAGCTCACACAGTGAGCAATAAACTGAGCTGTAATTGGTCGGGAAGGAGGCTTGGTGCCAATTATTAGCCTGTATCAATACCAAAGCATACCACATTATGCAAGTCCAGTCTAATGATGAGAAACGAGTATTTATATAAAATGTTGCAATTCCGATATATTCGTTTTAAGTTAAGCAGGAAAAGTGCTATCTTAAATATTATTTTAGACATGACATCAGAAGTGGATAATGAATTACTAACTTTACTGCTGAAATTGATGTAAGATTATGAGTTTAAATATTGTAAGTAACATGTTATATTCTGAACGCAAAGATCATGGGTCTTATATTGGGCTCCTCTATAGTTAGTTATACTTTTACTTGAGCGGTGCACGATAAATAACAAGGCAGTGGGGACTCATTGACGGGCCTTGTCCAAACCTTTTCAGATAAGATATGGTGCTGAGCCTCGTCACCTTTGACTGTTAGTAGGCACTCCTACAGATCAAGGAACTGAGCTCGCTCACAGACAAGCAGAGCACGGTTGACTTTTGTTGATGTCGCCTATCAAATTTTTGATACTAGCATATTATTCCATAAAATATTCGTCTTGACAGACCTGTTGATCCTTGTTCTCTTCGTGGAGGGTTATCAATAAATTATGAAATGTGTGTCCTTTGATAGTGCTGCTTTTGCGGTGAGTGGTTGGTGCCCGTAACCCAGTTAACCACACTAATTGTGTGACGTTTGTTACTTTAATTGACCGTCCTTAATCGGTATCGTAGCTGCAATACAATCAAATATCTTAGTAACGTCGTTTTAACCTGTTGGACGTGGATGTCCTTGGTGATTTGTTTCATACAGCTTGGTCAGATGTCTTGTGTATTCTCTTCTTATTCATGACATAACATGTCTGTTTAACATGATGGCCTGATACTTATCCTCATTGGGTTTACCGATAGGATGAACAATTTTCTGTGCATTGTATCATGCATATACCGTCATCATAGAAAATAAACTCTTGCAATGTACATAAATTAAGACTTATGCAACAGACCCTCTTAAAGCAGCCAGGAATCTTTTGTATGCCACGTCTACCATGACAGGTCACCTCTCTCTTGACTGTCTCCAATGAAAGATAAAACATTAACCGAACACCGGCAAGAATCAATCCTGAAATTTCTGTAACAAGTCGATTACATACCAAATGAGCTACACCTGCTCACGACATATTGTAAAGATCAGTATATAAGCCATAAGGTGCAATGAACAGACATAATGGTAGACGGGTAAAATGCAATTGATCCGTACTTTATTGCTTGCCTCAAATTGTCAAGTTTATTGACCTGTTCTTTGTTCATTACCTTGACAGTAATACTTTCAATAGTCAGTAGGTCGTTATGTGTCTGGATTTTGATCTTTGTATACTTGGATAAATCTCTCTGGTCGAATGACATATTAATGTCAGCATTATTCAATGATCCATGATTTCACTTATCCGATTTGATTTTAAATTCTAATTTAGTGATGTCACTAAGTATGTATGAATTCCTTGTTTTACTATTTGATTAATTTTGTAGTTTTATTAGGTGAGTCTGTTATTAGCCATTGGATTCTAAGCTTTACTATGGGCACTTATAATCTTCTAACTGCGTGTACTGGGTGACGGAATTGAAGAATCAACTACGTCATCATATAAAAGAAATTGCCTACATGCGAAAAGTGTAATACGAACAATATGGTGCTGTAAGGCCAACATTATCTGTAACAGCAATGTGACCAACTTCCAATATACCAAATAGAGTAAAATGACAATTTTATTCTGTTAGCACGTTCCCGATGACGGTCCCTTGAGATTCCCGAGGGACTCCGAGTGATATGTCAATAAATCAGAGAAGCGTAGATGAAGCTAACAACAATTTAATAAGGGATGGTGTAGTTAGGTAGTGGCTTTGGGTTAATTGAACTGGGGTTCTATGTCTCACAGATTCAGTTTCTAGTTTGTGTGTCGGTCATTTCTATTCGTCAGACCGTTGAGGATCGATGCCATGAGGCAGCGTTTGCTGACCGATGTAGAAATCGTACGGTTTGACTGATTATACATACAATCTTGTGAGATAATGGGACTGTCATGCACATTTGACAATGTTCTATTTGCTCAGTAAATAGAAAGATTTTTTTCAGGGATTGATCATAGTTTCAACTTAGCATACCATTGATATAGATGTATTACCAAGATAGTGAACATCACATGTTTTCAAATAATGGCTACGAATAGAACAATTTATGCTTTGAATGAAAACAAACATTGTGACCTATTTGCGCACTCACTTGCACTTCATGCTCGTTGATATTTGAAAACATACGAAATACTAATATACTGTATGGTGTTTGTTGTGCACAAGTTACATTTTCTAATCTAAACGATGTAAATGATCTGAAAATCTATAAAGACACAGGAAACCTCTCCATAGGTTTTCGGTTTGTATTATAGGTCTGTGTAATATTTCGAAAACTAGGAAAGGGTATATCATATAAGATGCGTAAATGGATATTGCAGGTATACTACTTTTCGCGGAATTTATGTGTTTCTGCATTATCATACGTCTTTATAAATTTTTATGACCTCTCAACTTTAGACACTTTTTGACCCTTGCTCTCTATATGGAGGAATATCTATATTTTTAAATGTGTGTCCTTTGATTATTCTGCTGTTGTGGTGAGTGGGATGGTGGGCCCGTAAACCGGTTAATCGAACCAATTGTGTGACTAATGTCAAATGGCCGTCCTAAGTCGGTATCGTAACTGCACTATAATCGAATATTTTTGTGATGTCTTAATGCGTTTTTCTATCATTACATTAAATACTGTATATTTCCGTGGTGACTTCTGTCATACAGCGGCTGAGTCAGTAGCTTATCTTTCTTCCTTTATATATTTACGGAGCTTCTGATATTTTGCCTCATACTACTTTGCTACAAATGTTTTAAAATACACAAGTTACGAACGCAAATCAGGCAAATTCAGATATATATATATATATATATATATATATATATATATATATATATATATATATATATATATATATATATATATATATATATATATATATATATATATATATATATATATATATATAAAGAATTTCTATAATACTACAGTAGAGATATAGAGTATCACGGACCTCTGGAAGAACCAGAAGTTGGATCAGGGTACCATAGAAAATTAAGTATCTTCTGCTGACCGGTCACATCCGCCAAGATGCCATAAAATTATTTGAGCTGGTGTAACTCGGATCGTATGAGATAGTAACGGTTTAACCGTAGTCACAATAGGTACAAAGTCGTAATAAGTACAAATGTGATAGTGTATTACCTTAGTACAAACGGTTTAACAAGGACTGCAATTCAATAAGGGAGTTAAAATGTCAGACAATTATTTCATGATAGCCGCAAAGAAGATCCTTAGAGCGACCGTAATTTTGCAGAATGTAGAATTCAAATGTGATTTTTTTTATTAGTTTTTACGTATATGGAAAGTTAAAAGCAGGGAAAGTGAAATAGGCACGTTTGTAATTCAGTGAAGAAGTAAGTTTACCGTCTTTATTTACGATTTCTTTATGATAAATTGCGCGTACATATGTATCAAAGTTTTTATTATTAATAGAAAATATATCATCAAAATACATTGAATGCTAAATTAAAGGATTCTACATGTTGCTTTTTATGTTGCCACAGAATATTTTGTATAATCAATATCGAAGAAGTACCAAACCGTTAATCATTCTCAAAGTCCAAGGACAGATACAAAATCTTAAATTGTATAAATCTATCTTCGTAATAATAAAGGAATAAATCAAGAAAAGGTATAACGTTGGATAACGTAGTATATCAGTGAAAATACATAAACCCGTAGCATGTTATATATGTTGGATCAAGACACAAATGAAACTAAACTATGTTTCTATCAATACCAAAACAAACACGTATTGCTATAAATCGATGTTACACGGTAATTAATGATTGTATTAGAGCTACCTGAAGCACAAAACAAATAATAACTACTTCCGACATCAATGTACTTTGACAATAATAAAATGTAGCCATAAGACATATTAAATACTCAGGAACATCGAGGTTACAACACAATAGTTAATATCAATCCCTCTAAGAGATCAAGAATGTAATTTTCTTCAGAAAAGAAAAGTCAATATGATTAATGAAATCAGTGCTTTTATGAAAACATTTCCGCAATTTACCTCAAGCAATCGACGCCTGAATGCTCATGATATAGCCCCGTATCAGGATATAAATGTAGTCAAATTTCGCTAATCAACAAATGGTATAACATGAGGATACATTTGCATATGATCATATATATATGTATTCGCCTTTCATTTGCTGGCTGTTTCGGCTTAACAGTCAGGTCTGAGTAACGAACACGGTCTTCCGGATAATAGAGAATAGCAGTGATATACATGTAATGACATATGCTTCTTTCGAAGTGCATGGACAAATCAACATAATTTACGATATTCTCATTCTTGCCTACATAGTCTGACAGAATAGGATTGTAGAAACAATGGAGGAATTTTTATTAAAAGCTAAGTCATTCGCCTTAGATCGGTAAGTTATATGAACAATAATTGTCATTATTAATTTTTGTGAGAATGCTTTCAACGGAAAATTAGATATCTGTGTATTTCATCAGTAGATGGATATTATATTATACAGCAATAACAAGATATGTCATTTGTTTTATAAATTATTTTCGATATAATTAGCAAAAATAAATGACATGTGTTATACTCACAGAAATGGTTAAAAGGCATATCATTAATATGGAATATGAAAACACTAAGCGCTTTTAGTGAGAAATTGCAATAATGTTACAAATATGTACTATTTATTAATTGTGTAAGTCTTTGCAAAACACAATATTAAAGTACAAACAAAATTTCTACGAAAAACTGGTGTATAAATGTATATTTCAATTGATGGGTTATATAAAGCCCTGGATACTTTACTTATTGATGGAAAGACTGCTTTTATTTAAAGGTGAAATAAACGAAGTATATTATGGTACTTTAATATGTGTAAAATATCAGTAAAGGAAAATGCAGTTGACAATCAGATTTAGAGATACTTAGATATATCCGTTCACTTGCACATACCCAGACCCGTTTTCAGCCTTTCGGCCATTTGGACTTCAAAGCACAAGAAGCTAATTGACGGGAGATACATGCTTAGAATTTATCTATCATTTCATTATCATTTCATAACTTCATATACAAACGAAAATGGAAAATTAAGGTATCATCGCTACAGCAGGTTTTCATCGATAAATCAATGATTGTATCCAGCACGAAATGTTTGATTTTTTTCTGTTGCCAACAGAAAAGGTTCCTTGTTGACATAAGACATGTATGATGCAGAATTCATAGAAATCTCTCATACTTGGAGACAGTTTATCGAACTGAATAAAATCATCATGAGAAGCATTTCGTAGCTTTTTGTGAAATTGGTTTGAGATTAAAATACAGTTTTTATAAGAAGGCAGTTTTGCGAACTCACTATTTTTGTTTAAAGCGATGAAATAAAAATATTAAGATGACATTGTTTTAAATACTGTTTGTGTATTTTCATGTATACATTCAGTACATGAATATATATATATATATATATATATATATATATATATATATATATATTAGATATATAGATTATTATTGAAGTAAATTTCGTCAGATTATTTGTTAAACACGCTAGGAGAAAAGGTTGAACAAGAGTCAAAAACTCCTTAGACAAATGATAACGTGATCCAATTAAATCACGTAGACACATACAATCAGGAAAGAATGTTATCCACTGTAATGTATGGTATGAGACGTTTGTAATTTGAAAAATTTTGTTAGTGATATGGCGTGATAGGCCATTACATATCTTGGGATTAAATCATACAATAAAAGGAGCATGGAAGAAGTTTAAATCTTTGAACCTTTTGCATTTGTTGTTTAATTATTGTTTAATTTATAATATTCCCATACAAAGGAAAACTTGAGAACTTAAGATAATTATTAACTTATGTATGAAAAAAACCAAATAATTATTATGATAAATAAATACCTAAATTAAAAAAGAAACGTCATAACATACCAAAAGTTTTATGTTGACGTTTTCTATATCGTTATCTTAAACATAATCGATTTATACAAAATTTGATGCATTTTTAATCATATTAGCTTCAGACTTAACAGTTGTAGATGTTAATGTAGATTAACAATGAATATGTGTAATATCTACATTCAAGATTAATTTATATTTCGTTTCATTAAATAATTATTGTATATCATTGATGACCTTTTACGTAGTCCATAGTTTTAAAAGATAGGTTGTAACTCTCCTCTCAGTCACATCGGGGTTCAACTATAGATCAGAAAAGGTAGGGAGGCGTGTTCTTCCGGGTATATATATATATATATATATATATATATATATATATATATATATATATATATATATATATATATAGTGCCAATAAACCTAAACTTTGCAGTTTGAGATTTTGAATTTAGGAGTAGTGAGCAGATTATTAATATCGAGATTGGGAATTCTATATATACAGATTTCCGTGAACACTTAAAGTCAATTGCATTGACACCAACCTAAGAAAAAATATTCCCATAGGCTTAGGCTTAAATGTGCTATCTCTATCGTAAAATATTCATTGAATTTACTTCTGGAATATGTGCTGTTTCTTTACAGTTATCCATAAAATGTTGAAAGGTCTGTGCTTTTATGAACTGAAGTAATTCAGATGTATAGAGTGTGGTTTGTGTTACATCCAAGTATAGAAGCAGAATAAGACAAAAAGTAATATGTGTACTTTGATGTTACTGATGTAGATGGCCATTTTGTCCAAGTTTGATAAGGCTTTTCTTTATGTTATATAGCTAACTAACTCTCAGGTCATCGTTTCTGTAGCAAGATTGTTCTTTTACCGGAATGGAGTGCTAACCCATTGCCCAACACTTCTCTTTTCTCAACCTGGGCATCGGCTACGGCGACGTGTACAAGAGAAGACAAAAGATATCTTACCAGGCTGAGTGACACAAATTATCAAGGATATGCACATAAAACATGATGATATTCAAATAAACACAGAAAAAGACATTACAAAAATATTCGATTGTACTGCAGAAAAATACCGATTTCGGACGGTCAATTAAAATAAGAAACGTCATTCATTTGATGTTGTTAACCAAATTACGGGCGCTCACCTTACCACTCATCGCAAAAACAGAACAATCAAAGGACATACATTAAAGAATTTTTAAAAATCCTCCATATAGAGAACAATGACCAAAATGTTTCTCAAGACGAGAGGCCATAAAAAATTTCACACGAAACGTTTATGGAATAATATGCTAGTATCAAGAATATGTAAGGCGACATCAACATGAGTAAACCGTTCTCTGCCTGTCTGTAAGAGAGCTCAGATCTTTCATCTGTAGAAGTCCCGACTGACAGGCAGAGGGGACGAGGCTCAGGACTTTGTTTCCTTTGAAAAGTTTTTAAGTACGATTGACCATCTACATGGTAAATATACAGTTTCTATTTTAGTATTTGATGGATACTAGTAAATTCTGTAAGATTTTTTTGGATCTACTGTTGTTGTGAATAATACATAAACAATGATTTAAAAGAAATTATTCAATGTAAACGTTGAATTCTATGTGATACACGACAAGTCGAAAGGGCTTTTTAATGTGTTAAAAATTTTTTGTACCTTTTGTTTTGACATAAAGCTGTGATTTATATACCTTTTCAAGTTAAAAACGATAGCTTGCCTCTCTGCAGGTTGTCATTCTGATTGCAGACCAAATTCTCCCCATCGATATTTGTAGTAAACATTTTCTTTTTTTTTTTCTTAATACGTTCATTTATAAGGAAGTACCAATGCAAGTGAATAAAAGTGTCATCGTATCAAAAAAGAAGGTTGTTGAATTTTGGTCCCTTATCAATATGATACTTTGATATGATAACCGGTTAACCACACCAACTGAGGGACGTTTGTTACTTCAATTGACCGTCCTAAGTCGGTATCGTAATCGCAGCACAGTCGAACATTTTTGTAATGTCGTTCCATGTATATTATGTTTTTGTCATTTTTTTTTTGTGTGCAGGTCCTTGGTGCTTTGTGTCATACATCTTTGTCAGATGTCTTATGTTTTCTCTTTGATTATTGTTCAGCAGATAAGATTCTGATTACAAAGTACTTGTATGTGCTAAAGGGTGATCGATCCTTTGTTGACATCACAGATATCCTGGGCCCTGTTTCTAGTTTACCTGCTCGTCCAAACCTGTCTTTGCGATTTAAAATGTCAGATGATCGAGACAAACGTAAATGTGGTTAAAGAGATTATAATAAACGCCATTTTTTTCGCAATATGGACTAAATCAACGGTGGAATACCACTTAAAATGAGAATGTTATAAATGGTAAATGCTGACATTGATGATTTATATAATTTAGCGAATGTCTATCATTATAGCGCCGAGACTGAAGGAGGTAGAAATGAAGACCGACAATAAATTGTGTATCGCAGATGACGATAATGATGGTATAATAAAAGGAGAGACGATAGAACAATTATTCAATATGGGGTTCTAGCTAATGGTCTGAAAATATGCCCTTTATGCCCCTCCAGGTGATAAAGTGCATTCAGAGAAAGAAAACCAACTTGCAGATTAAATGCACATAATACCAATGTGGATTGATATTGTTCCTACCAAAGGAAGGTAAAGCCCTCACTTTATCTTTGATGTACCCGGAAAAAAGTATTTTTGCAAAGAAACAATTGTTTGTCCAGCCCACAATTTCAACATGCATCGTTGCCATACATTCATACTTGGAGCAAATGTGTATTGAGATGAGTGTTATGGTCTTATGTGTCAAGGCTTTTTTGAATTAACAGTTAAAAGATATTTATCATATCAATGAAATCATGCTGTGCCTTAAACGCTAATGTCATTGTAAATCTGCGATATTTTACTTATCCATTTTAACATGCTTTGTTGGAATACTTCATACTTGGTACTGATGTTTATGGCAGGGTAGTATGTTATTATCTTGGCTCTAGTGCAAATTTTCAGGTCAAGATAACTTTGCCACTTGCTTGCTTTGCCATACCATGTGTAGAAAAAAGCCCATATTTTGGATATTCAAAAATTCATAAGACCTTTCAGACAGCTATCAGTCTCAAAATTTGTCAGCTGTGAAATACATGAAGTCTCATGACGTTTCTACACTTCACTCTTTTTTCCCTCATGATAAACTAAAAGCTATAGCATCACTGATATTTGCTCCTTGAATAAGAATGTATCTTACAGATATAAGTATATTGATTTTAAAGTTACAACAGTTTCTGCGCTTACACTTATTATTGACCACAACAGGAATCTTACTGTATCCTTATATAATTAACGCAACGATATCAATTTTCATATTTTTAGATTTCCATATACATGTAGTAATATTTGAATAATATTTCATCACCTGCGTATTGTGTCTACACGTCTTACCTGATAAAGACCTTCAATCATTGTCTGCCATTTTGATTTCCTAATTGGATTGTATTCCTTGTTAAACCGTTTTATCTGTGATACCAATCTCCAAAGCAGAGTTGTCGTTCCTTTACAATCCATACACACCTCTGCCAACGTCTAAGGTTTTACAAGATTCTTGTCAAATCAGAGTTTTGCCTCTAGACGATATGACTTGGTCTTCAGTGGCTTTTATTAGTTAAATTTAAAGCATTTACCATGTTACATTGACTTTTAATCGGGCTTCTACATGAAATCAACCCTGAATTTATACCGCACTATATTTTCTCAGCGTACAAATCAACGTAGTTATATAATACAGTTTGTCAATAACCCTATCATTTGCACCTCACACGTCTTTTAATTTCTGAATGAATCCTTCATTGTCTAATTTTCGCCCAGATAACTTGAACACTATGACATTTGTACCAAAACACCCCAAAGAGTCTATATTGTCTGCCTTCTGATTAGGGACTACTTCCAGTAGTTGGCAGAGATTAAAGGGAGTGCAAGGACCGTAACTCTGCTTTGGAGATTGCTGTAATACAACAATATCACATTTTTACATATATTATTTTACCGATAGTGACTACTTTTCCTCCATGGAGTCTGATCCCCGCCCTAGTTCTTCCGTGATAACCTATATCTTTATTATGCCTAGTAAAAAGGATGTTCTTTACTGACTACCGCTCGGTATATTTACACTTTTCTTATTTGATACCAAGATTGCTGATAAAAAGATCCAAGGTCTTATACTTTCTAATAATGCTAAAGCCACTTCATAATTAATTGAAATGCTTTGTTTTGTCCAAAATTAAGAGGAAATCAGTGTTACTACTGTGTTGTTTAACCACGCCATTTGTTTGGCTTTTGTCAAATTAAATGACCGTCCTAAGTCGGTATCGTGATTGCACTACAATCAAATATTTTTGTAATGTGTTATATGTGCTAGTATATCATATATATTCATGTATTGTATAGCTCCATGGTGACTTCTGCCACATAACTGAGCCAGTAACTCCTCTTTTTTCTTTTATCTTAAAATCTAGCGAGGGTATATTAACATTTCCTTTTAAAATAACGTTGTGTGATATTGTAGAAATAGTGTAATATAAGACTATGAACTATGTTTTCGTCAAATGAGAGCTTCCAAATTTTTATTTTTTATTTGAAAATAATTCTATGTTCTAAAAAAGGGTGGGGTATTATTTAGTTACGTTGCTTTCCTTAAAATTTATCGGGTATATCTGTATACTTTTGCGTTCAAATAAATTGTACATTTTGTAGAAAGTTAATTCAAAATATGTGTATATTTTTATTAAATAACATATATAAAGTAAAAGAACGTAAAACTATGAGAGAAACACATGTTATATTTTTGCAACGATTTCGTGTCAAAATAAAATGAGATAAAAAGAGATGCTGAATCAAAGAGAAAATATATTACATTATAAAGAGCAGTTCATATTGTGCTTCTTACATCGAATAACCCATAACGTGTAACCTAATTAATGATATGTTTGTATCAGTAACAAGAAAACATTGATACTTCCATCAATGTACGACCGGAGAGATTCATGGTGTATAGACAATTATGTCGTTCGCCCTTATACTCGGATTTTTACTCACAATCAGAAATGTTTACTGTTTATTTTTTATACTATTGTACAATTTGCCATAACCTGGGTCAGGATATCGTGATATCGAACAACATTATATATTTTCAGCTGGAAAAAGAATACAGTTGAAAGGCAGATTTACATAATAAAAATGAATATGAATTCAGAAAGTGGTAACCTTTGCGATTAGATTTATTGTTAAAATAAAGATACGTAATCATGATAAATTTCAAAATAATTCAGAATGGCAATCGAGGATGACGCCCTTTCCATTGAGACATCTTGGCTTTCCTCGTGTATCTAATATATGTAAATAAACTCACATTCTCACTATGACAGTCGATTTGCGACATTTGAAGCATTGCGACATTCAAAACAATACAAATATTGCACTTGAGTGCAATAATATTGATCGAATGATAACCTTTAACTTTCTTAGATTTTCATCTATTACACACGTTCCTAATACTGTGGACCGCAACCACCTCTCTCAACTATTCCGCGTTTTAACTTACTTCCAGTCTTCTGGGCTGTAATAACCAAATTGCACCTTTACACCATATAATCTCGATTTCATGACAAACTGAAAACAAGCATGAAGAGGGGGTGTTTTAACTCTCACAATGTCAAATAAAAAAAGGAATTTTTGGAATGCATATATTTTTACTAAAATTTATTCAAGGCAGTGTTCTTTTCAAAGCCACGAAGAATTGAATCTGTTTGATACAAAATTTCATTTTTAATAATGTAGCATAATGATAATGCTATTCTATTAAATGGAATACTGTAATTATTAATTAGGATTTGAACAGTATTAGAAATGATTATCACTGCGGCTATGACCGGTCAACAGGGCATGCTTACTCCAACATGACAGCAAGTTTTTCAAAATTAACTTTTTTTTCAAGAGCGATTACGTACATCTTGTATTTGGAAGTGATAAATGAAATTTCGCGCATCAATTTTACGTTAGCCAATCAGATTTGCGATCGAATGGCGGTCCCATCAATAACAGAGATAGTAATATATGTACAAGATAGAAAGAATACAATGAAATGAAAAGAAAAAAAACCAGTAATGATTTTTATATTTCTGCATATTTTAATCAATTTAAAACCGACTTCTTATGCAGTTGGAGATCACTCAATATATATATATATATATATATATATATATATATATATATATATATATATATATATATATATATATATATATATATATATATATATATATATATATATATATATATATATATACATCTTTATCCAGATCGAATCGGAATGGTGTTTACGTGCGGCCCCGATTATGTATTACTCGAAAGGACATTAACTATACGGTAAATAGACTAAATTTTGCTCCGTGCGTTTGTGTATACGTTATGCGGTCAATGTGTAAATAATTAAATTATTTGTTGAAAACCTAGGAATCTGTTAACATCTTATATGTACTTGTTAAGGAAATACTGTGGATACATACACATTTTTACAATCAATGTTGCAATCATAACACCCCCACTTCTGAAAAAAAAAAATACTTGAAAAAAAGGCCAATTACCAATTTGTATTGCGAAAGGAAATTTTACACAAATCTATTTTCTACGTGCGACTTAACTAATAGATTACAAATTAGATGTAGCTGATAAAACTAGATCAAACGTGCCTACATGTAAATTAAGTAATATTTACACTGCACAGAGTTTGGAACGTAAACGATTTAAGAGCATATCGTTAGTAGTAACAAGCAATCAGCGAAAAGAAAGTCAGTCGCTTCGATATCAAAGTCAAAGTTAAACAACAACAAAACAATATTATAATTTTATTGCCTTGGAAAATATTATAAAAAATAATTTCTAAACCCACCACCCAAATTATGATAAAAAAGATGAAGTAGTTAACATAGCGGACAAAATATCTTGAAAGCACGCAAGCTAAAGTGTATTTTATTTAGATACAAAACAGATTATTTCTACAAGCTTTACAATACATGGCTTATTTCAACAGTCGGCCTTTTGAATCAAGAAGTATTTTTTCTTTATGTTCACATAGCGTGCGTTCTTCTTCTATTATTCGTTGTCTTTTGTTTGCAGTTGTCTCTTCGACTTTTATCCTGAAGCAGTCCAAGAATTGACATGGTACTCAATTAGATCATTGCTTGATCCAGTTCCCTTTTGATTTACATATTGGCTTTATCTATTCATATGGTAATATGTCATGCTTACAAGTTTACGTTGACATTTAACTTTAGACATTTCAAAGTAAACAGCAACAAAGAAATGTATAAAACCGAAGAGAAGCTAGAGTGCTTCATGTGGTAATTCAAATATGCATCAAGTTAACACTGTAACTATTATATGTGGTTTGAAATTTAATAAAAAGGAGAGAGCAGTGCTCCTGACTTAAAATCTGGATACTCTAAACGTCTTTTATTGGCTATGCGACAGCCACAAATTTCACATTTGCTTCAAATCTTTAATTTTAAAAGATCAGCGATATTATTGCAATTTGGATCTTTGAGGAAATATCATTTTAAGCAGGATATAAAAAATGTAATAAAAATAAATAAATAAATAAAAATATGTAAGTAACAATCTGCAATACCGATCCGATTTCCACAACTGGAAGTACAATCAACATGACAATACACACACACACACACACACACACCTACACACACACACACACACACAACACACACACACACACACACATATATATATATTTATATATATATAAATAAATATATATATATATATATATATATATATATATATATATATATATATATATATATATATATATATATATATATATATATAAAATAGGTGTCTTATTTTGTGTTTTTATGCAGGAATAAAGTACAATGGTTGATGCATTTATTAGATATAATGCGCGTTAACGCATTATATCTCATAAATGCATCAGATTGTACTTTATTCCTGCATGAAAACACAAAATAAGACACTTATTCTATATTTATGCTCTTTTAACGCCAAAATATCGTACTGGAAACTTCCATTTCTTACTTATAAACTGCATCATTAAATCATTCCGGAGGGAAGTTATAAATTCAAAGAAACAGCCGGTGTACCATGACAACGTCATGCAAAGTTGAAAATGTCGAACATTTCATTATGACGTACTAAGCTTAGCAATCAAAAGTTTGCAAAACATCGCTTTCTGTGTTTAAAAGTGGGTCAAATATGGGGCGTTATGACGTCACCGATCAATTTACTTTATACAGAAATAAAATACATAGGTCTTATAAGCTTTATCTCAAGGCAATTACAGTAGTTGTGCATATATATAGATATAAATATAGCACAAGCAATAACGAACCCGTGTTAATACAGAGGTGGGATCAGGTGCCATGGGAGAATAAGCATTCCCTGCCTACCGGTCGCACCCGCCGTGATGCCGTAAGTACATGCAAAGTAGTATTATTCGCAGTCACAGAAGCAGGAAACGGCACAGCGTAGTCACAAGCGGTATATGTCATATCTCTTTTTTGTCGATATAAGATTGTTAATTGAAAATTCACAAGCTTCATGCAATCAGACACTCAGAAAAATAAAACCAGGAGGCAAAACCGGTAAAACCCATAACCATATTTGAAAGTCATTTGGAAAATCCATCTTATAGATAGAAGTTTTATGAACAGATCTTATCTCTAATGATAGTAATCAGTATGATATCTTGTCAGTGTCCATTTGAGCGGAAAGATTTCAAATTATGGACTAAGTTGCTTACTTAGATTACGGGTAAAAATCATGTTAATCTGAGAAATAATTATAGTACATGTTTATGATAATAAACACATAAACCAAAATTCACTAAATACGTGTTTCCTTGAGCCATTGCAGCTGAGTTGTTAGGGTTCTAAAATCATGGACAAGAGGTCACAGGGTCAGAGCCCTCCGGCAACCCGTCGGTGGTTATTGTTTTGTTTGAATGTGACAGAAAAAATAAAGGTTCAATGTCAGTGTAGACGTTTGCATATAAATGATCCCTGATTACTTCGGATTGATCCGTTGCAAAATAAGTTCAGTTATTAATTACACCAACCGAGTGCTTGTCAAATCACCGTCCTTAGTCGGCAAAACCAGATATTTTTGTGAACTCTTTTGTGTGTTTATTCTTACTATGTATGTTTTGTTTATCCGAGGTGGATGTTACCATGTGATGAAAAAGAGTTCTTTTCTACACGATCATGAATTCAACTACACGATCATGGTTTGATACACGATCATGAATTCAATATTTATCTTGATAACAATTGCGATTTTCTTTCAACTTATGAGGACAAATCGATGCAGCAGTATTCCTTAATCGCCTACGAGTGGAGTTCAAGTCTGTCAGCCCCTCCGAAATGCTAGAGTATATCGGCGTATGAGAAATTCATATATACGGTTTTTCCACCTTAAAGTCATCGTCACTTGATAATAAAACACTTCGCGCCAACTTTCAGCAAATTTACGGTTACTGTTATGTACTTGTTTGCCAATACAAGTAAACATTATCTACTAACTTATTTGATAGTGGTAAATGTCAAGTCGTTTATGCTAAAAAAAGATATCATTACCGTTTAGATTAATATAACTACCTGAAAGAATAGCTACTTCTCCATGACACCTGATCTTTTCTCTTAGCTGTCATACAGTAGAAATTCTACGTTTTATTCATGGAACATATAGGACATGTACATGTACATTTCCCACCACCCCCTCTCTTAATACGACCTTGTTTATTACCTCGCCTTATTAAATTTGTGTACCGTCGTCATCTGCCAAACTTGAAATGCTAAGGTCATCCCTTTTTCAAATGACCGTTCTAAGTCGGTATCGCAACTGGATGAAAATTGAATAGTTTTGTGATGTTTGTCTTTTTAAGTGCCTTTCCTTGTTTGCTCTGCATGTCGGTTGTAACTTTTATCATACAGCTAAGTCAGTTGTATTGTTTCCTATCTCTCTAATGTCCAGTGAAAATCAATCTAGCAATCTGCTAATCGTTCCGTAGACTCTTATGAGTCATTGTGAACTTTTTTAAACAGGGAGTGTTCGAGTTAAACTTAATATGAATTTCTTCGTTATGTCGTGTTTTGTTGCAAAATCAATGCATTCTGGTGAGACAATCTAATTCTAAAGCCTCTCAGTTTAATTGTCATCGCTTTATGAAACTATCGGTCTTAACAATCCTTTACGTTGCATGATCTCAATAGGTACATAATAATTCCAACTTATTATCTACGACGGCATATCATTGAGAGCTATGAGCAAGCTATAATCGATTCAATGCCTTCAAAGCTCATCATACACCATCGTGATGTCTCTAGATCTGTATCGATGTATATAACACATTTTTGCAGGTAATTAGGAATGAATGAGTTCAAGACGCTTTAGTCAAATGATCACAAGATTTCAATCTCTTTGATCCGATAATGATTTTACATAATGCACAGAGATTCAGACTATCCAATCAATCATGATGAGGTCTTTTACAATCCTGGTAAGGCTGTAATATATAATCAGTCTTCAATCAAGGTAAAACTTCCATATAAGTTTATTCTCCAATCTGGATTACACTACTGGATATCACAGCACTTCAATCCAGGTAACATAACGTCATAGAACCGTAGTCTTATCCGGACAACTTTATTTGATATAATGATACAACAGAAAACACAGTAATATTGAATCCTGATAGTCCCCAAGGGCATAATTAAGTCTAGTTTTCAATGATTTTGTTCTGACGTGAAATGAATACTTAAAATTTTCAGTTATTTTGAATTTTGAAGATCACTCTAAAACTAAGGAGTATCTCCCTCATGCATAGCTCTGTCCTTAGCTTGATTCTCTGGCTCACTTTTACTGCCATGCCAATTTTGGGTTTACCTCTGCTCTTCAGATATTTATATATGTTATTAAAATTCCAATAAGTCGACCATAAGCATCACTGAAGAGACACAAGTTGTCGAAATGCGCATCTGGTGTACAGAATTATACGTATTCTAATATTTATTACTCTAAGCTAGACATCTTCATTTGATATAATGATACAGAAAACAGACACTACTTGATGTATACATACTCCAGTCAAGATTGCTTGTTTTAATAACCATAATCTAGGTAAAAGAGCAATATATTCACACCTTAGTAGATAACATTATTTGATATTATAGTATGATTATTCAGCCAGCACGACAAACATAGTAATACGAAAACCTCAGATTAATTTAAGACATATAATCATATACGAATGTTCAGTTAATACCAAAACAACTAGTCGTATAACGTACTTGTATCCTAGTTCTAATATCGCAGGACTATGTTATATAGTGTTGATCTACAATTATTTTATGAGCACGGCCTGTTTTGGGCATTGCAATCGAGTGAAGCTTGCCATAAACAAAACGTTTATTTTTCACAGACATGTGTTTTCAAAACTAGGGTTCAGAAGTTCACGAATTCCACAGTGAACATTATTTTGTAAAAGACCCGTATAAAATCAATAATTAATTCATGTAAGTATGTACGTAACTGCGATTTGGAAATCGTTGCCAAATAACCAGTTGTTCTAGTATGTACATATGTAATCTTTTAATGTAAAGATGATGGATAAATCCAAACCACAAATCCAAAAATCATTAAACCATAGGACATACAAAATCAGTGAAAATGAAAAACAAATGGAAAATAACAAAATATGTCTACTTGAAGAGCATATGTGAACCCCTGTGATGGAGTGAGATCAGGTGCCCGGGGAGAGTGAGCATCTCCTGCTTGCTAGCAACACCCGTCACATATACCCCGTAGAAAGAGTCAAATCGTGTGAATTCCATATGTATCTATATATGGAGAAGTCGAAGTAGGTAACCTTCTAGTATAGAAGGTGTCAAATCTGTGTAAAGTGATCGGAATCGGTCTCAGTCCAGAATATCATTTAAAAGTCTGGATAACGAGATATCATATGGAGTAATAAGAGTCTCGTAACGACCGTAGAACTTCCTCAGTGACGATGCAAGTCTAGCACATATATAACCCTGGTTGAGCAGCTTAACTGAAAGTCGCCTAGCCCTCAGAACAAAGTCATTGTAATTTGAACATGCTCTGGAATAACATATTAACTGAGATATGAATACGCCGTATGCGGGCGATGATGGAATGTTGCTACTTATGAAAGGAAAGTTTGTGATAGCGAAATTGAAATCGTCACGTTTGTCATAGAGTGAGGTGTTCAATTGACCATTAATGTCGAAAGACAACATAATATCTAAATACGAAGTAGAATTACTACTTGGATAGATGATGCTAAGGTAATCCGCGAATGAAGGATTATTAATTGAAGTTAATTTTAAGTTAATGGTGGGCGTGTATAATTTGTATTTTTTATGAACAGATTATCTCAATCACATATGGCGTATAACTCCCCTTAAATTTGTTTTTAAAATGCTTTTCATCATGCTGGTTTAAATGCCAGTTGCAGATGGATATTCAGATTGAAAGCATACCATTCCCTTGCTTTCAGGATGCTATTTGGTCTGCATACGTAATCGGATTATACATATATTGTAAATATATTGAATGTGTCAATAAAATATTTGCGTTGGAGTTTTGTTTCACTTTTCTTCAAACATTATTTATCGAAATCCAGTAAAATCCATTTATATATCATGGAGAAATAGATACTTAATCAGATTTTCATGAGATGCAACAATCCCTTGCTTTTGCTACTCGCACAGATTGCAGACATATGTAAATGTTTGCTGTAGATATAAGTTTCAGACATGTGCTGTAAAACAAATTGATATTACCTTTGTTTTGTCGGTATATGACTTGAAGAATATCGATCTGGATTTTATGCTAATGACTGGGAAAGCAGAAAAGTGCACAGTAAGATATTAACACACGTCAATGCATATTAAAAATATTTTTAAATTAAATGTTATCATATTCGTGTCCTGATGTGTGGATGTGAAACTTTCTTTACGACGTTTGTCTACATACTTTGAACCTCTGTATTGTTGAACTAGTGTACTGTAAAGTTTGGACATTCATAATGAGTGCTAAGCCTATTCCTCCAAGGCATCTTGTCTCACTTCTTGTTTCTAGCGTCCTTAAATATCCACCAGGGGTCAGTTGTTCGAAAATTTAACCACCGGTTAAGCTAACTAATCTGATTATATCTTTGAAATGAGAAGTCTTAAAGTCATGGTTTGTGTATGAAACAAATTTTCCCAGAGTATCACGTAGGGGTTAGCGCCCTATAACCTCTGTCCAGTCTTCAGTTCCCATGTATTGACCTGAAATATATATTTCAAATTTACTGTGAAAAAGCTTGTAAAATAATCTAAAGCTATGAAGTGTCCCCACAGGATAGCTCATTCATTAAATGGGTACGTTGGTTCTTACATTAGTTAAATTTGGTTGAGTTTGCTCGTAAGTATGTATACTTATGATTTTCAGTTTAGGCCTTGAACGTTACTGAAGAGACATGTTATCGAAGTGCGTATACACGTATATATGTTCTAATATTTATTATTACCACTGGATTGATACCGACGCTGGTGGACAGTTAGTTCCCGAGGGTGTTCTCAGCTCAATTTTCACTACATCTGTACGGACCCGAAATATAAACCTCACACTTAATGTGAACACATTGTAAATCATTCAAAATTTACGAAGTACATGTACCTCCTTTATGCAAATCTTTGTATTTAGATGGGCTCGTTTGCTATGAATTTGCTTTTCAATATTTATACTTTCGAATTCCATTATAAGCCTTGAACATCACTGAAGACATAAGTAATCAAAATTGTCAAATTGTCAGTATTAAATAAAGTTTTGATATTTATATGTTGCTAAAAAAAAAAAAAAGAATTCGAAGACTTTGTCATTTCTTCAAGAACAAACACAATTCTATATTTCTTGACTCTATCGTCTTTAGAGAACTTTCTCGACTTCACGAAAATTTCAATATTTGTTCCTGCTGATAAGGTAGATAACAATTACACAATTGTATGTAAGGCATATTATATTAAATGTCTTATAGAAAAGCTTGGTCTTCATTCAAAGCCTGGTAATCCAACTTGCACAGTTACAAATTTGTCTCCTTTAGAGGTATTGAAAAATCACACGTCATTTCACAGTTTATTCGGTATGACTACATATGAATCCGATCTCGAGCTACCATACCTTTTTTGGATTCCAAAGATGCATAAAACGCCAAATAAGTATCGATTTATGACTGGATCTTCCATGTGTTCCTCCAAGCCTCTTTCCCTATTATTCACCAAATATCTAACAGAAATCAAACATGGTCTTCAAAATACTGCTTCACTGCTTACTCCAGAAGCGGAATCAATCTGATGTGGATCCTGAAATTGAAAGGAATTCTAGACCACTTAAAATCTCCTATTTTCAAAAATGTAACCAGCATCAAATCTTTTGACTTTTCGACTCTTTATACAACTATTCCTTTATAAAAACTGAAGAATAGAATAACATCAATTATTCTAAACGCCTTCTTTAACCAAAGAGGAATTCGCAGGTATAAGTAGCTCGTTCCAGGTCACAACGACACATATTTTGTAAAGGAACACTCTGATTCCAACAGCAAGTATTCAGAAAATGAGATCATCCAAATATTAGAATATCTTATAGATATTATTTTTCTTTTAAAATTTGGTTTTACATTTGTTTTGACCTGGATCCATTCATGATATTTTCCATTCATTTTTGGACTTTGAGATTAGATCAAACCCCCAGGCTCTTCTTCGTGTTAATTTAGCACTTTTGTGTTTTGTAAAATCTTTCCTAGTCTCATCCGTAATTTCAGCGATCTGCGAATGTCCATCGTTGGGAATTGTTATGATAACTAAATTACCAGAAATGTTTTTTGTTTATATTATCAATTTGCTTTTGATTTAATGATTAATATAGGAACACATAAACAAAGCATAGACCTAAACGATATAATCTGACAATTTTGATAATAACATTTAAATAGCAAGTAATTTATATCATGATGATGTAAGGTTTAACCAGAGAAGATATACTGGACAAAAAGGATTGTAGAATTTGGTAAAATTGCATTATGTTGTCATGGCATTTGTTGATTGATTTATGTCTTTGATAATTGTAGCTTTTTATATCGATACTGTAAATGTATATTAAGCCTTTTTTGGTTTTGTAATGCACATAAAATTCAATTCAAGTACATTTTAGACATGTGCATTGTGTGGCGCTAGTAAAAGAAGATAAGCATGAAAAGTGCATGTAGGAAATATGAGAAATGCTTAAACCATATCAAAAATAACTTGAATGACATAAGCGACCTTCATCATCTCATCAATATGCATAGCTAGGGAGTCGGGAAATGATTTCCATTAAGGGCATGAATAAAAGTCCTTCGACAAATATTTCTAGCAAGATTTTATAAAGATATTCAAACATCGAACAATTAATTCCTACAACACGTAAAATGTATTACAGTGTAACAATGACCCAGAAATTCAAAATATGTCAACATATCATCGTGATCTTTTGTTTGCTTTAGAGGGTAGGCTTGTTAATAATGTTTTTAATTTCAATTATCTTTTTAGTTAGGATATACATTATAAACATGCGGTTCATTTCTATGAACAATTAAAAAGAGCATTAAGCATTATGTTTTAACAGGTGATTGTGATGATAATAATTAAAATAATAAAAGATAAAACATTATTTCGCCAACGTAATAGATATAGATAATACAGTATGGCAATATAAAGATATAGCAATCATATAAATTGCTCCAAAGACACTGACGTGGGATGTAATTATACTGGATTATCTAGTATCTTTGTGATGCACCATTGTAGTCATTCACTAGTAATGCTATCCACAACATCATGTATTTTTATATGTATGACAGTTATTTGAATTGCAGTAGTATATTACATATATATATATATATATATATATATATATATATATATATATATATATATATATATATATATATATATACATATATATATATATATATATATATATATATATATATATATATATATATATATATATATATATATATATATATATATATATATATATATATATATATATATATATATATATATATATATATCGGTGATGATTTCATGAGTTTGATATTGTTGCCCTTTTCAAGTATTCTTTGCTTTAGTTGCCTGACAAAATCTATAAAAATTGCTACTTTTTAGTATGAAAACTGCAAGATCGTTATAAAAACTTGATACACGAGAGAGTATTTCAACCAAAAATTAGTATATGTATTTTACAATAATTGTTCATTGAATAGACTTTTTTTGTTTACAACTTGTTGCATTATTTATTGATTCCGCTGCACCTAATTGACAAGTCCGAGAGTTAGCCATTTCCGGACCAATTTTTCGTTTTACATTAACTGATTGGCGACTTAACTCCCAGTAAATCTGTTGTTTTATTTTCTCAATCATCGGATCATGATCAATATTGAGCGAAATAATATGCTTATACTGCACGGACAGTATTTCACTACATGTCTAAGAGGAGTAAGAAATACCTACTACTGTCCAAGCAGAAGAAAAAAGTCGTTAGCACATTGCTGTGAGATTTTAACTGTTTATAGTTCTTTCAAATTCCATGTCTATGGTTGACGCATGGAATACGGATGTCAATGATAAATACATTCAATGTGTGTGCTATTGACCTCACATCATTTATTTTTGATAACGAATACAAAGACGGTTTTTGAGTGAGGCCTTCGTTAATATTCCTTCTGTTAGAATATTGTGTTATTCTAAGGCCCTTTTTGACGGTATATGAGCTCACGTTTGACATAACGCATATTGATTTAGACTTGGGAGGCAATGCCATCACTTTGTTTAACGAGAACTTTTCATCTCAGAAAGGATGATTTGATATGAAGTGGAGGGTTATGTGAATGTTTTCTTAAGAAATTTAATAACAGAAGTTTAACAAAGGAATTAGACAAGATATACGCTGGAGAAGTATGACACAGACATATCGTGCAGATAAGACTCTCAACATGCTTAGACGATATCATTCTCTGATTCTGTTTCCTTCCAGCATGAAACAAATCCCTTTCACTGTACCAACGAACACTTCCCTACCAAGGAGGTTGGATAGAGGTTCTTCAGAGGATTATCAATCTACTGGAGGAGGAGGGGGGATGTCAGAACCGACATCACCTCTCAGCATCAAAAGACCTTCTGTTGAAATTCCAGGTGAGTTGACTTTTCATTAATTGGTAGGACATTTTTAAAGCATGGTATCTTACATCTTTTACGATCGTAATATATGCTGTGTTATACTGTCATTAAATGTTATGCAACAATGTTTTAATTTTTCCATCAAAACCAAATGGGGCTTAACCGCTGCACTAGAACGTATAGTGACCTATCAGCAACACAGTTTTTCAACTGAATTTTCTCATCAAGGCCTTGAAGACAAAATAGGGCTTAACTGTTGCACTAGAACATACATTGGCCTGAAATATCTTAAGCCAAAGACCATTTCTTACTTTTGTTACTTTTAAAATAAACTCTGAGATCAAAGTGGAACTTATGTCTAGATGCACGTGAAATGAACGAAAATCTGTAGAATTAATTTAAACAAAAGTGTTACAGAAAAGCAAACCGCATGGAAAGCAGAATCTGCTTAGCATAGCAACCCATTTTGTCCTTTGGTTTGTAATGATTTAAAATGATGAGAATTATGTGACTGAAACGTCCATGGTTGTACGCAGTCACGTTCTATTAAAATAATAATTAAAAAAAAACCAATTATTGATATAGTCTTTTGGAGAGGAAGCTGTGTCAGTATTTTGCGGCTGACATTGGTTATATTAGGTTACTCCTTTTATGTCATAGGGTGAACTAACTCTGGTGTTATGATAAACAAATGAAGTCCCTCTTGGTCTGACACTTACGTGTTGCGCTGTGCACATAAAATATTGTCTGTTTCATCTTAATAAAGTAGGGTTGATAGGCGGGAATTTCTCTTCATCAATATAATAATAACTATCAGACCATATATTGGGTCTTTTTGTTATGCAGACTTATTTCCCATTTGAGCAGGTAACTGACGTCAGACCCTTGTGACGTCAAACAATTTCTATATCAGTTCCCGTAATTTTACACCAGTTGCCATAAAACTGGTTGACGTCACAATGATTTGACGTCAGATACCTGCTCCTATGGTAAATAACTCTATAAATAACTCTTATATATATGTTCTATATTTATCTGTATAACGAAAAGACTCAATACGTGTATTTTGGTGTACCATATTCGCATTTCGACGACCTATGTCTCTTCAGTGATACTCAAGGCCTAAAGTGTGGAAATCAAAAATATAAATATTTGAAGAGCAAACTCATTACCAAACTGACTTCATAGTGAGAGTCAATAGCCAATCTAAATACATAATTATAGTATTAAATCAGAACCAAATATTGCCTATGTACGACATGATTATGTTAAACGTATGTGCTATTTATTCTAGCGTTTAATGTAAACTATAAAACTTGGCCAAAGTAAGTATCAATAGTATTGAGGATATAGGAGAATATGAGACATTAAATATGAGACTGAACTTTGGCCTACTATTTCCAATATATGAGATCAATAACTCCCTACTAGGTATTATATCATAAAAACAACATGAATTTTTTGCACCAAATGTGCATTTTTGACAGATTTTGTCTCATCGGTGATACTAAAAATTAATAATAATGTGGAAAGCCAAAATACCTGCAGATCAAACTTATTCCCACAAAATAGCATAGACAGAGACAAAGAATATATAACATAAGAGGTATGCAAGAAGTAGATTTTCTTTAGGTTAGAATAATTTACAACATTCCTGACAGTAAGAGATAAGGATATGTTTTGTATTATTTCATGTTTCATTAATTATATGGAGTAAAGACGCATTTAAACGATCGATCAGCATCTGGTATAATGCTTGTAAATGTGTAATTTATGATGGACAAATTGATTTGTCACTGCTGTATTATTACAAATAAACATACTTATAAGAATCAGGAGAGTTCTAATAGTAAAGGTGATATAGAACTATACAATTACAGGTCATTTTGTTAAAAGGGGGGGGGGATTGTGTCACTACTATAATGAAAAATATCACATCTAAAAGCAGAACCGTTACATGCACGAAAAAGCATATGTGAAAAAACTATCAGAGTTTGTAACAGTACAGTCCTAATGCAGAAGATAATTTACTGGAGTTGATCCTGAAGTGCTAAATGTGACTTCGTTTCATTACGTCGAAAGAAACTTCTTGCATTCCATCGGGTATGATTGGTCGACCTGAAGATTCTTACTCCTTCAGGACACTTGTTCTCCTTTACTCTGTTTCTTACCGGGTCTGTGATTGCCCCCTTTCTCCAGTTTATAGTATAACAGATATTCCTATTAGACTTGTTCTGCATATCAGAAATTGTTATTGATCTGTAGGTAAAATGTATCACGTTTGTCTACGTGTTCCTGTGTAAAAAGTATGAAATGCTTCGTCCTAACACTTAATTGGTAAGAATGTTGCCATAGATCTGTCAACTCTATAGTAGGGCTATCATCTATATGTTTATTTATATGTTTCTGATTTGGAGACCACATCTTATTTTCAAGGTTTTTCTCCAGTATTATATTGAATATTATATAAGTAGTTAAATATCATATTCCTGATTTGGCATTATGATTCCATATATTTTTCGGGGTTTTTGGTTCAAAATTACCATCACATGCAAATAGCCTCTAATAATAAAAACTTTAGATATTAACTGTCGCAAAACTACTTTTACACACTGAAAGTCTGTTATAATAAAAACAGTGCACTAACTATTGCAAAATTACAATTATATAGTAAATGAAAATCTGTAATTATGAACAGGTTCTCTATTAACTGTGGCAAAACTACTGTTACCTATTTAAGTCTGTAATGATTAATAGATTAGTTATAAACTGTTACATAATAACATAAATTGAACAATGTCAGAATATCGCATCTAGTATTGGCTCTTTGGTCATTCGCTACGTTTTATTTGGATATATTGCCCCTGACAATACATGGGGTGATGGGTTTAGTGACGTAATGTATGCGTTCTCTGACGTGTATCTGGTGTTCGTGAAAATGACATGTGCCAATTACGTATGTCAAATTCAGTGTCACAAATTGTTCTGTCTTTGATGGAGTCGACATTATAAAATTCTATGACGGGTTCCATATTTGAATGATAATTATTATAGAAGGAGGATACAAGCAAGAAAATCCCAAAATATGCATTATACTGGTTAACCACACCAACTGAGTGACGTTTTTTAATTCAATTGACCGTCCTAAGTCGGTATTGTAACCGCAGCGCAATCGAATATTTTTGTAATGTCGTTCAGTGTATATTCTACTATAAACATTTTGTGTGCATGTCCTTGGTGATTTGTGTCATACAGCTTTGGCAGATGTCTTCTGTTTTCTCTTTCAATCTATCGATATCTTACAAGCGTTTTCAGTGGTTCAAAATCACTTAGAGATGAATTTGTTTTCATTTTTCTATAGTTGTAAATAAAAGCATAATAAAACATTATCGTACGATCTAAGTCGCTTTAATGAAAACAACCTTGCGGTATCTCTTGCAAAAACTCGTTTCCTAAACAGACAACACAAAATGTATGAGGAATAAAAGTAAAAGCAATAATTTACGTTCTCTTTTTGTTACCCCATAACTCTTCACTAAGTTCAGGCGGACAGTGTAAAAATCCTTCAATTTGCCGTAGCTAGAATGCTGAAAGCATGCTGATATATGGACTAGCAATGCATGATTTGATAAGCAAAATCATTGACGTCTTCAATACGACTGGATATGGAAACTAACGACTGCATAGAATACGCTAAATACTATTTAAAGGAAATTGTCTGCTTTATTCTTATCTAATCTTTCTGCATTGCCTCTGATCGATTGTTCCATTAAACGAATTTAAGAAATATACAAGAAATGTTTCAAACTATATTTTAAAGGCGAAACATAATTAGGATGCTTTCTGATTTATTCATTTGATAAGAACAGATTTTAGAATTGTTTTATAATTATTTTTCTAAGGATTAAGAGAATTACATGAGGATTGTAATGCAGTCAGAATGATTTTGTTTTAAAGCATGTGCCGCATTGATGTCAGTATGATTGATTCATCTCATTACTTTGTTTGGATTTGTTTTACTAAATCGTAAAAGATAAATGTATCGGATTTTATGTATTTGGATTTTGACGCCTTAAATACAAAACAGATGATGAAGTATTCACCTTGACATTGACATTGTTCTTTGTAGGAAATGCCTTATTTTCTAGCTTAGGACAACGTAGAATATAACTCTTAAGGTGGTTAGAATTGGCCAATATGGAAAGCGTATCTAATGCATTTACCACCAATGGTTTATAAAGGCTTCCGCTTCGTTTGCAGTTGCAGTTAGTATTAGGATAAAACAAGTCTGGGATGACTTATAGACGATAGATTTTAATCATGACACTTTCTTGGTGGTTTCTCCGGCACTGCAACATTGTCTAAAGCTGCCTGTGATATTTTTGAAGAGCAATACATTTAAAGAACGCAAAAATTAATCGTATACTAACGAAATTTGGATTTATCTCCTATAAATCTGATTGATTGCTTGGATATAGAGAGCAGTGACATCATCTTGTTGTAAGCAGAATAACTTAATAAATAAGGAATATTTATGATACTCATATTATTCCGTTTAACAACTCCTTTATGGCTTCTAACAGTATATAATGGCCATAAAATATATTAGGCATATGAATATTTCTGTATTTTATTATTTATATATGTAATTCACTTTAATAGTTCACTTGTGGGTTAAGACATAATTGTGTCTGCAAAGGAATAATTATGAATAAATTATCAAAGTGACGCAAGTGCAATTCTGTATGGTCTGTTATCCGTTTAGTAACGTGTCATCTGAATAACTAGATGATGTTTATAACCACGTTAAACATTTACAAAAATAACTCGTCATACTCTTTGTAATTGTGTAGTAAGATGGCCATCATAGTTTTATGCTGTTAAACTACCACTAGATTTTATTCTAAGGCAGAGGAGGTAAAGACTAGCAAGGGATTTACCGAAGATTAAGGAGTTTCCTTCTTTTCTAACTACTAACCCACAACACATGAAGAGTCAAATAAAAATAAGAGGGTATAAACAATAAACAGAGCCAGAAAATGTCAGTCGATGATATAAGATTAACTCAGTGACAAGAGGTCCCAATTCCACTTGTATCTCGTCGGTTTTCTTTTCAGTCTCGTTGGTGAAACTCGTTTTAGGGTCCTGGTAGACAATGGTACAGAGATAAGAAACACCTTCATCGTTTTACTACTGTTTGTGATATAAATACGGATCTCTATGCAATGCCGCCAATGTATCAGTGAAATAATTTGAAAGCTTGTATTTTATCATCTGTCTGCAATTCCACCACTGTATCAGTGAAATAATTTCGCTGTTTGTATTATATCATCGAATATATCGGTGAAATAATTTCGCCGTTAGATTATATCATCAATCAAACAAATAAACAAGCAAAATATACACCAACTTTCAAATAAATCGTAATGATGTTTTTCCACCGATGTACAGCATAATGTGTAAAAGTTTCAATCTAATTTATCTGCCCTATCGATCGAACACCATGGAGGAATTTACCACCAGGATGCCATTGATAGGTCAAGACAGATTAAACAATCATAATTTTGCCAGGGAAATGATTCAGATTGTGTTAAATTTGTTTAAGAATGTGGTTATGATTCTGAATACATATAAATGCAGGCATTTGTTTACATGCATTTCCGATGCCGGAATTTTAGTTAAACAGTTTTGTGTTCTTGTCTCCTTCATGTGTACATACGTGTATATTTATGTATTAACTTCCTAGACTTTAAAAGTTGTTGCAGGACATTTGCGACGGATGTTGCATGCAACCAGGGACGCTTACTCCTCCCGGGCAGCTGGTCTCAACTCGATTTTATTGGGGTTCGCATTTGTCTGAATATGACACTATACACGATTTTGTCATTTTATTCTTTGGACAATGAGTTTTGGTTTACCCTCCGGTACTTCTTCATTTTTTACTTTCAGATCTCCGAATGCATTTTTTTTTCAAATGACCAAAAAATAAATAAATAAAGGAATAAATAAATAATAATAATGAAAAGTCAATAACGAGGGAAAAGTAACGTCGACGGCTCTTTTGGTTTCGTAGGGCTAATGAGAAAATTTCTTGCCAATGCGAACACTCTATCCTATATTAACGGTTAAATGTCCTTGCTCGATTTGCTAGCCACTTCAATTCTATCTATTGGTCTGTTTTCTTATCATGTCACCGTGTGATAATCGACATCAAATGAGCAATAAATGGTGTAAAAAAGTTGAGGTAGCAATAATTTACAAGACAGATACTGGTAAAACGAAAAAGGACAGTAGTTGTCTAAATAAATGTGTTGAATTGTCTACGCAATTACGGATCTATAATTGGAATAGACGTGTTAATTTTGGGATTGTATGTTGCCATAGACCTATATTGACGTATTAACACGTATATTTCATATACATTGATATTCCACAATGGTATATTGTTATAGACCTATCATGTTTTCCCCAAAATGTATATATTTCATATACATCTGTATTTCACTACAGGTTTTCATCTTATTGCCACTATTTATGCAGTGTTTACTCTAACCTATTCTATTCTAGCATTTGTCTGGAAACTTGGCTAATTCATCTTGTAATGTGAATATTATGGGATCAAACGGTGCATGAAAGAAGTGAAATAGCTGAGACGCAAAGCCTAGTCCAATGAGGTAGAGTCCAAAAAGTTAAATGCAAGCATAGATCTTACGTCTTAAATATTACCAATAAGAAAATCGAGGGAAATGAAAACTTTAATACTTTCTGTTACCCACATTTTGATTTACATCGTAAATTGCTTCCATGTCAGTAAGTTTAATAGAAGTTTCAAATTAATTGGTCTACAAATATTTTTCTATGGAAGATTTCAGACCCAAGTTCTTTGTTTGGTCTGACACTTCGGACTTGACATCGAGGAGAATTTGTAACCTCTGAGCGGAGTGCTTGAAAATGGATCAGTGTAAGAAATAAGCAGTGAGAATGTTACCCAGATAGAAATTTAACTGTCAATCATTTCACTCAATTTAATACGAGAGGTTTTTTGTGGTTTTTAAAAGGTATTATTATAAAGGTATTATTATTTGTCCTACATTAGCTTTCTTTAATGGTGAAAATGTATATTATAGCAAATATATATAATAATTTGACATTTAAAGAAAAAAGATACAAAATGATAAAAAAAGGAGAGAAGATAAGCAGAAGTGTTCAATTTGATTGTGTTGTGAGAGGTGATCTGGGTTCACACTGCAATCACATGTTTAACCCCCTTCTATTTGAAACTGATGTACCGAATCGGTACTTTCATTCCATTTGACATATCGTATCATAAAAGACTTTTATAGAAAATTGAAATTATTGTCATAGATCTTTCATCAGCACGTACTGGGTGTCAGTTAATCATATTAATTTATCTATTAATGCTATAGTACTTTGTATAATGAACATGATAAGGCAGATTAATGCTGTGTGACGTCAGATAAAAGTACTGATTTGTCCATTGCATTACTTGCAAAGGAAAGACGTGCCATGCTTTTACCGGGAATATCGGTTTTCGTTGTCAAAGGAAATCCGGAGAGTATGTTGTTGCTTGATAACAAGTAAGGCTTTAAGCAAAGAAGAAGCAGCATCATGACAGAACACAGTGTTCAAAGTACTGAGTATTCGAAGCTCTACCTCTTTACATGGTGCTTGTATCATTGGGTTATGTCATATTCATGCTTTTCAAGTCAATAAGAATTTATTGGTTTTCTTTAAGCAATCGAAGCTTCTATAAGAAACAACTATGAGCTCATTCTTCTTATAAGAAGAGTATGGCATCAGACGTAATTCTACTCAATCTGTGTTTATGCATATAATTAAAAGAAAAGGAATCCGAAAGTGTTGTATATATATATATATATATATATATATATATATATATATATATATATATATATATATACCAGGCTCTGTAAACACCAGATTCGAATCTATTTTCAAACATCCTGATGTTGTCAGAGAACTTACCTCCCTCTAAGATTAATAAATCAATACACCAGCAAATAAAGCTTCTAATAATTATACAGTTACTTGTAAGAAATATTACTTTGACAGCCTAGTGAAAGAATTGCGATTAAATTAAGTGCTAGGTAATCCTACTTATACTGTCACGAACTTTTCAGTTTCGGAAGTACTTGAAAATCATAAATCTCTCCTCAATACGTTTGGTATTGCTACAAATAGATCAAGTTTAGAACTTCCATATTTCTACTGCATTCCAAAAATTGTACAAAAACTCATTACAGACAACGCTTTATCGCTGATTCCTCGAAGTGTTCCACCAATTCTGTATCAATGTTACTCTCAAAAATATTATCAGAAATTAAATCTGGCTTTCATAGGTATTGCGAAACAATATATTCCAGAAGTGGAATTAATCAAATGTGGATCCTAAAAAAATTCAAAGGAGTTATTAGAACATCTGAAATAAAAAAGTTTTACTAAAATGCACTCCATCAAGCCCTTTGACTTTTCGACATTTCACACGATCCCTCATCAGAAATTACAAGACAGATTAGCGGAAAGTATCCAAAATGCATTTACTAGTAAAAACGGAAGCCGGAAAATCAAATATATAGTTATAGACTATGATAAAAATTACTTTGTCCGAGAAAAGTCTGATTTCAAAAACAAATATACTGAAGCAGATGTCATCCAAATGTTGACATTTTTGTTGTGTTTGGAGAAAAAGTTTTTTCAACAAATTGCTCTTGGCTTTAATTTTTCTAAGAGATATATATATGACTTGCTTTCAATTAATAAGTCTTCATTCGCGTATTACCTTAGCATCATCTATCCAAGTGAACTGGTGGTCAAAGAAACCACAGAAAGTAATTCTACTTCGTATTTAGATAACATGTTGTCTTTCGACATGAATGGTTAACTGAACACCTAACTCTGTGACAAACGTGACGATTTCAATTTCGCTATCATAAACTTTCCTTTCATAAGTAGCAACATTCCATCATCGCCCGTATACGGCGTATTCATTTCTCAGGTAATACGTTATTCCAGAGCATATTCAAATTACAATGATTTTGTTATGAGGGCTAGGATACTTTCAGATAAGTTACTCAACCAGAGTTATATATGTGCCAGACTAACAACGTCACTGAGGAAGTTCTACGGTCGTTACGAGAATTTTATTATTATGATATCTCGTTATCAAGACTTTTCAATACTATTTTGGACTGAGACCGATTCAGATCATTTTACACAGATTTGACACCTTCTATACTAGACGGTTACCTACTTTGATTTCTCCATATATAAATATATATAGAATTTACACGATTTGACTCTATCTACTGGGTATATGTGACGGGTATTGCTAGCAAGTAGGAGATGATCACTCTCCCCGGGCACCTGAACTCACCCCATCAAGGGGGTTGACATATGCTCTTGAAGTAGACATTCTTCGTTGTTTTCTATTTGGTTTCATTTTCACTTATTTTGTATGTCCTTTGGATTCATGATATTCGGACTTGTGGTTTGTATTTATCCATTATCTTTACAATTCAGAAACATTGAAAAGTAATATATATAAAAAAAAATATGTGCTCTGACCAAACGTTTTTCAAAATTTGAATACTTCTGATAACAGTATCATTCCATTGATTTATACCATTACATTAGATGGGTATACTATCCATAATGCGCTTTACACATGTTTATGGTGCTAAATCTTTAACAATCTTATAAAACATAAAATGGTATTTTCAGATATAGTCACATGATGGAAAATTTAAATCTGGGAATTTGAGTGGTTTGTTCTTTTAGATTTTGCCAAACAAAGTGTCAGTCCTGCAGTAATAGTGGAAGAGTCTATATATTGTATTTACATACAGTCGACCTAATTCAATTCTTTTACATTCCTCTTAAAATATATTATTTTTAAGTCAAATGATGGAAAAAAAATCTGTGAATTTGAGTAAGTGTTTTGTTCTTTTGCATAGGGACAGCTTCTAATATCATGTGGCATTTCTTTTGCTTTCCCACAATTTTTTGATCATGATAACGTCTGAATTTGAAACCTCGAGTTAGGAATGACATTAGATATATCTATCAGTATATATCAATCTCAGCAAAAATCATTGATGTTTTTGCCAGTAAGTTTCGTGTTCATGATAATGAAATTTAAAATTCCAGTTTTTGTATTTCAGATTTTGAATTCAAATATTAATGAACCGTTAATGCTGCAACTAAAAACTGGACAGTCACAGTTGGGGGATCAAATTCATGGATGGATCCAGAATTTTTTCTGGGGTCGGGGGAGCTGCAGTGCATCAAGAGAGGGGGTGTCGAGCCTATGATTTTCGGTAGTAATATGGGAAAATGCATTTTGACGAATTCCAGGGGGAGGGTGTTATTTTCTGCTCCTCTTGCTAGATCCGCGCCTGAAACAAAAGTAATCTTAGTAGCCTTTAAGGTAAAGATTGGAGTGTCAGATGAAGGAAAATATATAAGATTCGTCAGTTAATGTGGAAGTTCTGGACCAAGAAAGTTCATTAGTAGTGAAGTGATAGTTATCGAAAGCTATCGGCTTCTTTGTGAGAAGATTCCATTTCATAGGTTTGTAGAGCAAACGGTATTGATAACAATGTTAGGAGAGCATCAGACTTTGAAACACATATTTAAGTCAATGTAACTAATGCTATGTCAGCGTCACTCTCAAATAATTCATGTACTACGATGGACATTAATGAACATCTGAGAGCAGGAGTACCCATTATTGCTTTGGTTAGCTGTACTCATCAAAGTAATGCTCCAGACAGACATAGAACTAAACATAAATCGAAATTTCATTCAGAATGTGGACAAATAACAGACTTATCATTATAAAATTACTGAAAACCATTTCGCCTTTCTTAAATGATGTATTTGTTAAAATGATTTGAGTATATTTACTATAAATTATATCTCCGTTGCTAATAGCATGAAATTGTAAAAAAAAAAAAACTTGAGTGCTAACTTAAATGTTAAGATCAGATTTGGAAACGAGTCGTTTCCGGCTTTAATTGACGCCTGAGCATAATGTTAAAATACGTGAAGTAAATTATAAGAAAGAAAAAAGAGGAACTACTGGCTCAGTTATGTGGCAGAAGTCACCATGTAGCTATAAAATACATGAATATAAATAATATACTAGCAAATATAACACATTACAAAAATATTTGATTGTAGTGCAATTATGATACCGACTTAGGATGGTCATTTAATTTGACAAAAGCCAAACAAATGGTGTGGTTAACCGGTTTATGGGCCCACCTTCCCACTCACCGTAACAGGAGAACAATCAAAGGACGTACAATAAAAAATTTATAAATAATCCTCCATGTAAAGAACAAGGGTCAACAGGTATCGCATATTGAGAGGTCATGAAAATATAAACACCTAAGGTATTGTAAGAAAAAAGAGGAGCTACTGGCTCAGTTATGTGGCAGAAGTCATCATGGAGCTATACAATACATGAATATAAATAATATACTAGCACATATAACACATTACAAACATATTTGATTGTAGTGCAATTACGATACCGACTTAGGACGGTCATTTAATCTGACAAAAGCCAAACAAATGGTGTGGTTAACCGGTTTACGGGCCCACCTTCCCACTCACCGTAACAGCAGAACAATCAAAGGATGTACATTTAAAAATTTATAAATAATTGTAAAACACATAATGATTGTACACATAATAATTATAAAACACATAATGATATAAAAATATATGCGACATCAATATGATAAAACATGCTCTGCCAGTCTGAAAGCGAGATAAAACCCTAGATCTGTAGGAGTCCCGACTAACAGCCAGAGGTGACAAGGTTCAGGACCATGTCTCCTCTGAAAGAGGTTTAGACAAGGCCCGTATTATAATCCCCACCTCCCTGTTAGTCAGCGTGCAACGTTCAAGTAAAGTCTGCATAAGGCTGTAGAGGGGCCAAATACAAGACCTATTAAACACATTATTATTATTATTTCAGAAATATATGCCAGAACGTAAGGAATATGGCAGAAAAGGCATATTTTGTTAATTTCTAATCTATAATACACCCCTCCCTTTTATTGTGTGCACATAATGTAAGTCATAGACGTAGTTATTCTTTGAGAGTGGCAGAAAATTTATGTAGCATTATTATACAACAGAAATGTTGACACATAAAACGTATGTAAATGTAAAAACAAAATTGTTCGACATGCTTTATTTGAATACTAAATAATTGAAGCTCAAACACATATGTCATTCGAAATACTTATGCGAATTGTAGACTAAATAATATCCAAAGATTCCCCTTAGTCAATGAGAAATATCGATCGTGAAATACACAGCATCATATGTGTAATCCTGGCTTGTACTGAACTCAGCAATTTTGTATCATTGTAAAGCATGAGACTGATGCACTTTATTGTCAAATTAGTCAATCCGGGATAAAAAGAAATATAAGTGTACGTGATGGATTATGAAGTAAATTTTAGTGTGACCCATTAAACAATATGTCAATGAATCATTCTTGCTTACTACCATCGCTATAAAACAGCACTCACTCGTTAGATTAATTAAAAACTTGAGGTTAATGTTGAACAGTAACGGTAATGATAATAATAATAATAACAATGATAATAATAGTAATAGCAGCAACATTAATATGATAGTGGTGAAAAAACAAATTTATTAACAGAATAAACTTCATTATTTGACAGATGATGTAATGGAATATTGAAATCGTCGTTCTTTATTCCCTGTGTTCTTATGGTTTCATATTTATGCATTCTATTATAAATGTCTTAAAAATTAAAAAAAAAACGAGACCATATTTCAAGGATTATATCAAAAGCTTTATTGCTTTATTGTCTTCCTATCCCTTACTCTTACAAATGATATATCAATATTTAGATATCTCATTGTAATCGTATGATCTGAATGTTTAAATCATCCGCCTATGAGTAATTATATTCAAAATATCAGTCCATGAAGAAATAATAATCACTGAGGAATCACAGACTCAGTTATCAGTGCTTGTGTACTGATCCGAGATACATACTTACAATTCAAAAGTTTGTAAAGTATGTCGAAATGCGCATATGATGCACTAAAATTATACTCGTATATGTGTTCTGATAGTTTTATCGAAATATCGAAGAACGGAAGAAGACATTAGCTTAATTTATACGAGAATAGCCACAACAAATATGTCGATAATAAAAGAATAAATGCATAAAAGTGTAACACAAAATATATTATAATGCAGCTGTGGTACCGACAATTAAATGACAATTGTTACTCAGTCTGCCTTTGACTGGTTTCCAGGCCCACCTTCCCATTCACCTCAAAAGCAGTACCATCAAAGACACTATATTTGTATCTATATTGTGTGTTTGTCAGTTTAACACTATATGTGGAATTTCATGTATATAGATTGATTCTGTTTCCTTTTGCACGTTGAACATCTTAATTATTCTTATAATTTTGCATAGCTACAAGAAAATATTGACGATGACTTTAAAAGCTTTGAAAAACAAAATGCACCGGTCTGAAAGATTGGCGTACATATTAAACTGCTACGAACAAAAATGCCACTTAAGATCAGATTAAATACAAAGGAAGGGAATTCTCTAGCATTACCAAGAGGGCTGTAAACTCCCGTAACAATTTCGCGACTTTAAGAAAATGCCATTGAGCTAATCTTACAATTATTGAAAGAGAACAAAATTCCCGTAACCCACAATATATTTCTGTATAAAAATGTAATTAATTCTATTAATCTCTTTGAGAGATACACAACTCTACAAATTATTGATATACCAAGTCCAATTATTGTGTATTTTGCAGTTTAGAAAACTATAATCTTTTCATTTATTACTGAAAATAATAGTTGATAAACAAAACTTCGTTTGCTCATGCCATACATCTCTATCCAAGGGCTGGTAGACTTATTAGGAAATAAAGCTTTTTAAAAACTTATTACATTTCATTTTTCTATTTGCAGGAGCATATGCCTTGGGCACTATTGACCCTAGTTTGTATAAAATTGTGGATGAAGACGATGACTACGAGATTCCCCCAGATCACATTGGACGTGTTTGGTTTGCGGTAGAATATGAAAGAGAAACAGAGAAGCTTTTAGTTACACTTATTAAAGCCAAGAACCTTCCTACGCGACAATATGGAAATAACAGTAGCTGTGATCCTTTTATAAGGTATGAGAGATGTTTAGTGGCAAAAGAGTGGTGTATATCAATATTTGTTTGCTTTGAGTTATTGCTTTGCGTCCCAAAAAGATTTCCAATTAAGTATTCATTTATGTGATGTATTACCTCATAGACTATGTTAAATCGGAACAATGGAGTCAAGGATTGTTCATTTGCAGGTCTGGCATTTGCATCAATGTATGATTCTTCTCAAATTCCTGAATATGATTTATTATTCGATATTCCTGAATAAGATAAACCAAGAACCTAATAGAGCGCTGGACGATGCAGAAATAATATCGATCTGATAAACAAATACATGTTTTTTTTCTTCCTAAAACTTAGTTTATAGCCGGGTTTCATAAGAAAGAAAGTTTAAAGAACGTTTATATGCATATCTTATTGGACAGTGTAACATGAATTGTATGTGAAACACGGTAAAATATTTGCTGATTTTCTCTTGTAAAAAGTCAAAGATACCACAAAACTCCCCAATGAGTAAAGAACACTGAAAAATAAAGCCAAACACAAGATATCGTGATATATTTGTTTAAGTGGCTGGCAGGAATCGTGAGTGTATTCTCAGTGGCATACTTCAAATCAATAAAATGATTCATTATCAGACGAAATGTAGCAATTTTAAGTATTGATGCTAAAAGCGGTTAAAAATGCATTGCTTTTTCGTGATACTATACTATAAAAACTTACTAGAATTTACAGAGATAAATACAGATTTGTTGAGTAATGTGATTCGAACTGTAAGGTCCCAAGTGCTGCAATCACCATCTTAAAATTTATAGAGAAGTATGCCTCTTTTAAAGCATTGGTTTGGGCAAGCAGGATTTTTTTTAAAAGTCTTCCTACAATAGGATATTTTTTTGGTTTCACTTGATAATCCGATTTTAATCACTGCTAAGTTTCTGATGATTGGTGGTGAAATGTGTTTGATGTTTTAATGGATTCAGTATGGTCTAATGGAAACAAAAATATGTTTATGCGATTCATTTTCTATATCTTGTCTATGTGAATTTTGTTGCTTTATGTCAACCGCGGTAAATAATTGTGAGTTGCGCACGAAAATTATACAATTTCTTTTTATATCTTACATTAAAATATTTTTGGCAGATTATACTTAATGCCAGATGAAAGACGATATCTGCAGTCAAAATTCAAAAAGAAGACTTGCAATCCAAAGTTTGAAGAGAGCTATGTTTTTCAGGTAATTATCAGCAGAGATTTTAATCCGTGTTGAACAACCTTTTTCCCTTAATGGGAAAGAAACAACAAAATCATATTTATGTACTCAATATGTTTTGTAGTAAAATTTTCCATTATGAAGACGTTACTTTAACATCAAGACAGTGCGAATTTATGAATTATAGTAAACTGTACAAGCAGATACGATAATCATTCGTCACTGAATGTGGTTTTCCAATTATCGTACAGGGTTTTTCATAAGGAAAATGTTAACGTATACAGCTGTAAATAATATAGTGATATTTGTTTCTCTATAATTAGATACACGAGATTTGGCCTACTTTGACATCTTAATGTTTAGGGTGCCATATATGGAAAAAGCAAATGCTTAATGCTTGCTCTTCCCAGTTAAGATATATATTCCACATCAGAGGCATCACTAATACATGTCACTATTAAGAAACCTTCCCCCCATCTCATCACGATTCCTCAGTCGTGAAACAGACAGTGTTAATTAGGATGAGTCCGATATGTCACACAAATCTCAGTCTTTATCAGATTGATCTCATTTTATTCATTGCATTCATCATTTACATTTCCATATATACGCTGCCTGTTCCATTGGATATTCTATTGATGGTCTATGCTTCAAATGAAATCGACCATATAACCAGAAGATCGGATACGATTGTTAACGTTTTGTTCTAAAGTGACCCTTTTTATCAAAGAAAACTAATGATTTTCTTCCTTGTGCTTGTAGATTTTCCGTGGTATTATCTGATAATACTGTTTGATGTTATTGATAAGAAATTAATCTGGCATAAAGAACAGTTCGAATTGACTTGAATTTTTCGGTTAATTAGGTTGTGTGGGATTATCTTTGCATTATCGGATTTTCACAATGGATCTCTCAATTGTGGATTTTAAAAATGATGAAACTGAAAAACTCACATGGTATAATTATGACAAATATCATCAAAACATGTCAATCTAATAATTGTGTGATGTACATATTCTAAACACATGTTTTGTTGATTTAATTATCAAAACTATTTATATTGAAAATGAAATGATAATAATAGTAACCCCCCCCCCCCCCCCCCCCCCCCCCCCCAATTGTGACAAAGATGTACATTTGTAATTTTGAACAACCTGTTATTTCCGTATTGCTGAACTGAAGTTGCAATGAATCGATGCACTACGGAATTTATGCTTAAGTAAAATAGTAAGATACCCAGCCGAAGTTAATAAGAAATAACTATATTCACACAACAGAAAAGAGATATTGGCCCATTACGGACCCCTTGAAGAACCAGAGGCGGGATCAATTGTCAAATAGGAGTAAGCATCCCCTGTTGATCATTAACATCTGCCATGATGCTATGAGATTTTGTGTGCTTGTTCAACTCGAAGTCACATTAAATGATAACTATATACCGTAGTCACAATCGATTTAAGAATTCAGAATTCAGTAACGTGATGTATTTCTGTAAAACTCAGAACAAGATTCATGTGATATTTGAAGTGCAGTAAGTGTAAATGAGATAAGCTAATAAAGATATTCAAAAGTGAGAAAGCAACAGATAAATATGACAGTATAATAAATAATAACAGTAACCATTATTAGGCATGAAAATTTAAAAAGATGAGAACGCGCATACAATTAATAGTGAATGGTGTAATATCACGGTGTTACGAACAACGTGCTATGGTAAACATTCACGGACTCCTGAAAAGTAGAAGTGAGACTCGATGTCCAGGAGCATTGAGCATCTTCTGTTTGACTTGCTGCGCCCGCCATGAATGCAAAAATCAATCGAATTCTTATACTATGATAGAAATTTAAAATGAAGGACTTTTAAGACACTTTAGCCGACAAACATAACTTTAATTCAACTGGAAATTCTAGAATTTAAAATCATATCCCTTATCATCGTTTCAACAATACCATAGGCCAAGAACCCAGGCATACTGCAATCCATATTAAACCATTATGTTCTTTAAAAAAAACCTCTCATGAATATACATAAATATGCCTCCACTTACAAGGGTCATATCCTCCTTCAAATCAATTCAAATATATTTGTATGTGCTATATTTAATATTGTATGACATTGCGATACACTGTACTAAAAATAAGTGATTTTAAGGATGAAATTGTAGGGATAAATATCTATTTATTGATTCTTCATTCAATTATTCTAATACAACAAATGAGAAACGCGTTTCTGTAAATATTGAATAATAGGAGATTCTTATTTACTCAATTGTTCAATGATATATGATATTAAATGGAATTGACAGATAAAACGACTTGATTAAATTTCCTTTATATGATACCTGTAATGTATGGTGTTATGGCAATAATGCATACTTTTATTAGAACAAAAGCTCTGATCACATTTTGGTACAGTTTATTTGCCTCGTTCTAGCTATAAACTGCTCTGGGTTTTGTTTGACTTCCATTACTTTCGAGAGTTTATTTGTTGAACAATTGTTTTGCTGAATTTTATAGCTACATTTGATAAACAGAGGTATTGGCTTTCGTCTATATCAATATAACATGCACTTAGGGAATGATACTTGTGGTAAATCTACCCTTATAGTAGAAAAAAACAAAAACAGACAAACAAAACTCGGTATTTTGTGGCAAAACTCATCTCAACGTTTAATGATCGAAAAGGAAATATCCCCATATCTGTAAAGCGAAATATCATTATTGATATTGAAAGCAGAATAAGGGATAAAAACACCAACATTTCTACGCTTCATTACTTTTAACATTTGGTACGAGCTAGGAATTTCATTATTCCCAATCAATATGATAAGTAAATAAAGTAAAATCTTTCACAGGGATGTCATTGAACGATAAATGATGAACTCTTTTCTGAAATAACCCCACCCCACCAATCCATCCACCCCCCCCCCCCGCCCCCCCCCCACACACACACACATATCTACACACACACACACACACACACACACACACACACACACACACACACACACACACACACACACACACACACACAAATCCAAAAAGTTATGAGAGAATGAAATAAGCGCAAAAGTTTTAAGATTCTCACTTTAGTAAAGTTCTGCCATAACTATTATGCCTTGTTTAATATTGCGGTTGTATAATTTAATGTTGGAATTCCATCATTTTATGTTAATACAGGTATCGTTCAGATCCCTCCAAGATCGAGTACTGAAGTTAACAGTCTTTGACGTCGATCGTCACAAGCGTCATAATGTGATAGGTCATGCCCTTTATCCCCTCAAAGACCACGATGGAGAAAGCAATGAACGATTAGTTATCTGGCGAGACCTTGAGAAAGAAGTTACGGAGGTCAGTATAAAGTCGAAAAGTATTACTGGATGTCTTATATTCAGTCCAGAAAAAAATTGCAAATTTGGTGCTGCAGGTATTAGCAAGGTGTCCAAAAAGTGTGAGCATCTCTTGCTTGCTAATTACATGGCTCATAGTAAGTGTTCCACAAATCATCTCGTTTTCGATTACTCTTCAGATTAGAAACAGACGTGACTGCACATGATCATGTTCCAGAATATTATATAACATTCTGGAAAGGGGGTCATCATACTGTCAAACAATGTCCTTGAATCGACATAGAACTGCCTTGGTGACGATTTCATTTGTTCGAATTCGTAGTCTAGTGTGAGTAGTGCTTTTTTGTTCATCTGACAATACTAAAAGTACAAGTCATATAGTAGGCGTACTGAGAATGAATGATTCTATTTACTATAAAAGAAGCGTATTGAACGAGTTATCATTTGGTAGGATCAAGAGAACAAAGTATTTAATGTAAGTGTAATAATAAGTGATGGGGGAGAGAAATGATCGAGTCCTCTAGAGAAATTAAAAAAAAAAAAAAAAGAAAAAGAAAAAGTTTGATAGAGAGTAATGACTGATCTGTCATTTTGAAATATGAAGAGACCAAATGATACGATAATAAGTGATGCAGAATACAATATGTAGTTGCCCGTTTGGAATGGTATGTTGAATATAGTGTGATACATTGATGTAGTGAAAGCACTAACAGTATGTAGCAACTAAATATAAGAACATATATACGTACATTAACTTAGTGCACCATAAATAAATTTCGTCAACCTATATCTCTTTAATGATACTCAGTGCTGACAATGTGGAAATGTAAAATACAAATCTGCAGAAAAAAACCTGACTATGCATCTGAACGATATTTAAGGTCAGTACAGATGCACTGAAAGCTTATGGCTTATGGCATCCTCGGGAACTTACAGTCTATAAGCAACGACCCAGTGCTAATAAATATCAGGACATAAAAGTTATCTTTTCAGTGATACTCAAGAGAAAACAGAAGATATATGACAAAGCTGTATGACCCAAATCACCAAGAACCTGCACACACACACACAAAAAAAATGATAATATACACGGAACGACAATACAAAAATATTCGAATGTGCTACGGTTACGAAACTGACGGTCAATTGAAGTAAAAAACGTCACTCAATTGGTGTGGTAAACCGGTTTACGGCCGCCCACCTTCCCATTAACCGCAAAAGCAGCACAATCAAAGGACACACATTAAAAAATTATAAATAATCAGCCATATAGAGAACAAGGATCAACAGGTTTCTTAAGACTAAAACTGTGGAGATTCAAAATATACATATTTGAAGAGCAAACTATTTACAAAAGTGGTCTAAAATGTAGACCTAAAAATAGAGTTAAAAGAACCCATTAAAGGACATAAAAGATATACTCCTTAGTTTTAGACTAATGTACATTCTTTTTTCACAGTAAATTTAAATAATTACTTAGATAAAGAAAACAGAGAGAAAGTAACGTACAGAGTGAAATAGGAACTTATTTTTCTTAAGATAAATCTTGTACGACATATAATATGTAGATATTTGCTAAAATGACTGGTTTATTTATGTCACATTTTTCTGCATTTACTTTAGAATATTGAAGAAAAATTTCTATTACTTCAGGTGTCCAAAATTAACGATTTTTCATAAGTTTTATGTAAAAAGTGCCCGAGAATAGAAAGTACATATGTTTCTTGCTGTTAGCACTGAAAGAAAAATAAAAGAAAAGAATGAAATGTTAATTTCCGATATCTGGAGAACGAAACACCAGAGCTAGGTACAAATGTCACTCAAATAAGGAAATGTTAATGATGTCCGTGATTAGGAATGGAAATACAAAAAGAAACCTTGATAGTACGAAGAGCTATATAACAGAGAGAAAATTGAAATGATCAATATGATAAAATTGGTTGATCAAGGAAATAATGACTTTCTGAAAACTTAGTTCTGTATGTTATGTAAGAAATTATAGAATTGTTTTATTTGATTGGTCATTTTTTGTGAATGAATCATCATTGTCCGTATGTACGATATATGATGTTTTGTGTGTGTTTTGATGGGTGATGAATGATACTGTTGTAACATATATATATATATATATATATATATATATATATATATATATATATATGCATACTTTTTTTCTTTTACAGTTATTGAGTTCTGTGAAATTTGAAAAGTTTGTTTTCCATCAATATGATTATAATAATTACAGTAACAGATGCAATATATTTTGTATAACATCAAAATACCTCTCTCAGAATTCGTCTAATAGTGAAATAATAATAATAAAGATTAAAAAATAAATGCTTTTTAAAATGTCTTATTAGGTCACAACATTGTTTACTGAAAATATCTTTAAAGGTCCATTAATCAACGTTTCAAGTGTAAGAATGTTTTTATACAAACGGCAAAGATGAACGACCATGTTTGTTATTTGATACAACACCAATCCCAAAACATTATTAAATAGATGGTATAAAAGATTTTTTCTGATCTGCACCTGAACTATAATAAATATCTAGTTCGAAAGATGATAAGATCTTCATCTATTTGATATTCAAAGCGAACAAATGATACACATTTATGTATCCTCATCATAAGTAAATATAAAGAGTAGTGTTTGTGTCTACATTTTAACGTCACGAGGGGTTTCAATAGTTGATGTTTAAAGTAAATGAAAAAAGAGTTTTAAATAAATGCTTCAATAAATTAAACTCACTTAAACGGAGGGTTAGAGTGAGCTATAGTTATCTTAATGTGTCCTTTAAATTTCACATTACTGAAGTTACCGATTTGATATGTATTAAACATATTAAATTAAAAATGTAGTTACGAGATTTAAAAGTAACGCGGTTACATTGTACGCACTTTCATGAAATTAATTCAGAAACTATTAATGAAGATTAACTGAATGTTAATTATTTACAGAGTGCAACTGATCGAGGAGAATTGTTAGTGGCCCTGTCTTATAACAACCATGTAGAACGGCTCACTGTTGGTGTCTTAGAGGGAAGAAATATCAAATTTGATGGTCAGTCGCCGGGAGGTGTAGCAGGTATTTGTCAACTCCTACATGCATTTGGTCAATTCTCTCATTCTTGCACCTTAATCAGGGTACAATAAGGTCATAACACAGGATTTATATATTGACCCCACAGCATTTTATTGCAATTGATGATAGTACGTTTGTTCCTTTATCACATTTACCTTTTTTTACTATCGGTGGATCAATCCTGTTTTCAGAAATTGTCTAATAAAGGGCCAGTTGTTCGAAACTTTAACCATTGTCTAGGTTAATCTGTAGTTAAGTGTTATCTGACTATATCTTTGAAATAAGAGGTTTTTAAGTCATCGTTTGTGTATTGATTAATAGCATATGAAACCAGCATTGTAATGTGATTTAGAAATTTAAACAGAAATCTTATAAATTAAATTAATTGTCTCCAACACTTTAACCATTGGTCAGCTTAAACAGTGGTTAGATTTTCGAACAGCTAGCCCCAGCTAAATACTATGTATTGATGTCAAATTTGGTGTTAGAAATGGACGAAGTATGCCTCAAAATATTATTGAAAATTCTGAAGAAAGAGATGGCATATTGGAAGATAGAATCTTCATATCGACTATAGCACTTCTACAGTGACTGTGTTAGTGTACCATTCACATGACCCTGGCTTAACAGTTTATCTGAAAGTCACTTTGCCCTAAGAACAAAAGTTATTGTTATTTGAACTCGCTTTGACTTAACGTACAAATTAAGATATGCATACTTGACCTTCCCAAGGGTCTGTGACTGTCCTGTATCATCTTATAATTCCGATTGTGTTTAGTGACCGTAAGTTTAAGATATCTTAACATTTTACTTATGCCAAACATAAATGAAAATTTTTATCATTATATCTTTTCATGTTTACAATCATTTCCAATTATCGCTTGTTATTCATAAATTGTGACTGTGCATATTTCATACTTTTAATTAATTTATTTCTTTTGGCCATTTCATATCATATGATGTTATGTAACATTATCATAAATGTTTTGTTCAATAAAAATGTGATATGAAAAAATGAATTCCAAGAAAGAAATTAATTTTCTTATAAAATGAAATATTCAAATTTGCATACATGAAAGAGAGTATGTGTATGTATGCGTATGTTTTCAATTTTGATTCGATAAAATAATAAGAAATTCATTATTTACAGATTCCTGTGTCAAAGCGTGCATTTTGGTACAAAATAAAATCATCAAATCAAAGAAAACGGAAGTTGTGAAAAAGAGTGACAATCCAAATTTTAACGAGTCGTTTATCTTTAAGTTACCCGTTGCTAGTTTGGATGCAGCAAGTTTGTCTTTAACCACGATACAACATTCAAGTGGCCATAAAGGTAACGTAGAATCATCAGTTCATATCACAAAACTCTCGGGAAAATGCCCCTAACATTTACCGGATAATGTTAAATACGAAGTATCATTCACCAGTGATGTGTGATAACGTAGGAAGCAAGTACATGTAAGTAACCGAATTCGTTAGATATGTATGGGTCTGCAAATGCCAATATAATACACTGAATATGCAAATATATAAGCTTTATGTTCGAATTCACGATTCAAAACTAGCATTACATAGAATTTATCATCATTCACTACTTCATTTTAATGCGCAAGGCCTAATTTTTTGAGCAGGTGTATGTATTCATAAAGGTAAATAGGTATGAATTTTCATGTACAATTATACGATTTGAAATAAACCCTAATGAATGGCATGTCTACTTATTCTCTAAATGTTAATAAAACTATCATAAACTTCTGTTACTTTTTTGGTTTGTTTGATTTATGTTTAACCTCACACCTCAGAAGATTTATTGCACTTTTATGGTGACAGCATCTTCATGATGCAATGCACAGAAATTTACACCTATGCAACGGACGCATCCGAAGCAGTGAGGAATCTTTAACGTGCCGCATCTTCATTCTATTTCGATAGGCAGTCATCTGCGGGACTCGAACCTGTGACCTCTCGGTCACGAGTCAAACACTTATGTGATTGAACTACGGCCGCTCCTGATACCTTTTCATTCTAATCACAAATACGATTGTAACGGTAAATACATATTTTTGTACAATATTGAATATTATGTGAGATAGATTTTACACATCTTTTACATGTATTGCGAAAAGTATGGATATTTGCTTTTATCTAGGTATATTCTTTCCTGGAAAATACTCAAGTTTCCATATCTTTCATATTTTTAAGTTGTGAAAAGGTATTAATATTATGAGATCTGCTTATACTTGGTTTAGTTGTAAAGCGCTTGATTCAGTCGACCCTAGCTCCATTCCAGAAAAACACCACTAGGATTAAGTTGTTAGTTTCCTCATGTCTCCATGTCGCAATATAACTGAAATATTGTTAAAACCAACTTAAAACATCAATCTATATACCAGTCAACACTTTAATATATGTATCAACACATTATTACTTTTTTTCAGATAAAATCATCGGCAGAGTTATCCTTGGGTCTTTCATGTTTGCGCGCGGTAAAGAACTAGATCACTGGAACGAAATGGTAGCCAATCAAAAGGACCAAATAACGCACTGGCATGCGCTGGTGTAAACAAGTGCCATTGTAGATATGCCCAGAGTATGAAGGAAATTAGATGGTGGTACATGCATCGTAGTGTTACACACAAGCCGTAGGTTATCGAAAGCGTCAAACGTCGCCTGTATTCGGGTGTTTGGCTATGCAGGGGCTTGTGAATATATGTTTAAGTTCAGTATTAAAGATTTAAGGGAGTTCAAAGTGGTATGTTGTATACTTATTTCATCTAATGGAGTTTAAAAGTGTTGATCACCTTATTTGTTTTGATATCTGTGTCACTGTCATTTTGGGTATTGTCTGATGCTCTGGTAATCTTGCAGTCGTTCACTTATGTGTCAAACTTGGAGAAACATTGTTGTATGCGAACGTGGTAATATTTAATATTAAGTGTAGAAATTCGCATTTCGTAACATCTTTATCATTTTTTGTTATTTCAAAGGAAATTTACAATATTTGTTGCTTGCGTGGTGTAAAGAAAAAGAAATATTAATTTATTTTACATACCCATCTAAAACGAATGGAAAGTTAATATGTATATAAATATATATATAAGAAGAGAAATATCATAATGAATCAATAAATCCACATTTGATGTGTCATTGAAGTATATATGCCTATATCCCTGAGTTGTTAAAAATGACATCATTTAAATTAGATAACATTTATACTTTGGGATTTATTATTCATTATTCACTGTTTTATCAAAACATGTTTACTGTCATCAGAAACAAATCTGAATTTATTTTAAATTTGTGAAGAAAAACACATTTTTAACACATTGTCACAATAAACAATACTTCAGCTTTCATGCGCTATTTCAAATGATTTTCGCTGTTCTGTGAAACGATATTTTTCAAATTAAGTGTCTCGTACATTATTCATAAACGTATTTTTCCTTTCATATTGTCAGTCAGTTTACCATTCTTTTATTTTTAAATGAATCAATTTAATGTACACATTCATTCATACAGTATTGGTACTTGATTAGGCAGGAGTGAGTGTTGTCTTTTATATGATTATTTATGACTAGGCTAATACAACTTTTTAAAAAGATACGAAGGCGGACGGTCACTAATCCATGACAAAGCAACTGATCACAATCCTCTACTTTCATCCCCTAGTACTAAACTAAGAACAGGTACAGCATATATCATAGACTTGTTCAAGTCTCTATGTTATGTTTTCATTAATAATTTTCCTTCATTCTGTGCTCCCTATAATACGTAAATGTGAAACATAGATTCTAGCGAATGCAGTATATATATATAGTACAGCATATATCACTCTTAATCAAAATTCACCACGAAAATGAATTCCTCTACCAGTGAAGTGTATATGCAACACCATACCATATAATTCCACACTTTAAGGATCAATAGTATATTTTCACCTATCGCCATGAGAACCACAGTTTATCGTACATATACTATACCATCATGACACTCTCGCCATGAGAACCACAGTGTATCGTACATATACTATACCATCATGACACTCTCCATCGATGATTCTTTTAATTGTACATCCAATGTTGACTTAAAGTGTGCTTTTGACATACGTGGCAGGTACAGTTACTCAAGCAGGAGATATTTACTCCTCCCGGGCATCTGGTTTTACCTCTTGTGACCACTGCGGGTGCCACAGCATATCAGCTTACCTGTGTGACCTGTCAGCAGGGTATGCTTACTCTTCCATGGCACCTGATCCCATTTCTAATTCTTACAGGGGGTCCATGGAAGCCAATATCTCTACTTTGTCTTATATATCTTCTTATTGTCTTATTGGCCACTGTCCGATATCCTTTTTTCCCTAATTTACTTCAAACTCTCACTAAAGCCTGGACAGATGGGGTTTTTTTTGACGATTTGCACATTAATTGGCACAAATAGCCGATAAATCTTTTAAAATTATTATTTTGTCTGAGTCATCTTACTAAAATCTGAAATTGCCTTAGCTCGGTTCCGGAAAATCATATTTTATGATTTGATATTGGCGATTGTGTATTCATAAATTCAGAACATGATGTAACTTTAGGAATTAGAATGAATCTGAAATATGGACATCATACCACTTAATTTTTATGGTCACACTTTATGTGAAAACATAGCTTGAAATATGACACATCTGATGGAAATTTGTGAATAAAAATCATATCAGAATAAATTATATGACATTTAATGTGTTTCATTCCATAATAATTTTGAATTTTAAATGTAAAATGACACAAAATGTACAATATTTTCTAATAGAAAGAAAAATAATCCCACTTTATTCGGTATGAATTTATTACAGCGGATTTTCTTCTTCTTATTATTATTATCATTATACTAATGCAGTGTTTTATACGAGACGATTATACTCATAAGCCGTTTGATCAGAGAGGATATACCATTAAAAGAATTTCTTCTAATTACACGTCAAAGATCATAGATGGTTTGAACAGGGTTGTGTTTTGTATAAGGATACAGTCACAGACTGAACGTACTAAAAAGTATTTTCCAGACACAAAACATGGAGATCAATGCTTGGAAAATCTTTAATCATAAATTTTGTGCATTATACATTAGTATTCAAAATGCAGATTTTATTTCAGAATGATACCGATATTTGATTAAAATCTATTCTGCTTAATCATGCAAAGCGTAGAATTATTGTCATAGCTTCTGGTTGTTAGTCAGGAAGTAATAATTATTATTGCTTGATTCTAAATGCCTTAGAATTTTATGCAAATCATGATAAATGTTATATATATATATATATAATATACATTTAGCATATGTATATCGTATGTTCAGATCACTATTCATTTTGATGTCCATTTCATGACAGAAGCACAAATAAAAGATGTCATGGTAACAGTTGTGTGTTAGTATATAAAACAATATCGAGTATTTTTATTACTTAAAAATGACAGGTCGGTCAAGATATGGCACTGGATTTCCAATCTGAAGACCCGAGTGTGGTTGTGATCTAGAGGAAGGGCCCGGGGATGTGGACCCACCCTGAGATTCGCCCAAAAAAGGCTTCCATTGTCATTTTCTATGTATATATTAAGTAATTGTACACACAAAAACATGAATGGATTTTCTCTCGGATTATCCATAGTGGGTGAACTCCCTTTCGACAATATCTTTGGATGCCTATTGCAACTGTCGGTTTCGATTTTTTTCTGTGGTGATTTTTCACCTTCTGTCTTTGTGTTGAAACCATTTTTAACCATAGCACCGTGTCATGGTGTACATTGGAATGTACAGAATTCCTCACTACTTGGGAAGGGTTAGTTGCATGGGTAAATTTTATGAGTTCATGCATCAAACAGATGTCGCCACCAAGTGTCGCTAGTGAAATAATTGTGGTGTGAACAACAAATAAACTAATAAAGAGAAGTTTTTAAACCCTCTTTTGGCATCGTTTGGAACTCCCTTCCGGAAAGAAGACAACAATATGTACATGTATGTATATAGAATAATGTCAAAGTAGATTAATGCTTAATTAGACATTCATTTCAACATGTAACGTGTGTTGAGTAAATGGTAAACCCTATATATGCGCCAAATTTTCTGTTGTCTGTTGTTCACAGAAAAGGTGTTTGGCATCAGGTTCAAACTCAACGCCATATTAATGAAGAATTTGTTAAATCAAAAAAAAAAAAAAAAAAAAAAAAAAAAAAATAGAAACCTTTGTCAACAGTATTTTAGATAAATAGTGATGATATGAAAAACATTGTCTGTTAAACCCCGTGAAGGGAAATTTTCGTTTTGTCGAATCTACCTTGCTTTGTTGACTATAATATGTTAGTGCATCACATAATAAATCCTTGGAAATTCATTGGTTAACCACGCCGGGACTATGAAGTGATAGTGCCCGGTCCGGGCACTATTGCTTTTTGCTCGACAGAGTTACGTCCCTGGGCGAGGTTTATAGGTGGAGCCGCGTAGTTGTAAACAGACGACAACAAGCAGGCTGTGCATGTAGAAAATGTGCTGTTGGAGTAAAATACACTATGGTATCTCCATAATACATTTAATTATGCTGCAATTAAGGTCATGTGATGCACTAAACCTATTAATGCTTGTTTTTGTGGGTACTATGCTCTCATAGTGTTGCTTTGGGAAGGTAAATAGTGGCCTCGCTATCGCTCGGGCACTATTCCTTCCCAAAGCAACACTATGAGAGCATAGTACCCACAAAAACAGGCATTAATAGGTAAATGGTATTGACTATTGTGATCAAGGCTTCATTGTAACTGTGAGTTTGACTACGTCGTCTCAGTGGAAGTAGCTAGTAAGCGGAAAATATCATCAATATGACTTGGATTTGAGCTCTGTGATTTAAGGTGGTTTGAAGTTATTCTTTATTACCAAAGACATATATATATATATATATATATATATATATATATATATATATATATATATATATATATATATATATATATATATATATATATATATATATATATATATAAAAGCACAAAAAAGGAAATTGTAACAACATTCACTATTCATAAGTATCGGATCAACCTCAATGAAGGTTAATGCAAATCGCTAGAGAAAAAGTGGTCAATATAAAAGCACAGGTAAGCGATAACGATACTAAAACAATTAAAAAATTGCGCATAGAGAAACGCTCAATATGTAGCCAATTCAAGAAACCAGTTTTTATTAGACTAGTGCTTTGAACATATTTTCTATCTTTCTTTTCGTGTCTTTATATTTATGTAAGTGTTTGTATGTGTGTGTCTTGAAGAAGAAGCAGATTGCTTCGAAAATTTGGCATTTTTTAAATTGTTTTAGTATCGTTATCGCTTATATATATATATATATATATATATATATATATATATATATATATATATATATATATATATATATATATATATTCATTTATTTATTATATATATGGGAAAGAGAGAAATGCAATTTCTTAACATCGTAATGCCAATTAATGCCAACACGTTGCGTTGTTGCTTGAACATGTAGGACAGATTTCGGTACAAAACTGCCTTTTCCCGATATTTGGATGAGTTTTCACAATTTCGTTTTCATTTCAATGTTCTGAGATCTAACATATAGCAGAAGTATTATTTCATAGATATGGTTATGTACATAGAGGCCAGACTTAGTTTAATGGCTTGGAATGCAAATACTTTCTTTGAGAGGTCGCGATATAACTGAAAAATTTTGTTGAAGGCGACCGAAACCCCAGATCAACAATGGAAACAAAATGTATTGAAAATTTTGCATTCCTTGTAAATAAAATGAAATCAGACAAATAGGTCGATTTTCGAGGAGTTACATGTACATAGGGAAAACAAATACAGCTACAGGTGTTATCTTCACAGTTTTGTATATTCCGCTATATTACTATGGAACACTAAGCTATAGAAAATAATGATACCATTAAAGCCACAGAGCGCGCTCTTCAGGAACAACATTTAAGCTAGCAACCTTATAATGCAGGGTACGGCAAACTCAAACCAACTCACTTTTTTACAGCCTTGATCCAGAAATAATAATGGCAGTATGAAGTGCTATATTGGGATTTATCAGAAAATAGGTATTGAATCTGTACAGCGATATTCTTATTTTGATAGCTTAAGGCGATTTTCAAAGGAGCAATAATTCTCTATCGGCACTATAATTGGGTATTTATGAACTTGATTACGAGGAAATCAGACGCGTCTTTATATCCCCTAGATCACAAAAATATTGTGTTAATACGATAATTTCTCGATTTCTGTGCAGAGTTAAGAGACTACGCGGCTATGTGGGTCGGCCATTCTAAACGAGAACTCGCCCGAGCCTCTTAACTCGTGTCAACTCTTCGATCATTTCAAATCACGTTGAACTTACCGAAGGTATTATGGGTATTGTTTTTTCCTCCAACACTACAGACCAACTTTTGTATTGTAAGCGTCTTAATTAACGTATAGCGTAGAAATAAGTTTTTCAAAGATTTATCTGTCTTCAGTCGGAACTAAGACTGAATTTCAAGACGACGTGTTATCAAACATGTGCACACTGGTCACGTATAATTCAATACAAAAAGACTTTATTTAATAGATGTACACGGGACCTTGGTTTTACTGTCTCATCCGAAAGTCAGAATACCGGTATGCCCATGGCAGGAGTCGAACCCGGAACCTTTCTCTCAAGAGTTTAGCACCTCATCCGCTAAGCCACTTATGGTTGTAGTATTTATGTGAACCAAAAACTAAAATAGAATACTAATTAAACTTAGTCCTGTGATCAGATAACGAAACCTATCCTTCGTTAGAGTACCTTGTTTATTACATTACTTCAAAAGTACTTCCAGTGGCGGGTCAAGGATTTCCGAAAGGGGGGGGGGGGCACATGTGTATTAACCAAACTACTCGTCCATATTTGGTGCCAAATCTGAATTTCTACTCGTAAATATGTGGCGAAAAGGGGACGGCCCCCTCGGACCCACTCTAAATCAGCCACTGATTTCAGTCATGCTGTTGTGCCACCTACCTACATGGTTCATAATGTGTTGAGAATCTAACAGAAACAATGAGGATACGACGATGAGCACACAGAATGAGGGCGAAAATAAGGTTAACAGACATTGACATTGATATGTGTGTGTGTAATTTCTTTGCTATAAAAAATTGATTTAATGAGAGAGAGAGAGAGAGAGAGAGAGAGAGAGAGAGAGAGATGTATGCATTTACAAGAATAAGTTATCTCAATGTATTCAGCATTCCTAGTATATGTACGTTGAAAAGTTGGTCGTAATGATGGTAAAATTAAAAAAAAATCATTAAGACTACAGAATATTTGCATCGTGTGATTTATTTCAAAGATACAATACTATGGGCCTTATATTGGAAATTGATACAGAAAAATACCTCTCAAAACAAGTATTCTATTAAGGAGAAAGTATTTGCACATATCTCACTGACATTACAGAATTGTGTAAAAGTGAGTAGGCGAGGCGAAATATGAAAATGTTCAGAGGGTTGATGGAAATCGGAACTCTATTCCCTCCTGGAATCAATGCCCTTGAATTTGACATTAATGTGTTTGTTCCATGTTTCAGTATACTCGCCTTAAATGGTAGTAGACATGAAACGTGTACCATAGGTGTGACAATGTCGAAAGAGAAGCCAGCTTAACAGTAATGGCAAAAGTTAGTGTTCCACCTAAACAACATTATGCATGCATAATGGAATGTAACCGGTGTCGCCAGGAGGCTATCGATATAGTAGGACTTCACGCGAAGGGAATCTTTTACCATATAGTCAAGTTCCTCGTATTATTTATCTTTTCTTCTTATACAGTAGATCTGACCCCATAGAAGCTTCACCCTCCCCCCCCCCCCCTTTCACAACCTACCAAGAAAAGTAGATAAAAGAAGACAGAACACGAAGACAGAACACATCTGACCGAGTTGTATGACACAAATCACCAAGTACATGCACTGTGTGTGGAAAGAATTACAGCCTCAAAATATAAGGAATCACGACGGTAAAATAATACCTACGTCAACACTCAGTGGGGAATCTTGTTACGAGCTCGATTCTGCAAACTCAACAAGAAAAGCATCGTAAGGACCGAGTATCGTCTGGTATGGGAGAAAGGCAATATTTGAAAGGTGATTAAATTCTGTTCTTTGTGTCTTTCCAATAGTGACCTTGAGCTTTGAAATGTGACCTTGAATTAAGGTTATGACAATGCCTACACCAGAAAAAAAAAACCATTCGTGTAATATAAAGTAAAAATATCAAGTAATCGTAATTTTAACTTTAAATGAAAATATGAGTTGGGCAAGGGTCATGCCATGACTTTATATGATAAGCAATAAAACTCAGTCTCATGTAAACCTGAGGCATCTGCATTGAATCTCCAAACATTGATCATGTTTATACTGTGACCTTGACCTTGATGGAATAAAATTATATCAACATCATGACGTGCTGTTTGGTCATGGGCAATGACTACTGGAAGTTTCATTGAAATTTAAGTTATATAGCCCGAACAGAATTATTGGTCAAGTCCATACTATGACCTTGACCCTTACAGTATGACTAAGTCAAGGTCATGATATACACAGGGGTCATGGACAAAGCTTGTGTGAATTTTCATTTAAGTGTGCGTGAAATTATTTGAAATCATAGATACAACGCATATGTGGTCACTGTTAAAATACATTGACTGGCATTACGAATTGCTACTTTTCACGATACAACTTAAATACTTGATATAATCGTGGTATAAAAATTGACGTTTCTTTGTCAGTGCATTGCTTAAATGTACAAAAAACGAACGTAACTGGTGCCACATGACTTTGGCACTAACAACAATGTACCACAGTGGACATTCACGAACCTCTGAAATTCAGAAGTGAGACCAGGTGCCCGGGAGGATTGAGCATCTCCTGTTTGACTAGTCACACCCGCCATGAATGCCCTTACATACAGACGAAACAAATATAATACAGCACTGTGTATATACATGAATGTGAACGAACACTGTGTAGAAAGTGGCACCGCCATTATATAAAGTATTATAGGGCGGATGCAGGATTTTAGTTTGGGGGTGGCGTGGGAACAACCCAAAAGGTGAGGGGTCTGTGGGTCGCTTAGGCCCCTAGTGGGTCCAGAGCAAAGCCCTGGTGGGGGTTCAGGCGGCGAAGCCCCCTGACGGAACATGGTTATAATGGTTTAAAAACCTACAAAACACATTGAGAAATGGCCATTTTCTACAGTCAAGGCATTGTATACTGTATGTAGTTCTATACATATTATTAGATGTCTGGAGAACGATGACGATTACATTTTGGGAAAATTTGTTTTATTGAATAGGAAAGATGATGTTCAAAACAAATTCCAATGATTACTTAAAGACTTCAAAGGTAATCGTTCTATGCAATACAAGCATATATATTGTTATTGTTTTGTGACTGTTTATGCTGTTTTGCAGTAATAAACTCAAACACAACAAATGAGTAAAGAAAAAATAATTGGTAGATGTAAAACAATGTAACCATATATTAACTATATATGCTGTTTTCAATAAAAATTTTAAAAGTCCGTGTCTTTGTTAAAGTGTTTCAAAGAACACACTGCATGAAAGGTTAAGACAGAACACCGGTGTGGCCAGGACGGAAGTCGAAGCCGGTACTTCTCGGCCACGAGCCGAGCACCTTATCCACTAGGCCACACTGGCTTAAATTCTTAATGACAATTCAACCCCCTGCTCCTTTAATCAAATGATTACAGTGAGGTATAACTCATTTCATCTGAAATCAAAGTCGCACTCAGCTAGATTTACAATTCTTATTATCATTGCTTTACACCGATATGTTAGGTATTTATTGAAACTGCTTGTCCGAGCTTGCCAGAACACGTACCGTAACACACAGACAGACAGATGGGTGGACAGACATAAGTTGGAAGACAGGAAGACAAAGTGACAAAGGGTATACAAACTAACAGACTGCATGACTGACAAACGGCGGGCAAATTTAAATCTCCTCAGGCAAGCAAGATTATTTTATTTCTCTGGTTTTGATTTTTTAGGCTACTGGTCAGGCATACATTATCGCCACAGTTTAAAATGTTTTGATTCAGAAGTCTGTTTTATTTTTTATTATTTTTTTTTTTATTTTATTTTCAGAGCATATGTATATGTATATTTACATAACAATTATAAATACAAAATAACGAGTAGGTACAACATTTTGAATGCAAGTTGCAATTGACACAATGGCTATTTATGTGTATGCCCCACTTTTATATTTGAAGAAATTCTAATTTACAAAAGCACTGCATTTCATACATACTAAAGTATACAATTAAATATGTAAATTGCCAAAATACTACAGTATATAGTATATAAACACTGATTAAAATATACATGATGTTATGGGGTATCACTGATAGCATCATATATCATTTTAAAGAGGCCAATGTAGATATCTTGATTATAGCTTGTTCTTTTTATAATTTGATAATAATTTAAAAGGGAATACTTAATAAATACATCTATATCAAAGACAGTCATATTTGTCCCTTTTATCCGACATCTCATTTTATATTTATAAATTTTAAAGGATATGAAGGATAGGAGTAAGTTAAAAGTTGCTGTCTTCTTATTATCTTCAAGATAGAATCCAAGAACAATATGTTTAAAATAAATGTTGAACATAATTTTATTTGATAAAATTTCCCAAATATGTTTAACTAGATTACAACTAAATAATAAATGTTCAGTATTTTCAATCAAATTGTTACAATATGAGCAAAATTTACTAACATTTTTATTCCACTTACTTACTTTTAAATTATTGTTTAACAAATTGTTTAAGAGTTTAAACTTAAATTCAGAAATTTGAGTATCAAACATATTTATGATTTGTGTTTTATATATTAATTTCCATGACACACTTTCTATGCTAAAAGTTCTTTCCCAACTTTTTTCCATAAGTGGTCTCACAAATTTTTTTTGGATAAAAATTTGGTAAAAAAATTTACTTGTGCAATTTTGAATAGAATTAAAGACATTTCCATAGAACAGAAATGAACGTTTTCTTTTAATATTTATATAAGGTGATTTATTACAAGAAAATTTACGAGAAAATTTATTGAACACATTTTTCATTATATAATACTCACAAAATATGTTTCATTTGTCATCAATTTTGGAAGAAAAGTATTCAAGACAATGGAAATTACCATATTCATCAAATAAATCTTTAACATAAAGAATACCTGATTTCATCCAATTACACAAAAAGATTGGATTGCATTTGAACATGAATAATGTGTTATGCCATATATTCTGAGACAGGAACTCTTCACTAGTTAGTGAGTCTAAAGCTTTGATTTTCTTGCATTGATTAAAATTTTCAAAGACTTCAAAATAAAAATTAGGTAAATCTGATAAAATACTATTGTCTCTGTACTTTCTCTGTGTACTTTTTAGTAAATACCATATATCCACATTGAATTTTTTAAGTTTATAATTTATAAATTACTCAGTGATGCTTTACTACAACAGAGTCTGTGGACCCAATTAGCCTTTAAGGCTTTCAATTTTGAAGCAAAATCAAAAATACCTAGTCCACCATCTTCTAAATTACCTATTAATGTATTTCTTTTTACACATTCTTTATAAAAAAGAAAATTGAATATTATTTTATCAATCGTTTAAATAATATCAAGGGAATGTTCATTTAAAACAGATGCGCAGTATACTAATTTTGACATCGTTAATGTATTGATTATAATCTTTTTACCAAATATTGTTAAGTTTCCATGTATTGCATTGTTTTTCAATTGAATCTAATTTAGTTATCCAATTTTTCCTTTCACATTCCTTTAAATCGTGGCCAAGGTAGATTCCAAGGCATTTCGTAATTTCAACAACCTTTATTCCATGAATATCAGAAAATTGTCCTTTTAGAGATCCGGTTAATAAACATTCTGTTTTATTAATATTGAGTTTAAGTCCACTGACTTTACCAAAGTTTTCTACCGTATATAGTACTTCTTCTACTGAGTCAGTATCTGACAATATATTTGTACAATCATCTGCATGTTGTAAAATTTTGATTTGGTCATCATCATTAATATTGTAACCTTTAATTTGATTGTTTTTGTTCACATTTATAGATAAGATCTCAGCAACTAGAATAAATATTATAGCAGAAATCGGACAGCCTTGTCTAATGCCACGCTGCATATTACAAGTTTTTGACAAATAACCATTATTTTTTAACCTAAATATTGGGTCAGTATATAATATTCTTATCCATCTAATGAATTCTTTTCCAAAATTGAATTTTTTAAGAGTCATTAACATGAAATCCCAATTAACGCTATCAAATGCTTTTTGGAAATCTAGAAATAAAAATATGTGATCATTGTTCATTTTTTCTGACATTTCAAATATATCTAGGATAAGTCTTGTATTCGTAGCAATATATCTTCCTTTGATATAAGCTGTTTGGTTTTTGTTAACTATTTTATCTATTACATTTTGTAATCTTTTAGCTAAAATAAAAGCTAGAATTTTATAATCACAATTAGTCAGACTAATAGGCCTATAATTTTCCAAACAGTTTTTATCACCTTTCTTATATATTAAAGAAATAATTGATAATCTTTGACTAAAGGGTAGTTTTTCAGATAGATATGTTTTTAATAAAGACTCATAAAATATATGCTTTAAATCATTCCAGAATATTTTGTAAAATTCTATAGGTAATCCATCTGATCCCGGACTTTTATTATTTTTCATAATTTTTATAGCTGCAGTACATTCATCTAATGTTGGTAAAGAATCACACAAGTCTTTTTCAGTTTCATTTAAAATAACAGGTGTTTCTGTATTATCAAGATAAGTTTCTATATCTGAGGAGTCTATGTTTGTAGCGGAGTACAATTTTTCATAAAATGTGGTCATTCCTTTTAGAATTTCTTCATCTGATGTTACGGTTTGGTTTTCATGTTTAAATGATCTAATCGTATTTGATTGTTGATGCACTTGTTCTAGATTTACAAAATATTTTGTATTTTTTTCTCCTTTTTCCATCCACTGAAATCGGGATCTTATATAGGCACCTTTTGTTTTATATTTACTAAGTTTATCAAGTTCATTCTCCAGCTCAATTTTTTCACGCATGTTAATTTCATTTGAGGGTTTGCGTATAGAGTTTCCATTAATTCTATCTCCTTTTCTATAACATTGATTTTCTCACAAATATTTTTGTTTTTATGTTTTGAGTACTCAATTGAAAAAATTTTTATACTCAGTTTAAGTTTTTCCCATTTCATATGATTATTATCATCATCATCATCATCATCATCATTAAGAGAAACGATTTTCAATTCGTCCGTCATAATACACAGTAAAGTTTGTAATATTACTCACATGTCCGAGGATGTTCACGGGACAGCACTTAATATATATCTATTGATTTGGTTTGGTCTTTCGAGTACCTGACGGACCTTTAATATAGTTGTCGAGGTGTTGCTGACTGTTTTCACTCATTCCTCGAGTTCGTTTTCTGTACTTTATTGTTACATGTTTAATGAGTTCGCCCATGTTGTTACCTCCGGGCCAGCTGTCGGGCTTTGCGTATAGAGTTTCCATTAATTCTATCTCCTTTTCTATAACATTGATTTTCTCACAAATATTTTTGTTTTTATGTTTTGAGTACTCAATTGAAAAATTTTTTATACTCAGTTTAAGTTTTTCCCATTTCATATGATCATCATCATCATCATCATCATCATCATCATTAGAATCATCAATATTAGCATTCTTATTATCATCATCAGTATTATCATCAACATTAACGCTAACATCATCACTATCATCATCATCATCATCATCATCCTCATCCTCATCAGTATTATTATCAACATTAATACTATCATCATCATCAGTATTATTATCAACATCAATACTATCATTATCATCAGTATTATTATCAACACTAATACTATCATCATCATCAGTATTATGATCAACATTATTAGCAACATTAGCTGTCACATTGTTATTTTCTTCATTTTTACAAAAGGTTTTTATTATATTTTTAATCTCTGAGCGATATTCGGGTTTTAACAATAAAGACGTATTTAATTTCCAGAAACCTTTACCACGGACATTAAGGGTAGGTCTAAAAGTTGCGACGAGAGCGCGGTGATCTGATGATCTTTTATCGTCTACCTTAGGCGACTGTCTACATATGATATTTATCATTTGTGTAAACATATCCTCGTGAGTAAAAATGTAATCTATTCGACTTTTTGGTATATTATTACCATCACACCAGGTATTACCAGTCCAATCTGGGTTTTTTTTCTTTCCAACAATCAATTAATTCAAATTATTCTAAAATATTTTTTAAAATTGATGCACTTTTGTCATGATTTATACCAGAAATAACACAGTTAAAATCTCCACACATCACAATATTACACGTATTGTCAGCATGTTTAGCAATCCATGTTTTTAAACCTTTAAAAAATGTATTCTTTCTTGAACAGTGTTTGGGGCATACACGTTCACAATTGTATAAGTTTTATCTTCATAAATGAAATTTACCAATAGTTTTCTACCATGAATCGATCGATGAGTACTTGTAATATTTATGTCTACATTTGATTTAAATAATATTGAGACACCTCTACTGAATACTGAATCTGAAAAGGCATGTACTGATGTACCATGCCATCTGGAATCGTATATAGAATGTTGAGGTTCTACATAGTGTGTTTCCTGTAAACAAATTATATCTTTTTTGGTTGCATGCAACCATTCATATAAAGTTACTCTTTTTTCATATCTATTTAAACCCCTAGCATTAAGAGAAACGATTTTCAATTCGTCCGTCATAATACACAGTAAAGTTTGTAATATTACTCACATGTCCGAGGATGTTCACGGGACAGCACTTAATATATATCTATTGATTTGGTTTGGTCTTTCGAGTACCTGACGGACCTTTAATATAGTTGTCCAGGTGTTGCTGACTGTTTTCACTCATTCCTCGAGTTCGTTTTCTGTACTTTATTGTTACATGTTTAATGGGTTCGCCCATGTTGTTACCTCCGGGCCAGCTGTCGGGCTTTGTGTATAGTGTGCCCTGCATGTCGATTCCCGTTCCCCAAAAGCTATCAAAAGTGGCTTCGGCAAAGAGGGTTTTCACTGAGGATTTTTCAATGTTTTCGCGGAACACGTCACACTGCTCAGCTTTTAAATTAAGCAGATCTTCCATGATTTTTAGCCGCTCTCCGACCCATTCTACGGAAGCAGAAACAGAGTTACCGATCCGATTAGCGTCTATGGCTGTTTGGGCGTTGCGGATTTTATCGGCGGCAATCACATCTCCACACCTCAGCGCTTTGGTAAGTTGGAAAGTCTGTTTTATTTAATTAACTTAGGAAATTTTCACAGAAGTCGCAATTACCATCCAACTAAATGTAAATATCCAAACATTTTACCAAATACTCTACTATCATAAAGAGGAAATTGTAATGTACACGTTATCACCTCTTCTGCTTTTTTCCGTTTTCCTATCTATTCAACAAAATTTATACCTTTTGAATCTTCGAGCTTTTCTTTTCTTATCCGTGAAAATTTTACACAAAAATAAAAAAAAAAACAAAACAAAAAAAAAAAAAAACAAAACAAAACAAAAAACAAAAAAATAAAACCAAACAAAAAAAAAAAAAAAAAAAAAATGAGATATAGGAAGTTCAATTTCAGATGCAGAAAATACATATAGATTTTCTTATTTATGATTCAATTCAGCTCTTGAATGCCTGTTTCGACTTCATTTTGAATTTGTTACTTACTCTCTGTTCTTTTGAGGTTTAAAAAAAGATTCTATTCTATTTTGATACATACTTGAAGTCAAGAGGATATTGTGAATACCCGCTACAATACCTATGTAAAACGGCAAAAAATTTCCAGAATTGTCAATTCAGCGCACCATAGATGATGACCCCACTAATGGGTCGAGCTCAGTCAGCACAGCAAGTGACAAAAATACAACAAACCTATTACTTTTATGGATTTCACAGTATTTCGTAACTTAAAACCTTAATTTTATGAATTTTCTTCTAAATCCGCCAATGTATAAAGCTACGACACCATCAGAGGATAATTGAAATCTTGTTGATACTACTATCGTAATATCATCGTAAAGTCGACAAGCCATGTAATACGTGACGTTAAACCAACATCAACCCATAGAACTCAATCAGGCGATGTTAACTCTATGATGTAACAAAGAAATCAATTGAGTCCCCAAAATAGTTTGTCTTACGTCACTGTCATATTTGAGTGTTACATGCACCTGTCGTATTGCAATAAAAGGCCAAGTACTAGAGTTCGGCGACGAACTGCTATATAGTCTTACATAGCTATATTTAATTACTATGGCGGGAGCGGAGGCCTAACTGTCTTATCAGGGGCAGATCCAGTTTTGGAGTAAGTGGGCGAAGTCAGGCGAGGGGTCTGCGGACCGCTTAGGTCCCCAGCAGGGCCAGGGCAGAACCCTGGTGGAAAGGGGGGGGGGGGGGGGCAAAGCCTCCCGGAAGCTCTTAACCGTTCTCTGTTAGCACCGCATCTGCCGTGTAAACGAAGCTTCTTGTGATGTTATTAACGTCTCGTCCATACCTTGTTATTTTGCTGTACATGTGGTTGATTTTGTCATACAGCTGAGTCAGATCAGATCTTCTAATAAATCTGATTCACCTATATCGCAAAATCCACCATCATTACTTTCAGTAGACAGAACTAGGCGAATATACAAATGTTTGAAAAAGGGGTTGCGATCTGCTATGAATGCTTTGAATGCTTTTCAGTCAGGAAAGGGTGGGTTTTGGGTTGAAGGTCCGAACCTAGTCAAAATGACTTTTGTTGAACAAAATTTTTCGACTAAAGGGGTTGAACCCCGCATCCCTTACCTTTCATTTGTTTATCCACTTTGTCCACTGGGCTGCAAAAGCTTAGTCGGAATAATAAATACTATTGACTTCAAGGAGTAAAGATAAGACAGACAGCAATGTAAAGCAAGGAACGCATAACATATTGAAATTTTCACATCACGTAGTTAAACTGAAATTAATATGACAGTGACTTAAGGAAAAGAAAAAAATTACGACATGTATTGAGATCGAAGCATAAAGTAGAAGTTTACAGAATGATTTGAAATGTTAACACGTTGGAGAAATATGTTGGCCTCAAACACCTCATATTTTGACATCATGTGTTAGATTTTGATATTTTGACATAATGTGATGGATTGTGGATGGAACATAATGTATATAAAGACTATTGTATAGACAGATTGACATAGTGTAAAACAATTTTGACACATATATAAATTTCATATAAAGTGATAAAACTATATTTACAGCCTGTAATAAACACAAAGAAATGATAGACTCAATATTATTGAAACAGTGCAAAACAAAAACTGCCCTACCGGGACAAATACCCCCGCGACAGCAAAGTTGAATAACAACAAGTTTGTTCATAGACTAACAGTAAATCTATGTCAAAGTCATGATATACATTTGTACCGTGTATTAAAACCGTAACCTTCACTGTTCAAGAGGTAAAAATCAATGAAAAGAAAGTGTACGTGTTGTACTTAGAACGGTGAATAATTCATAATTCATAATGCGTTTGTGAAATATGAAACCCTTGTCTCAAACATTTTAAGAGAAGCCTGCATTCTTAACTTAATCAATATTACAAAGTCAAAGTTCAAGATCAAGGTCACTAGGTCATGGGACTTGGTATCAAAATGTAAAACTTGTTATGGTGAATCTGCGTGCAACGTATGAAATCCCTTTCCATTATACTGTGAGAGAAATCTGCTTACAGAACTTATTACATGTAATTAAGTTATTATCACAAGGCCAAAGTTCAACGGCAAGGTCAGGGTCACTACGTCAAATGTCTTGGTATCAAAATAAAGTACTTGTTATTCTGAATGTGTTTGAAAAGTATCAAAGCCCTATCCCTTATATTGTAAGAGAAATCTGCTTACAGAACTTATTAACCAAGTGATTAATACAAGACCAAAGGTCAAGGACACTAGGTCAAATATCTTGTATCAAAATGTAGTACTAGCTTGTTATGATGAATGTGTGATGTGTGAAATATGAAAGCTTTATCTCTTACGCTGTAAGAGAAAACTTGGCAAACAAGTGATTTTATAAAGCCAAAATTCAAGATCGAGGTCACTAGGTCAAATGTTTTGTATCAAAATATAGTATTTGTCACATTGTACATGGTGAATGTGTGCGTCCTATCCCTTATACTCTAAGAGAAATCTGCTTTCAGAACTTCTTGCTGAGACAGACAGATGAGCAGACAGGTGATTCTTATACCCCCCCCCCCCCCCCCCCACACACACTTCGTTCTCGATCGCGTGGGGGACCCCCCCCCCCCCCGCCTAGACATACACACTTCGTTCGCGTGGGGAGGGTATAATAAGGCAGCAAATGCGTCACAGAGGGGTCTGCATTATTATTATTATTATTATTATTATTATTATTATTATTATGTTTGATTTGTTGTTTGCATTACGCCAAGATTATTTCACTCAATTAATGACGGTATCTGCTTGATTTTTTGCACGACAGCCGACCCGAAGCAGTGTGATTTTTCTGTCTCATCACACCGAGGAGTCGCTGGTAATATTTTCAACCCAAGCTGGCACCTGGATGCACTACGTTTACTCCGTATATTCTCAAAATCCAAAGTGTATAAAATGATCTCATATATCATTACCATATCTTGTCAAAAAGAGGCAAGGATCTTTGGAAAATTCTTCTGCATCCGGAACAAAGCTCCGTTATAGATTTGATAACTTACACTGTCCGCTCGAAAATGAAAGTAGATCAACAAGCAACATCTGACACCTAGATTTATTGATTTTATGATATATTTACATAAATAATATTCCAGAATGTCGGAGATAAACAAAGAGGGTAATGTATTATATTCATAGATAAACAAAAGAATAAGAATTTTAAAGAGAAATCATGGTAAATGCCTAATTATTTCATTCCCAAATTCTACATGGAGTGCATTTCCATATATTTCCTATATTAATTTATTTAGGGCACCCAAAAGGATGCAGTGGGATCTGTAAATCGTGTATTGAGTATACATATGCAAAACTACAAAGCATTTCAAAAGCAAATTCTATAGAGAAATTTATTTTACAACATATGAACAAATAAAACGGGCATAGGGACTACTTGGCTGCGAGTCGTGGCCCTGTTTGAATGATAGAGTCACAATTCTTTACGTTGTGTAAACTTGCAATTTTAATAAATGTAATGGCCGGCACGATTCTACACATTTCAGCATCAAATGAAGCATAACATATATAAACATTAAGCAAATGATCGACAAATAAGTCTTGGTACTCTTACCCCCAGTCTGTCATCTGAAGGCTTTACACACTTTTTTCTCCAACCTTTGTCAAGTTTGCTGGTTTGTTTATATGTAGTCTTAATCATCCACTTTTTTGATTCTGCTAACAAGATGCGCTTATGCAAATATATGGGAATGATTCAGACTACTTTTTAAATAAGGAAAAATGCAATTCAGATATATAATTATCAAGTACACAATTATTTTAATATAATGCAAACACAATTCACACATATTGTTATAAGGCAGACACTTTTGCCATGTATAATTATAAGTAAAACACAATTCCATTGTACAGTTACATGTATAAGGCAGTCACAATTCACTTGAATATTTATAAAGTAGACTCACAATTCACATGTGCATGTATGGTTATATGGCACAATTCACATGTATAGTTATAAGGCAAACATAGAATTCACATGTATAGTTATAAGACTGGAATTAATTTTGTGTGCATATTTATAAGGTAGACACACAATGCAACATTTATAGTTATAAGGAAAACACTCAATTCACATGTTACTTTTACATTAATACTTACAATGCACACATATAACTATTAGGCATACACACAATTCACATGTATAGTTATAAGGCCGACATACAATTCATACATATAGTTATAAAGCAGACACACAATGAACTTGTATAGTTATAAAGCAAAAATGAAATTCATGTATATATATTATATGACACACAAACAATGCACACTTATAGTTGTATTTTTATATGTCAGACACACAATTCACTTGTAAACTTATAAGCAAGACTCACAAGTCACACATACAGTTAAAAAAAGACACACAATTCACTTGTATAATTGCAAGACAGATTCACAATTTACACTTGCACTTATAAGCCAGACACACAATTCACATATATAGTTATACGGCTGACATACATTTCACACATACAATTATAGGGGAAACAAACTATTCACATTTATAGTTATAAGGCTCACAATACACATGTATAATTGTAAGGCAGACACAAATTCACATTCATAGTTATATATCAGACACAGAATTCATATGTAAACTTATAAAGAAGACACATGATTCTCATATATAGTTATAAGGCAGACACACAATTCATACGTATATTTAAGCCAGACTCACAATTCACACATACGGTTATAAAGCAGACACATAACTCAAACAAATCATTATGAGGCAAAAAGTTTTGTTAAGTTATCGGTGTGCTGTTGCACAAACCTGTAAAAATATGACTTGTATTATGTATAATTTTTGAGCATTCTACATTTGGTATCTGTCTGTCTGTGTGCCATAGTCTTTTCATATTTTTGAATTTTTGCACAGAAATGCTGCAGGAATTTGGATCAAATTTGGTAGGGATGAAGAACTCAAGGTTCTCTACAAGTGTTGTTTCTTTTTGCTATATCTGTCAAGGGATAGATCCAGTACCAGGTGTTATAGGCACCAGAGAGTACCCTCCTTTGTCAAACTTTTTCTTCAGACCAGCTACATAGGTCATGACACAGAATGTACATATGTATCAGAGTGGTCTAGAAAGATGTCTTGAGAAGAGTTTTTGTTTTTATTTCCACTTTTGAATTTTGTGTCATTTTTGCTTTTTTCGGTTAATTTGTAAGATTTTTTTTCTTTGTTGTTTGCTTATAATGCAGAATGATTGATTTTGTATGTTTTAATTGATTTGATTGTAATAAATTTAATTGAAAAGAAATGAAACCCAAAAACAATTTGTAGGATTTTAAAATAAATTATGATTAGAAAGAGACCTGGGGGAGGGTGTGGATATAATACTATAACTATAAAAAACATTAGAACATATATACATGATTTAATTACATTTGATGGATTCTCCTTTAGTACTCAAGGTTCCCTACAAGTGTGCACTGTTTTCTACCAGATCCATCAAGGGGTGGATCTAGGGTGGAAGACATAGGCCTAAGACTTGGCAAAAGGGTACTTTCCTTTGTTAAACTTCCTCCTCAGGTCAAAAAACTGAGTACAAAGAAAGACCTACAAGGTGTCTTAAGAGGGGTTGTTGTAGTACCGGTAGGTTCCATTCTTAATCACCATATAACTGAAGTAATGGTGGATTTAGGTAAAACAATAATAAATAAAACAATGTTATCACTGCTTCTCTTGAAAATAAACAGTACAGACATGGACCCTTGAATGGATTGTTAATTTAGATCTTTGGAAAGGTCCAAAATAAAATTCAAACTCACAGATATTGGTAATGGTCATGGGAAGATCAAGGGAGTTAATAATCTGTATTGATAGGTCAATTTCTACATTAAACAGGTTTCTTTCTGATGCGGTCAGAATTTCATCAGTTCAGTGAATGAGAATGTGGATATTGAATTAAGTTAGTATTCTGATAGCAATATATTTAAGTCTCCAAAGTTTCATAATAAGACATCTGTACCAGGCAGGGTGAAAATTGTGGCCGGACCCAGGAATTGAACCCAGAACCTTCCGTAATCGCTATTAAGGCGGACGCTCTCACCATTGAGCTATCAGGGCCAATACTAGCATCCGTTGCACTAGCCCCATGCCAGAGGTTTCCAAACCTCAAAACCAAAGAGAGAAATTACATTGGTTCTCCCTCAGATGAGGGACACTCTCACGGCAAATCTGTACCTGGCAGGGTGAAAAATTGTGGCTGGACCCATGAATCGAACCCAGAACCATTCGCTATTAAGGTGTATGCTCTAACCATTGAGCTACCGGGCGGATACCGGCATCCGTCACACATCTTAATTATACAATAATTATAGAATGTTTTTTTTTTAGGACATGGTTAAAGATGTCACAAGCAGGCATTTGAGATGTAACAGAAGACAATATTCATTGCAAATGATACAAGAGACTACCAGAGATGTCAAAGGAGGGTCTGTCTAGGGAATTCAGGAATCAGATGTTGAATTAGCATAGTACTTCCTCATGGCTAAACCTGCCATGTCATTAAAAGTCTGTCTTCTCTTCAATTTTCCTCAGTACAAAGTTCTTGCTTTGTCCATTGTCATCATAACCGTAGGTGTCTGCAGTATAGGTGCCACTGCATTTGGATTCTGGCTAAAGATTCTGGGATACTACCTAGCATCTGGAGCATGGAGTGGAGGGTTCTGCGTAGTAACGGGTTCATTTGGCATATTTGCCTCTCATTCAAAGGGTATATGCAGTGTCCACACATTCTTGGTTTTCGCATGTCTTGCTTGTGTAGTGTCTGCTGCCCAGATTACACTGTCTGCTTTAGCTTTCATAGTTAACATTGGATTTTACACACAACCTGTAACAGCGAATCCAGGTATTTCGAAACTCATTCATGGACTTTTGATAGGATTTGGATTCTTTCAATGTGTCCTTTGTCTTACATGTGCCATTATCTGTATGAAATTGGTCTGCTGTTTCAAACCTCATTGTAAGAAAGGAGATCCCATAGCTAGTAAAAATAATTTCATTCGTGGCGAGGTTCGTGCAAGTACATCAAGTCATGCACCACTTGTTTCAAAAGAGAAAAGTCACCGTGCAGAAAACATATTCCCTGATCAAAGTATTAGATTAGAACGGGCCACTGCATCAAGAGATAGGAATGGCCATTTAAATCATCTGAGTCGGGACAAAGAACAAACAGTTGTGGGTCGCAGATTCGGTAATGTCCCAGTTGTTGGTTCAAATGTTGTAGAATTAATTGAAAAACAGGAACAAAACAGAGTCCACACTGTTGACACAACTTTACGACATCAAAGACCAAGACCACGATCTTCTAGAAGTCCGACTCGGGCACCAAAGCCAGTAAGCCGACATTCTTACCATGAAAGACAATACAGTTTCAGTTCGAGAAGATCTTCAGAAAGGGAGTCTTTGATTAGAGACAACAGTAAGATATACACTCGCGCAAAGAAAGAGTTTACATATGCAGATGGAGTGGAAAGTCCAGACAAAGAGGATGCGAAGCTCATTTCAAGTAATAATGTTGTCTCATCATCTTCGGTGGATGATTCTTTGACATGGGATCAGCCAGTGAGCCATAACAGATCCACAGACAGATGTTCTACTTTGTCCTTTATTCCAATCGAAAATGCAATAGAACAACCTTTGTCAATAGAGGAAGATGAATTTTTACCACCCTATGAAGATTCTAAAACTTATCGCCGTTCTGTATCAGATAAAATGAATTCTAATAATGAAAATGATTCATCTCCAGTATTGTCAGCAGCTGATAATAAGCAAGAATTGTCAAATTTCAAGGAACCAAAAAATGTCATTGATGACCAAGTATCCAGCACACCTAATAATGATGATCACTTAAATTCAGTTCCATTGCCTGATCCTGTAGTCTTTTCTGAAGATGTTTTCTCCTCTTCTGTTACACCTCTTCTTGCGACAGCGGAAGAATTTCACGAGAACTTTGTTGGACACCATGACCCACAGGGCGTATCTTATTGCGCCATAAGGAGAGAAAAAGAACATATAAGTGACACCGAATTATTGGAAAAGACAGGCAGTCTAACTCATCAGAGGGGTCGCTCCCTATCACAAAAGGATCACGAGACTTGTAATACAACTGTAGCTAAATGTATTAATGGAGACGCTTCTTCAAGTTCTCATCCAAATATGACTGCTTCACCCAAAATTGACCAGCGCCGGATGTCATTGTTATCGACAATGTCATTGCCAACAGCGTTCCCGCCACCCAAACCACCAAGGTTATTCCATGTGGATTATTTGTCTTTGAAAAATTTTAACAGATCTTGCTCTAATGAAACGTTAACGTCCCCTAAGAGTGAGGACTCGTTGAATTCTGCAGCTACTGCATCAATAGGTGCTTTGTCGAAGGGAAGTACAAGAGCACTTAATACATCGCCCTCCGCGGATAAGAATAAAACTTCTTTGGATTCAAATACCGATTCCGGCGTGGGCAATTCTCCAGTAAGGGACTTGCTTGAACAGTGTAAACCACTCAGTGTAGAAATAGATCTGAAAGAAGACCAAGTCTCTTCAGTACATAGTGTACCTTACGCGCATTCGTCACCCAAAGTGAAAGATTGGAATATGTTTACACTACCACAGTCTCCAGGAATGTCGCCAATAACGAAAAGTTTACCATCTGATAGAGCCAGGACTCTAGAGAGAGATTGTCAATTTCGAAAAAATGATCGAGGAAAGGATTCGGACTCTGCTTTCTCTCAAAGTAAAAGCAAAGACGACGATCCTCTATCGCTTCGACCTTATCTTTATTCGTCTGAAATTCATCATGCAACTGGAAATAAAAGAAATTCTTACACCGATGCATCTCTATCCGGTTTTAATGAAAAAGAATCTAAAGTAACATTTCCCAGTCTGCGTAATGTGGGAATCACATATAATGTTGGAAATAATAATAAAACTACTTTTGAAAATAACAGTCCCGTTTTAAAATCTTGCGATAAGCCTAGCTCAGATACTTCGAAATTTGATCCAGGATTGTTTTCCAAACCGAAAGTAGCCTTGCCAATAGTACACCCAAAGCCCCTATATTCTAGTCAAGATATCCCTGCTAAATTGGCACTTCGTTCCAAATTCATATCGCCAGAAAGGAAGATTCCGTTGCCTTCCTCGTGTTTGACGCCATCATTTTCGCCAATGTTAAGTGTATGGAAAGGAAATACAGGTGTGGATTTTGATGATCGTGCGAGTTTAGATACGGATGATGATAGGAAACATGTATTAGAGAAAAATAATTCGGACCACATTGACAAATTAAGACTATCGGATCGTGACTCTCTTGTCGGGCGTAATGAAAGGGAGAAATTGGAACACGAATGCAAATTGGCTCAGTCTCATGGCGATAAATCTATAGTCCCACAAGGACAGGGTGGTGCACGTGCATCAGCAGAACAAGCTGATCTGGATAACAACAATACTGGACAAGTTTTGCCTTCAGAGCATAGACAACAGGGTACAGATAGCACAGATCAGCGGCCATCCTCACAGCAGCAAAATCCACAAGGTGCTGGAAAACCTAAACAACCTATTTACAGTATCCTTCTCTAAAGAGATTCAATGGCGGATCCAGATGTGTATAAACTTTTTTGTTTTGGTTAGGTGGTTTTCTTAATCAATATTTTGATAAATTTATTATAATAATAATAATAATAATAATAATAATAATAATAATAATAATAATAATAATAATAGTAATTTATCATAAACTTCCCCTTTTTCATACATCTTGGATTCGTCACTGAAAGGTTTATTATTAATATTATTATTATTTTGAATTTGACTACCTTTTAGATATCAAATATGAAATATCATCAATGGTAAAACCGTTAAATGAAGGCATTTATTAAACATTTATTTTTTAGTTCAGACATCAATGTGCGCGAGACTTTACAGGCACTGTATATAATATTCTATGGTAACATTTCATATTTAATGAAACTATATTTAAAATATCCCAGAAATTTAATCACTAGACCATGATTTTGCGAGAAACGTGTGTACATTTTGAAGATATTTTATGATTTTAATGTTACAGTCGAAAGAAATGACTTATTAGTGCCAAGAGTTAAAAAATATTTCGTTTTGCGTTAGAATAGCGACTTAAAGTGTAATACAGCTTCCGCGAATATAAAGTAACTTGCAGTGTGTGAGTTGAGTACACATTGGGATTTACTGGTCATGACATAAAATTGTGATATTTTTTATATTTCAGTATAGTTTATTATTGTTAATGCTGTCTGAATATTTATTGTAAAATCGAGTTCGAAAGTTTATGTATTGCACCCAGTTGTTGTTATTGTTAAAACTGAGTATGGGTAGTGATTAACATTTGAGTTCGGAAGTTTCTGCTTGCTATGAGGTTATTACATCACCAAGACTTAAATCTGTGATTTTATAGTTAATTCCGACATTCCACAATTATTTTACAGATGCAAGGCATTTCATATACTGCACGTGTACTTGCTTCAACGAGACCAATTTTTGTTGTTTGGAAAGTAGAAAATTGTGATATATTTTATACTCCCCGCAAACGAAGTTTGGGAGTGTATATATTAATCACCATGTCCGTCCGTCCTGATTCGTGTCCGCTGCATAACTGTTGTACCGTAGGACTAAGGATGGTCAAATCTGGTATGTGGATGCATCATGGGAAAGGGATGTGTCATGTACCAAAATTAGGTCACTGTGACCTTGACCTTGGCTTTGGACCTCTTTGATAGTAAAACCTGGGACACTTCGTGTCCGGAGCATTACTTTTGAACCATAGCACCTAGGTTTAGTAACATAACATGTGGATGCATCATGGGAAGGGGACGTATCATGTATTAAAACTAGGTCACTGTGACCTTGACTTTGACCTTTGACCTTTATGATATTAAATAGCACCTAGGATTGTTATACCTGTTCTGTGGTTGCATAATGTGAAGGCAATGTGTTGTGTACCAAAATTAGGTCACTGTGACCTTGATTTTGAGCTTGACCTTTGACCTCCGTAATGGTAAAACCTTGTTTGTCTCAAAAATAGTTCAGATTCCCATCCTAATCTATATATTTTCTGATTTCTGATGACAAGACGAGTTGTATAGCATAAGTTAGGTATCCCCAGGGTCACCCCCTTCATTTCAGGAATCTTCAATTATCTCAAAACTGGTTTAGATCCCCACCCTTAAACCACATATTTTTTTTATTCCTCATGACAAAACAAGTGTGGATGCATTATGGGAAGGGGATGTGACATGTACCATAATAAGGTCACTGTGATCTTGACTTTGGCTTTGTACCTCTCTGATAGTAAAGCCTGGGCCACTTCGTGTCCGGAGCATAGCTTTTGAACCATAGCATCGAGGTTTATCAAAACTTACATGTAGATGCATCATGGGAAGGGAATTTGACATTTGACCTCTATGATAGTAAATAGCACCTAGGATTATTATACCTGCTCTATTGATGCCTCATGGGTCGTCATAAAGGGATGAATTATTGCATGTCTCAGGGGGGGGGGGGGTATTTGCCCCGTTAGGACAGCTCTAGTTTATGAGTTGGCGGAGCATCATCTTCACGAGTAAAAAAAAAAACAAAACAAAACAAAAAAAAAAAAAAAAAAAAAAAAAAAAAAAAACAACAACAACAATAATGGCAACACTCATCTGCTCTATGTATCTTAAATTTTCTGAAACGTTTTCTATAAACAGCTCTGAAGATTTTAAATCGAAAGGCACATTAGGCTTTAATGAAAGGGACAGACGCTTTCATTCCGTCGACCACATGCACTGGATCTATTATTTTCGTTTCGTCACACGATTTGTTTCAAATCTTCTGATTTGTTCTTGTGCGGAGCAAGGGAACCAATCACGAATGTAATCAGTCAAGGATAGAGAGAAGTTTACGTAGCGCATCCACTTGACTCTTGAAGATGACGGAGCATGTGATGATCAAATTTTGTATCTTTGAAATATTGTGTAAGCCTACTCGTGAATTAGTAAAGGACATTACGTGCTCTGCTGAACTGTGAATCTTGTTAAACAGTTCACGTGCAGTACATGAAATTAGGTTTCTATGTGCCATAAAGTATAGTAATACGGCAAGATTTGACAGATGTAGCCAAGTTTTGGGTGCCATAAAAAGAAAATTGGTAGAAAAAAAAGAGTATGAAATATGTAACTTTCGATGCAGAAAGAAATTTTGAAAATCAATCAATAAACCTACGAAAAATCAAAGAATTTGTAGTAGTGCCGTATATTTCAATTTTGGTAAAATTTTCCCATAAATTCACATGTCTGTACATTCCAAATTCGTGTTTTGATATTTTTTCTTCTATATTTATGCACACAAAATTTGAAGTGGTGTAATTGTTAACGTAAATATAAGGTTGTTATATTGTCTATTTGTTTATTCAAGTTTCCAATGTATATATTGATTTACTTCCCATTTTATGGTGAGAATCATCTTGTTAAAATTTTAAAGCATTCCTTATTACGTCTACATACATCATCAGGGTTTGGGGCCATAAATTGAGAAAATACTTAAGTCATGTTTTCAAATACTTCTATTCAACAATGAATTAATAACTGGAATTTGGATTTTATTCAATTTTATTCTGTCCATAAATGAAACATTGCCATCATGCTTATCGATCTGATTGATTGTTAAGCCGGTGTAGTCTAGTGGATAAAGTGCTCGGCTCGTGATCGAGAGATCCCGGGTTCGACTCCTGCCCTGGACACATTGGTGTTCTGAGACAGTAAAAACCGAGGGTTCATTGTCACGGTAGGTGTGGCACGTAAAAGATCCCTCACTGCTTCGGATGGGTCCGTTGCAAAGGTCTAAATTTGTATGCAATGCATCAGGCAGATGCCGTTACCACATACGTGAAATAATCGTTGAGTGACGTAAAACAATAATCAATCAATCAATCTGTTTGAATGTTTGACCTTGGAATAAATTAAAATGAAATAATTGACTTTTTTTTCTCAGTTTATGGCCCAGGACTCGCATTTGTAAATAACTCCATTTCCTCCACGTTTCTCGTTAGGTTACACAGAGATACCTAAAATCGATAAGAGACGGAGGGGTTTATTTACAATTACAGGTGATGACCTCCTGTCTTTCATTACAGGTGTTGTAGTCATTCATATCTTTTGTCGGTTAAAGCTTTACAATTGACCTTGTATATAACTTTAAATTACAATTTACACTTAGAAAAAATTGATTGTGGCATTCATTGACGGTGCGTGTAGACGGTTATTTGCTCTGAGACCATCTTCAGTAACTTATTGCCCATTCTGAACACTGAAGTATGAAACGTATTCGTTTGGGTCAATTTAAAATGAATTAGTGGTCGACGAGCACCTGTAATACAGATGCATACTATTATTCAGTGTTCCACAATCCGATTTAGATGCAGCGCCCCAATTATGTACTTTGAACGGCTTATCTTTTGATGCATTTATTGTGTTTGCTATAAAAATGCCAAGTGTGCAGTTCCGGTATTTTGTTATTTTGATTTGACCTTTTTACATTTTATGTCAAGTCAAATACTCTTCCGGATCTCGAATTTCGGTTCTGTGTACTACATGATAAAACGTTTTATCCACATTGTAAGTTTGGGTTTGCGGCAAAATTTACCTCCCATTTCAACATCATTTAAAAAAAGTACTCTTAAACGGTGTTTTTATATTTCAGAATAAAACTGTTGGGTAATAACAAGAATATGCATACGTATCTTAATTTGGGCATCAGACAGAAACGTATTAATTGAGCACTTGATTTATGATATGTTTCCGAAGTAAATTAGCTTTTCGGTTCGTCTGCCTGTGTCTGTCTGTCTGGAAGAAATGGAAGAAACCCTTAAACACTGGCGATAACTTTTAAAGAGATAGGGCTTTGATATTTCGCATAAGTATTCCTTGTTGTAAAATCTGTCTCTTGACTCCAAAAGTTTTGACATTTTGCCATTGTTTTCAAAAACTTAAACACTATGCTACCGCCCAGAAACTTTAGTGTTTTACAAACACGCTGTGTTTAATGTGTTCTAATATATGCATGCATTGGCTGTGCCTATAATTTATTTTTAAAGAGTTGTATTTATTTGAAGAAATAACTAATAGTTTCTATATGTGTGTACATATGAATTGACGCATTGTTCCCTGTTCAGGAATTTTTGTGAAGTTCCATCTCTTTCAAATGAAAAGATTTCAATGACATAATAAAAGCGTACAAGAATTCTCAGTAAATTTTCATGTCTGAAATGGTTTAATTTTTACAAAAACTTGCATTTAGACATAAGTTTTTGAGGTATATGCATTTTGATGCTTTCTTTGCTTTCATAAGGATACTGTACACCCTGCTCATTTTACGGCTTTATATTTCAGGGTTGCATGACCAGTGTCAGTCGGACCTCCTCGACATTTACTTGTGCCTGCGTGCAGTGATAAACACAAGTAAAAGACGAGGAATTCCGATTGGACCAGTGTGAGTTCTGTACAAATTGTTGGAGTACCTAGTAATTGACCATTATGCATTCATTTACGTATGGTGCCTTAACTTTGTTTATGATGTTGTTTAAATTTCTTTGTTGTCGTTGTGAGACCGTTATTAGATGAATTGTTTCAATTTACCTATGTACATTTAGTATACAGATACTTTGTTTTGAAATGTTATATCTGATCAGCTCTAAAATATATTATCATATGGAGGCTTTTAAAATCAAGTTTGACACTGACATTCTCCTAGAAATCCTACATATCTACATTATTTATGTGTTAGATTGCTTCACGGGTCTGTCCTCTTCTGGTTTTGAATGGAATCTAGATCATATTATTTTTACACACACTCCTCCGTTTGCTTTCTCTATCATTAAGCATACGAACACTCCTCCGTTTGCTTTCTTTTACATTAGGCATACGGCCTCTTCTCACGTTTCTTTCTACTACATTGGGCACAACCAACTCTCCTCAGTTTGCTCTCTTTTAATTAGGCATACGGATACTCTTCCGTTTGCTCTCTTTTACATTAGGCATACGAACACTCTTCCGTTTGCTCTCTCTTACATTAGGCATACGGACACTCCTCCGTTTGCTCTTTCTTACATTAGGCATACGGACACTCGTTTGTTTGCTCTGTTTTACATTAGGCATACGGACACTCCTCCGTTTGCTCTCTCTTACATTAGGCATACGGACACTCCTCCGTTTGCTCTCTCTTACATTAGACATACGGACACTCCTCCGTTTGCTCTCTCTTACATTAGGTATACGGACACTCCTCTGTTTGCTCTCTCTTACATTAGGCATACGGACACTCCTCCGTTTGCTCTCTCTTACATTAGGCATACAGACACTCCTAGGTTTGCTCTCTCTTATATTAGGCATACGGACACTCCTCCGTTTGCTCTGTTTTACATTAGGCATACGGACACTCCTCCGTTTGCTCTCTCTTACATTAGGCATACGGACACTCGTTTGTTTGCTCTGTTTTACATTAGGCATACGGACACTCCTCCGTTTGCTCTCTCTTACATTAGGCATACGGACACTCCTCCGTTTGCTCTCTCTTACATTAGGTATACGGACACTCCTCTGTTTGCTCTCTCTTACATTAGGCATACAGACACTCCTCCGTTTGCTCTCTCTTATATTAGGCATACGGACACTCCTCCGTTTGCTCTCTCTTACATTAGGCATACGGACACTCCTCCGTTTGCTCTCTCTTACATTAGGCATACGGATACTCCTCCGTTTGCTCTCTCTTACATTAGGATTACAGACACTCCTCCGTTTGCTCTCTCTTACATTAGGCATACGGACACTCCTCCGTTTGCTCTCTCTTACATTAGGCATACGGACACTCCTCCGTTTGCTCTCTCTTACATAAGCAATACGGATACTCCTCCGTTTGCTCTCTCTTACATTAGGCATACGGACACTCCTCCGTTTGCTCTTTCTTACATTAGGCATACGGACACTCCTCTGTTTGCTTTCATATCAGAGACATATATCTCTCTGCTTATGTTAGGCATACGAACACTCCTCCGTGTGCTCTGCACTACTTCCACATTAAATTGTCTTAAATGCCTAATTACCTAAAATTTTAAAATTACTTGATATTGTCTTATATATATATCAGGATTCTTGACGGTAAGCCCACATCAGAGATGAGCGGAACGAACGACAACTTTGTATGGGAAATGGCATGAATAATGAATTGTAGAACTGGCATATTTATTGCACTTGAATAGGTTGTATAACTTTACAGAAGAAATACATAATTTTTTATGCAATTTATGTCATTATCTTAAATGTTATGAAGCATATATATTCAGAGGTGTACATTTCTCGGGTATCGTGATCACACATTTAGTATAGTGTTTCACACATTGTTATGTTGTAATAGACGTTTTGAAATAAATCATCGATCAGCAGATGTCATTTCATATCATTTATTTGTTTGATATATAAGTAGTTTATATGTTACATCATTGAACAAAGAGATGCAGCATGTGATGTTCAGCTACCTGAAACGTTTTCATTTTAGTATGAAGCCGGTGTGGCCTAGTGGATGAGGTGCTCTGCTCGTGATCGAGAGGTCCTGGGTTCGACTCCCGCCCTGGGCGCATCGGTGTTCTGTCTTTCGGATGAGACAGTGAAAACCGAGGTCCCGTGTCGCGTTGCACGTAAGAGATCCCTCACTGCTTCGGATAGGTCCGTTGCAAATGTCTATGCATTGCATCAGGCAGATGCCGTCACCATATACTTGAAATAATCGTGACGTGACGAAAAACAATAATCAATCAATCATTCAATCAATCATTTTAGTATGTTCGTCTTTTGTCCCAGAACATCCAAGCGAGATTTTTACACAGAAGTAGGTTCAGTTTTTCCTTTTATATATATTTTAATCTTCAAAATGTCGAAAACACAAGGTTTCTAACTTTAACAAGGTACAAAAACATTACAGGGTTTCAGTGATATCGAAGCCGCTGTGGCCCAGTGGATGAGGTGCTCGGCTTTTGACCGAAAGGTCCCCGGTTCGATTCCGGCACTTGGCACACCGGTCTTCTGTCTGAGAAAATGTACTGAAAGCGTATAGTTACTAGAACACGGACGTAGGATGGATGTCGAAATTTATTCATTAGAAGCTATGGCTAAAATTGTGGCACCATCATTCAGCTTTTTGTAATAGAGTTTGGATACACCCTTTTGGAATACATGTACCTACACTGCGCAAAGTACGTTAATATAAATGAAAGGCGCCGACAATGCTTCATAAAATGGGGAATGTTTACAAACACATGTATAGGTGAGTGTTAGTCATGCACAATATGTAGCGCCTATACGTAAACAACTTTGAGACGATCCCTCTTATCAGAGTCGGTTGATGTTGGCATTACAGATGAAGACTCTACGATCTCTATTCGGACGAAACCCAAACCATGATTATTATATACTCAAACACTGTGACGACCAAGAAGGCCAAACAGTAAGTAAAATTTAACTTAATTTAAGTATAAGAATTAATTCATCATTATATATCCTCATTCTGGCGTTCACCGTCTCCGAGCTGCTACAACAAAGTGTTCCTGCGATACGATCTCTGCATGGTGGATCTAAAAAACTGAGTGGCTGAAAAAGAATTAGATGGGGGGAAAGGGGGGGGGGGGTGTTGTAAAATGAAAAGATTATATTTTTTTAGTATGTTGGGAAAATGTTCACATTTTAAGACATTTAGTATCCTTCCCGATACAAAGTCTTGGATCCGTACTGTGTACTTTTGCATGTTAGTTTTCTTATACGCCAGCATTTTCAGATTTCCCCCATTTAACACATAAAACCACACAGATGGGAGCTGCCATGCTTTGTTAAGCATCCTTTGTTGTAATGCGCTTTAGGCTTATATCTCATTAGGGGGTTTCTTCCAACACGTATTGATAGATGTCTCAGTTGGAGTCCGTCCTCTCTCTGTTCTTATTCACATGTATATTTCTTGCGGTTCGCTTCGTTTAAGTTTACATAACTTAATGAATCGAGACATTTTTATTTTAGTTACGTAACATTTTCAGGAAATAGAGTTTACATTGAATGATATGGAAATGGAGAAAATCTTCATGATTTAAGTTACATCAAATGGTTTATAAAGAAATAATTTTGAAAGCACGAACACATTAACTCCAATAAATTTTCATTATCTACTGGTATTTTCTACGGGAGGAAGTAGCGATCGAAGTCCCTGTCGCTTTATTTCATTCACATCATGGTCAGAATATCGTAATTATTTTCTCCAGATGCTCACACAAGCATCACAGTAAAGTGTCTTTATCATAAAAAACCAAATTCTACTCACCTTTTCCCCGCCATTATGTATGCCATTGAAAACGGACGCATTTTCCAAGCTAAATTTAAACTAAGATTCTACTAAAACAATCACAGAGGCTAATTTAGATAAGATGATCGTACGGACTGGGATCTAGCGTTGAACTCAAAGGTAAATATATCTCGTTCGTTGTTCCATTGTACAACACAGCTAATTAACTATTTAGCTTCAATGCATATATTTTCGAGTGGAGTATCACCATTAGACGGTATAATTTAGCCATTAACAGTGCAGTTTGGTAACGTATAAATATATTTATTTTTCATTTTATTTGGGAGTAAAATCTAAGATCGAGAAGGGATATGATATAAACAAAATGTATTTTTCATTGCAGGAATCGCTGAGAGAAACGTTACAAATGCCGCTACGACTTCACTGGAAACTTTTTCTCGCTGTTGCTTTGACATTATCGGTGATATTCGGATTGTATATATCAACACGAGCGACATCTAGCGGCGAGAAATATGTGACCAATTCCTATCAATCCCAGCACAAGATAGAATCCGAGGTCATCTTTAAAGAAAGCGTTTCAAATTGCCATGGACCAAGTTGCAATGTGAATGCCAGAAGCAAGGATGACGAATACGCTGCGTATTTCGTTCAGGCCAAGAAGAAAATTAACCCATTTTATCACTCCTTCTTGAAGGACTGCAGGACGTTATGCAGAGATGGTTCACATCCATTTCTTGTTATTCTTGTACCAACTTTACCTTCGCATTCCAAAGAACGTAATGCAATTCGATCAACTTGGGCAAGTGTTGTGAAAACCAAGAAATGGTCTACTAAGAAATTAACTGTCGACGTGAAAGTGGTTTTTCTTCTTGGAATTTTCCAAAATAATACAATAGATGATCGAGTGGAAAAAGAAAATAGGATCTTTAGGGATATTATACAGGGCGACTTTCTTGATGTTTATAACAATCTAGCTATCAAAATGCTTTTCGGGCTTAGATGGGTTTCTTTGTATTGTCACGATGTTAAATTTATTCTGAAGGCAGATGACGATATGTTTGTAAACGTACCTCTCCTTTTGGAAACATTAGAGGAATATGTATCAAAAATTTCCCATAACGGAATCATTCTTGGAAATATCAACGCTGACGCTAAAGTCAAACGCCTAGGAAAATGGTCAGTGAGCGAAGAGGTATATCCCTTCCCGCATTACCCGCCTTATGCTTACGGCAATACCTACGTCATATCCGGTAACATTGCATCTCGGTTATTCAGTACATCCGAATATATGCCTTATATACCAGTGGAAGATGCATATATAACTGGTATATTGGCGAAAACAATAGAAGCTGAAATCTATAACGTGCCCGGATTTGCTTACTGGCTAGAACACAAACCAAGTTTCTGTGATTTTGTCAAAGACAGAAAAATATCAGCAACAAAAGTTACTGTCAATAACATGTATTATATCTGGGACAAACTGCATTCCAAAGATGTGCAGTGTTGATTTTTATTTTAAATCAAGAATAGAATGTTCTTTTCAAATGTATATGATACAGTCATGTTCTTTTCAAATGTATATGATACAGTCATATTGTATGATGATTTTGAATACAATAAATCTTGTGAGTTTTAAACAACTCAAACAACGAATTTTATCAGGTTAACATCATGGCGAGCGTATGGTCCCGTATGCTCTTCAGGAATGGTGTTAAACCTACAAGGAAAATTTTAGATCAAACAAATTGTTTTGGCAATGTAAATGCGACTTATCAGACAAGGTTAAAAACGATCACAATGGTGTAAGATTTTGCTAAATCACCTTTTGTAAGCTAGTTAGTGCATCTCGAACAAGTACGGGTTTTTGCCATGATGTGGTATGTTTTGCATTGCATGCAAATTTCTGGCTTATGACACAAAGCCGTCATAGGAAATTGAAATATCTGTAACATGCCAGCATCTAACGAGACACATTATCAAGATCATTCACTAAGGACTACAATGGCGAATTTGACTGGATTGCGGAGCAAATCTGGTCTATGAATTGGCGATGTCTGTCCGTCCGTCCGGCCTCAACTATTTGCTTTAAGCTTGATCTCTCGCATACTGTTAATGATACCAACTGCAAACTTGGTTAATTTGTAGAAATTGATGAGTTCTTCCAGACTGATACAAAATTTGTTGACCTTGGCCTCGATATTACGCATTAGTGAACACAGACTGATTTTGCGTTTTGCTTGATCTCTAGCATACCATAAATGATACCAACTTCAAACTTCTGGAAACATTTTCAAACTTCAAGAGACATGTTTCTGGATAAAATTCTACAGGTAGGCTATATGTTATGCTTTGCAATCCGGTCATACGCCTTTGACATTTTTGTTGTTGTTTTTCTTGCCTTAGCCACGCCAAGATATATTTCACTTTTATGGTCACAGCATATGTATATGTCTGTTGCACTGCACAGAAATTTAGACCCATGCAACGAAACCATTCGCTGCAGTAATAAGTATAAGGATCGTTAATGCGCCACGTCCACAATGTAACGGGGTCTCAAATCTTATTGTCTCATACCGAGAAGTCAACAATGGGATTCGAACCCAGGACCTCTCGGTTACAAACCAAGCATCTAACGACATAATTACACCGGTTCAAGTCCTCGGTGAGACCTGGAGACAGTTTTACTAAAGGTCGTAAGCCCGAATGTAGGAGACAAATATTTCTCAGCAAAGTTTACGTCTACGTGCACGTTTGAGCTTACGACCTTTAGTAAAACTTACCCAGTAATTTAGTATTAATATACAACTCTCACAGACTGAAAATACCGGTGTTATATAGTAGTTTTTCCCCCATAGTAGTTTTCCCCCCGGAAAAATGGCTATATAGTAGTTTTCCCCATGGCGGAAAAACTACTATATAGTAGTCTTTCCCCCATAGTAGTTTTTCCCCCTTACGTAACGGTTTGGAAATTATACACGTTCGTTCTGTATCAGTCAGATAACATTTGAAATACATATGTACTATAGTAATAGCCTGTGGATCAAACCGATGGTGTTATGGTTAATGTGTTTCTAAATACTGTTAATTGTTTTGTTTGTGTGTGTATGTGTGTGTATTTATTTTTTGTTTTAAGTATTTATTTACAAGTCTTTCCTTTTATATATTTACCATAGTATGCTATTTTCTTCTATTATTTCACCGTTTACTTGCGTATAGATGTCAATCATGACGTCAGGCTGTGACTCAAGAGTAGATCCCAGGCAACTTTTCGTAATACAACATAACTAAAATAGGAATTTATTAATCAAAATGTTCCAATGACAAATATAAGAATTGAACGTGAAAGAATTCCTTGAACATTCAATTCCTAAATAAATTAAGACCGATTCATTTTATATATCACAATATCGCTCATCATGTACAGAATACATGATGAACATGAAAATAGCAGAGGGGAATTCCACCCAGGTGTCCACGATTTGCAATCTACAACAAGGCTTGTCGAGGTCGCAGATGTTGTAAATCATGATCACAAGAATGCGATTTCTTTGTCCCTTACGCAAAGTATGAAAGGTTTCATCTAAAAGTATCTATATGCTAAGTTTCAAAGCTCTACACCCTTTTGTGTAGAAGATATAGTCAGGGTTAAAGTTTTTGAAAAGTAGGTCCCACTTCAAGGTCAAGGTCATTAGGTCAAAAGTCATGGTCCCAAATTAAAGATCTTATCACAAGTAATCTATACATGAAGTTCAAAACCCCTTCTCCTTTTGGTACAAAAGATACAGCCAAAGTTTAAGTTTTTGAAAACGTAGAGCACCAAGGTCAAAGTCACTAGTTAAAAAATCATGGTCCCAAATAAAAGGCCATCACAAGAAAACTATATGTGGAGTTTCAAAGCCTTGTACCTCTTGGTACAAACCATATAGTCAAGGTTTTTGCCACAGGCTAAGAGTCACAGAAAGGCCAAAAACTAGATGCCCCCGAATTTCATTCCAGGGGCATAAAAACGAACTTGTTTTTCTTTTTTTCCATTTGTATATATAGAGATTTCTCGGATTAAATAAAGATATCTCGAATGAAATTCTAGTATATAAATCTCTGTTCTAAATATATGCATTTGTATTTGGAAAAGATATTAAAATTGAAGACATTTCTACTTAAGAAAATGAGATATCTCTAAATTGATTAGATATAGCTCCGTATAAAAAAATTGAGATATCTCTATTTTAAATAGAAATCTATTTATTTTTAACAAGATAACAAGCTGGATTTACTTACATGTATGTGTGAAAAGAAAATCCGGAATTTCACATTAGGGGGAAAATCTACTATATAGTAGTTTTTCCCCGGGGAAAAAATGGCTATAAGAGGGGGGAATAATGGCTATATAGCCAAATTTCCCCCGGGGGAAACACTACTATATAGCCATTTTTCCGGGGGGGGGGGGGGGGAAACTACTATATAGCCATTTTTCCGGGGGGAAAAATGGCTAGGGGAAAAACTACTATATAACACCGGCAATAAAAATAACATGGACAACCTTTGGCTTTGCTAATGTAGCTCTGAATTCCATGATTTGTGTTAATAGATAAAATTTTATATTCAAATTATAGGATATTCATATTTTAATTTCTTTTTGACATCCGTTTGAATAATACTGATCCGTAAGTATTCAGTAAAAGTGATGAATGAAGGAATATATGTGACTTACTAGATCCGCCCGTCCCTTGTTCCGCAACTGAATCGTAATCACGATTTCTGTTCTTCTGACGAGACATTATCACGATATATCTATAAGTAAAAATAGTAAATAAACATGCAGGAACAATATCACTCAAGCTGGAAATAATGTTTCCCGATATCTTACACTTTGATGTTAGATTTGTCATGTAAATGGTAGCTGATAGTGTGTAGTGTTGGAGAAAACCCGGTCTCATTTCCGGGAAATCTTACACAACACACTTCGGGAGTTGCACTGGTACATAGTAGACCTTTCCAAAGGCCAAGCTGAACTTCGATGAATTTGGAACTTTCGCCATAAACTAGCGTATGTAATGGACAAGTAAATGGCGAAGGATTTCGAATGAAACTGGATGTTACAATGAGTTATTGGGACAGCATTCGTTCAACTGTTATCGAAGAAGCCCCTTTTGTATTTGTGATTATTTTGTGAAATATGAAGGTAGCTGGTGACACTGTGACACACCAACGCAACACGGAGGATATTAAAGGACTCTTTGATTTCAGATGTGCGTTCAGCACCTTAGCTAGTGCAAATGATTGATTGATTGATTGATTTTTGTTTAACGGCACATCACGAATATTTCACGTACATGGTGACGGCATCTGCCTGATGCGGGGCATACAAATTTTGACCTTTGCAACGGACCCACCCGAAGCAGTGAGGGATCTTTAACGTGCCATGCATACCTCGGGGCCTCGGTTTTTAATGTCTCATCCGAAAGATAGGACATCGGCATGACCAGAGCGGCGGGACTCGAACCCGGGATCTCTCGATCAGGAGACGAGCGTGATACGACTTAGCCACGCCGGCTTTAGTCCAAATGGCATAACGGCTATCTTTATTTAACGACAACCTAGCAACTAGCTACTAACAAAATGGCGTCCCTTATACCTTCCGTAAAGAAAAAAAAACCCCAAAACGATTGAAAACGCAGAAAAATCAAGAGATGAATAAGCATTGTAATTGTAAGATATTAATGGTATAAAACCGTATAAAACATGAATGAAAACCTTTGTGAAAATCATTTGATGTCGCCATTTTGGATTTAGAAGCAAACCTTAAGATCTGCTGCTAGCTAGTGCAGTTAGCCTAGCCCAAAAGCCTAAAAGAAATCAATTCTACCTAGCTCTTTCTAGCAGCTTGGCTATCCAACGAACCCCCATATGTGCTACACATGTATGTAAGAGCTAACACGTGTACTGGATAGCTATATCAGCCATATTCATTGACAGTTTTTATATATACTTATACACTTTATATATATTTAAAAGCAGCTCTTGAACAAAACTGAGAGTGTTAGACTAGTTTATGAGCACTCTCGATATTGGAGGCTAGGCGGTGTTTAACAAGTTTCGATATGTGCAGTTACATAAAATACTCGTAAAATGATACTTTTCATAATAGTTACTCTGTAAAATTAAAACTTGAATATAGTTTAAATTGCTGTAGCGTTGCACTATTCTCTTCCTCTTGTAAAGTGTGGGCAAGCAATCATGTACCTAGTTGAATCTGTCGATGTTCCGGTTTTCTCTGCTATTAAGCGCTGCCTTACTAGTGATATAATACTGTCGTGGCTTTAAATACAGGCTTGGTTTAGCGGTAAAGCAATCAGTTTGCGGGGCACGTGATTCCAGTTCGATCCCCAGATCTTGTCACTACTTTACGGAAAATGATATCGTATTACTGATGGTCCTTAAAAGTGTCACAAAACCCTATCATATCCTACCAGACCATTCAATTTCAGTATTCAAACAAATACGTACATGTCTACTCCCATGACACTATTGTAGCCATTTACTTACTTGGTTATAATTTGTATATGATATGACCTAAAATCTGCAGCGGCTTTGATACAGCCATTGTATGCCTGACGTGCGTCTCTATCACGTGACTCGGATGCTGCAACGTAAAACAATACACATACAATGTACCTCAGTAAGTTAATATCTATTATCCAAACAACACTTCAACTGAAGCATTATCATATATATTAGCATTCACTGCAAGAGAGAATAGTTTTAAATCACACTCTGATAGTAAATGTTTTGATTTTGGTCTCCACTTAGAGGCGGTCGCCAAAGAATATTCTATTATGTGAAAGTGAGACTTATATCATTGAGCTGTCATCAAGCAAATGCAATTTTAGCTCGCCGGGACAAATGCCCAAGAAGCTAATGTCATACCCCTGGCGTCCGCGTCTGCCGTTCTAAATACTTTAGCCTGGGCTATTATTTCTGAACCATAAGGGATAGGATTTAAATATTTCATGAGTACATTCCTCATGACCAGAGCTTTTATTTGATGCAATCACTTTTTACCTCTAGACCTTGCCCTTTGGACTTTGACCTACATTTTAACAACTTTGAACGGAGCTATATCTTTTGAACCGTTAGAGCTTAGATTTCGATATTTCACATATAAACTTCTCATGACCAGAGCTTCATTTAATACCATCTCTTTTCATCTCCTGACTTTGACCTTAGACTTTAACCTTCTTTTCAAAAGCTTTAACCTGGGCTATATCTTTTGAACCATTAGAAATAGGACATGGACTTGATATCTCACATATAGATTTCTCATGACCAGGACTTCCTTTTAGTGCAAAATATTTTACCTCGTGACCTTGACCATAGACCTTCACCTCCTTTTCAAAAACTTGAACTTTGTCTATATATTTTTTAACCATTAGAGGTCGGGCATTGTTATTTTACTTGCAGATTTCTTATGACAAGAACTTTCATTTGGTACCATTACTTTTGGTCTTTTCATGGTTTTCTTTAGTACCGAAATACATTATAGACCTATAAATCTTAAATCTAATGTCTATGGGATGTTATAGCATGCACCCGCGAGCTATTTTGTCTTCAGACAACTCTTGCTTTAGATAAGAGCTAAATAAGATCGAAAAATACAAATACACTTTCTTCACAAGGTATCCATATATATACACAATTAAATGGTATTTGTTAAGAGACCGCAATTATTGAGTGGAATCCACAGTGCGACGATAGTGGAACGGGCAAAATGAATTACTTTATTAAGGGACTATTACCATAGTTTCTTATGCTTCATATAAAGGGACTACAACTATATTTTCCTACGCCCAATATTAAGGGACTAAAACCATATTTTCTTATGCCCGATAGGAGGGCACTGTTACCATATTTTAAGTCCGATATTAAGGGACTATCACCATATTTTTATGTCGGAAATTGAGGGACTATTAACATACGTCTGATACTGGGGGACTATTACCATATTTTATGCCCGATATCAAGGAAATATGACCATATTTCTTATGCCCGATATGACGGGATTATTACTATATTTTCATGTCCGATATTTAGGGACTATTACCATATGTCCGTATGCCCGAAATGAGCTGGATTTCCTCAATGAATTGTCTGTGTTTGGTAGGCATATGTAATCGCATCTTTTGGAGAAATGTCTTTATATCTGAAGAAAATAAATATACTTATCTTACTTCTTATCTGTTGAATAATTAATAAAATCATTTATTCACTTTTGTCAAAGTTAGAATAGTAAGGGAGAAAACTCCTTTACCTTCACTAAACTGACCATTCTGTTTTTAAAATGTATTTAAAGATTACTACGAACATTTCAAAAACAAAACCATGATCTTTGGTTTACTTAACCAATATCACTGTAATCAAACTTATGTAAAATTAGTGAAATTAACAAAAAAAAACCACCCAAAACAAAACAAAACAAACAACCCCCCCCCCTTTCCAAAAAAAAAAACCAAAACACGAACGTAATACAGAAATATATTTCGAATAAATGCAAAATATTGTCATTCATTGAATGACTAATCATTGTTTTACGTTACTCCACGATTTTTTTTTACATATACAATATGGTGAAAGTATCTGCCTGATGCATTGCAAAGACATATAATTATATCTTTGCAACGGACCCGTTCGATGCAGCAAGGGACCTTTTACGTGCCACGCCTGTCGTGACAAAGGATCTCGATCGGTATTCATTGTCTCAACCGTAAGAAAAGACACTGATGTTGTAGCACTGATTATCCGGGTAGATCTTCCTCCATGATATACCCCCCACCTTCCCACCCCTAAAAATATAAAAAGAGGAGGTAACCATCACCATGTTAAAAAGACAAAAAAAAAAACAAACCAAAAATAATAGGTCATTCAATAAATTACAGGATACTAACACAAGGAGGGAAAGCTTAATCAAAGATGGTTTATCCACTTTGGAGGAAGGGATGGGGCTGAAACCGTGTAAGGGGATATTACTTTTGTATAGGCTTATAAGAGGAGATAATCTATACTTGGTCGTTTTATCCGGGGAAAGATCTATGCTGGGGATAATCTATGTTACATCACCTTGACCTCTCGGTCACGAACCGAGCACCTCATACACCAATTCTATAACATATATTCAAAACAATAAATATAGGTCAATGCCAAACTTTATACTATTATAGTATGCCTGGATGGGCGTCTAAAACGGCATTGTAAATCGAGGTGTTTAAGGGAGATTACTACTTAACACAAATAACAACTAGTATAATGCTTCTCTAACCTTTTACATCAACATTATGGACGATAAGTAGAGCATTACCAAGTCACTAACCGTGTTCGTGCTCAACTCCAAAAGACACATCAAAGCACTGCATGGTGGAACTTTGTGCAGCACTGCCTCCTATCATCTGAAAAATAAGTATGTCAACATAAGGCCATAATAAAGAAGATCCTATATTTTTATCCAACTTTTCTGAAATATCATAAAATTATGGATTAAAGATAAAATAATAATAATAATAATAATAATAATAATAATAATAATAATAATAATAATAACAGAGGAAAAAGTGGTGATGGGAATCTTAAAGTGTTTTTTGTTTGTTTGTTGTTGTTGTTGTTGTTTTTTTTTTTTGGTTTTTTGGGGTTTTTTTTAATATTATTATCATTATTATAGGCAAATTATCTTCAAAATAAAAATTCATATTTACTAAAGAATGTGTTGTTATAAAACCCGGTAAGGACGTTGAGTTGGTAAGTTTCTAGTTAAAAGAATCGGTTTCGATTCCCTCCGGAATCTTTGCCGTGTTGGATAAACACGAATGTCGACTTATTAGATATTATGTCAACTAGTCAGATATCATGTCAACTTTTCATATCTCGACTTGTCAACATAAATATTTTTAAAGATAAAATAATATAAAACCCCAATAATAACGCAACCGATGTAGTAATGTAAAACAAGAAATAAACACTAGTACCGTTTGAGGAGTGTCGCTAACGCCTTCATAAATTAACCCATCTGGTAGTGGTGAATTCTTCCCTCCATATCTACAACACAATTCTGGAATTCACTATTCATGTAAGACCTTAATTATTCTGTCAAAAGTAATTACATGCGTCAATATCAAATTTGTTATTTAAATTCACAATTTTCTTGTATATATATTTTTTACATAATATGTTTTGAGTGAATTCAGCATATGTTGTAGAATGCCCAAGTGTTGTTATCACTGAAACATCGGTTGTTTCCATATTGTTAATAGAGGTTTCTTTTTTTCCCTTATGATAAAGCCGGCGTGGCCTAGCGGTATCGCGCTGGACTCCTGATCGGGAGGCCGGGGTTCGAGTCCCGCTCTGGTCTTTCGGATGAGACAGCAAAAACCGAGGCCCCGTGTCGTGGTATGCATGGCACGTTAGAGATCCCTCACTGCTTCGGTTGGGTCCGTTGCAAAGGTCAAAATTTGGTATGCCTCGCATCAGGCAGATGCAGTCACCATGTACGTGAAATATTCGTGGTGTGACGTTAAACAAAAATCAATCAATCAACCAATCCTTATGATAACCGCGGCTGGTTCGTGTTTACTGGTGAAAGAAACTGAAATGTGGGACCAGAACCATTGCCCTAAGAAGGTACCACCCTGGCATATCTTGCTATATAGCCTAATCAGGATTTGAACTCGGATTTGATACTCCACAAAGGTGAGATAGCTAATTCTAGTCCGTAGTGAACTTTTGAGCTGTTAAATTCGTGAATACAGATTGGAATGCTTGGCCTGATGAATAATGAACCCTGAATGTGCATAAATACACCATGCTTAACTTAATGAATTAATCTCGTGAAGTTGGATGTCCATAGTGTCAGTTGGTCCCTTTAAACCAGGTTAAAGGAAGTTTTGCTTTGATACATGTATTTCGATTTAGTAATAATGAGAGTACATTTCACAAATATTGCTATGAATTACTACAGAAATATCTTCAGAGTGTATACACTTTATCTATCTTTACTATTACATGCCACCAAAAGAGTTTTAAAAATGTATAGTTATTGTTCTCAATTAAGAAATCACCTATAATAAATAAAGAATTATATGTATTGATTGATTGATTGATTTTTGTTTTACGTCACACCACGAATATTTCACGTATATGGTGACGGCATTTGCCTGATGCGGGGCATACAAATTTTGACCTTTGCAACGGACCAACCCGGAGCAGTGAGGGATCTTTAACGTGCCATGCATACCACGACACGGGGCCTCGGTTTTTACTGTCTCATCCGAAAGACATGACACCAGCATGACCAGAGCGGGACTCGAACCCTGGCCTCCCGATCAGGAGTCCGACGCGATACCACTAGGCCACGCCGGCTTAAGAATTATATAACAAACAAAGGGATATTTTATGCCCCTGGATCGATAGATCGGGGGCATACTGTTTTTGTCCTGTCTGTTTGTCTATCTGTTGTCAACTTTAACCTTGGCTATAACTTTTGAACATTGACAGATAGAGACTTCGTATTTGGCATGCGTACTCAACCAATGAAGCCCTTTCAAATGACACCAAGGTCGATGACCTTTTGACCTTGACAATGACATTCGTGCTAAAATAATTTTTTGGACATCGGTTCCGCCGGAGGCATTAGTGTTTCACAAACCCAGCTTGTTGTTTTTATTATGATATTGTACCACTCAGTAAAGGTCACATGGAATGTGAGTGTAGAGTACTATTTATCAAATCGTTATTCAAACATTGGTGGCCCATTAACTAGAATGTGACTTACCCAGCTAGAAATGGCCGCATGACATTGTAAAAGGTGTCAGGGGTGAGATGATCTGAAATTTGTATTGTATAAATTAAAAAAAGGAATAATATAATATAATATAATATAATATAATATAATATAATATAATATAATATAATAATGCCACACATGAGGAAATAAGAAACCATCAAGGATAATGGTTCACGTACACCTCTGCAAACCTCAGAATACATGAGGTGGCAATAAAAAGACATTCACTTTTGACGGATCCCATGCACAGTCAACGAATAATTGGTAAACGTTAAGAAAAACAATCTGTAATAGATTTAATTTGTTTTCAAATAAAGAAACCGATATATGATATACATATATTTATATTCTGAAAATGCGGGACAATATTTGACTTTTAAACTCTTTAAACGAATTCAGAAACTTTTAAATGTCTGGTTCACACTTAACACTATTTAATAATTTCATTTTTGGATGTTATATACCGTGCATTTTTGACAACGTCTGCTTCATCGCTTCCAGAGCTTGACTGATATCTGAGCAAGAAGATATAAACATCAGCCTGTCATCGTCGTCTGCTGCATTAATGGCGTGGATTATACCCTTTATATACAATAAAATAATTTCACTAGTGTCTTTTTCTAATTTTTAATGTGTTTGTGTGTGTGTGTGTGTGTGTGTGTGTGTGTGTGTGTGTGTGTGTGTGATTTAAAGTTAGCACTTGACTTTAAATCACAAAACTTTAAAACTAGAAAAAGACACTAATGTATGTTAAGCGAGACAAAATCATGAGATACAATGATAGGTGACTATATCATACTTAATTTCGTTGAAAAAAATCGTATTTTTGAAATTATATACCGAAAAAACCATAGGCGAAATAATATGATTACAAAAAATTAACTAAACAAATAAATAACAAATAAATTACATGTATATTAATTAAAACTTTGTTTCATTCTTTTTAAAATTCTTTTTTCTTAAAATAATTTTTTAAAACAAATATATATTATTCATAGATACTTTTCCTTTTAAATGGATGCCATGTAATGTTTTCTTAAAATATACTACAATTCGTAAAATGAATGTACAAACAAGAAATCTATATGCACAAGATGTTTACCTTCACAGCAGGTGCAAAGTCTAACTCAATCTGTGCCGTGACCATCAGAAACCAGTCAGCCTCTGAACCACCAGGTACAGTCGGATATATAGACTGTAAGTTACTGTCAGAAATAAATTTAATATGAAACATTTGGTGCTCAGGGACTCAGAGTTGGGGCTAAAACACAAAGAGATGGGTTCGAATTTTATTTTTATTTTTGACTTTATTGGTGCATGCCGCCTGTTGGCTTATGATACGGAGTTTGAGATAAGTGAAGATTGGAACTTTGAATACATAGATGTCAAGCTGTCTGTAAGAACAGCGGTGACGTTATTGTAGGTTGCCTCCCCTGATGATTTTTGAAGGAAACTGGAATTGCAATAGGTCCAGGACCATATTTGCAAGAAAACAATATATATAAAACCACACCAGGTCCACATTTTCCTGGATAAGCCATACGCTATAAAGTACACCTCTCTGGGATGGGGCGTCTAAGTATAATTTGCAAGTATGTAACTTTCATTTAAGGTCCATATATATTTTTAAAATACAAGGCGTTAGATTCTTTGCGTGAGTAAACATTTTGCAACTCATTATAAACAGAGGAACATTTTCTCAGTATGATGTAAACCTATAAACAAGGTGGTACTTACGGTAGTCCCAGTTGCCTTAAAAAGAAAAACGACAAGCTCTTGTTACAAATTTAAGTATTGAACACTCCAGTATGGAAGTTTCATATGATTTACGAAACAGTCATTTCAGCTCGAACTTCCTCTGACACCTCTTCATAACAGCTGTCAGGATCATTATTTAAAGATATCAATATTTGGTTTAAACAGTATTTATCAATAACTAAGAATAATGATAAACCTTCTGTTTCTAGATGGTAGTGATTATCAAATGTTATCAGCTCTAATCTCACCGATATCGCTATTGTAAAATCAAAACTTCGTAATATCTGAATAAAACATCTCTGGTCGAGAAGTCTAATTATTGTAAAGTCAGAATTCCAATATCGCACCTATTTTTGTGCTTTAGTTTCCAGTTAGCGAGGACTATGCTGACATGGCCTATGATAGGCGGGACACCTAAGTCATCGGACACTGCACAAAATGGTATAGCCAAACATCTGGGCAATGTCTGAAAGTATGATAGCAGCATAAAATGTCGTGAACGAGATGAATAAACAAATGGAAAATATTAAAAACATCTTTTAAAACACTTTTTACCAGTTTTATTATATCAAGAGTTACCAGTCTCGCCTCCGTCAAGAAAGGCATTCTAGCGCACTCGGCAAGGCTAGCTTTGTTTATATTTGAGTTTTTTTATGAAAAATAATGAAAAAAAAACTAGTTGAAACGCTCCTGAACATGTTACAATTTGAACGTATCTCAAAATTGCAAGTAAAGGCAGAGAGATTCGTTTGTATGAATACTCAGTTGTTTAGAGATTATATAAGACCAGGAAAGACTGGGGCACTAACTTCTTGTGTTTTAAAACAGGAATCTTGGATCGTTGAAAATTACATACATATAGATCTATATGCACATTCATGACTACGTTACTCATGACATTTGTTGAATTTTGGAAGTTATCAGCGCTTCTTTAATTATTGCGGACAAATTTAGAATCTGCGTGTGTGTTAGAAGGGTAAGGAGAGGGGACTGTGAAGAACTAGTTTTATAACAGCCCAGTCTGGATTACATGTGTTAGTACATGCCGACACCGCAATCGGCTAGGAATTTATATCTGTCGCATTGCATGCATATATCCATGAAGCAGATGGATCGACCAAAAATTTTTTTTATCATTTCTTAGGTCCGTTATTGCATATTATGTATTTATATCTAAATACCCGAGAAACACCTTGATCCCCTTCTTGCCAAACGTAACATGTGGTAAGAGAACACAGCTGGAGATGGGCCAGTCTTTTTTCTTCGTGGCTTGTTAGAATTCTGTGGTCTAACAGAGGCAGCTGAAAAAGATGGTTGTTCGAACGCTTAATTCTTACATCCTAATTAGAATAGCAATGAAATCATTGTTATAAAGCATATATCATACAATTATTATGTATAAAACGTTTTGCATTTATCGGGCAAATCATGAAAATTTTAGAATGTATTCAGTAACAAAAATTAAGTTTGAAATCGATGCTTCTTAGGACCAACTGATATAGCAAAATTAATTATTAAATCACTATTTTTCTATCCAATAACTAGTATACCAGTGTTAAGGTTAAAAAAATGAATATAAAATAAATATAAATATATAAAAGTAAATATATGAATAAAAACGATAATGAAAATAAATGAAAAACAAATTGAAGACAGATTGAACAAAAAAAGACCTTTTGGAGTCGGCAATGGTCAAGTTATAAACATATACATATATATCTGAGGACTCATTCATGAATCATATTTTAATTCAAACATTAAAAATGACATACAGCTTCAACTTTAGCACGAAGTTCCTTTTTGAGAGCGAGTTCAGGTGCTTCTGCCGCTAGTTTGTTCCACTCTGCAAAATAATCCGGTAACTTCTCCTGAAAGAAAAATGTCGTAAAATGATATCGAGATTTCCCCGTTTCGGGCCCCTACTATATAACGTACGATAACTCGGTTTGGTCACACTGCTTTGGTCTTAAGGTACCGAGTATGTTTATTTTCACATAAAGGCTATTAAGCAGTGACGGATTTAGAAGGGGTGGGGGTTCGGGCCCCCATTTTTCGTAACAAATATGAGTAAAACTTTAGATTTGGTACCCAAAATGGCTGAGTAGTCCGGTCAATATTTGACTTTCACATTCAGACCCCCCTTTTCAGAAATACTAGATCCGCCACTGTTAAGGAAATGTTTTGCGTACTATTAAACGAAGCAAGACTTACCAGTGGATTTGGCAAAATAAATCCAAACTCCTCGGTTATGTCAAAATCTCGTAATGTCAGCATTAGAATACGGAAGGTTAATCTGTAATAATAGCGCCTATATCAACCAAAGTGAGGCTCCATCAGGGAGGATCTGTCTTTCTTCAATACGCCCTGTGAACATAGAAATCGTCATGTATGTATAATTTGCTCCCTGACTTTGTGCGATTGTGTATCCTCTTTTCGATGATTGTGCGTACTGACAAGTGTGTCCAGTATCAGTCAGAATAAGCATGCATGAAATAGAAAAGTTGGCAAGTTCATGGACTGAAATCTTCTCTCTTTATCAACGAATTTACATTCACTATCACAATTAACGTATCAATGTTGGAACCGGGATTGTAAAAAAAAAAAAATTGTGAGGCACGACAATAAAATCACGAGGTAGTACAGTGGTCGGATTCCGAATCCTGACCCCGTCCTGAATCCGCTACTGAGTTGGAGATCTCTTTGGTTATCTAAAAGAGGGAAGGGAGTGGAACCTTAAAACAAGGGGTTGAGTAATGTGATTTTTTTATTTAATGTATGAACATTTTTTCTAGAGATTCTTAAGAGATACATGAATGATTAAATAAATGAATAAAACAATGTGAAATATCGTAGCAGCAGAAATCGGGAACATCAATTAGAATGACTTGAACGCTTTGAGAGGTCTCTTACAATACAATAAAATTTACTCTGGTATATAGTCTTTCATTTACACCAGTCTAATCAGTTGTCACGTATTAACAACCAGAGGTGTTTCTTTCATTTAACATAAAGCAACATGCCCCCTATCATCTCCTAAATTCGCAACATGGTGACATTCTAAGTATATGTGAAAATCAGCAGTTTTGAAAAGGGAATGTTAATAAATAATCTTTAAAACTGCAGTACAAATAATGATGCTATTCATATGTCGCATAAGTCATTGATTGATGAGACATAAGTCAAAAAGTCAACGACTTGTCGAATTTATAATTTCCTGCAATATCTAATCTCTCTCCCCGCACTGACGGCAAAATCATGTCGTATATCTCTTTAAGAGCGGGATTGATATTTACATAAAATTTCAAAACGTGGACCTTGTCAATGTGTTATGTATAAAATACCTATATGTCAAATTTTATATATAACAATAGTATAAAATATAACATACAAGTATTTTATACATCTATCATGTATATATAGTAATATAAGTCATGCATACAGGGGTTTGAAAAATCTCATGGTGCGAGGGAATATAATATTATATGGTCATAAATGACATACAGGTACGTGTTGATGTCATCTTTACATTGAATAATTCAGTCTCGGAACGTTTTTGAGATACTTGGATGCTGCTCAGGGCGACATTAAGTAAGCGTTATTCCTATATCACGCTTTCGGAAAAACAAATTATTCAGCCTGTCATCATTTGAGAGAAGGATCATTAAATGTACCCAATTAGTACCCGGCCCTCACTAGTACAATGCATTAGCATTCAGTGTACTTCAATAGCCTATCGTAAACGGTCTTGATGTGTCCCCATGCGCGAATCCAACGGTCCCCTTATGTGAATGTACCCTATTTTAAAAGTCCATACGTCCTGGAATCTTATTCCATATGCATCATTGTCATTTCTGAGGTCCATCGTTTGGAAAATGGATAAGTTTAGATTATTTTCAGGGTAGATTAGAATAGGGTACCTATAAAAGTTGCAGTCTGGTTTCACGTCTGACCCGAGTCTAAATCCTCCCAAAAATTTAACGCTTGAAAAAATGTCACTGAATGGCCATTATGTTTATAGATTAGGAAAGATATATTTTCATGGTCGATAGATGTAGGTCATGTTACTAATGTTTGAAATTTTGTCCAAAATAATGGCTAAGAAATTAATTTTCCTTTTGTTGCTGATTTTGGGATTTTTCATTTCTGGTAAGTAAAACATTTTTCGCTATATTCTTCATTTGGAATTTCATTTGCAAATCCAGTTGAAAATCTAGATATCTATAAACATAAAAAGATTTATTTTTAAAGTGTATCAAATACATAAATATCACGCATCCACAATGTTCAACAAGATGTAAAGTAGATATTATACTAATATTGACCGACTCTAAGGTCAATACAAAATTTTATACTCTCGATGAGTGAAATATTCATTGAGATGTACATGAATATTTTATTACCTGGCACAAATAATTTATGACCAGTCCAGTTGTACGGCGATTTCATTTAAATAATTTATTCAAAATTTACCGCTGAAGTAGCAGAAGTGTCAAATGCTTCTGCACAAAGAAAATATTCTCCCGTTATATCTATTTTAATTACGTATTGTATCTTATTTTATTTTAATTACTTAAAAGACAAGATATATGTAATATTACTGCAGTATTGTATTACTATAATGTACATTTTAAAAGTCGTGTTCGAGTTCAATATATTGATTTAATCAATAAAAAGAAAACATCCTTGACTGAGTACGACATAGATTAAAAGCTTTTGTTATTCTCATATCGGAAATAACCAGAAATAAATTGGGCAATGTAAAATACAAAGGTAAATGATGATATTTCACTGTGGTACTCACAATAATGCACCCAATGGACATTCATGGACCACTGAAAATCAGAGGCGAAACCAGATTCCCGGGAGGAGTAAGGGTCTCTTGTGTGGTTCGACACAATAACATTAAACACCGAACACACAACAATCCAAAACAAATGACCTGATCGAACTAAATTACGAAACTGGTATTTCCGCTGGCACTCGCAGTAACCTACCCCGGTGCATAGTATTCGAGAGGAATAAGCATACCCTGTTTGGCTTACAAAATTCGCAATGAATGCACAAACATGCAGACGAGACAAAAGTACTAGTATACTGCATATGTGAGATATATGTGGACTTACACTTTATTTGAAGTATCTCAGCCACACAACATCAAAATAGAGACTTGTATGAAAACACTGACGTCAACCCTCGGTGGGGATCTCAACACTGCAGAGGGTAGTTCAACATGCCACTTAATGTAGTTACCATGTATATTAAAAATACAACTTCAGATTTTTATGTCTAAACTTATTTATGTAAGCTGAACCCTATCTATATAATGTTTTGTTTTTTGTTTATTGATTTACGCCACGCTAAGATTATTTCATTTCTGTGACAGAATCTGCCTCATGTATTGTACAATAAATAAATAAATAGATAATTAATAGTTGACCTTTACAATGGACCCACCTGTAGCAGTAAAGAATCTTTCTCGTGTCAGCACTTGGTACCTCGAACTTCACCGTCTCGTCCAAAAGACAGTACTCCGACGAACTCGGGATACTCACACCTCAAGCCAAGAACTCGGGACACCCCTACCTCGAGCCGAGAACTCGGGACACTCCTCCCTCGAGCCGTGAACTCGGGCCACTCCCACATCGAGCTAAGAACTCGGGCCACTCCCCACATCGAGCTAAAAACTCGGGACACCCCCACCTCGAGCCGAGAACTCGGGACACTCCCACCTCGAGCCGTGAACTCGGGCCACTCCCACATCGAGCTAAGAACTCGGGACACTCCCACCTCGAGCCAAGAACGTTAATGACAAAGCCACTTCGGTTCCAATATATTTCTAATATATTTTACATTTATAAGGCTTTTTTGTTTTGCACTTCTTTATCATTTTAGGTACCAATGCAGTTTGTGATGTAGTTGCACTGAACAATTGTTGGGGAGCCGATTACTCGAACGAAACTATACCTGCTGATGCTTCAGATCCAAGCCGGTGCAGGTACGGATACGATAAATTCTTTACAAGGTTAAATAAATAAATAAATAAATAAATAAATAAATAAATAAAGATAGAAAGAAAGAAAGAAATAAAGAAAGAAAGAAAGAAAATTAAACAATTAAATAGATATATAAATATACATGTATGTTTATATGTAAGACTTCCTCCCACAACACACACACCTACACACACACCTACACCTACACACACACACCTACACACCAATGCTCGTATACTTATGCATGTAAACGTCAAACTAGGATATATCTGTACATACATATGAATACGCATTGAAGTCAAATTATGTCAGAGTGTTACCCTGAAGAATTCTTAAAATAAATGAGTATAAGGGTAGATAACAGTGCCCCCCCTCCCCTTTTGGTCACATATTTACTAGTAAAAATCCAGATTTAGCACGAAAATTTGCCAAGTCGTTTGGTTAATACACATGTACCCCCCATTCCAAGAAGTCATTACATTAAATCATACAAGTAACGGGAGATTGGAATAGTCTAATACAATCCCCTCCCAGCAAACCGGAATAGTCTAATACAACCCCCTCCCGGCAACCCTAGTGTATTATGCATTCAGACCTGTCTGATATGTTTATCATTATTAAGGGTCACAGATGACACGAAATAATCCAATAAACTGCGTTTAATAAACTGCTTCCGTAAAATAGGGCAAACGTGATATCAAACGATAGATGGAAGGGGTTCTCCTAATGCTATTTATGTTGTCAAATTCTTATATCTTAGAAAAGATATAAACCATGTAGTTAAAAATAGGAGCAGGTAATAGGAGCAGATACAGCAATATTTGATTTGGTGGTAAATTTCTTAATGAAAGAGAAATTCACTGTTTAATAGTAAAATTTCATACGGGGGTTTCCTACAATCTTAGAGGCCAAAATGATCTCTTGGCATTTTGCCATCAAAATGGAGGCCAATTCCACTCCACTCTAATTTGTCGTGGATCCGCCTACGTAATTGTATGTCATGATTCTGCTTTCTCAGGTTGTACACGTGGATGAGAAAATGTCTGAAGCCTTTTGGGGAAACTTGCTTCGGTGTGGTGGACTTTGATGCAGCTTTACAGGAAGTTAATATATATGGCATTTTCACCTGTAGACCTACCGCGCAAGGTACGTAACATTCACAGGTTTATCGATGACATCACGATGAAAAGGTTTTCGTTTATCTTTTGTATTAATAATAAAGATTTTGTTTGTCATAAGAGTAACTAGGGAATATATTATATTGCATCATATTTGTTATATTATGTTATAAAGATCGATATTGTACTTATTTAAATACACGGTGTTAAATTTTGATGTAATATAATTTAATAATTTTAGTAAATAATTACAAGAAGATCTAAAATATGATGTTTCTTATTAACTCAAATATTTAAGTTGCTTTGTCTCGCCACGTGATTCTCTATAATTTTCAGAACAGAACAGAATTTTATTTACACTCGAGATCAAGTTGACAAACTGAAACTTGCTTTGATACACGAAAAAGCCCTTATATCAATTAATGTCTTGGGCATACTATGGTAAAGATATATAATTTCGTGGAAATAATTATGAAGCATGACATCATCACATCAAAGTGTCAAATTCAGACCAAAATATGGATGAGATATATTCGAAAATCTATGTCCGCAATGTACTTACGTGTATAAAGATTGACCAAGGTGCACTTCAAAACATAGTCGTATTTGTAAATGATTTTCAAGGTTAATGGAATTTTGGTCACCTCTTCTTAAGTCGAGAGCGTGTCGAAATATTCCCACTTGGAGTCACCAACAATCCTTCGTGTTGTGTGTATAAGCACAGTAATAGAAGCATATGGTGTAGTGCGTCGTAGTATTTAATAATGCATGTATATGACAACTAATTGCAGAGTTGTATCTCAACAGGATATATCATAAATGCATTGTATATATACCACATTAACAATACCACACGTGATTAATGCGGAACAGCCAAGATGTCAAAATTGTCAAAATAATAATCTTAATTTGGGAGACTGCCAATCAAAAAAGCAGTTCCTCAAAATTTTGTTACCACTTGACATCACTAATTTGACAACCCTAGCGAACGCCTGTCTGAACTCTTCATTATTATTAGTATAATAAGTGCTCAAAGTTTAATTGAAAGATAAGACAGGTAGGTATTACTCAGAATGTACGAGATAATCATTTCTTGATAAACCACCAACGTTCATCATGCACCTTCTGAGCAATTAATTACATGTAGTGCATATGTGATAACTTCCTTTTGCGAGGCCGGTCAGTATTGGAAAAGAGGATTTACTGATCGTTGAAAATTTATCCTGTTGCCATTTAAAGAATCGGTTTGCACTTTGAGTAGTGTACATCCCATGACAAATTGTCTTTAAAAGTATGATTGTATGTGACAATTAACCAGACAAAATTTAACATTTCAACTACATTTTCATTAATTTTAATATTTTCATAAAGAGTGTCAGTAGCTAAATTAGTACCGTGCCTACCGAAAAGTTACTGGTTCAATTCCAAGTCGTGACATATAATAACCGAAGTCCCTTTTCACATAAGACGCGGTACGTTAAAGATCCCTCACTGCTTTTTGTATGTCAGTTGCACTGGTGTAAATTTCTTCGTTGCATCATACATATACACGAGTTTCTGCATAAGAAAAACAACAGTACATCATTTATTCTGACTAAACATGATATTACAGTGTAGAAAAAATATACTACAATATATATTATATATACAGTACATGTATGTGATATGTTGGTTACATAGAGACCAGGGAAGGGGGGGGGGGTGAACTCTGTTTTAATTGCTTAGATAAATGTATAGTTTTCAAGATTTTAGGATTTGTGGTACTAAACAATGAATTAAATTTAAAAAGCGTTAGACTGTACAAAATTATATTTTAATATATAATATTATATATAAACTCATATTTCTGTTACAAAGTTCATTGCATCTATGATTAATGGGTCTGTGCATTTGAACGGGTAATGGAATTCAAATTAAAAATATTACACAATATGTCACTCCTGTTTAAATTTTCCCTTCTACCAGTATCTATGCGTAATTTGAAATTTTCTCTTATGAACTGATATAATAAGTTAGCCTTTCTCTAGGGCTGTTAAAATATTTGAGGTTAAGTTTTAAATATGATGTAATTTTTACCTTTAGATTCAAAACATTTCTGTTCCAAGTTTGAATACATTGACTTTATTACGATTTAAAAACAGTATTTTAAGCCAATCTACATTATGAAAAGATTGGTTTATCCAAGCATATGGCAGTCCACATTCATTTAGAATTGATTTAATATAATTAGACTAGATCTTTCGACATAAGAGCATACAAATCAATAGATGACAACATAGCATCTTAGCTCAAAATAAGCATTCTAATTTTTTATTTATAGATAAGGGATGTTTGCCAAGTTGTCCGTATATCATGACATTTGGCGCAGAGTTGCTAATATGTAGTATAGTATAGTATCTTTGCAGAGTTGGATTGGCAAGCTATACACGTCCAATTCGAGTTTTACATTATGCCCAATTCTTAAATAAGAAGAGATCAGAAACTTTCCAAACGTATTATTGGTTAAGACTTTGGTTTTATCGTAGGTGAAAATGCATATTTTCAGTCATTTTCAGTTATATTATTGTAAATATATGAATTTCAGTATTTAAATTCACTGGAGAAGCATAAATCATTTAATTTTAAATGTAACAGGCATTTTAATTGGTTTTAAAATTACCTGCATATCTCATCCAAACTTTTTGATTCTCTGACGTCGTTATTTCCTGCGTTTTCGTAACTGTGACGTCAAACACCAAAATAAGAGAACTTTTACTTAAAGGTCCAAAATACAGAGAACCCAGATCATTCAAATGGAGTCAAAATTTTGAGAATATTTTGAACTGCTGCGAGAAATATGCTACACGATGGGCAAAAAGAGAGGAAGTACAGGTCGACACTCTTTCGGAATGGATAAAATCTATTGCAGTACTGCTGAGATCAAAAATTAAAAAATTACAAGGCTCTGTAAACACCAGGTTCAAATCTATTTTTAAAGATCCTGATGTTGTCAGAGAACCTACCTTCCTTTAAGAACATTATATCATTACACCAGCAGATAAAGCGTCTAATTATACTTTTACTTGTAAGAAATATTACTTTGACAGTCTAGTGAAAGAATTAGGATTAAATTCAGCTCGACGAAATCCTACTTATACTCTCACGAAATTTTCGATTTCGGAAGAGAATCATAAATCTGTCCTCAATACGTTTGGTATTGACACAAATAAATTAAATTTAGTACTTCCATATTTGTACATTCCAAAAATGCACAAAAATCCTTACAAACAACAACGCTTTATCGCTGGTTCCTCGAAGTGTTCCACAAAATCTGTATTGATGCTACTCACAAAAATATTATCAGAAATTAAATTTGGCCTTCATAGGTATTGCGAAACAGTATATTCCAGAAGTGGAATTAATCAAATGTGGATCCTTAAGAATTCAAAAGAGTTGTTAGAACATCTAGAATAAAAATTTTTTTACTAAAATTCACTCCATCAAATCTTTTGACTTTTCGACTCTTTACACAACGATCCCTCATCAGAAATTAAAAGACATATTAGCGGAAATTATTCAAAATGCATTTACTAGTAAAACGGAAGCCGCAAATTCAAATATATAGTTATAGGCCATGATAAAACTTACTTTGTTAGGAAAGATTCTGATTCCAAAAATAAATACACTGAAACAGATGTCATCCAGATGTTAAACTTTCTTATCGAAAAAAATTTTTGTGGTGCTTGATGGAAAGGTTTTTCAACAAATTGTCGGCATTCCTAAGGACACTAACTGTGCTCCGCTTCTGGCTGACATATTCCTTTACTCATACGAAGCATATTTCATTCAGTCTCTGCCTTCGCAAGGAAAGAAACAATTGGCTCTTGGCTTCAGTTTCACTTACAGATATATAGATGACTTGCTTTCAATTTATAATACTTCATTTACCTTAGCATCATCTATCCAAGTGAACTGGAGGTCAAAGAAACCACAGAAAGTAGTAATTCTACTTCGTATTTAGATATTATGTTGTCTTTCGACATTAAAGAACAATTTAACACCTCACTCTATGACAAACGTGACGATTTCAATTTCGCTATCACAAACTTTCCTTTCATAAGTAGCAACATTTCATCATCGCCCGCATACGGCGTATTCATATCTCAGTTGATACGTTATTCCAGAGCATTACAATGACTTTGTTCTGAGGGCTAGGCGACTTTCAGATAAGCTACTCAACCAGGGTTATATGTGTGATAGACTAGCAACGTCACTGAGGAAGTTCTATGGTCGTTACGAGACTCTTATTACTCCATATGATAATTCGTTATCCAGACTTTTGAATGATATTCTGGACTGAGACCGATTCCGATCATTTTACACAGATTTGACACCTTGATACTATAAAGTTGCCTACTTTGACTTCTCCATATATAAATATATATGGAATTTACACGATTTGGCTCTTTCTACTGGGTATATGTGACGGGTGTTGCTAGCAAGCAGGAGATGCTCAATCTCCCCGAGCACCTGATCTCTCTCCATCATAGGAGTTCACATATGCTCTTTAAGTAGACATATTTTGTTTTTTTCCACTTGATTTTCATTTTCACTGATTTGTATGTCCTCTGGTTTCATGATTTTCAGACCTATGGTTTGGTTTTATCCATCATCTTTACATTCACACAACCGCGACAGAAATTTCGAGATGATGAGGAGAAATAGTGCAGACATAACGTACCAATTTCGGAGAATATAAAGATATTTGAAAGGAATTAAATGATAAGGAATGAATCTAAATTTTTTTTTTCGTTGGATGAAGGTATACCCAGAAAAAAGGACGAAAAATTAATACATGATGTGCTATGCGCAGTGATGCAGTTTTCCGTCCATTTGTTTCGTGGAATACCTCCATCCAACGAAAGATCTTAGATTCATTCCTTAAATAGATGAAATATAATATATTTAATAATTTTCTCACCTTAGGAAATAATCATAGTGAAACAAAAGATCGAAAGATAAGATTTTACTGAGAACTGAAGATAAATCCCGAGGGGTATACACCTTGCACAGTCACTCGTCTGGATCATTTCTGCGTTTGAGAATTAACTTCATTTCAGATGTAGTCTGTCTAAAAGCAATGTCATTGAAAAGCCCTATACTTCACAAATAAATAGAAGTATAGGTTTTTCGGTTTCATCAAAAAGACCTAATTGACAGTTAATTGATAAATTGTGTTTTCTTGCTTTTGCAATAACACTGTACATTTTACAGACATATTATAAATTTAATGAATTTGAAAATTTCAATCACCAATTTTTGATAAAAATACACCTAGATATTTGAAATTTTCAACAATCAAAATTGTCCCATAATAAAATTTAAAATTTTCAGGTTTCTTTCCAGTACCAAGTATCATAACACTTGTTTTTTAACATTGAACTTTAATCGTCATCTATACAATATAAATGGAAAAGAGTGAGCTGTTGTAGAACATAAATACATTAGAATTTTGAGCATCAGATGCGCATTTCGACAACTTATGTTTCATCAGCGAATGATTGGTATTCTAATAATATATAAAGAGCAAAGTTAAAACTAAAGTGGCCGAAAAAGTGAGCCAAAGAAGCAATCTCAGGACAGAGCTATGCATGAAAGAGATACTCCTTAGTTTTGAAGTATTTTACAAAATTTCATAACTGAAAATTTTAAGTATATGTTCGTCATTGAATAAAGTCTCTATTCGAATCATCAAAATAATGATTTATAAAGTGCATTGATTCATCAGTGTCTCTTATTTTTTCTTTCACCTCGTTCATGTCTGTGTTCACACTTTTCATGGCAATATCAAGTTGGTTTAATTTGCTCTCTATCACATTTATTCAGTTTTTCACACACAGTATTCACAATCTGAGTTGGAGAGTCAATTTTTGACACAATGAATCATAGAGCGTATATGAAGGAATCGGTGAGTTTGTTCCATACCAAAGAATGCTGCCCGACGGCTCAGGGAGCCATAAGGAGATACCAGGATTTGTTCTTCTATCTCCGTCGGCTTAGTTGGCACCTTGTTAATTGGTGTGGAATGTTCAAATCCAGGCAACTTCGGACAATTATCACCCATCTTTACACAAGAAAGTCTTGTCCCCACTGTGAATATTGGTCAGTTGAACTTTCTGAACACTTTCCAAACTGACATCTCTGTTTTTGTGTTTCTGTCGGTTTTTTTTTCTTATTTTTATTATGATATATTCCCTCCACTATATACCTAGACCTGGAACTATAAACACTGCTTTTACATTTCATTTTCATTAAAAATCCTCTCGAATTACTCTTGAATCACTCACGCATGTGCACTACACTGATTTTATTTCTTGGTTGAATAAATTGCAGTGAGAATTAAAAGACTAAATAAATAAAAGAAAGAAACACCCATTCTTTGATTTTTCATAGATTGTGATGTCACCCCTGTGGAGAAATGTTACTATTCAGTTCTTCAACCCTATTACACCGACGATTTAAGAGATTTCCGGCCATATTGCAGGTAACACTTTACTTTCTTTGAATTCTATAGGACATACTGCATGTTATTCGACCATTTGCGATTAAACGTATCATGTATTCGAAATAACGGATCACAAAGTACTAAGAACTGGTTTTAAAGAAGCAAAATTACCAATGTTACAACGTATATGAAAATAATAGCAATTTATTTAAATTAAAACCTCTTTAATTTTATACTCATTGTCGTCATCAAAGACATTCTTTTGGTTGACTGTAATAGGAGTATGTATGTAGAAGAATGTACATGTAGACATCTAAGTATATTTTCGAAGAGTTGCACGCATGATGTGAATGTTTTTATTTCCTTTATACAGCACCAAATTAAATGAATATAGACAGTGCATTACAAACGCCGATGTGGATTGTTTTTACGATTTTGCATACCAAAGATTCGATGCATTTCAGAAAGATTTTGAATTTGCTTGTGAACCTTATCAAGGTATGTATTTGAGAAAGGACTTCAATGTAGCGTTGACATTGTTTAATTAAATCTGCATTTCAAACGTTTATTCAGTACATTTGTATTATTAAGAGTTATCTTCCTTTGGATGGCTATTCCATAGATCATTTTAGGAAACCGATGCAGAATGAATTAAAATGTGAAGCTTCCATTGACGTCACATTGGTTGTGATAAATATTAAAACATATATACGTTATAATTTTGCGCTCCAGATGCGCATTTCGACAACTTATGTCTCTTCAGTGATGCTCATGGTCGAAAGATTGGAATTCTAATAATATATAAATATTTAAAGAGCAGAGCAGTGGCCGAAAAAGTGAGCCAACTAATCAGTCTAAGGACAGAGCTATGTATGAGGGATATACGTCTTAATTTTAGAGTAATTCACAACATTTTGTTTTGGACTGAATTAAGTATATATTTCACATCAGCATTGTGCAGAGTGTTAGGCACAAACCATACAAATATTACATGATTAAATTTACTAAACCTAATCAAAGTCTTATAATTTGAAGAATTTGTAGAAATGCTGTCACATAAACCCTTTGTATCTGTCACCACTACAGACTAAGGCGCGGATCCAGAAATTTTGACACGACAGAGCCGAATGCAGATAGATTGCTTTCGACATTCAATCTTCAATTTCAATGTCAAGCTTTCGAATCCAGTCATAGCATCGTCCATTTCTTGTCCACACGAAATGGCAATTAATGAATAAATTAATGAAAATAATAACTTAAGCGCTACAAACGCAATTTTGTTGATCTTCCTTTGGAAAATGGTCTTTAAGACTGTCCACGGAATTGCGAGACGGACACAAGAACAAACTTATAAATGGAGGAACGAAGAAGTAGATAAGTACACCATGTTGTTTCTCTACCCTTTGGTAACAGCTTGCACTATAATGATAATGTTGACGACGATTATGAAGATGATATTAATAAAAATGATTGTTTTTTCAAGAATGTGACCTGTTCCGTCTAAATATGTGTACGATTGGGATTAGCTCATTGTTTCAAGGAGATGATCTTTTAACTCCAACCAGTGGCTATCTAGACGATATTTGCAGGTAAAGTATAATTTGGATTTTATTATATAGTATGTTATTGGAACCATTTCCTTTCTTTTTATTTTGTTTAAATTTCTGTTCATTCTTATAAAGCTTCAATCTTGACTATCGTCTTCTCTTCTTTTACTGTAATTTTGACTTGCTCTTTCTCCTGTACTGTAGTTTGACTATCGGCCCCTAATATTTTACCGTAGTTTTCTTTTACTATAGTTATGATTTCCTGATATTTCTTTTTAACTGTAGTCTTGACTTGCTTCTTCTACTCGAAATGTGGTGTTGACCGCCTACTTATTATCTTTATCTGTAGTTTCGACAGCCTTGTAATCCTCTTTTACTGTAGTTTTGACAACCCGCTCTTCTTTATTTTACCATATATTTGTCCACCTTCTCATCCTCTTTTACTGTAGTTGACCATTTTCTCATTTTAATTTTACTGTAGTTTTTACTAACCGCTCCTCTTTATTTTATTATAGGTTTGACCGCCTGCTGCTCCCCTTTATTTGTAGATTTTTTCACCTGCTCCTCTTCTTTTTTACAGAGGTTTTAATAATCTTTTACTATAGATTTAATAACTTGCTCCTTCTTTCTTACTGTAGTCAGAACTTCCTCTTTAATTGTAGTTGATGTTTTGAGCTCTGTCTTGAGAAACTATCAAGCGTTATAAACCAAAAAAAATTTCAACATGAAACTTATGAAAGATTGTACTAAATTTCTCGACTATTAATTTCAATACAGTAAAATTTCAACTATGATGCCTGGAGTCATCTTCTCTATTCTATTTTTCAGTCATGCTAGGACATTTATAGAATGCAGTAAAGATATTTTACAGTCTTGCAAAGGATACGACGTACCGCTAAACAGGCACAAAACATACAAAGATGCAAATGCATTCACTCAATATATTAAGGTGATGTGCGACGACACTAATTACAAGACTAAACCAGGTACCTCGAATCATTATACACACACGTGCTACTCATTTGATCATGACAGAGTAGTTACTACAAAGTACTTTTAATTTATTTGTTTGACGTATTTACTCGTGGTAAAGACGGTTTTGTATAAAAGAAAAAAAGAGGCGTTACTGGCTCAGTTATGTGTCAGAAGTCACCATGGAGCTATACAATACATGAATATAAATAATATACTAGCACATATAACACATTACAAAAATATTTGATTGTAGTGCAATTACGATACCGACTTAGGACGGTCATTTCATTTGACAAAAGCCAAACAAATGGTGTGGTTAACCGGTTTACGGGCCCACCTTCCCAGTCACCGTAACAGCAGAACAATCAAAGGACGTACATTTAATAAATAATCCTCCATGTAAAGAACAGGGGTCAACAGGTATCGCATATAGAGAGGTCATAAAAATATAAACACGTAAGGTATTGTAAAACACATAATGATATAAAATATATGCGACATCAACATGATAAATCGTGCTCTGCCCATTCTGAAAGCGAGCTAAGACCCTAGATCTGTAGGAGTCCCGACTAACAGTCAGAGGGGACGAGGTCCAGAACCACGTCTCCTCTGAAAGAGGTTTGGACAAGTCCCGTCATATAGTCCCCACCGCCCTGTTAGTCAGCGTGCAACGTTCAAGTAAAAGTCTGCACAAGGCTGTAGAGGGGCCAAATACAAGACCTATAGTCTTTTTGATGATCTCAATGTCATATTGTCTATTTAGAAGACGTTTGACTATTTTATTACATGATAAAATAACATTATCGGAGCCTTTTACTTTCCTTCGTTAATATACGAGATCACCGTAAAAATTAGGATGGGAAATTCCATTGGATACATAGTGTTGAAAAAAAATATTTCCAAATTTAGATAGAAGTTCTGAATATGATCTGAAGAATTTTCCGAATGTTTTTCTTAGCTTGTGATATCTGTAACCCTGAGTTAAAAGTTATTAATAATTTGTAAATTTCGTTTATGAAAGTCCAAAACATCGGTGCAGCCTCTGACAAATCGAACTAAGCGAGATATATAGATACCATATGATGGGAGTCGAGGGACATCGCCATCGAAGTAAGGAAAACTTACAAAAAGAAATCCAAAATCCTCACGTTTATCATAAATATTAGTATATATTAGGTGGTTGATAATTTTGATGTTCAAATCTAAGAAAGGTGTAGATTTATCTCAAGTATTAGCTTTATTCAGTTTGAGCTCTGGTGGATATATTTCTGATATAAATTGTTCGAATTCAGGGTTGTCGATAACCAAAATGTCATCCAGATATCTGCAAGTATTATCAAATTTGTCAATGAGGTCGAAACGTTTTGATTTTTTGAATAGAAACCATAAAATTTCTCTCATAACAATAAAGAAATAAATCTGCTATCAGAGGTTATCAGTTAGTACCCATAGGAATCCCAACTATTTGTAGATATATCTTGCCATCAAATTGCACAAAAATATTATTCATGAGAAAATCTAGTGCTTTACATATTCCTTGCAAGTCCAGTATTTATATGAAGTATATTGTTTGTTGGAAAAGAATCCGGAGTTATTGGAAGTACATATGTAAGTTTTAGATTCTCTGTGAAACACCATTGTACAAGAGACAGCAACTTGCTTTTAATCAAATCATGAGGCAGAGATGTATAAAGTGTAGAAAAATCTAATGTAGAAATTTGAGTCGCTTTGACATTTAGTAAAAGAAGTTTGTCTATAACTTCATGAGAATTTTTAAATGACCAAAAGTAATTGATGTTACTATTATGAAATGCGACATCACAATATTTGATAATATGATCTTTTATAGCAGTTAGAGCAGGCGTAATATGTTTCGATGGTACCGTAGTAGAGCAGTGGCTAGAATTAGATATGAAACCTGATTTATATTGACTTATATGTAGTTTTGGGAGCCAAAACATGGTTGGTAGATCAGATTTATCAGTTTTAATTTTGAAGTCGGACATGGTCATGTGGTGATCGTGCCAGGTGCTGTCTTTTGAGGTAGGGCTTTCCACATATGTATGGATGGAGTTTAATTCGTTTTTAAGTATTTCAATATAATATAGTTTTCAAACAACTATTATGTTATTACCTGCTTTATCAGCAGGAACAAAGACATATTTAGCATGTAAGTCAGCTATCCTCTTTTCAATAGAATTTGCCGTCAGTGTATTAGGCTGTTGAAATAAATGCGGATTTTCCGTAAAGTTCATAATACGGATATCGACAATTCTTACAATCTCGTATTTCCAATCATTAAGAGCATGAACCTTTACCTGTTCTTTTTTACACTATCGTTTACAATATGTAGTTAAAGCATCCTCTATAACGTCACGGCATTTATTGAAATCTATCCTGAACGGTAACCTATATTTTGCGACCCAAAAGGGTGCGCAATTTCTTGTCCAAAATAAGTTTAGGTCACCAGTAATAACATGACCTGCCGGTTTATAAACATATTTAGAATTTTCACAAGAACACGACAAAGAAATAGAGTCTGAAATATCAGGGTTAGATGTAACTTTATTATAATTTAAAATAAGATTTCTTATAGGCTTTTTGTACTGGTAACAAATAAGTGGAGGTTCTAAATTCTCAAAATATTGGGGGATTTTAGATGTGACTCTATGATCACGGAAAATGTTAGAAATCTTAAGTAGATCGAAGCCTTAATTAATAAATTTAATTTTGAGAAATTGCTGCTTGGGTGGAAGAGACGGAATACGAGGAAAGAGTTAATTATATGAAAATAAAATAATCAATTTGAGTTTATATCAATCAGAATTGCGTAAACTTCAAAGATCAGCTTCGTCCAGGATAGGTTTCAATTTATTTACCGGAATAGAGGATAGTGCATGCAAAAGTTCATGACGGCCATTAGTTTTTGCGATAAATAGAAGATCGTTTAATGACCTATTGAAACGATTACGTTTTCTGATGTTACGATTACGGCGACGACCATGTGACCTACGTTTTCTAATAGTATTATGTCTTAATGTAAAAATATTGATCTTATTTTGATGAGAAGAAATATTACCTTGTCGATATATTTGGTCGTTGAGACCGAGAGGGTATGGGTTTTGTAGTTGTTTAATCCAGTAGAGGTCGGCTTCCAAAAGTCGTTTTTTAACATCTGATTTCGTATCATCTGGTAATTTAGAGATATTTTCTACTGGAGTTAGTTTCACATTGTTAATATTATGTTGGTATTTATTAAAGTGGTTATTAAGAAAATTCTGGTATTTACGTCGTGAATTATTACGAATTTTCTAGGAATGATTCCGAAAACGTTATTTCAAAGTTCGAGAAGTGTCCCCAACATATTGCGCCCCACATCCCCTAGCTTCTCAAGTGATGACATATATAACATTGGCAGTATTTCAATCTATGTCTTTGTCTAATTTGGTGTTATATGTATTTCCATTTACTGAAGGTTCAATATTGGACTTGCAGCTTAAATGATGGCAAGTAAATAAAGATCATCTCTGTATGAAGGTAAGTCTGCTCTCTGGTGATCATTATCTACTGGTCTTACTGAAGGTTTTACTCACACCAGCTAGTAGCTTGTGCCATGAGGTAACAACGTACACTGCGACCTTGGCCAAGGTCATAAAGGTATTATATGTCGTTGTTAAGCCGTTTTACCACACCAATTGAGTGAGGTTTGTTACTTTAATTGACCGTTGGTATCGAAGCTGCAGTACAATCGAGTATTTTTGCCATGCCGTTTTCTGTGTTTATTTTGACTATTATTCTGTATTATGTGTATGTCCTGGGTGATTTGTGTCTTAATGCTCGGTCATATGTCTTCTACCTGCTCTTACAGCATATTTACTGGTCTCCATGAATAACCTGCATGTTGCTGAAAACATGAATAAATACAAAATACACATGTATGTTACATGTACAGGATGTTGTAGTCACATGCATATGTTTTTAAGTTTTACTAACTCCAGAACTTTTGTTTATTATATTCCATTATTTCAAATGAATACGAACTAATTTTGATCATTTCTTCTATTTAAAGAGCTAACAGCTTTTGCAACCGAGTGCACCAATTATATGGCAAGTCCTTTCTTTGCTGAAGAGAAGAATAAGGCAAAACAATGCGCACGCATTCCACTACCGAAAGGCGACTTTGACATTCCCTATTACTGCCGGTAAATAACGTTATATAATGGAGTAATGAATAATACTTTGCAATAGTTGGATGTTATACTGAAACTAATATGAATATCAGCCCATACATCTACTTCCATATCCACACAAGGATCTCCTTGTAATAGAATTACACCAAACATTTTAATGTTATCATATTGCTCTGCAGTAGCTATATTAATTTGTTGGACTAATTATGTTCCTACTTGTAGGTTATATATTCTAGCCACAATCAAAAATACTTTAAGCAAAGCTGGTTGTATTTTCATTAAGATATGTTTAGTTAAAACCTGATAATAATTACTTTTAGTGGTGTATCCACATCTCTGTCATGCATGGCGCTTGCCGTAAAAGACATGTGCTCCCATTCTGATATCCAGACGTACATCCAGTTTGTTGGAAAACTGAGAAGACTGACGTATGATACCTATTTCATGACAACATGTGAAGCAGAAAATCAAGGTGAATCAGTTTGAATAATATAGCATCGCATCATGATAATTATGTGGTCTCGCCTCTGTTTATCAATAGAATTTTGGTATTTCTTGTATTTCTTTATTTGATATAGATACGACATGTAAGCAGTAATTATTCTACAACATCGTAATGATTATCCCCTCTTGGCCTATCCAGAGAGTCATGATTTCCTAGTATTCTAATATATGTCATCATTTACATTCACCTTAACGTAATGAACATTTTAAAAACGTATTTAATTAAATTTTGCAAATAACTTTTTAATTCTGTGCAAAATTTATTATTGTGTTTGATTGAATATTGAATGCAAATACATATTTCATTCTACATACTTTTTCTTTAAAATCTGTAGGTTAGGATTTAAATACACAAATACATCAGCTAACTTACAAAAATAGATAATTATTCCACTAAAGTCGGTCTTTTGGTCTACCCCTCCACCTTTCCTCTCTCTTTCTCTGTCTTGTTATAATACGTTTTTGTATTTAAAATATTTTTGACGAGCTTCTCTGCTACATTGTTATATCAAGATGATGAATAACACTAGCATACATCAAATTACATTATGGATGATTGTTCTGATATACTTGGAGTTTGTCTTTTCAGCATTGACGACTCCTGCACCCTCCCCACCGATCACCAGGCCGACATTAAGTAATGGTAAGATTGATTGATTTTTGTTTAACGTCACACCACGAATTTTTCACGTATATGGTGACGGCATCTGCCTGATGCGGGGCATACAAATTTTGACCTTTGCAACGGACCCACCCGAAGCAGTGAGGGATCTTTAACGTGCCACGTATACCACGACACGGGGCCTAGGGTTTTACTGTGTTATCTGAAAGACAGAACACTGGCATGACCAAAAGGAAACTTGAACCTCGGTCTCCGATCAGGAGTCCAGTGCGATACCACTAGACCACGCCGGCTTAGTAATGGTAAGATGCCATATTTTTGTATAGTGTGTTCTTATTTTTACCTTTCACTGGAAATATAAGTCCAAATAATCAAGTACAGTGCATGTCGATTAATGTTACCCATTTTACTAAATGATATGACTCTTGTCAGTTATTCAACTTACTTGAAACATAAGCCCAAAATATCAAGTACAGTGCAAATAGATTGATATTACCCAGTTTACTAAATGACATGGCTCTTGTCAATTATTCATTTTACGTAAGCTGTATGACAAAAATCACCAAGGACATTCACACAAAACATGATAATAGTAGAATTTACACAGGAAAACGACAAAAATATTCGATTGTGCTGCGGTTACGATACCGACTTCGGGCAGTCAATTAAAGTATCAAATGTCTTTAAATTGGTGTGGTTAACCGCTTTACGGGCGCCCACTTTCCCACTCACCGCAAAAGCAGCACAATCAAAGGACACATATTTTTTTTATAGTTTTCTACATGTATATGTCTATACCTGTTTGGAATTAAGAAACACGCCTTCTTTAAAGCATTTCTATTAGAGCATTTTATCAGTAATATATTATCATACTTTAATTTCTCATACTATATTATAGAGTGTGACTTTCGTGAAATAATTAAGTGTAAACTGCCTGTTGAAGATCTGATCCCGAAGCTGATGTCATCAATATTGCCGCCTTCAACTCTCATACAGGAAGCTTGCGGGTTGGTTGACTTGCATCGATCTTACACAAAAATCTTTATGGATCTTTACAAAGATAAAGATAAAATAATTTTCGTTTTCACTAACGTGAATTTATTACAGATTAAAGTGTATCAAATGCATACCATTTCTGATACCATTGTCTTTTTCTTCTAAATGTACGGAATATTCGCCATTATTATTATTATTATTATTATTATTATTATTATTATTATTATTATTATTATCATTATTATTATTATTACACACACACACACTTTATGTATTATGTTGAATAAATAAACTCGTTTTAACTTCCCTGATCGACAGGAAATCAAACATCTGATGGAAGCACCTGGGTTAGTGCAGACGCTACAATAACAGTTTTATTATATTTTATGCTCATAACGTCGTGATAGACAATAACAATAGTATTGGTGCACTTACAACATTTAGGTCAAAGAAACCACAGAAAGTAGTAATTCTACTTCGTATTTAGATATTATGTTGTCTTTCGACATTAATGGTCAATTGAACACCTCACTCTATGACAAACGTGACGATTTCAATTTCGCTATCACAAACTTTCCTTTCATAAGTAGCAACATTCCATCATCGCCCGCATACGGCGTATTCATATCTCAGTTAATACGTTATTCCAGAGCACGTTCAAATTACAATGACTTTGTTCTGAGGGCTAGGCGACTTTCAGTTAAGCTGCTCAACCAGGGTTATATATGTGCTAGACTAGCAACGTCACTGAGGAAATTCTATGGTCGTTACGAGACTCATTACTCCATATGATATCTCGTTATCCAGACTTTTAAATGATATTCTGGACTGAGACCGATTCCGATCATTTTACACAGATTTGACACCTTCTATACTAGGAGGTTACCTACTTCGACTTCTCCATATATAAATACATATGGAATTTACACGATTTGACACTTTCTACTGGGTATATGTGACGGGTGTTGCTAGCAAGCAGGAGATGCTCACTCTCCTCGGGCACCTGATCTCCCTCCATCACAGGGGTTCACATATGCTCTTCAAGTAGACATATTTTGTTATTTTCCATTTGTTTTTCATTTTCACTGATTTTGCATATCCTCTGGTTTTATGACTTTTGGACTTGTTTGGATTTATCCATCATCTTTACATTTAATTACACAGATACATGTTTCCACAAGTAATGTTTCTCCAGTGGTACTGAAGATCATTACAGCTGAAACCAAAATATTTGTGGTGAGAACTATCTAAAATGTGTCCGAAAAACATACACCATCTCAAGACTGAGCTATGTACGAGACAGGTACTATCCAGGTTCAAATTTACAAAACTTCATAGCATTGTTGTAAAGGATTTTTTAAATCATTTTAAAGCAAGGAATTAAATCTTACAACCATCTAAATGAACAATTTGAAATGCCATTTTTGTAAACTTTCCCTACATTTCAGTAAAGCTATTCCGTTTATTACATGCATGAAGCCATTGGTTCCAAAATGTGTACAGAAAGTTTTTGCGTCTGGATTTGGCATTATTGTAGAGTTTATTACCATTCAAGGCGTCGTTACACAGTTGGACCATCTTTGTATAGAGCATTTTAACAGTAAGTGCATGCCAGCTGGGGATGCGTATCTCTTAGAAAACACTGAATTTTGGTTTCAGTAATGACAAACTTAGAGAGGCGATACACAACATAGCGTAAAAAATACGTCAAGAAATGAATTTTTCCACTTGGATTTAAAGTTAGCCCACATGTCTGTCACAACAATATCTTGCAATTATATTATTTAATTCTTTTGTAACCTTTATATTTTATGGTTTCTTGCATGTTTGCCTTAAAAGTATGAATAATTACACTGGATGAGTGTTGTAGACAGATGTATATTTACAGGTATGTCAGGACATGCTAAATATTGCAATGATAAAGTAAACGCATCAGTGAATGCGAATATAATGCAGTGCTTTCAGTTACCTCCACCACCTACCGGAGATCCATGTTCGTAAGTAATATTAATTTATAAAGATAACGTTGATAAATATATTTGATTATAATACGCGTTTCTGTTGGCAGTATGGCATTCGAAAGAAAATTGCCGACGGGTTTGATGAAAGACTTATCTTGTCTGGCTATAATACATTTTATACAATGTTAAACTACATTCATATAATGCGTGTAGTGTTGAAATTAATATGCCCCCGCCAAGTATTGCAGGGGGACATAAAGTGTTTGCTTTGTCCGTCCTTCCATCCTCCCGTTCTTAAGTCACACATTGGTTTTCGGATGATAACTTAAGTACCTTTCAACATATTCAAGCCACATCTGGATATATACTTACTTATCTAGAGAGGAAGAACCCTATTGATTTTGGGATCAAAAGGTCAGAGTAATAAATACATGCATAGAACATGTATACCTTTCAATTTTGTGCACCAGATGCAACATTTCGACAACTTATGTCTCTTCATTGATGCTCCTGGCCGAATGATTGGAATTCACACAAGATATAAATATTTGAAAAACAGTGTAAGGACAGAGCTATGCATGAGGGAGATATTCCTAAGTTTAAGAATGGTTTACATAAATTCATGACTGAAAATTTTAAGTATATATTTCATATCAACACAAAAGCACTGACAAGTAGACCTTTAGTACAAAAGCACTGAAAAGACCTTCAGTACAAAAGCACTAAAACTAGACCAATGATGCCCTCGGGGACTATCCGTCCACCAGCAGTGACACCGGCCTAGTGGTTATAATAAATAGACTAAATTTTGGCTTTTGGATGATAACTCAAGTACCTTTTAACATATTAAAAAAAATGGATATATGCTTACTTATCAAGAGAGGATGAATCCTATTGTTTTTGAGGTCATAAGGTCAGGAGTCAAGCTGATAGAAAAAGCTGAAATTATTGATTTCCGGGTGATTCTCATATATTATTAATGTATTGATACATTCCTGTGATAAATTCATTTCACCAATCAATAACAATAAATTAAAAGTTAAGCTTGAAAGCAAATTTATTTTAAAATATTATTTTATAGGGAATTTTGAATATACATATTCTAATGCGTAAAACGTGAATTCGTTACTGCTAGCAACCTCAAAATTTGGTTCACCAAAAATTAGAAAAATTAATTCACAGTATCACAAGATCATATATAATAGCTAATTCTTATACGTGATTCAGAGACAAAGTGTTCATATCCAGTGATTCACCCAAAATATGGTAAAGCATGTAGTAGTGTATAACGTCTTCTAATTCTAAACTATAATCGGTTGAAAATTTTGAATGCTCTTCATATTAAATGGACACAAGCAAAGATGCGGCTGGGTTTGGCTACAAATCGTTTACGAATTAAGGCCGATTATGGTTATTGTTTATGGAAATGAAGCCAGATTGTCGTGCCCAAATTCCATTAACCGTATAGTATTTTAGCAAATATTGATCTAGAAATATACTATCACTTCACTTTCACTTTCACTCCTCATAAAATCCGATTTGTAAGATGACAATTTGTTAAACTCTCCTAACCTAGTTTTTCAAGGTTTTATGTATTAGCTCCGCCCTTTAATTACGTCATTATTGTGCTCATAATCTAGTAGCGTTCATGGAAAATATGCTCCACCATTCTCTGTATAGTTTATTTAGAGAGATATGCTGAAAATGGAAATATTTTTTGTTGCTACCCATTAACAAGGAAGAGGTCTTCCACAGTAGAATAGCAATAAAAGTACAGATTCATCTAGAAAAAATCCAATGAAGGCTTATGAAAGAAAAGGGAATCATATTACAAATTTAAAGCATGTTGAGAAGAATCGGTCATATCAAATTAAATTAATTTTTGGAACAATTCTGTCCACGTAAAATATAAAATAAGAAGGAACTAGGGCAATGTCATTGTGGCAATCGCATCAATATACTACATTTAACATTCATTCGACTTCTGGTTGCTTGAAAATGCAGAAATGCTTCTGGCTTGTTTATATTGAAATATATAACTGGAAATGAGTATTCTTTGTTGTTTTAGGGTTGTAAATATGCAAGTGTATGATTGTATGAAAAGAGAATTAGACGGTGTATGTGACATTGAGTCATTACCTGTTATATTGGATTACGCCGCTGGACTTCTCCGGAAATCATTGGACACTGCTCAAGGAACCAACTGTCATGAGAAATATATTTGTATAGCCTTTTACTACAATAATCCTTTATCATTCAAAAAAAAAAAAAAAAAAATGAATGCCTTTACGTGCATTGAAACGTTTTACTTCCATTTGATAATTGGGTAATCATTTTTGGAAATCTGGCTATGTAAATGCTATTAAGATTTTCGATTGTGTTTAAAGGGAAAAGTATTAAAACGGAGAAAACTACCATAGTTTTTAAAAAGCTCATATTTGATAGATTCAGTCTATTACATCTTACTTATTAACATAATTAACTGTATTAATTTTTGTCAAATGTCAAGAGCGTATTGGTAGCTAAAAGTAAACGTATGGCATTCCTGTTCTAATTTGCATAATAGTATAACACGAAACGAAACACAAATATGTCTTTAAACATAAACTTCTTTATAACTTCTTTTTAGAATATACCATTGTTGACGTTAGCATTAATATTGTACGTTTTACGATGATAGCATCCCTGACTACAACACAAGCTGCGACACCTGTTCCAGTCGACATCCTGACCACACTAAAGCCATCAGTGCAAACAACAGCATCACCATCAACCACCAAAATAGCAACTACGATATCTAGTTCAACAACCCGTGGCAATCAACAACAGAGAAATAGATCCATTACAGATACTAACTCTGCCAATATCATCTTCAGCTCACGCAGAACTTTGAGTTATATCTTGTCACTTATTTTATTAGTGACGATATTGTAACACAAGGCATGGGTAACGTGTATGACCCGCCTGAACAAAATTTGAATACAGCTTTGGACATATTTTTCATGATATCATTTTTAAATTTTAAATTTGCCTTTCATATTTAAGATTTTATGGAATATTTAATTCACTAATATAAAACTTCCTGATTTTATATTTTAGTCACTTGTACTGTTATAACAGTTACACATGTAGCAGACTGTACTGGAAGTTTTCATGTTCCAATTTCATGATGAATTATTGAAAATACTTTGATTCTCCTATAATTTGCTATATTATGTCGCCTTGATTGGTGATTGGCGTTTAACACCACATTTAGTATTTGTTCCTTTTCTTATCACTAGTTCCTTAACAACGAAAGTCTCACATTGACGATATAGTATCACTTCATATTCTGTCGCTTAAATGCATGTGCATGTAAATGCATGTTCATGAATATAACTTGCTTTACTATTACTTTGAAAATGAATATGGATGTTTGTTAAAAAATTGTGTTTTTTTAATATTATCCCATTAATTTAATCCTGAATAAATCATAACGTATGTGATACACTTTCTATTTGTTCATATTAAACAGTAAATTGTGTTTGAACTCATATAGATCTACACATTTTCTTAATAAAACATTACGTGTTAGCAATTATAAAGGGGCTTCCAGAGTTTATTTCAAACTTCAAAATCGAAAACAAGAAAAGTAATGGATGTTCCCCGAACTGGATCAAACCAATTTGAATTCATTCGATTCTTTGCGAAGCGGCTGCATGTATCCTAAGTATGAAGTATGAAGTATGAACATTTGCTGTTAAAATTGACCAATATATAATTTGATTTGCGGTATTTGACGTTTTACTTGCTGAGTGACCTTTACATTTTAGAAATTACCTTGACCTTTCAAGACTGATATGATTGTGTGAAAATCCATTTCCCAAGGAGCATTAACATTTGCATGAAGTGTGATGATTGCTTATTCATATTCACTAAAACAAAAGCTCTGTAGGGTAATTAAGAATGATGGATCCTCTGATTTAATTTAAAGAAAGGATAAAGACATCTGGCTCGGCCGTATGATAAAAGTCATCACAGACCAAATAAAAAAAGGATAAAGACATCTGGCTCAGCCGTATGATAAAGACATCTGGCTCAGCCGTACCGTGCATGTAACGTGGACATTGGATTTGGGCGTGTAAAGCCGCGGACACGCGTGGACACTGTCCCTGTATATCGGCCATATTGACCGAGTATATAGGTGGTCATTTACCTGTGTCCGCGCAGTCAGACGGTCAAACGTGGACACCAAATATGTCCCGGTAAATGGGTTTGATAGTGCTAAAAAGGCAGCGACCTTATGATGATGCGTATTGTGTTTGCTCAATGAAGCATGAAAAATAACGAAATTAGACTTAAAGATATCTTGATTAATAATCATTTAACATCTTTTTAAATCTCCTCTTCTTGATTACACAATGAACGTTTGAAATGTATCTTAAAATATTCTGCTATTCTAAATATTTTTAAAACTAGAACGCATTTTTTATATAAAAATTGAAAATATAGTGTGCACCTGGAGCAGGGAAGTATATAATGTTTTAATTATATACGTCCCTGTCTGGACGTATAACTACGTTATATACGTTCTTTATACCCGTATATCTACTTGTCGTAAAAGTGCATTAATGGTATTTGAATGAAATCGGTAAAGACAAGCTGATTGGTCATTGTACAGATACGTGTGTAGAAGTGTGATTTAAAAGAGAAAACTGAAGCCATCTGACAAAGCTGTATGACAAAAGTCACTAAGGACATGCACACAAAACATGATTTATTATTCTGAGAGTGTGCCGAGTTTCTTTGTAATACCTATTTCGGACTCTTAATCAAAGAAGGCAACGATCCGAATTGAAGAGCGCAATTACTACTTGTGGGTTCAGTACAGTAAAGCCGACTTTAAAATCAAATAAATTCATATAATTACATGCGATATGATATTCATTATTGATTGCTCTGATAAAAATATTCAGATTTTGAAATATTACATGCGATTACGATGAAATACACGATTGATTAATTCTGGTAGATATTTATACATATGGACATTGATCTTCATTCTATTTTATTCATTATTATTTTCTTTGGTCTGTTTTCTTCTTTTATGTATTCTTTTTTCTTCCTGGTGAAGTGCAGGTAAACTTTTGAAAAATATTTATAATCTCAGAACAAAAGACGGAGCATGTGCACTTGAGTCGCAAGGGATACTAGAGTGTCGGTCGTTTTCTTACCTAAACTGTAAAGAAAAGAATCTTTCAGAACCCCCCATCCTTTCATTTTCTTATCTTCTTACATACGCCTGCCAGATATAGGGCCGTATGTCTCTTATGATTTCATCGGATACTATCGTCTAATTCCGTGTATTAATCAGTGTCATAAGTCAAACCCTTATTCGCTAACAGGTACACGTGAAGTAAAACAATAGACTTCACACAACACGCGTGCTCCAGTCGTAAGGTTACCTGGACTAAGTGCCGTTTGACCTAAACAGAGAGGAAAAGCCCCCCTCTTTTTTTATTGTTTTGTCTCGTTACGCATTCTTTCCCAATAGGATCGTATCTTTTTTTGGATTAATTTCACGGATACGATCATGCAGTTATATATAAAAGACCCGACTGAACACTGAATCTTGCATGTTTTACAATAATACATACACAAATATATAGTGTGGTTGTATTGAAAAGGTTTAAAATACGTTTGCAAACGATATCTCGTGCAGAGAGAGAGAGAGAGAGAAAGAGAGAGAGAGAGAAAGAGGGGGGGGGGGGTGACGTGTCGTTACTTTAACTCGGTCGTTAGGTGGCGTCGATCTTTCACTTAAATTTATTGCCCTGTAGGCTTACAGCACAATGCTTAGACTTGCAATAGGGAAATCACCCATTGTATTGGCGAATAAGATATTTGACTGAAACATCGTACAATTCTTCATTATCAACAAGTACAAATGAAAGGAGGGGGGGGGGGGGGGGTAGGTTAATCAGTTTTGGGTTTTCTCTCTTTGCCGCAGATATGGTTCTTAGATTTTACTGTTGAGGGGGAGTAATAAATCACAAGAAATCTGAAAATAATTGATTTTCAAATATAAAATAGTAATGCTAGAACACGATTTATTAATACACATCCACATATAACGATAGAATACATGTATATGCATTGGTATATACATGTATAACAGTCTTCACACTAGAGATTTTCACACCTCTGTGGCTCAAATTTAAAAAAAAAAGTTGGTTCACACATGAATGATTAGACGTTTTCCACAACAAGGGAACACCTTGCATGTTTTCAACTAAGGGTGATTTTAAAAACATTGTGATTTTTTCAATTTATTTTACAAAAACTCCTTACATAAAACATCGTGTTTTCTGATTTTTAGCAAAACACCCGAGTCTGGCGCCATAAACTGAGAAAATCATTTTATTTATGGATAGAATAAAACTAAAAAAAAATCCAAATCCCAGTTAAAATTCATTGCTGAACAAAAAAATCTGACTTAAGTATTTTCTCAATTTATGGCGCCGGACCCTGGATTTTCTAAAACGATGTAAAAATTCCCATGTAAACAGGCACTGCTGTACTCCTATATTCCCTCACTTGAATGACCTACCTAGTTATAAATTAATTGCACCAAACGGCAATAAACGACGGCTGATTAATGACTGTCCATTGAAATGTGATAGCCGAACTTACAGCAAGTACCGGTATTTTGGTAACAAAGAAGTTAATCGTAAATGACCGATACCTGCTGTGAACAAGTGAAACTATCGTTAATGTTTTTTGATTAACATGCCATAATACCGGCAAGAAAGATAATTAATATTTGCGTCTGTCTTTCAGGAGGTTTAGCGGAAGCAAAAATATATATAAAAATAATCTGGAAGTTTCACGATCGTATTTTTAAAGACAAGATGACAACACGTTATGTCTCACGGTTTGTAAAATACAGGCACATCTATGTAATGTCCCTTACGTCCACTGTGGGACAATTTTAATTTAAAGGTGTGAAAAGCTCGTCCGTTTTGTCCACCAGAGGACACGTACAGGTAAAAGGTGTGAAAACCTTGTCCGCTTTGACCTCGAGAGGGTAAGTACAGGTAGATGGCAAATTGTATTATTAACATTAACGTGGACAGAAAACTGGCCTCCCGTGGTGTCCACGGAGGACAGACGTGGATTGCCCACCGAGGCAACGAGGATTTTCCAACTTCTACGGTACATGTACGGTATGATAAAGACATCTGGCTCGGCCGTATGATAAAGACATCTGGCTCGGCCGTATGATAAAAGTCATCACAGACCAAATAAAAAAAAAAGGATAAAAGTCATCACAGACCAAATAAAAAAAAAAGGCAAACAATAAAAACATCACAAAAAATCAATTGAAATGCAGTTGAGGCACTGACTTATGGCGGTCAATTGAAGTAACGTTGGTTAATATATTGGTGTGGTTAACCGGTTTACGGGCTCATCTTCCCACTCACCAATATCAATTTTCTAAAAACTATATAAATTGTTAAGTTTAGATATACAGAAGAATTGATATAAATGCTAAACTCCGCACTTCAAAACATTTGGACTTTAAGAGGCAGGTGTATTTTCTATTGTAATTTATGGACAATGGACTGGTGAGATGGCCATGAATAACAAACAATAAACATGCTCAAACAATACAAAACCAAATAAAAATATATACATCTAAAGAGAGGAATAATTTCTGTAGTGTTTAACAAAGGCAGTATTCAAAGAAATAATTGATATTCTATTTCAGATAACAATTTTTGTCCTCCATCCCCTACTCGAAACATATGGATGAAAAAATCCTGCAATTTCACATTTACAATATTTTACCCAGATAGAAGTCAAAGGTATGGATTAATTTAGAAAATGAATATGATTCCTAAATTTCCTCTGATTTTTTCCAATTTCTTTCCTTTTTAATGGTTTAATGGTTTTATAAACATAATATCATGTTAAAGTTAAAACATTAAGACATTTTTTATATTTCAATGTACATGTTTGTATTTATTTTACGACTTGCAGATCCAAAGGGTGTAGTTGGCTTTGAGAAATAGAGGACAAAGATATGAAAGAGCCAACGTCTTAAAGTTCTAGTTTCTGAGTGTTCATAAGCCCATATCCGGTGTGGCAATTAAGATTTATGCGAAGGATGATCATTGTCTATGGAAAATTTACTTAAAGATTGAATCTTTCTGGTATTTGTGTCATCTGTATTTTTAGCAGCTATGGCGAACTAGGCTATACATATAGGAGATATATATTCTTGCCGGGCAGCTGGTGTCACCTCTGATTTTCAGAAGTCGATGAAGGTCCATTGTTGTATATTGTTGAGAGTGCCACCCAACACATAGCCCTAGTTTCTTTTGTATTTTACTTAAATGCCACACTTAATCGCTTTGCATTTTTGAGCTTGCAGTAAAGTTTCCCACAGAGGGTTTGACTTGAGTATTATATAGTGAAGAACGGCAGTGCCATACTTCTATACAGTGTTTGTTCACATTCGGTTTATGCTTACGGTGTTGAAATGTTAAAATAGCTTTCTGTCGTCCATTTGTGTTGGGCATTCATGGTGGGTGTGGCTAGCCAACCTGAAAAGCTGTCTGCTCTCGGGAACTTGGTCTCATCTTTCAGGGCTTCATGAATGTACTTGAAATATGTTGAGAGTTTATCTATCTCACTAATTAGGGTCTAGTCATGTTATTGAAGGTAATATGTTAATCTGTTTAGGTAGAAAGGTATAAGTTATCATACAACTATGAACTTTGTTTCAGATCAGTATGTCTTTAAATTAACCCGATAACAGCAAGATGAGAGTATGGAATAAGATCTACAGCCCGCAAACAATGACTAACCTTTAATACCGCGTGTAGAGTATTTCGCCTCGGTCATGCAGAGAATACAAGAATTTACACAAGCGCACACTAACTTTGGTCAGTAAATTGAAATGACAGTCACCTCTCAATTGGTGTAGTTAATCGGTTAACGGACTCACCTTCCCTCTAAACTCTAGTTGCTGGCAAGTAAATGACCCTCACTGCTTCCGTTTTGTCTTTTGCATAGGTCGAAATATAAGTGCAAGGTTTCACACAGGTGCCGTCGTTATGTAAGGGAAATCAACCCGTTTGTACGCGGCCGTGTTGTCATGCATACTATTAGCTAATTATTGGCTATTAAAGCTCTATTTTTTGAAGCTTCGGTAGCTCTTTCGGTTAGATGTGCGGGTGCATGACAGCTAGGTGATTCGATATCATAGGTCGTGGGTCCGAGTATCCGTCGGGGAACGAATATAAGTGAAATATAGGGTATCTTGTTAGCTGTAGTGTCTCTGTGCTTTATATGTTTATCTAATTTGTCTTTATTTATACAGGTATTTCTTCGGAGATCCAAGTCCATAGTACTCCCGGATGTTTCACTATTTCTATTTGTGCTTTATATGATTATTTTTGTTTCAGTGATTGTATTCTTTTAGAGGATCCGCCTGCTATTACTTCGGGTACATCCCTTTGCTATCCGCGGCCGTGTTGTCATGTATACAATTAGCTAATGATTGACTATTAAAGCTGTACTTTTGTGGAGCTCAGGTAGCTCATTCGGTTAGATGGTCGAATGCATGACACAACTAGGTGATTCGATACCATAGGTCGTGCGTTCAAGTGAAATTTAGGGTGACTTGTTAGCTGTACTGCCTCTGTGCTTTATACATACATACATACATATATATATATATATATATATATATATATATATATATATATATATATATATATATATATATATATATATATATATATATATATATATATATATATATCTATAATGTAAAATCAGGTATTGTCAAAAAGTTCAAGGTGGATAGTTTGTATAAACAGATCCCAAAAGTAGCATTCCTGAAATGAAATAAAACTGAGGAAGATGGGATCACATGTTTTTCTTAGATTTAAACATCAAAATTATCAACCACCTAATATTTACTAATATTTATGATAAACGAGGATTATTTATAAATTTTTAAATGTACGTCCTTTGATTGTTCTGCTGTTACGGTGAGTGGGAAGGTGGGCCCGTAAACCGGTTAACCACATCATTTGTTTGGCTTTTGTCAAATTAAATGACCGTCCTAAGTCGGTATCGTAATTGAACTACAATCAAATATTTTTGTAATGTGTTATATGTTCTAGTATATTATTCATATTCATGTATTGTATAGCTCCATGGTGACTTCTGCCACATAACTGAGCCAGTAACTCCTCTTTTTTCTTTCCTATTATATTTTATTGGCTTTTTCTTCATATTGCTAAGTTCACAGATACTAAGTTAATTCATCTGAAAAAAAAATGTATTGTTACATTTAATAACAAAAGACACTAATACACACCAACCTTGATCCTCTTAATAATGGCAAGAAAGTAAAAAGTGCAAAAAATGGAAACCCAAGATGGCAATTCCGCGTGTCATTCTTTTGCGATTATATACTAAATCTACAATAATGTTTTCAGTCAAACCGACGCGTACTAAATCGAAATACCACATTAAATATCATATGCACTAAACGATCCCGATTACATCAGGGTATAAATAATGAGCCCTAACCGATTTAAATTCATTGTCGTTTTCGTAAATACATGTTTTGAAAATGTGTAGGATATCTTTAAATAGAACGGTATAAAAAAACTGCTGCCTAATCCTTTTAAAAGCAGAAAAGACGGAGATGATCTATATATATATATATATAAGAAATGACGCAATGTAAAATGTATTATTGTCAGAATGAAATATATCCATTCATGAATAATATTAAACTCCTAAAAATATTTTCAATGTTGATAAAAATAAAAACCCTCTGTAATATACTGATTTATTTAAAATATTTTTTCGGAGTACGTTTTTATTATTCAACGAATATCCTTGGGTAGCTAATGTAAACTAATTTAGTGGTATCAACTGACTGCAAAAATGAAACTGAAAGTAATACTTGTAAATGGAAAACATTGTATCTCGAAAGGATGTCAATTATATTCTTCGTGAACACAGCTCAGAACAAAAAAAAGAAATGATAAAGAGATAATCATACCATACACCATATCATGTACAAATTCTGATGCCTGAAATTAAATCAACATATGCACGCGTTTGTTATATTATTATACTCTGACAATATTATATTTAAATCGTCTTATCAAAATTAAGATTTAATTTAACAGTAACAAACCTATACGGAAAATAGATGAATCTGGTTTGTTAGCAATGTGGCACCTAAGGCAGTGTAAAAATATAAATAAATAGAGACAAAGATAATCAAACTAAGAGACCAGGCAACCGGAGAACTAGGAAGTCACGATATCTACGCTATATTTGGTCCAATGTCTTGTCGATAGATTTCTTTATTGTTATATTTGCTCCTTTGTTCTTAATATACATTAAGGAATAACAGAACGCTCTTAAATGTGATTCTAAGTTTTTATGCCCCCTCAAGGTATGGCAATGGGCATTAAGTGTTTACTTTGTCCGTCCTTTCGTAACACATTGGTTTCCGGTTGATAACTCAAGTGCCTTTCAACATACTCAAACCAAATTTCGATATATGCTTACTTATCAACAGAAAAATCAAACCTTAGTGATTTTGGGGTCAAAAGGTCCAAGGTCAAGGTCACAGCTGAGGAAAATAGATTGTAGTTTTTGGTTTCCGAATGATAAGATAAAGTACCTTTCATCAAATATATGTAATATATGCTTACTTATTAAGAGAAGAAGTGCCCTATTGTTTTTGGGGTCAAAAGATCAAAGATCAAGGTCACAGATGAGGAAAACATACTGTAATAATTGGTTGCTATGTGTTATCATATCTCATTGAATGTTCTTCAGAATTCGATTATGCTGCAAATATTTAAAGCGTCAAATTCCATTAAGCAGAGTTTATTTAAAATCTGATTTAAAAAGAAGGAAGCCTATTTGAAGGTCAATATGTCAAGACACTACTGGTAATATTTCTAGGAGTTATGGCTGATGAAATCTGTAATTAAGGAAACCTTTGATGCTGTTATGAATTAAGCCCACGCGGGCGCATATGTTTTACAAACATGCACTAGTTATTTTATTTTCATATTTATTGAATCTTTGGTTCATTTTTCGGTGTTTTGGTTTCAACACTGCTCTTCAAATATTTATATATTATGAGAATTCCAATCATTCGGCCACGAACATCACTGAAAAGACATAAGATGTCGAAATGCGCATCTGGTGCACAAAATTGAAAGGTTTATACATATTTCATATTAATTATCCTGAAGAAGTTTAGACAAAACATTGGGATATTAAAAAGGTACGGAATACGCCATGTCAAACGAATTAAGTATCAAACGATGGGGAATCACGAATATTCATGACGAAGTGAAGAAAAGGTATCAAAGAACAGTCTAAGAAGGATTTGAAAAAATGAAAATAAATGGAGATAACTCATTAAGGTTAATTTGTTTTCAAAATTGTATCTAGCATATTGTCTGATCATGTTGCATATGAAAAACTCCAGAATACCTTTTACATCTTAGAGGAGTTATTTTTAGGAACCCTTCTAACAAATCAAACTTGGTATTAATTAATAAGTACGGATTTTTATCAGCGTTGGAAAAAACTAAATGAAAAAGTGTAAATAAGTGTTTGATAAATATATTTCATAATGAAGTATAAAGGATCAATGACTATTGTCGACGTGGCAGAAACCATGTTTGGTTAATCCCTCGTCAAGAATTTAATGTATTATTGAGCTTTGTACTCTTACAATGCATGATAAGGGCAGTGATCTCATATCTATAAAGGGTTTTGATAGAATCTAATTTTATAAATGAACTAGGATATCAGTCATTTTTGAAATTTGCAATGGGTGAATGGACGACACCATTCAAATTAAAGGATAAATCCACAAAAGCCATTAGTAGTTTGTTTTTACAGTAAGTTGATAGTGATAACTTTGTATCTTGAATTTTAGTTTATCTTTAGTTCAAGAAAAGATTAGATTATTGTTACCTTTAAAGATATCTAATGAATACAATTACATGAATCTCTTGTAAAGATCGACTCTGCAGTACATAAAAGGGTACTTTTTTAGAAATGTTATAGTAATGCATTGTAGAGAACAGTTTGATGAAGGAAGAAGATTTACATACATGTATATATTTGTGTTAAATCAAGACTGATTAAAGAATGGCTTTCGCTTTGATGTAGCCATGAATTCAGTTATCATTGCCAAAATGAAAGTTAACAGAATATTTACCACGTACTGTAGAAACAATTTGTTTTTTGTTGGATGGAGGTATACGACGGGGAAGAATAACGGAAAACTTATATAAATGCATGGGGTGGTACGCGTAATGATGATGTCTCCCGTCCTTTTATCGGGGATAAACCTCAATTCATCAGGGAATGATTAGATTTAAGCCTGAAAGATCCATTTGATGAAGTAAAACTTTTTTACGATAAAAATGCACCAATAGTTTTCATTTTCATGATTTTGGTATTCTGTGTTTGTTATGTTAGTCTTATGTTGCCCAGAAGAACCTTCTTAATGACAACACATGAGAATAGGATAGGAAAACGGTATATTACGATTCTGTTAATTTTTGTGCCGGAATATTTTATAAGCAACTCTACCTATTAGTTCGGGGGTTTCTCTCTAATTTCCTTCTACAACCTTCACTGCTAAGTAAGAAATGGTTGCTCTTAAGATAATTTAAGGAAATTTTGAATTTTGGGCGTTTTCAATAGATATGTATATTACAGTGCCACTTAGAGGAGCTTTATGGGCTTGAACTACAATCATGAATTTATCATTTCATTGTGCGTTATTTTGTAAATAATGACATCATAGATATCCCCTAATTCTTTCTCACTATAGGGACTAATAAGTTCTCTTCCCACCTATCTCTTACGAAAACATAAACAAAAATATACTGCCTATCATCAAAAGAACGCGTTTCAAAGTTTCTGAAAATCTCTCTTAAAAGGAATTGCACGACAAAAAAAAATTATTACTCGGAATCCAAAGGAAAAATACAACTACCATTTTTATAAACGTTATTTCGATTTTCGAAAACTCTGTCCTAATCAGACCATTAAATACAGAGCTATTTAAATCCTCTGAGCAGATGCTTCTGCGCATATCACGTATTACCTTTACAGGCGATAGTCACTTGCATACAAACTCAAGGTAAGGCGTTTTCAGTGTTTTATTGATAATTGTATTTTTGAGGAAAAATAATGGATCACAGAATTTTGGAAGAGTTCAAATAACTTACAGAACTTACAGCAGGAAATACAATAATGTGTAAAACATACAAAAAAAAAAAAAAAAAAAAAAAAAAGAGGGGGAGGGTGTTAATGCATACAATTATTTAGATACCTCTACTAATAATTCTTCTCCTTATTCCATTTTGAGGAGCTATTTATAAACTTTTTGAATATCAGTTCCTGTTCCTTTGCGCTGAATGGAACGGTGAATGCGTTGACCAACTGAGAGACTGTTGTCACCTCAAACCAAATGGTTAAGTTTTCTATATTAAATTTTGAGAAAATGTGAAAATTCTATGTACCAACTTTTATCAACTTCGCCCAAAGTATTTTAAAGTAGTTGCTAAGACAATGTATTTTAAGAAAATCTAAGTTCTAGGGCCATAACTCCTGTAACTGTTTTTGGACAGCATTTCCCGTCTAATATGCACATCTTCATATGGTGTTCTTTCTTTGTACCAAGTTTCATTAAAATTCCCCACAAGGGTTAGGAAAAGTTGCTAAGACAAGATAAGTGGGGCAGACAGACGACATGGGTGTAGCATAATACGTCAACATTTTTATGCGAGCGTATAAAAGTAATAATAATAATAATAATAATAATAATAATAATAATAATAATAATAACAATAATAATAATAATATAATAATAATAAAATAAATAATAATAATAATATAATAATGATAATAATAACAATAATAATCATTCCCCAATGTCTCTACCTGGAATAAATCCAGTCTCTCCTTTACTAAGTTATTAAAAGCTGCCTCAAGTCTATGATATTTATCACAATATCAAATTTGTGTATGGCGCGTCATGTAAAATGTATTTGAGATTAATCTTATTCTGGCCTCTTTGCTGAATTTTATTTACTTTATATTTGCCTTACCTGGGATACTTTGAGACAATACTACTTCATATTTACCATTACCATTAGTTATGGTTATTGTTTGCATAATAATTTTCTCCACATACATAATCCTAGCAAATCATGCTTCAAGTGTATTGTATGCTATTGCGTCATGTCATGTCTTCATTATACATTACATAACCGCGATTATACACACACACACACACAGATATATATATATGTATATGTATATGTATTACATATTTCATCATAGTAAATGTTCTTCACTGAATGATATGAAATGAAATAAGGTAAGTAACAACAACATTCAATCAATCAATCTCGACAAATTTTCAGCCTTTATCGAATGTACACAAAAGGAAACAAAATCTCTAAGTGAAATCTTTAAACATATATCTGCTGGTTAACTCAGCCCAGTGCAGACTTTGTTTATGTATTGTGATGGTGGTGAATGAAGGGGAAGCGGGGGGTGTTGGTAGTTGTATCATATTTTTGTCGTGATCTTGGTCATACATACTAAATACCTTTTAGTCTAGATATATATCTAGTAGAGTAGAAACCAGCTAAATGCATACAGATATATTTTTTTCAGCTAGCCATGTATTTTGATGTTAACATTAAATGTAAACTGGAGACATAGGAATCCTTCAAATTGTTATTTTCATAAGGAAATACTCGTTAGAATTGCTTTATTTTGTGTAAAATTGTTTATTAGAGCAATATGCAAAAAATCTATATTACCGTGCATCTTTACATTATCTATGTCTTACAAATCTTAATGTGTTGTATTTTCAAGGTTATTGTATGAAAATAAGATTAGGGGTAGTCAATGATGTTTTGTTATAACTTTGTCATCTTAAGCTTTCTGCACCTCTCTTTTTTAATTTGTGATAAAGATAATAATAAGTGTAAGTGCATATATCATCAGTCATATATATATCTTTGAATTAAAAATGAATTTTGTTTCAAGATATAGTCTACTTTTTTCTTTTAATATGAACTTTCTTATAAATCAATTGAAGATTAGGAATGTTAGAGTCAATATAGGGAGGTATGTATTGAAAGCCCCTTCGTTTTCAAAATTCAGACGGTGAAATTCAATTTCTTATTCCTAAATCAACTAATTGAATGTTAAGGAAGCTTATATTTAAAAATAATTTACTTCTGATATTTAGTTAAAATTCAGGTCATTTTTCATATGGTGTTTAAATGAACCTTAAACACCTTAATAAGGATGTTCAGGATTATTTTCGGATATTTTAAAATTAAAATTCGTTTGAATATATCATTTTGGTATGCACCAAAATATCATTAATAACATCGTCGATAAAAAGAGTTGTAAAATTAAAGGCAATGAACAGATGTGTTTTCCCTTAGTAAATAAGTGTATATACAGTGAAGTGCATTCCTAACAAAACATTATGTTAACGTCGAGTTAATGTAAAGTTTGCCTTTTCTCGCTGAGCACACGTGTTTGCGTTAACACAGATTTTCACGTGAATTTATTTTCGAGTCCTAGTTAACGCGCATGACTTGCGTGAGCGCGCTTGACAGTAAAGTTCATTTGCTTACAACTTAAAATTAAAATTAACATGTAAACTTCTTGGAACTTGAAGGAGAATCGCTTATTACATTATATATATAAATATCCGAAAATATAAATGTGCAAATAAGATTTTTTTAATTAATAGAAGCTTACTGTGCGTGTACTTATTTTAGCGGAATTCATATTTTGGCGCAATTAGCGCTGTCCAAAGTGCGCTAATTCATGACTACGTTGACATTAAGTACATGAGATGACAGAATTAAATGGGCACTTCAGTTTCAACTCTATAGATATGTCCATCAGATAACTATCAGGAACAAATTCATCATTTATTTTGATAAAGCATAAAGAGGACACAAGTAACGATCGATTATTGCTGTTTGCATTACCGGACACTGTCGTTATGATTATCACAAAACCAACGCAAGAATTATAAAAACGTGGTTTGAAGTTTAGTAATTAACCACCCGCTATGCATATCGCTTCTACAATACCGTATATTACGTAATTATTAGCAAAGAGCGGTCAGCGGTAGAAGTGATTTATCTCATATCAACTTATGAAAACAATGGCTTCGTCCGTAAAACGTAAAAATGGCATTTTTTTCTATATGTATTTTTTTTTTTAAATCATTACCTATCATTATAACTAGATGTTGTGCTTTCAATGATATGGTAGGTTATTGGATAAACATGAATGAAATGAGGTTGTATTTGATTCACTGGATATACTGTGAGTAAGGTAATTGACCCGATGCTTGTCATCCAAGCCAATCAACGGTTTAACAACTCCAGGTACATGTACTCGTTAATTATGTCCAATGGCAAACGTGTCATACCAGCCGATTCGACAATCGCACGTCTGGCATATATTTCAATTCCTCGTAAATAAGATACTTAAACGCACTATTTTTTTTTTACCAAAAACAGATTTGAATGCGCTGATCTAATGGATAAATTGCGCTAATCGAACATGACAAATACGCTAATTCATGACTACCCTTAAATATTGCCGACCCCTCTTTCGAGCATTTTGCGCTAAAATTTGATTGCGCTAATATATGTGCACGTACAGTAACTTTTATATATTTATATTTCTTAGTTTTAAGAATATTGAATGCAATTACTCAACATTGAATATCACAAAATTTATTCGTATTTACAACAACAACAATATAATAAGAATGCTGATGAATAATTAATAAATGAATAAAATTATATCAAAAAATGATTAAGAATTATACTAAAGAAAAAAGAGGAGTTACTGGTTCAGTTATGTGGCAGAAGTCACCATAGAGCTATACAATACATGAATATAAATAATATACTAGAACATATATCACATTACAAAAATATTTGATTGTAGTGCAATTACGATACCGACTTAGGACGGTCATTTAATTTGACAAAAGCCAAACAAATGGTGTGGTTAACCGGTTACGGGCCCACCTTCCCACTCACCGTAACCGCAGAACAATCAAAGGACGTACATTTAAAAATTTATAAATAATCCTCCATGTAAAGAACAAGGGTCAACAGGTATCGCATATTGAGAGGTCATAAAAATATAAACACGTAAGGTATTGTAAAATACATAATCGTATAAAAATATATGCGACATCAACATGATAAACCGTGTTCTGCCAGTCTGAAAGCGAGCTAAGACCCTAGAGCTGTGGGAGTCCCGACTAACAGTCAGAGGGGACGAGGTTCAGGACCATGTCTCCTCTGAAAGAGGTTTGGACAAGTCCCGTCATATAGTCCCCACCGCCCTGTTAGTCAGCGTGTAACGTTCAAGTAAAAGTCTGCATAAGGCTGTAGAGGGGCCAAATACAAGACTTACAGTCTTTTTGATGATCTCAATATCATATTGTCTATTTATAAGACGTTTGATTATTTTATTACATGATAAAATAACGTTATCGGAGCCTTTTACTTTCCTTAGTTTATATACGAGATCACCGTAAAAATAAGGATGGGAAATTCCATTGGATACATACTGTTGAAAAGAAATATTTCCAAATTTAGATAGAAGTTCTGAATAAGATCTGAAGAATTTGCCGAATGTTTTTCTTAGCTTGTGATATCTGTAACCCTGAGTTAAAAGTTTAGTAGTAATTTGTAAATTTCGTTTATGAAAGTCCAAAACATCGGTGCAGCCTCTGACAAATCGAACTAATTGAGATATATAGATACCATATGATGGGAGTCGAGGGACATCGCCATTCAAGTAAGGGAAATTTACAATAGGAAATCCAAAATCCTCACGTTTATCATAAATATACATAATAATGATAATAATTAATAAATTAATTCATTAAATACATAAATACATTAATTGAAAATAAATAAATGACATAAAAACATGATTACGTAAGGTTTTTGATAAAATACACTAAAAAAATAAGCACTGGAATATGCAAATGGGCCAAATTTACAAGGTTAACAACTGCGGAACGCAGGAATTAAATGCCTAACACGAATTGTATGTCGTATTAACGTGAACAGCACACGCGCAGCAACAGGATTGCTTTAGCACTCGTGCCAGGTTTAGTCGACCGGATGCTCGTGTTATGTTCACGTAATATAAATTCTAATGTCTTGGTCTAATTTTCACAATTTCTAAATTGAACGGTACCTCACAATTATCTCCTTTATAGATGATAATATTGTAGAGAGATGATTTGAGGAAGGTCTTGTTGAACACTTGATAGATCTTAAAATACAACAGTATATGGCATTTTACATAATCTTATCTTTCATTTATGTTTTAAACCCTATTTTATTACCACTGATAGAAGTTAATGTATCATATCATAACAGAAAACCATGACATATTGATAAAACTCTTGCGTAGCTTTCACATAAAAAGTAGTCTTTTTAATTTCTAAACATCTTTTCTCTCTTTAATGATCGAATTTAAGGGAGAAATCAAGGAATACAGGATAAGAAACTGTGTAATTCATTTTAGTATATATTATTTCAGAATACACTCTTGAAAGATGTCTGGACGAGGAGCTCCAAGTGCTGGTAACGATAATAAGTCTCAGCAGTGCAATCCCAACAACCCTAAATACGAAGGTCATCAGACCGGTTATACTGGTACAGGAACAAAGGCTGACTTAGATAATCATGGAAACCAGCTGAACCCAAACAATGAACGATTTCAACCCAAAAAATAATCAGTCAACATGTTGCAATGAGCCACAGTACACATTTGTTTTCCACTACTCGATTAGGATCAAATCACCTAGATGAATATCCTGTAATCATTGCTGAAATCAAAGACGAAAGTTGTTTCCTTTTAGAAAATTAAATGTAAACGATATACATGTACCAAATGTTGTATTAAGTGGAAAAAATATTTTTATTTTAATTCAGTCAAAGTAATACAACTGCTTCAATCAAGATATATTAAATGTAAACGATATACATGTACCAAATGTTGTACTAAGTGGAAAAAAAAACATTGCTGTTTATTGTAATTCAATTAAAACTGCTTCAATCAAGATATATCCTTGATTTCTTAACTTAGCGCTACGTGTATTTATTTATGAACAATTCATATCATGTCATTCATGTATCATAGGTGTGCAACAATACTAACTTTACACCATTTATATTAGATGGTTTTCACTCATAAATTGTAAGAATATCTTAAATAATTTAGAGGGATGCTTACATTTAAGAATGAGATGAAAAGTGCCTAATGTAATCAGCAAATGTGTTCTTAAAATAATCGTCTGAAGGTAATATATAAGTATATTAGATAATACAAAACATTACCTCGGGTAAATATATCATGCTGAAGGACACGGCAGAAGACAACATACCGTATCTTATCTAGACTTATTCTTGTCTATCGGGTAGGAATCTTCAGATACACACCTTCCTTTATTTTAACTTCCATATCATTAATTTTTTCCTTCCTAGGTAGCAACTGTCAATCCTTGCCTTCATTTGGAGTTTCAACTTGTACGCTATAATCGCTATAATAGAGCATGTTCCTTTTTGAGCATTTGTTTTCATTGCCAGTCGACTAGCAAATAAACTACTAACAGAGGGCTATAAAACTGAACACATGAAATCGTCACTGACATAGTAGGTCGATACAATGATATTGTTTGACAGTTTTAATTAAGTCTCACTTTCCAAAATGTTACATAATACTCTGGAACACAATCACAGTGAAGTCCTTGTACCGATTTGACAAAGAAAAAAAAGGGCGGGGGGGGGGATTAACTAACTTATTGACTTGCTGAACACGAGAAGTATCTATGGAAAATTTGCTACGAGAATAATATTCTAGCAGGAGGCGTTTACTACTTCCGGTCACCCTGGTTTCATCCCATTTGAAATTCTCAATAGTTCTCGCTGAAACTAGCACGATCGAATTTGTAGTATTTGAAACTCGACTTTGAATGTAAACATCCTGTGGTACTTTCGAATTTATACCTTGTATATAGGAAAATACAAAAATGCATCTTCACAATGATCAGAAGCAGATATAGTCCATTCTATAGCGTAATACACCACGTAATACGGCCATCTTTTGATTACGTGGCTATCCGCCATTAAGGTACTGAATATGGCTATCATCAGCCTAGTCTCCTATCATCAGTAATGGACTTTTAAACAAGTTTACAAGTCCTTGTATCAGCTGATAAAACCTAAGGTTTTTTTTCTATTTGTTTTTATTAAGTTGTTTTTGCAGTTTTGACAGTGATTATAAGTGAAATGCAGATTATTTGCCATGGGTTGCCTTAGTAACATTACAAAATTGCAAAACCTGTAACAAAGCATTACAAAATGCTTTGAAGTAATGTTCTTAAAATTACAAAATTACTTTTCAAAACCTAAAGCAAATGGAAATAGTTTCAATCTTATCGCTTATAATGCGAGTTTTTATGAATAATTGACTGTTTAATACTGATCTATTAAGATTTTATTATTTCAGAGACATAAATCTCTGATTATATTCCCATGACTGTTACTTCGATCGATGTCCCTATGTCGTGTGGTAGCTTGTACTAACAGAAAATGGATTATGCAACACGTGTAACACCAGGTTATCACCTGGGGTCAGTAATATCTCAGCATAGATATCCTTGGCAAAAGTTAAAGATACACGTAAGAGTTAAAGAACTGTCGTCCGTATTACACAATAAACTAACTGCATTTATGTCGGCTGTTTAACACCATCATTAGTAATGTAAAGATGATGGATAAATCCAAACCACAAGTCCAAAAATCATGAAACCATAGGACATACAAAATCAGTGAAAATGAAAAACAAATGGAAAATAACAAAACATGTCTGCTTGAAGAGCATATGTTATACTTCGCAAGTACCGAAAGACTATTATTGATACACGTGTATGTTAAATTAATTATCATTGCATACACGAGGGAAGTAATGTAGTAAATTGACGTTCGTTTTTTATCCAATGGCGGATCAAGCGCCTCCTTTGTGTGTGTGTGGGGGGGGGGGGGGTGTCGAGGGGCGAAATTTGTCAATTTTAACAGAAAATTGGCTAAAATACAGTGTTTTGGTAAAATTTTGGGTCACTGCCGGGGATGGGGCGAGCGACCCTTCTACTCCCCCTAACCCGCCACTGTTTATCTAAGTTATTTTGGACAAATTGATTTCGGTACTTGCGAAGTATCGTCTCTGTAGACAAGGACTTATAAGTCTTTGCTGTAGAGTTGTAATCAATTGTCATAAAACTGCAGGTCATGTTCCAAAAGATCATATACGATATTTTCAAACGGGTTTTCCGAAACTTTCAATCCAAGGTTTTGCAAATACGGATAGCCTGCATTTGGAAATAGTCAAGTAGATGATATTTCTCATCCCCGAATACAACAATTCATCTGCATACTGAAATTTAGTGATAATCTATCTGAGTAAAAGTTAAGAAAAATCTTCGTTTGTGAAATAGTCTAGGTGTTGATATTGATATTTGCCGAAACATAGACTATGATTTGAAAGTAGTCTATGTCTCTGATATGTATTTAATAAGTTTTATTATTATCTAATAATTATCTAATTAATCTGTAATACATAAATACATCATTCATTACTGAATAAATAACTTAGCTTGGTGACTAATATTTTTGGTAAGGCCGGGAAAGGTTCCTTTTCTTTTTCTGTTTTTTATATTCAAATTCTAAACTGAAATTCATAATGGACTATAAAACAAACACGTTTATTAATTTTCAATCCTAGTCACCGATCAGACCATTCAATTAAACGTTAATAAACCCAAAAATTGTTTTAACCACTACGCTCATGGGTCATTTTACTATCTCGATAATTTTTTTCAGTACCGTAATGGCGGATACGAACGCGACACCTATCGGTTAAGGGCAGATAACTATTGAGTAACTGCCCAGAAGAATGGTGTATAGTAATCATTATACCAATGAATATGTTTGTCAGAATTACGAAGCATTCGTTTAGGACAACCGATTTTATGTTTGTTTACTTTGACTACCAAGTTTTATAAGTCAAACAATTATGAAAGCAATGGAACATGGATAAATAAACCTTACAAACTCCTTATAGATGTGATACAATGTTCAGTACATTAAGAATAGAACAATAATAAACTAATTTGTGTGGTATATTTTCAGCAAAGTATGTCTAGAAGGAAGGAAAGAGTCCAGCGAGAATAGTCTATTATATTCCAATTACATGTAACAGAATTTGGTTCAGCATTAACTCTTACTATGTGTGATAATAAGCATATACAGGACACAAAAATGTATTTGTTGTCATTGTAGGGATTTTTTAAAGTATGCTATTAGTAGAAAATCTTAAGGTATGTTTGTATGTTGAAGAAAATATCTTAAAAACACAGATTGGAATAGTATTAACCATATAACTGATAATTAATCAGTATATTGGTGATATTGGAGACATAATATGAAAACTGCATGAAATAATTCTTAATTTGGAACCATTTTGTTCAGACATTTTTCGATGGTAGAATCCAAAAGAAAAGATGATTCAGCCGTTTGACAGAAGTTACCATGGAAATGTAGTGTTTATATTGTAATTATTTGAAAAAATGCACATAAAATATCACAAAATCTTTCGATTTAAGTTCAGTTGTGATACCGACTTAGGACGGTCCATTGATGTGACAGTAGTCAACCCCCCTTTTCTTACTCATCACAAAAGCAATATATAATCAAAAGACACACATTTAAAATCTATAAATGATCCTACAAATGGAGAGCAATGAGCAACATGCTTCTCAATTTGAAAGGTCATAAAGATATAAACAGTTATAGTAATGCAGAGTAAGACATGAGTTAAGCGTGCTTTGCCGATCTAAATGCGGACTCAGAACTGTGATATGTGGTAGTCCCTTAACAACAGAGGGGACGATTTTCAGGGCCATGTCTCCAGTGAAAAAGGCTTCAACAACGCCCATTATATAATCCCCATCATCCTGTTAGTCAGCGTTAAAGTTCAAATAAAAGGTAATTTCAATGACTCTTAAAGGGTTTATTTTACTTTTCAGTTCACATTTATTTTATGAGTGTATGTGTGTGTGCAATGTATATCCTCCAATGAGATACATGTAACACGCGTTTATACCTCAGACAACCCTGTTTTAGTTTTGAAAATACAAAATTAAAGCAAATTTTTGATATCTGTAACTTTTCTTCTATACACATATTCCAATTCAGTAGTAAAGTGACAACGATTTCACACATATGGTTTTTATATTCGCTTTTCTGGAACTAATGTATTTGAACTAGGAACATAAAGTCTACAAAGTCACTAATGTGAGAATTAACCCATATAAAATTCAGAAGAGAGATATAAAAACTAATACCAGCTATGTAAGATCGTGCCGTTGAGACAGAATATGAGCTGCTGTACATATAGGCTATAAATTTTATCAAATGATTCAAACTGACTCTGAAATATGCTAAATAAAATCATTGTATTGATATAAGAACTTTGGGTATTTGGCGCTATGGACGAAGTGGTCGACAGTTGGCTGACAATTTCCTAGAATTACTGAGGTATATGAGCTGGATGATTGTCTGCCTTCAATACCAAAGAAAAAAGAGGAGTTACTGGCTCAGATATGTGGCAGAAGTCACCATGGAGCTATACAATACATGAATATAAATAATATACTAGAACATATAACACATTACAAAAATATTTGGTGGGGACTATATGACGGGTCTTGTCCAAACCTTTCACTGTTAGTCGGGACTCCTACAGATCTAGGGTCTTAGCTCGCTTTCAGACTGGCAGAGCACGGTTTATCATGTTGATGTCGCATATATTTTTATACCATTATGTGTTTTACAATACCTTACGTGTTTATATTTTTGTGACCTCTCAATATGCTATACCTGTTGACCCTTGTTCTTTACATGGAGGATTATTTATAAATTTTTAAATGGACGTCCTTTGATTGTTCTGCTGTTACGGTCAAATTGCACGAAAATATTATTCATGAGAAAATCTAGTGCTTTACATAATTCCTTGCAAGTCCAGTATTTATATGAAGTATAGTGTTTGTTGGAAAAGAATCCGGAGTTATTGGAAGTACATATGTACGTTTTAGATTCTCTGTGAAAACACCATTGTATAAGAGACAGCAACTTGCTTTTAATCAAATCATGATGCAGAAATGTATAAAGTGTAGAAAAATCAAATGTAGAAATTTGAGTCGCTTTGAAATTTAGCGAAAGAAGTTTGTCTATAACTTCATGAGAATTTTTAATCGACCAAAAGTAATTAATGTTACTATTATGAAATGCGACATCACAATATTTGATAATATGATCTTTTATAGCAGTTAGAGCAGACGTAATATGCTTCGATAGTACCGTAGTAGAGCAGTGGCTAGAATTAGATATGAAACGTGATTTATATGGACTTTTATGTAGTTTTGGAAGCCAATATATGGTTGGTAGATCAGATTTATCAGTTTTAATTTTGAAGTCATATATGTACATGGTCATGAGGTGATCGTGCAAGGTGCTGTCTTTTGAGGTAGGGCTTTCCACGTATGTATGAGTGGAGTTTAATTCGTTTTTAAGTACTTCAATATAATATAGTTTCAACCAACTATTATGTTATTACCTGCTTTATCAGCAGAAACAAAGACATATTTAGCATGTTAGTCAGCTATCTTCTTTTTAAGAGAGTTTGCAGTCAATTTATTAGGCTGTTGAAATAAATGCGGATTTTCCGTAAAGTTCTTAATACGGATATCGACAATTCTTAAAATCTCGTATTTCAATCATTAAGAGCATGAACCTTTACCTGTTCTTTTTACACCAACGTTTACAATATGTAGTTAAAGCATCTTCTATAACGTCACGGCATTTATTGAAATCTATCCTGGACGGTAACCTATATTTAGGTCCTTTTCCAAAAAGGGTCCGCAATTTCTTGTCCGAAATACAGTTTAGGTCACCAGTAATAACAAGACCTGCCGGTTTATAAACATATTAGAAATTTCACAAGAACATGACTAAGGAATAGAGTCTGAAACATCAGGGTTAGATGTAACTTTATTATAATTTAAAATAAGATTTCTTATAGGCTTTTTGTACTGGTAAAAAATAAGTGGAGGTTCTAAATTCTCAAAATATTGGGGGATTTTAGATGTGACTCTATGATCACGGAAAATATTAGAAATGTTAAGTAGATCGAAGCCTTTATAATAAATTTAATTTTGAGAAATTGCTGCTTGGGCGGAAGAGACGGAATACCAGAAAAGAGTTTATTATATGAAAATAAGATAATCAAATTGAGTATTGCGTAAACTTCGAAGATCAGCTTCGTCCAGGATAGGTTTCAATTTATTTACCGGAATAGAGGATAGTGCATGCAAAAGTTCATGACGGCCATTATTTTTTGCGATAAATAGAAGATCGTTTAATGATCTATTTAAACGATTACGTTTTCTGATGTTACGATTACGGCGATGACCACACCCTAACATATTGAACATAACATAACAATTGAACACCTCACTCTATGACAAACGTGACGATTTCAATTTCGCTATCACAAACTTTCCTTTCATAAGTAGCAACATTCCATCATCGCCCGCATACAGCGTATTCATATCTCAGTTAATACGTTATTCCAGAGCATGTTCAAATTACAATGACTTTGTTCTGAGGGCTATGCGACTTTCAGTTAAGCTGCTCAACCAGGGTTATATATGTGCTAGACTAGCAACGTCACTCACAATTCTATGGTCGTTACGAGATATCCAGACTTTTATATGATATTCTGGACTGAGACCGATTCCGATCATTTTACACAGATTTGACACCTTCTATAGTAGAAGGTTACCTACTTCGACTTCTCCATATATAAATACATATGGAATTTACACGATTTGACTCTTTCTACTGGGTATATGTGAAGGGTGTTGCTAGCAAGCAGGAAATGCTCACTCTCCCCGGGCACCTGATCTCACTCCATCACAGGGGTTCACATATGCTCTTCAAGTAGATATATTTTGTTATTTTTCTATCTGTTTTTCATTTTCACTGATTTTGTATGTCCTCTGATTTTATGATTTTTGGACTTGTGGTTTGGATTTATCCATCATCTTTACATAGGGATATCTGTAAAAAGTTGCAAAGTGTCTTCCGACGGCCAGGCATTGCCTACTATGCTTAAAATCCAATTGAAAACACTGAATGCTATTTCGCGTCGGAAGAACCGAAAAAAAGCCTGTGAATCAACTAGTGACTTGAGTTGGTGTAATGTAACCTTTTCCCTAACCAACAAACCCAGTTGCATTTTGAGATTTAAAATTTTGATCTCGGAAATGGATATGGTCGTTTTATCGGTGTTAATGATCAGGCCAAAGTAAGTTAAACAAGCAACTGGATCTTTTGTTCCTTCTGGGGCAACAGGGATGTCAAGAAAACTGCAAAGACTGTCCAATGAAGGCATTAAAGTAGCAAATTGCAATGTATTTTTTAATCCATATAAATTAAATCATCCAAGTAGTGATCCATGGACAACAAGCCTGCACGTTTTTAAGTTGCCAAATGAATGAATGAGTGTAGATAATTTTTTAAATAAATTGCAAGAAACTGAACAACTCATGGGAAAGCAATGTAGAATTTGTTTGTATGACTAAATCCCAAAGAAAAGAAGTCTGATGGGTGTATAGGAAGCAACCTAAATGTAGATTTTATATCCGTTTCACTAACAGTGCACCTTGACCCAGACGGTTTATTATTTGAACGTATTATCGAAAGAATTGTAACTAACTGTCCTGTTTAGTGGGTTAATAAAGTTATCAATGGTAAACCTTGTGGTGATGGAAAATGGGTTAACAAACACCACCCTCCTGATTTTCAGGTACCAAACCAATTGTTGGTGAAATTCTAAGTTTAAATATTGGTAATTTGTCAAATGGACATAAAATTCTTCCTTTTTGTATTTCATTATTTATTAGAGCTTGTAATTCAAGCGGGTACTGGTGTGTTGACTGATTTCGTAAAAAAACATTATGTGAATGCATAGACCACAATATTCTAAGCGAAAGCCATGTGTAAAACCATTTATATTAGCTTCTTGTTTGTCTGGATATCGATGAATCATGTATCAACATTCACTGGAGATTTACCAAGGGCCCACAGATCTTTGGTTAGGGCCGAATTGTGGGAAACCTGGTGTCCCTCGTTCACAAGGCTGAAATGGCCTGGTATTTCCTGGCGTGACAAATGGCTACCTAGGTTTTAAGCATGTAATTATAGCACGATTTCCGGAACAATTAATACACTTATGTAAGTATTTGCATGGACGCCTTACACAGGTACCTTTATAATTGAAATCATAGCAAGGTTGAAAATTGGTACGTGCATGTGCAAATGATACATCCGATGGAGCAATATTCAAATACATAAGCCATAGTTTTCCATCGACTGTGCCCCATGGTATTGATGTATTTGTTACTTTCCATAATCTAACTTGACTTTTCCAACCTTGACCCGATATTCTAAAGGCTACATATATTTCAATATTCTCTGCACTTGGTCAGAATGCTTCTCAAGAAAAATGCTTTCATACACAAGAAAGGCATTTGTCGATGCCTCAATATTTTCTATCTTGAACTTTTTGTTTTGAACTTAACATTAAGCTCACCCTTTATAATCACATTTTTTGCTCATTCTTAGAAGGGTCTTTATTTTGCCGTTCAGCAGAATCAATACTATCTCGTTCCATATTTCCCCCTTAATTTGCAGAAATATGCAAGCCAATATCTTGGAATGTACTAAGCATGTGTTTCACAGCCATACCCTCATTTTAATCAACATTTGGGACTGTTTTTACAGTGCCCGATTCCGTACCTTGAGCGTTAGTGTCAGACCTGCCTACGTCGAATCATCACTAAGAGTACAAATTTAAATTGAATAAGTAGGAATTGACATTTATGCAGAAGATTTTTACTCTAAAAATATCAATGTACTATCTGTACAGTAGTTCAATGAATTACACCAATACATCCAATAGTAATACAACATACATATTTATCTTGATGATACATGTTTAAACATTAATTTTAAAGTAAAATAATGAAATTGTCAAATCAAAATTGAAAAGTATTAACTTGTAAAAAGGGTTTTAGTAGTCAAACATGATATTTAGTTTTAATGTCATAATGTGTCTTCTACAGTCATTCTTCCCTCCGTGGGCTACCGAGAAATCACAATCGCACACTTGGCATCTTGCAAACTTTTTTCGCCATATTGAAATGTCAGACTCTCTAAACTTTTGTTCATATCTAATCACTTTTTTCGGTGTTTGCAAACCATCATTATCATCACTGCCTCGTTTATGAGTAGCAATCTTAGTTCATCAGTGTCATCAAAGTATTTTAAAATCTTATCTTATACCGGTAAGTATTTCATACAAATTCAGGAATCGGAAGATTATCCTTATAAATCGTAGATCGTATTTTAGGGGATAAAAATCGTAAAAATTACGGGCAAATCGGAAGAGTAGGCAGGCCTGCAGTGTAAATTGGCATTCTCGATATTGTTGACTTCTCGGGCCTCTGTGTCACAATGGTAGCGATGGCCATCACTTCCACTCAATGTGCAAAAACAAATTAAATTGATTTTCAAAATGAAGTTGAAATTACAAAATAAGAACCTATAGAGTTACGGAAGTTATTAAATATTTATAAGATCTGCCTCATTTTGAAAATATCGATGTCAAATATCGCAAATCATCATCAATTTGGTGTACAATTCTGACTCGGGAATCCATCAGGTCGTTTATGAAGATCAGTAACATCTTTTTAAAAGCATATTAAGGAAGCTTAGTGTCAAATCTAGAAGGAAAAATAGCTCTTTGCGTTCGATTGGAAAATTCGTGCGGGATTATTGTTTTAATATTAAAATTTGAAATTGTCAATTTTAGGTGCGGTCGCTCTTAACGAACTAAAAATTAATTTGATGTGGCCTTATATGTTTATTTCTCTTTCAGTGATTGTATTCTTTCAGAGGATCCGCCTGCGTTTACGTCGGGTAAATCCCTTCACATATATCCGATGGCGTAATAGGAGTAACCGTTCTCCTCTTTTACAAGAGAGAGAGAGAGAGAGAGAGAGAGAGAGAGAGAGAGAGAGAGAGAGAGAGAAACTGTTTCCTTAGGGTAATGTAAAGTCAAGACTGCCCCCTTAACGTAATGTACATCAGTAAAGGCAAGAAATTATGACTTCTACACATAACAAAGTTAAAGAAGTAACATAATTAAGAGAATACAGAAAATACCAGCACCGCATCAACCGTAATGATTAAAGAATTGAAAGAGCAACACGCAAATTTATGATTTTTTTTTTTGGTATGAATATACCAAACATCAGGGGTCATGGGTATTATCTCCACAAAATAGGCTCCACTCTAGATAATCTTGTGCCTTAGATGTCCTTAAAAGCCTCAGGTTATTTTGCCCCTTCTTACTATAAAACTTGGATACACCCCTAATGACATACACATTGATGAAGGTAAGGAGCCTTTTAACATTTGTTTCTTTAAATCGCTGAAGTTACGCAGCATACCTAACAGGGAGACGTTGATTGAAGTTTTTCATGCAAAACGAATATCGAGTGTTGTTTGGCTTGAAACATTAGATAACATAAATTTAAAACTAGTACAACAGGTGTGAATGTACTTTGCATCGTCATATTAAAATACTATTTACAACAGGATCTTCAAATCACTAGCATAAAATTTATCTGTTTTTGTTTAATGATACATGTCATATTGAAGTCGGCAAAGTGCGGTATACCAGATGAATTACATACATTATTAAATGCTTCACAACCCGTGTAAATTTAGTGCGTGTGTTTTTCATGTTTACCTTCAGTGAATTACGAAATAATAGAACCGCTTTGCCCTATGTACAAAGTTTAAAACTTGGTTGTGTCACAGTTTCTCGTATCTAACATCTTATACATCTGTCACATCACATTGCTGCACAGTGCCTTAGGCAAGGAGTAAATCACACATGTGGAATCTAGTCTTGCATGAATACGTGTTAAAATAAGAATGCGAGTGCGGAATGCAGAAAGGAACAGTCGATTTCGAATGTGAATTGTTTGTATTGATTGTGTGTTATCTCGAGCTGTGAAAGTGCCAACCATGCATCGAAGGATGAATACCATTCTATGTGTGACAAGTGTGTGCTTTGGTTTTCTCATAGCCGCATTTTATCTTGTTCCGATTCCAAAAGGGATCATTTGGAACGGGAATAAAGTAATATACGAATCTGGAACAGAAATACCATATAATATACCTAAAACAGCTAGACGGAATCGCAATAGGACAAAAGAGATTTATTTTAAAAAACTTTCTCCTGTCCTTCATAAATCTTATAGAGTTTTTAAGTCACAACAAGCAGTTATATCAACAATAGTTCCGGAACATGCCATGAAAATGAGTTTTATCTATAAACTAAATGAGGAAAATATCTGTGATATCAATAATAGCGACTCTCTGGACATCTTTGTGGCTGTATTCAGCGCCCCGGGGGAATTTAAAAAAAGGAAGATGATTCGAAATACATGGGGAGCAGTAGCAAAAGTAAATTCTGAATTAAGGTTGATTTTCATGCTTGGTGTTTCCTCAAATTACTTTGAAATGCTAGCACTGAAAAGAGAAAGCAGTTTGTATCATGATATCATTCAAGCAGACTATGAGGAATCTTATAGAAAGCTCGTGTTAAAATCATTCGCTTTATTTCAATGGGTTAATCATTTCTGTTTCAATGCTGAATTTGTACTAAAAATAGACTCTGATTCTAGGATAAATCTAAATAAATTGCTAAAAAGCATGCGATCCAAAGAGATACCGGATAAATTTATTTGCGGTTGCATGTACAACAACTCAGCTGTTATACGTAAAGACATTCCCAAATGGATTGTTTCCAAAAAAGAATACCCGAATAATACATATCCAGCATACTGCGTAGGCTGTGCTTATATTATTCCAAGAAGAATTGTGAAGAAGATTTCGAATTTTAAAGTTCCCGCTAAAGTATTTCCTATTGACGATGTATATATCACAGGGATTTTACGTCAACAGATAAATGAATTAATCGTGTCAAGTATAATCTCGTTTAATCCTTCTAAAAAAGAAACAGGTGTATTTCCGTACGTTAAAATCGAAGTGTTACCATAATTACCGATAGGACAGAGAAACTGAAAACATTTATTCATTGCTATACTCTGTTGTTTGATATACCTATCAATAACCATTTTTTTCAAGTCATTGACAGGACAGAATGGATAACAAGATTAAGAGGGAGTCGAATAATCAAGAAATCAATTAATTTCACAATTTAAAGCTAATAGAAGAAACGCAATAAATCAAGTCATTGAAATCAGCGACCACATTAAGCCAGTTTGAATATTAAATTATTTGTTTGTATTATTATTATTGTTGTTATATTTCATTACGGTATTATCAAATAAAATAACTTAATTGTTATAGACAAATAATTACAAGATATATCTACAAACTTGCATCTCTGCTTTTGAGAAAGGACTTTTCCACAAACCTGCTTTATTTCGTATGTAGTTGCTCAGTTGATCTTTGTACACTTTGAGCAATTTTGAATCTCAATTTGAAGAGTATATCACAAACAAGTTCTCTGTACTGCGGTAGACACCACATATATTACTATTTGTGTGTGCGTAATGCGGAAAATTTAAAAAAAAATCTTCCTCATGAAATTTCTATCCTTCGAGAAGGATGCCTTGTCCTTCTTTAACTTGGTAATTAATTTGCTATACAAATGTTTGAGACCTTTCACTGTGTCGATCTTAAGCATCACTGATGATACGTGTATGTAACTGGTTAAAATAACATACGGTGTTCCAAATAGTCTTTGGTTTATATTTTAGACTTACTTTAAATCACCATAACAGCTGTTCAGTTTCCATATCGATTATTTACTCCGGGTTGAATTATTCATAATCATTTATGTTTAACGTTATCGGAAAAGCTATTACCTTTCCGAGATTGATATCATCATCTTAAATTTCCAGAGGGCAGGACAGCTTTGTTGAGTGTGTGTAAATGTAAATAATGTCACAGAAATAGATGTTTTCAAAATGCAAACTGCCATATATAGATTTGATCTGTGACCTTCACATACATTTCTATCTAAATACTATCTAAATACTACTGTAAAATTAATACAGTTTATATCATATGGTGTACCATTTAATACAGGTATATATGTTGTAGAATTTATCGTATGGTCAAATGACATGTGTATGAGGACTTCGTGACCATGATCAAAGATATTTTCACGAACGTAACCAACAAGTGTTAGATCTATGGATCAGCGTCTAATTGGTGAAAACACGTACTTACGTCAGAAGTGGTTATTAGGGACTGTATGGTTATTGATTATAAGTAACAGTAAATCAATTTTCACACACATTTTATGACGCTGTTATAACATGAAATGACCTTTCTGTTCTAACCGTGTTCATAGGTGTACTTATAACCTGTCTAACTCATAGTATTACTACTACTTCTACTACTACTACCACAACTACTACTACTACTGCTACTACAACTACTACTACTACCACTACTACTACTACTACTACTACTACTACTACTACCACAACTACTACTACTACTACCACTACTACTACTACTACTACTACTACTACTACTACTACTACTATTACTACTACTACTACTACTACCACCACTACTACTACTACTCCTACTACTATTACTACTAATACTACCACTTCTACTACTATTACTACTACTACTACTACTACTACTACTACTACTACTACTACTACTACCACTACTACTACTACTATTACTACTAATACTACCCCTACTACTACTAATACTGCTGCTACTACTACTACTACCACTACTACTATTACTACTACTACTATTACTACTACTACTACTACTACTACTACTACCATTACTACTACTATTACTACTACTACTACTACTACTACCACTACTACTACTATTACTACTACTACTACTGCCACTACTACTACTACTACTACTATTACTACTACTACTACTACTACTACTACTACTACCACTACTACTACTTTTACTACTACTACTACTACTAATACTACTACAACTACTACTACTACTACTACTATTGCCACTACTACTACACATCTTTTTGTATTCTTTTTAACATTAAATTAATTTGTATGGACTTCTTGATGAACCAGAAAAAGGATCTGTAACCCAGAAGGAGTAAATATCCCATACTGACCTGTTACACCTGCCATGATATCATAGAATTATGAGAGCTAGTATAACTTATGATCACATTAAATAAAAACATATAATACTGGTCAAATCCGGTAAATAGTCATGATATATAAACGGTGTGATAGTTAAACACCTAATTCGATTCTTTATTAGGTTTAATGCCTCCAGAGTATACGGAAGCACTCATGCGAAGCAGAATTCATGCAGTGTATTCTCTCTAATGGAAAAACAGAATCTCGATCCAACTGACACACAGAAAATATCCGACGTCTATCAACTATTCTGACTTCAAAAATCGTTTTAAAGGATTAGTGAAACACAATTTAACATAGTTTGTATGACAATATTTTGTAAAATCATCGAAATAAAGTCGGTCAAAAATCTACAGCTAACACAAGTCTTTATCTTACACTCGATTTTGAAATTCAGCATGTTCAGGTTTAAAGATAGGGAGTTGTTAGCCTCGATGTACACATTTATTACGTTACATGCACCCCCATCCCCGTCTACGAAAAGTGAAATAGTACAACATTGAAGATAAGAAGAATGGCTTTCTATCTTTTATACTGACATGAAGGATCTAGATTGCACTGTAACAAGAGAGCTGGGATATCATGTACTTTCTGGCACGGGTGCTGATAATACTCAGAGGCGTAGAAAAAGTTCAAAGAATATAACAGGAAACTGGTAAGTGACAACCACAGTGTAAACGCAGTGTCAATGGTGACGAATCGATAATGAGGAAATAAACACCAAGTACTACTTCATTGTTTTATATTTTTTTTCAATTAATTATAACAAACATAGGATTTTATCGAAATTCAACGAGAAGAGGAGATTATTAAAATAATTTGTTGCATATATTACAAAATACAATTCCTGTGGTGTCCAACTGTCTGCCTGTTACCAAAAGCGGCTGAATTGCATTATTTCATAGCAACAACATCTTAAATCATTCAGAAACAACATTGATATTATCAAATGACAAAAAAGTCATTTTTAAATTTATGTAGGCAATTAAAATCTCAGTATTTATGTACATATGCAGATGAACTGTAGGACACTAATTAAATCTACATGTAATGCAGAAAATATTATGTATACAGTGTTTGATACTAGGTCACTAGTTTGTTTAAAACATGGACATACTTACATGTAAATAGTAAAATCCAGTGTCATTAGTGCTCAAATTCCGGCGTTCATAGTTCTATAACTCGTTTCCATAATGCTATAATTTCTGTGTACATAGCGCAAGTATCCCGCTGACCATAGTGCTATAACTCAAATGTCCATATTGCTAAAGCTTCAATGACCATAGTGCTAAAGCTTTAGTGACCATAGTGCTAGAACTCCAATGTACATAGTCTAGAAATCCAGTGTTCATAATGCTAGAACTGCATAATCTGTAATGTAAAGATGATGGATAAATCCAAACCACAAGTCCAAAAATCATGAAACCATAGGACATACAAAATCAGTGAAAATGAAAAACAAATGGAAATAACAAAATATGTCTACTTGAAGAGCATATGTGAACCCCTGTGATGGAGTGAGATCAGGTGCTAGAATTCCAGTGTTCATAGTGCTAGAACTCCAGTGTTCATAGTGCTAGAACTCCATAGTGCTAGAAATCCGGTGTCGATAATGATAGAACCCCAGTGTACATAATCTAGTACCTCGATGTCCATAGTGCTAGAAATCTAGTGTACATAGCCTAGAACTCCAGTGTTCATAGTGCTAGAACTCTAATGTCCATAGTGCTACAACTCCAGTGTACATAGTGTAGAACTCCAGTGTCCATGTTGCTGGAAGTCCGGTGTCCATAGTACTAGAGCTCCAATGTACATGGACTAAAACTCAAATGTTCATAGTGCTAGAACTCCAGTGTCCATAGTACTAGAACTCCAGTGTCCATAGCGCTAGAACTCCGATGTCCATAGTATTAGAACGCCAGTGTCCATAGTGCAAGAAATCCGGTGTTCATAATGTTAGAACTCCAGAGTACTTAATCTAGTATTCCTATTTCCATAGGGCCAGAAATCTAGTGCACATAGCCTAGAACTCCAGTGTTCATAGTGCTCGAACTCCAATGTCCATAGTGCTACAACTCTAGTGTACATAGTCTAGAACTCCGGTATTCATAGTGCTAGAACTCCAATGCCCATGGTGCTGGAAGTCTCTTGTCCATAGTACTAGAACTCCAGTGTACATAGACTAAAACTCCAGTGTTCATAGTGCTAGAACTCCAGTGTCCATAGTGCTAGAACTCCAGTGTTCATAGTGTTAGAACTCCAGTGTCCATAGTGCCAAAAATCCGGTGTCCAAAATGCTAGAACTCCAATGTACATAATCTAGTACTCCAATGTCCATAGTGCTAGAAATCTAGTGTACATAGCCTAAAACTCCAGTGTTCATAGTGCAAGAACTCTAGCGCTCATAGTGCTAGAACTCCAGTGTTACAGTGCTAGAATCACAGTGTTCATTGTCCTATAACTTCAGTGTCCATAGTACTAGATCTCAAGTATCCATAACTCGGGTGTCCATAATGCTAGAACTCTAGTGTACAAAACCGAGGACTTGAGTTACATGTATCATAATGCTAGAAATCTAGTGTTCATAGCGCTAGAACTCCAGTGTCAACAGTGCTCGAATTTCAATGTTCTTAGTGCTATATCTCCAGTGTCCATAGTAATAAATTCCGGTGTCCATAATGCTAAAACTCCAAATACTTGAATTGTTTTCCTACTTACTATGCTCAAATTCTTGGTCGGAAAAGGGCTACAATATTTTAATTTATTCTTGATTACGCATGTCTCCACTAAGAGAAATAGAAAAAGTGCATTATTTTGAATGACAACTATTTTCAAAACATAGTAATAAAATTAATTCACAATGACAGGTGCTCTTAAAAGTTATAATGGGACATCCGTATTTGTACCTGAGCTTGTTGATATAGTTGATCATGAACGAGTTTCTTTTCATCACCGCTACCGGTTATCTCACCCTTAATTTCTTCGCCTTCACTGCATATATATATATCATCATCCATCTTCCGATAGTACCACGTTTGCATTAAAATGTACTAAAACTTAGTTTACTAAAATTTGTGTTTAGAGTAGTAAAATTTTGAAGCAATAAATATAAAAAACCCCATCAAATTACAGTTTATAATACATATTAAAATGAAATATTTAAACAACAACCTTCACAAAGATAAATCAAAGTTATTAAGATGATAAATCTCAACAATGTAATCGTATCGTAATCATCACTGAGGTTATACTGGTACACATACATAAGCCGAATTAGATAAGCATGTACATCAGCCTAGTGAAACAATGGACGGAAAAAGTCACAGTTTGAAATTGACTTCTTTAAACATGTTCTTAACCTTCCTGGCCTTATTTAGGATCAAAGCACAATAACGAGTATCCTTTAAGTTTTAGTGATATGAAACTTATGTCGCATTAGATTGTAAAATGATATAAAAAGCATGATACATATTTTGATTATTAATAGAGTGGAAGAAAGCTGTGTTATTTATTTTCTTTTATAAAAACAGGTAACACATGATTTTAAGATCAAAATGGCCCGTTGCAATTTTTGATATCTAGACTTTTCACGACTATGTACACTCAGTTGAACCACTCAGCCATAATAAATGACTGTCAATTGACCATCCTAAAACGGCACCATTATAGTAAAGTAATTAATTTATGTCTTCGTGTATTTTTTCCCAGTTGAATTTTGTCAAGTGGTCGAATCAGAGAAGTATTTCTTCTAGTTCTGTATATTTTTATTGGCACTTGACAGATACCGTTATGTCATCGTGGAATCATAGTAGTCGTCATGCTATGCTTTTATAAATCGTTAAAGTGAGGTATATTTTCGGGGATACCTACATATTGAGAAGAAAAGAGAGATTTACATATAATTGCTACAGAATCCTATTAAAAACAAAAATGTTTCCTATATTGATCATTCATGTTTTAACGTCAATGTGAAAATATAGATACTGTTGATTTGTTTGATTATTTCTCAGATTTAAATGACAAATACTTATATTAGGGTATCAAAAATGAACATCAGCACACAATTTATATAACTAAGCATTTAAAAAAACAATTCCCCCCCCCCCCCCCCCCAAAAAAAGACTAGAATTAATGTGTCATTGCGACACAAATGCCCCGCTGGCCGTTAAGTTAGTGAAATATAATTGCCAGAAAACTAATATTTTTCAAGAAATATTTACCGTTCAATGGAAATTACTCTGCCAAAAATTTAATCCATCAACCCTTCACTGAGAAAATGAGCGGAAACTGTCATTTTTAAGTCATTTTCTATGTTCAAGGGCAATAACTCTGTCAAAAATTACCGGACCACAACCATATTCGAGCTTGACTTGCATATTTCCTTGATATATCTATATACTCAATATCAATTTAATCCATTAAACCTTCAAAGAAAATTAGCGGGAACTCAATGATGACGGAATGACGGAACAGGGTAACAATATATGTACTCTGGCGGGGCGTAAAAAGAGTTAAAAAACCCTCTTCAGACACACTTCCCCAAAACAATATACATACTTAAATTAACAAATTTTCAATAAACGAATTCTAATAAATGGGGGGAGGGGGGATGGGGTTGGTTTGTTATAATTCTGAGATTAGCCAATGTAACTCAGTAGATAAGGTGCTCGACTTGTGTCCAAAAAGTTCGGTTTCGACGTCTGCCCTAAGTACATTGGTGTCCTGGTCTCCGTATGAGGCAAGCCGGTGTGACCTAGTGGATAAGGTGCTCGGCTCGTGATCGAGAGGTCGCGGGTTCGACTCCCGCCCGGGGCACACCGGTGTTCTGTCTTTCGGATGAGACAGTAAAAACCGAGGTCCCGTGTCACGGTAGGCGTGGCACGTAAAAGATCCCTCACTGCTTCGGGTGGGTCCGTTGCAAAGGTCTAAATTTGTATGCAATGCATCAGGCAGATGCCGTCACCATATACGTGAAATAATCGTGGAGTGACGTAAAACAATAATCAAACAAACAATCCGTATGAGGCAGTGAAAACAGAGTTTCCGTCTCAAGAACGTCTTTGAACGTAAAAGAAACCTCACTGCTTCGGGTGGGTCCGTTGCAAATCTATACAATTCTATGCAATGCATCAGGCATATGCCGTCCATTATACGCTTTAATTGAATCGGTCTTATCGAACAATAATTTATATACATTTTACATCAATTTTTATTTTAATTATGAGGTATATAACATATATTGCCTCACGTCATTATGTATGAATAAGCATTTAAAACGTATTTATTGACCAAAATTGCATAATTCAAAGAAAAGCAAAACCCATTTATTAAGTACCTCATGTGTAACACAAATTTACATTATTGAATCATTTTATTCTGTCATTTCAAAATTAGTTAAAATTAGTTAAATGTGTTTAACGCATTTGTTCTAGAATTCCCCTTTATTCTTTTTGTCTGTTTTTGCAGGTAACCTCCCGGGAATTGGTTAATATTTAAGAGTATGTTCTTTGTTTTTAGTTTACACCGTTTAGGTCTTTGCCATCACTAAAGAGACATAAGTTGCCAAAATGCTCATATGGTGCACGCAATTATAGACGTATATGCGTTCTGATAATTTTTCAGTGTATTGCATTTGTGGTAAGTTGTAATGTGGAGACTCATGAGCCGACAAAACACATCAAGAGGGATTACAGTAAAGCAGAGAAAGGTTTATCACTCTTCTAATTCCCCTTTTACATAAGTATAGTTTCGTCGTTTGAAATTCCTGGTACTATATTTGAATGTTTCTACAGCCTTATGCAGACTTTTACTTGAACGTTGCACGCTGACTAACAGGGCGGTGGGGACTATATGACGGGCCTTGTCCAAACCTCTTTCAGAGGAGACATGGTCCTGAACCTCGTCTTCTCTGACTGTTAGTCGGGACTCCTACAGATCTAGGGTCTTAGCTCGCATTCAGACTGGCAGAGCACGGTTTATCATGTTGATGTCGCATATATTTTTATACCATTATGTATTTTACAATACCTTACGTGTTTATATTTTTATGACCTCTCAATATGCGATACCTGTTGACCCTTGTTCTTATCATGGAGGATTATTTATACATTTTTAAATGTACGTCCTTTGATTGTTCTGCTGTTACGGTGAGTGGGAAGGTGGGCCCGTAAACCGGTTAACCACACCATTTGTTTGGCTTTTGTCAAATTGAATGACCGTCCTAAGTCGGTATCGTAATTGCACTACAATCAAATATTTTTGTAATGTGATATATGTTCTAGTATATTATTTATATTCATGTGTTGTATAGCTCTATGGTGACTTCTGCCACATAACTGAGCCAGTAACTCCTCTTTTTTCTTCTATATCAGAGGGAGACAATGAATGTTTATCATGTTTATAATACGTCTTTCATAAATTCAATTCTATGATTTTTTTTCGTTATAATAGTTATGGTTTAAGGAAAGGAATTGAAAACGTCGAAGTAATGTAGGAGGTTGAAGAAGCTATATACATGTGTAGTACTTGTACGAGTCTGTTCGTCTCCGTTTTAGCCAAAGAGAATAGTTTCCGAGTTTGGTTTCTTTCATTATAAAATCTTAAATTTAAGTGGAATAGTTTGTCCGTATTACAAAGCGTAATCGAAAACTCGGAATTAGTATATTGACGACATGGAATGTAAAAAGAATATGTCTTTTGAGGAATTAGTCTAAAATTGAGTGTCTTCTCCGCTTAAGTTCGTAAGACGTTTTTAAATAACTAGATCATAATCTCTACTCAGTTTGTGAATGTACAGTTTGAATTTGGAATCAGAAAACTAGTGAATTATTGGAAAGAAGTATGAATTATAGAATAAGTGTCTTTATTTGTATTTTGTTACTGGTATACAAAAAGAAGCAAGTGCATTGAAAGTACATATAATGCGCGGTAGCTTTAGCCATGGTTAGCAGTTTCATTTTTGTTTTCTGTAATCCCCTTTTTCCAGTTTAAAGATACATTAATAACTATGTCGTTGGTAGTTTTAGGTCAGAACAGCCAGCACGGCTTGTCGTGTATATAATAAATGTGATATGACATTGCGAATGTTATTATTGGAAATTCTATTGCACACCGGTTTAAGCGTTTCATCTCAGCGAATTACATTGGTTGTGAATAAATTTTGGGATAAAAGGCTACCAGAGATACAAGATCTTTGGTATAGGTACAATGAAATGGAACGGATGACAATGCACAAGAGACGTACATGAAAATGACACGACGTTGCCAGCAAGAGAAAATGGCAGTAAGCATAGTGGACCATGCCATTTCAATAGGAGATGAAAACATGCATGAGGGTTTAAATAATTGTTAGGCTATCACTTCCGCTATGAAATATGTAAATTAGAGAGAAAACCTTGATTCTATAGAGACTAAACTTTTAAAATCACATTTATCACTCACCCTATTATATTTAAACATTCAAACTTGACTACTCTTCAAGATTAGAAATGTTTTGTCTAAATGCATGATATCCACAATACAATAAAATTCACCTATTTACAGGTATACAACATTAAAACATGAAATAAATTCAGAGGAAAACCCCAGTATGCATTGTCATGTTAAAATCTATAATTATAACATTACATTAATTTTATTTGTTTTATACAATGCTTGCATGTTTTGTGATGACAAGGTGCTACTTAACTAATGAATGACATTCATAACTTAACGCTCTACAGCCTATTCATACATCAGTGCTTTGTCCCATACATGTTGTATTGGAGGAGGTAAATACAAACTTATTTCATGCAATTTACTGTGACTGTTCTTTGCATATAATATACATCTATTACATCATGTTTGGTATAGATAATAAATGTCATTATGTCGAATTTAATAATGCAGCATAATGTGTGAACACAAGACTGCGAATATGGATCGTTTACAAGGAATATAGACAGGAATTATCAATGTCGGTGTGCATTGTTGCATTGACATCCTACTTACATAAATGAAAGCATTAACCATGCATATGGGAGAAAAAAACATTTCTGTGTTTAGTAGGCACATGTATTTGTTTCCTCGTTGCTGCATTTAATCTTCTTCCGATTCAAACAGGACTCATGTGGAAAAAAAATAAGTTGACATACGAATCTGAAAAAGAAATAACATATTTCAAATCGCGAACAGCTATAACGAATTGGAGTTGGAAAATGTAACTTATTCTAAAAACCTGACGCCACTACCCCACAAATATGATAAAGTTTTGACATCAAAGTCAACTATATCAACGGTGCGCCCTACAAATATGAAGAAACATACTTTTATTAATACAGTAAATGAGAAAAACCTCTGTGCTATCAGTAACAACGACTCTGTGAACATTGTAGTGGCTGTATTCAGTGCACCTGGGGAATTCCAAGAAAGGAATATAATTCGAAAAACATGGAGAATGGTAGCAAAGCTAAATTCCAAATTAAGATTAATTTTCATGCTAGGTGTATCTTCAAAATCTGATTTTGATGTCTCTTCCCTTGAATAGGAAAGTATTCTATATTGTTAAATCATTCCTGCAGATTATGAGGATTGATTGATTGATTGATTGATTTTTGTTTTACGTCACACCACGAATATTTCACGTATATGGTGACGGCATCTGCCTGATGCGGGGCATACAAATTTTGACCTTTGCAACGGACCCACCCGAAGCAGTGAGGGATCTTTAACGTGCCATGCATACCACGACACGGGGCCTCGGTTTTTACTGTCTCATCCGAAAGACATGACACCGGCATGACCAGAGCGGGACTCGAACCCCGGCCTCCCGATCAGGAGTCCGACGCGATACCACTAGGCCACGCCGGCTTCAGATTATGAGGAATTTTACAGAAAGTTTGTATTAAAATCATTCGCATTTCTGCTTTCAAGCTAAATGTGTGCTTAAAATAGTCTTTGACTCAAGGATAAATGTAAAAGATTTACTAAAAAGAATGCAGTCCAAGGAGGCACCCGATAAATTGATTTGCGACCGTATGTATAGCCGTTGTTGTTCGTAGTCATTTCGAAATGGGTTGTTTCCAAGGAAGAATACCTGTACAACACATATCCAACGTACTACGTAGGCTGCGCATATATTGTTTCTAGAGGAATATTGAAAAAGATTTCTGATTTTACAGTTCCCGCTAAAGTGTTTCCCGTTGACGATACGCACATTACGGGTATATTACAATTGTATCAAGTATATTTAGGGGATAAACGTACTGTGTTTGAAACAGTTTTTCTGGCGACGCTAGCGAAAACGGTGATTTCCAACGGTATAACCACGGTCGGAAACAAACAAACACAGAACGTTTCCTCCATTCTAATTCACTGTAACACAAACATCATTTTTTTCTCTTTGAAATTGCCCCCAAATTCTTCGTCGTTAAGGGACGGATAGCGCCATGTTTGAAATTCTTCCGAGAAACGAGTTGATGATTGCATTGACGGAAACATTTTTTTTTTATTTTCATATTCTCAAAATTTTATGATTAAATAATTAGTCATAAATTGATTCACACATGCTTGACGACATGACATCGTAAGCAGCTGAACAAACAGTTTTGCTGCGACGCGGTGACGTGAAAAAAACATGCCAAAAAAGCATGTTGCATGGTGGTACGTCATGTACTTTGTCAGTTTTGTTGGTTCACTCTACTGTAATAATTGTGCACTTGCAAATCGTTATTAATATGAGACTCAAGATAGACGATGAGAGCAGTGGACGAACTTGTTATAGACAGTATTTTTGATAGTTGAGATCAGAGGCATTGCGGACAAAGAGTACGTACAATGTAGTAATACATTTTAGGACGGTATATCGTGGTTATAAATGTCTGAACGCTTACGTGAGGTCCAATAAGAATTGTCAAAACAAAACAAAAGAATTAGAATCTCGTACAATCTTTTTTGAGAAAGGGAAAGTGGATTTCCCTTATATTAAGATTAACGTATTAATATAACTACAAACAGAAGGTGAAATTATACTAGTAATTAGTTCTAGTTGTTCAAGAGAAAAACAGAAATGCAGAGATCCAGAAAAAGTCTACGGAAGACATGCGCGGATCCAGAAATTTTTTATCAGAGGGGGTCCAACCAAAAAAGGTAAATTTTTCTCTTAGACGAGAGGGGGGGGGGGTCCAACCCCAAAATTGCCCAAATATTACCTTTTTTGGTAAAATTTTCGGATTCCAGGGGGGTCCAGACCCCCCTAACCCCCCTCTGTATCCGCGCACGGAAGACATAGAGGGATTAAAGAGAAATAGAACACATCAAGGTAGTGAGAAAACGAAACCATGATGAAAGAAGATAACAAAGCAAGCTGAAATCAAAGGGAAAACGTGATGATTCATTTAAAGAAAAGGAACTCATGAAACGAGTGAGGAAAAAGACGTCGTCATCAAACAAATTTGGGAAACGGACATTATAAGCAAATGGGAATATTTTTTATCAAGCCGAATAAACATACTCTGAGACAATCTTTCTGAAAAACGTATTATTCTACGAATACTTTCATTACTTACATTTTTAGAATTACTTACGTTTTTAGAACTACACGTGCTCCCATTGTCATCATATATAAGATATTTATTAATCTAACAAGATATTCCATAACTGGGTCTGACAATTTAACATACATGTACTTACATTTCTGTAACAAAAAGATGGCAGAAATATTTCACCATACTCTTCTTTGATTATGTTTTAGATATATGCCCATGCACGAAGTTATTCCAGAGCATGTTCAAATTACAAATGTACAATGACTTTGTTCTGAGCTCAACCAGGGTTATATAAGTGCTAGACTAGCAACGTCAATGAGGAAGTTCTACGGTCGTTACGAGACTCTTATTACTCCATATGATATCTCATTATCCAGACTTTTAAATGATATTCTGGACTGAGACCGATTCCCATCATTTTACACAGATTTGATACCTATACCTATACATACTTTGATTTCTTCATATATAAATACATATAAAATTTACACGATTTGACTCTTTCTACCGGGTATATGTGACGGGTGTTGCTAGCAAGCAGGAGATACTCACTCTCCCCGGGCACCTGATCTCACTCCATCAAAGGGGTTCACATATGCTCTTCAGGTAGACATATTTTGTTATTTTCCACTTCATTTTCACTGATTTTGTATGTCCTCTGGTTTCATGATTTTTAGACTTATGGTTTGGGTTTATGCACCATCTTTACATTGTAAAATAATTGAATAAACAATTGAGTATGAATCTTTCTTCACTCGTGCATACGTCATTAAATGCACTCATAGATTTTATATACCTTCAGTACAGATAATTACAATGATCATCGATTCATGACTTAACTTTCTATACCTTAGATGATGTGGCAAATAAATTAATAATGGACTTCTTACTGCTATATGGATCGAACAATTTGTTCAGTATATTAAATATAGAACATATATACCTTTGTTAGCTTAAGTATACTTTTATTACTTATCAATTCGTAGGTTGTGTCATTTTGCCTCGTACGTACCAGCTGTGGTGCTTAGATTCATTGAAAAAGTCATTACATTAAAAAATACCGATATATTATCTATCAAATATGGGTTCAAAATTTAGAATTGCCCAATTCCGTCATTCTGCTATTACAAGAGTCTAAGGTAAAACGAGTTTACAGTTTTGTCCTAAAACACTCAATATGGCATATTTTCATCACGGTCAAAACAAAAAACATCCGCAAAGTAAATTATTATAGTCTCAAAAAAACCGTGTCGTACTCAACGAATTTCAAATATAATACCTCTACCACTATATAAATCATAAGGTATAATTATGACATGGCTTCAGGTGAAAAAAATCAACAAAATTTGTTTTCTAAAGGATGAAACAAAACTGTATGCCATTAACTGATCGTTACTCATGTATAAGAGTCTTTCGTCAATATGATTAGTTTGGATTTTCATTTGGAGTTTCCAGATTGTTTGAAAACAAATTATACTCTCCCATCGATGGGACTTACAGATTCGTCGATTATCTTTTCAGTTCTTCGTTTTCTTTTTCTACTTCGGACACTTCGTTTGTTGTAGTTGTTCTTATTTCACCAAAAATCACATCAAATTTTCTGATTCCCCCCTCTTACTTTTTCGACATTTCATTGAATGTATTCTTCAATGATATTATGCACTGTAAAATCTCAGACATCAGTTCACGATTGATAGATCCATTATGGTTGATATTCGCTTGATTAGACATAATAGTCAACGTTGATAATGTAACCAGTCAGCCGTACGACACATTATAAATGCAACTCACGATAGTAACACACACAGACTGAGCAATTATTTTGAGCTGAGTGTCGAATTCCTTCGTGCATACGACTATTTCGTATTAACTCCCTTTCAGTCGCTGAAATTGTGTACATCTTCATGATGGTCGTCAAATTGATTATACAGCATCAAATCACACATTTGTGAGCTAACATAATCAGATTGTCTACATAAAGAGATAACAAAGATATAAAAATAAATAAAACTGCAACATGTCATCATTTTAAATATAATCGTATACAATTCTAGTAAAGCCCAGTAAAAGGACCAGAACAACAAATGCATAACTAAACGACAAACTAACATGGCAAGAGAAGACTATAATTAATTTGTTTCTAAGACTTTCTGTGGTGAATAATCTCGATCACAAACTATTATTACGGCCAGGTCATGATTGGCAGGCATCATGGTCTCTAATTAATCCAGTCTTGATCTGTACGACTTCACAGGAATATCGTTTATACATTTCATATTAATTACAAGAAAAGATTACTACCACATAAAAATAAGTAAAAATGACTTTGGCTTGTGATCTATGATGTACTCTGCTTGGCTCGATGTAGCTTTGTAATCTGTTAGCTGCTTGGCTTGTGACTGAGTTGTCCCGGGTTCGAGTCCCTTTGGTGACATTACACCATTAGCAGGAATATTAACATAAAACACGGACAGTAACTTCACATATATTATTCAAATCACCCTCAGTTCCATTACTAGTAGACCATGTTGATCCTTTTCACTTTTTCTTTTAAATCTTTTATAGCCTTTAAATTTCCTCGGTTAACAGTAAGGTATTCATCATATCTACTCTGACATTTATTCTATTCCTCTGAGATATTTAAATATGCTAAATGAGCAAGATAAAGAAAATAGAAATTTCCTGATGACAATATGTCTCACCTATCCGATATGCTAGAGCTTCTTCATGATTTGGTTCTTTCATTTATCGAGGCCTCTGAGTGAGAAGTTAATATTACAGGGATATAAAAACCGCTTTTGAAGTCTTCATTCTGTTATTTTACGGTAGTTTTAAAGGTCTTTGCGATATCATTGTCTGATATGTATTGTGACACATGATTTTACTAGTCATGACTTTTTACCGATCGTGACCACGGTTATACCATTACAACTTCATGACTAAGAGTTCTTCTAGCTCTCATATTCCTATGGCATCACGGCAGAGGTGATTGGTCAGCAGGGGATGCTTACTTCTCCATGGCATCTGATTCCACATTTGGTTTCGAGGGCAATGATAGCCAATTTCCCGATTTTGCTTTGTACAATAGATTTTCCATATTAAATATTTCTCGATCGATTATTGTGTTTTTAAGTGCTTATTCTTTGATCTCCGTGTCTGGCGACTTTTGATATATATATTGATATATATATATATTGTTGATTCACTTTCAGAAGTGTCAAAATTATTAATTATTAAAAGTATACCAAGGAGTATCTCACTCATACTTGCAATGTAGTTATGCCGTCAAAGCTTTGGCTATTCTTTTAAGGTCAATAAGCTTATTCGTTTGCTTCACAAATATGTTGCCTAATGTTTTTGAACATTTCAAGGAAACATAATTTGTCGGAGTGTGCATATTGTGCACAAAGTATTGCTTTCAGACAGAAAATCACAACATTTCATTTATTTGGTCTTCAGATCGATTATTGCATACGGTCTGTATTCTACAACGTAGATATCTAAATATCATTGAGGTGCAATCGTGATTTCCGAGTTCATATCATCTTGCTACATTTTTACAACATTTATGTAACACACCCACCGCAGTAAGACAACTCTGTCGGTGAATGTAGATGTTTACAATGGTACATTGATGGGTCTATTTAAAAGAAAACCGCCAAGGATATAAAGAAACAGATTCTAATGAGGAAGACAAACGACTCTTTACCTTTGCTAGAGGCAGGTTTGAGGTTTGTGGTGTAATTTTAGTATCCTTACTCCACACTATATAAAGTATACCAGAGCAAAGAAGAACATCTATAGGTACATGTAACTGGTACCTGACCTAAAATCAAGTGAATTGAAAAAAAAGAGAAATGCGTGTCTACAAAACTATATCATTCAAGCATAACCTGTATATACTATATTTATTTTTTTCTCAAGTTCTTAAACAAAACTATGCTACCATAAAATTTTAATCAACAAGTAAATCAATTTTACGTTTTAAAATAAACTGTTTGTATTGCACTGATGTGTGTCAAGTTCATGTTGAATCAGAAGTCGGCGAAAGGTGTTTTTAGTACAAAATTAATGTTATCTGACGTGCCCTTCGTAAGTGTGATAATGGGTGGGTAATATTCAGTTTAAAGAATATGATTTATTTATTTATATATATCATATTTATTTTAATAATAAGAATTCCAACCATTCGGCCACGAGCATCACTGAAGAGATATAAGTTGTCGATATGCGCATCTGGTGCACAAAATTAAAAGGTATATACGTTCTATATTTATTCTAATTAATCTATCAGCTATTAAAGACTGTTTAAAGGGTCCATTAAAAGACCTAAGAAAGACAAATTTATTACATATCTATAAGTATAGCAGAAACACGCTCTTAACCAACATAAACCTGAACTCTCTAAATAGCATGATACAATACATATACTAAGGCATCCAAATCATGAAATTGTCTCCTTAAAGCTGTATATCCTATGTTCGCATATTATAGGTAAATTTATTCTAAATTGTTTTGATTTTATATATAAGCCTAAAACATATTTTAAAAAGGTCCTTGCAAATGTTGTGATCAAATTCGTCGTATTAAGCGAGATACGGCTGTGTAAAACGCGATTGTTTACAACCAACTTATCACGTGATCTAATTCGGAAGCCGCATCATGGAGGGCGAGGTAAATAAACTTGACGAGTAACTTTAAAAATCTGCATTCAAGTCTGCTAGAGTTAGTATTTACTGAAATTATTTTCTTTTGGAGTCTTTCTTCATCGTATTTGTTTTGATTAAACTGCGCATTCGCGAAATCAGGTTATGGTTGTATTTATGGAATACCCTCTTTATTTACAAAGTATTTTCTTCTTATTTTTATATCTCCAAAGGTTTGAAGCAATAAAAAATGTTATTAACGCAAAGTTAATAACTTCAGCTATACGAGAAAAATACAGTTTTTGCTTCACATGCCCTAATTTTTTAAATCATACCGAATTGTAGGGTATACAACTTTAAGCTATAAGAATAATCAAGAAAAAGAGGAGTTACTGGCTCAGTTATGTGGGCAGAAGTCACCATGGAGCTATACAATACATGAATATAAATAATATACTAGAACATATACCACATTACAAAAATATTTGATTGTAGTGCAATTACGATACCGACTTAGGACGGTCATATAATTTGACAAAAGCCAAACAAATGATGTGGTTAACCGGTTTACGGGCCCACCTTCCCACTCAACGTAACAGCAGAACAATCAAAGGACGTACATTTAAAAATTTATAAATAATCATCCATGTAAAGAACAAGGGTCAACAGGTATCGCATATTGAGAGGTCATAAAAATATAAACACGTAAGGTATTGTAAAACACATAATGGTATAAAAATATATGCGACATCAACATGATAAACCGTGCTCTGCCAGTCTGAAAGCGAGCTAAGACCCTAGATCTGTAGGAGTCCCAACTAACAGTCAGAGGGGACGAGGTTCAGGACCATGTCTCCTCTGAAAGAGGTTTGGACAAGGCCCGTCATATAGTCCCCACCGCCAAGTTAGTCAGCGTGCAACGTTCAAGTAAAAGTAAAACACAAATCCCTTACATTTTCCTTGTAGAAGGACAGGGGTTTGGCTCTATATCTACCAGAGGCATTCTCAGGTTCGCATTCCCCTCTGTTGTCGTCTAATTTTCAAGAATCTTGTAAACCGCTGAATATTGTCACACCTCAACTCAGTATACATTTACTCAAGTTAAAACATATAAACAAGATTAAAAGGTTTTGTTTTTCTTTGTTTTGCCTCACGAAGACTGGTATTCGAATCATAATCAGGGAATTTTTCTTTCATTCCCTTACATTTCATATATGTTTTACCTGTAAGCAACAACAATAGATTAAATGCTATGGTAAAGTAAAAATTATACGACCTAAATAAAACTGACGTAAAAGGAAGGAGAAACTTTTTTACTCGGTAAATCATATAACACGTCAGAGTATGCTTGGGCGACAACATAGGAAATTCGAACTACAAAGCGCCCTATGGTAGAGTTTATGGTTAGACTATCAAGTCTGTTTTTCTAGTTCTATGTTTTAAATTGAAAGTTATTAATATGATACAAATCAATATAAGCCTGACATCAAAACCTTCAATTCATATTGTGAGCTACTTTAATAGGCAATTTAAAAACATTAACGTGTTCTTCACAGTGCTCAAGTTATCACACATTGATATGCGAACAATACAGTGATCTTTTGAACGTATTTCAATATCTGTTCGACATTTTATGAACTACCTAATGTGTGTGTGTGTTTGTGTGTGTGTAAAAAAGGAACTACCGAATGTGTGTGTGTGTAAAAAACAGGGGCACATTTTATTTATTTTTATCATTATATTTGTAGGGTAATACACCAAGATCAGAATAATGATGGAAAAATAATAATAATAATAATAATAATAATAATAATAATAATAATAATAAACCAAAAACGAAAAAAAAAAAACTTTTGAAAAGATTGTTAAACCCTATCTATAAGATGTGTGTATATGTCACTTTCTTAGTAGTGTTAGGTCTTAGTCTTTTTGTTTGAGTTTTACTAAACTAATTTTGTACAATTTGATTATTCATGACTTGTGTGTTTAGCCACACAAAGACCCTTTTCTCGCACACGCAATTGGGAAATTCCATCGGAAGTGGGGTTATAGATCAAACGATCTGAAACATAGAACTGGCACGGTGTATAACTACGTGCTCTATTTACGTTCGCAAAGAAAGCGAGGTAATTCTTATTGATTGTAGTGTAACATAATATAACTCTACACACTGACATACAAAAAAGGTTTTAATTAACTTATTTCATACTTGCATGTATGTTTATTCATGTTGTCTGGTTCTCTTACACACTATAATTTTTATTAAAATAAGTGTCATCGAATGTTAAAAGTTTATCCAAGTAAGAAGCAGATCTGTAATCCTCGGTTGTCTATTTGATCTCCATTTAAGTTATCCTTACAGTTAGGATTAATTATTGACAACACATCATGTATGTATCTGTAAGTAAAATTAAACTGAGATGCAATTGCAAGGTGCTTTCTTCCTGTTGAGAGTAAGGTCTGAATAAACTCCGCATCGTGTGACTATTAGAAAATGGCAGTAAGAAGTGGGTCGCAGTTGGTACCCACAGGAATGACAACGATTTGCTGAAAAACTGTTCCTCCAGACACTACAAAAATATTGTCTGCCAGAAATTCCAGCATTGTGATGATTTCGTCTTAACGAAATATGTGTCTTCACGCCCTAGAGCAAGATATTTGTATCTGCGATTTTCATTTCACGAAAAAAGTATTTTCGTATTATCTTGGTCAGTCTATTTTTAGCTTTTGTTGAGAAATGGTAGTGTTGTTCACAAAATAAACTTTAACATATTAAAAGCACGAAGAAAGAAATCTTACTTGATCATATGATAGAAAATCCACCCTAAACACAGTCTAATAGTCACAAGATTGATATAAGTAATGCATTGGGAATGCGCATATGGTGCAATAGATGAATACTAGTAAAATATGCTTATAATTATCAAATCATCATGGCATCACGGTTTCATCGATACATTTTGAATAATGTTATTAATGTATTATTGACATAAAAATAAAATCTAATTTTCCCTGGATAATAAATCTTACAAATCTTTTACATTTTAGATCAATATCAACAAATCATCTTATTCTTACATTAATGTCTTAATCTTTTCTTTGATTGACACACATACATTCCATTTATAACAGAAATTAGTGTAATAGTAAAGCAAAATTTCAATGTGGGAAAAGATATTCTCAAAATAATTGCTGTAACATCTGTAACAATATTCAAAAGAATCTATTTGATTGTTAATTAGCACACCCACCTTAGCAATCAAACACATAATTAACTTCGAAACTGTCAAATGATATAAATAGGATACGTTTGTATTCTTCAGACGGAAACCTATTTTCCAGTCAATCGTGTGTAGACACTTGAAACACTTCAAGACACTGAATATTAGGATCAAGTAAGTACTGTTACTGAGATTGTATTCATTTTAATCATTCTGAGGTGTATTTATACTTTATTGACCATAAGTCTTGTATTGAACAAACTTATGCTGACACTGTCTGGAGGAGAGGGTACATTCTGTTGTGCCTGTTATTTAGTTAAATGGTGGAATGCAAGTGGATTATACAAAACAATGCTTTTAGTGATCAAAAGATTTTAGTCAGAAGTTTAAGTCGGTACAAAAAAGTAAATTGAGGGGAAAATTTTAAAGCTTTTTCTTATCTTTTATCATTATTTTTAATATGTGTCACTGTAACGTATAACATTACTAATATCTACAATGTATATAATTCTTTAAAAGGATCTGACTTATAATAATGTTTAAGGTAGGAAATATATTGATAATTCATTCATATATATATATACATATATATATATATATATATATATATATATATATATATATATATATATATATATATATATATATATATATATATATATATATATATATATATATATATATATATAGGCTTCAATATGTCTTTTTGTAAGTGACATGGGTTTTTTTATACAATGCATAATTAAACTTATTATAGCCATCTTTCAAGTCATAGAAGATTCTCCTACTATGGCTTGGGACATTTTTCAGAATGAGTTTTTTCTTGTACCACAATATACAACCTTTGATTTTATAGTGGTAATTACACACCTACACTCAGGGGCAAAAAAGATAAACTCAGAAGCTAGAGATAGACATTGTCTTTGATATTTAAGGACCGAGGAATATCTACCATGGTGTTACGTTGCAATTTTCCAATGTTGCCACACTTATTATTTTAGCAGTGTAGAAACAGTTGCTGACAGAGTGTGTTAAAATGCCCCTTCTCTATTATAATTTGGGTGTCAAACTTTCTATACAAAGCTGATCACTATTCATGTCATACGCGTAGTGTTTTAAAAATAGTTTAAGTATGTTGTGTCACCTGTTTCATATTCATAATGGTGTGGCTAGCCAAACAGATGATTATTTCTCCAAGACATCTAGTCGGTGGAAGTCAACCAAGGGAACGATTGTGATTACCAAAGCTGCATTACGCGAAAAAGACGTTCACACTTTCCTTATGTATTGTAGTCTCCGTCAACGATGTTAATCTTGCTGATAACCCTGATTTACTCAACAAACAGTGTAATAAGTACCCCCGTGGATGTTGGACTCTACAAACAACTCATTCTAGATATCCATAATGGGTACCGACGGGAACGCGGTTCTACCAACATGCAGAAACTTGTATGTATTTGCGTCAGATAAGTACAGAATTACTGTTTGATGAAATCAGAGAGACTGTAAAACAGTTAACATGTAAATAGACCCCTATAATGTGGAATAAGGAAATATTTTTAATGACGTGTAGAGTCTTGGCAATGTATTAGAAAATACAAATGTTCTCTAAATCGTTTATTTACAACTGCGGTTAATGTGAAACAAGATATGGTACATATCTGTTCTTGATGTCAGTGATAAAACGTTAAGTTGAAATTTTGAAATATGTATGTAGATTAGTTCATTAAGTGATAGCAATATTTTAAATTACGAAAAGGCACGAATGTGCCATAAATGGTTTTATTCACCATAAAAGAAATGACTTGAAGAAAAGGGCGTTTTTATTTTTATTTTTTTAAAAGTCACATGCAATTGAATGGATAATCTTTGTCCGTAAGCAACTAACTTTAAACAAAGGCCTAAAACTATTCTTATGCATATACCTGTTGTATACAAATTGATAGTATGCTCTGGATTGGCTTAATCCATCGAGAACTTCATCATATCTCGTTTCTTTTATTCTAGGGTCGGTCATATCGTGGAGTGACGTGAAACAATAATCAATCAATTAATCAATCAATCAATTAATATATTTATTTTATCATTTATTCATGATCCATTCATTTCACATCATTTTTGTAGGAATGGGACTACAACCTCCAAGCCGAAGCCCAAGACTGGGCCAGGAGATGTTCTTTTAATCATAAAAATGGTCAAGGGGAGAATTTGGCATACAATTCTAACTCCATGACAGATGAAAAACATGTTCGAAGTGCTTTGAAAGGCTGGCATGACGAAAAACAGTACTATAGATACATCGACATGACCTGTAGGAAAGACCCGTGTACACATTACACAAACGTAAGACGATATAAACATATTTAATTTAAATATGATTGCTTTGAATGCATTTCAAATTCTTTTGTGTTTGTGGTTGTCAGTATCCGTTGATGTAGGTATATATGATTGGTGTACTAGCCCAACAGGATTTGTTTCCCCTCACGGTTGAAGAAAACACATTAAAACAAACACAAAGAAGTTATTAAGTGTGTTATAAGAAAAAAGAAATTCTAAATTTTCTAACCACTAGGTCGATACCGCAGCTGGTGGATTGTTTGCCCCTAAAGGTAAACACCAGCCCAGTTTTCAGTACTGATAATGTTGGAGGAAGCGAAATTTAAATATGCTTCACTTTTATGGAAAGGTAATATTTCCAACATCTAAATAAGCACCTCTATGTGTCTGTGAATGACCCTCGAAAATAAATCTCGGGTTTCCTTTTACCGGATTTGCATAAAAATGTGATAGAGTTTCAACGTAAAAATTGTTTACATTAAAGAATTTTTATACATGTAGGTCACAATATGCCGAACGAAAAATCCTGTGCGAATGTATTTGCGTGATCTTTAAGACACGAGAAATTTCCAAACATGTTCCTTACAACAGATATTGTATGTTGTTTCAGATAAAGCCCAACCCCGATCCCCACCCCTACCTAACGTTAAATAACAAAATCAATCAAGTCATAATAAGAGTTTCTATACTAAATGATAGTAATAAAACCTTGGGTTTCATTGATTACAGTCTGTGTTAATGTTCTGCGTTATCAAAAGACGTGCTTTCTATAAGTTTTTATTATTTCATTTAGAGACAGGCATGCTTAGCTCTCCCCGACTACATGTAACTACATGTACTTAGATCTGTGGAGCTGTATGTGGTTTACATGTTACATCATCTCGATTATCCGTGTGGTTTACGTGTTACTTCATCTCGATTATCCGTGTGGTTTACGTGTTACTTCATCTCGATTATCCTTGTGGTTTACGTGTTACATCATCTCGATTACCCTTGCGGTTTACGTGTTACATCAACTCGATTTTCCTGTGGTTTACGTGTTACTTCATCTCGATTATCCTTGTGGTTTACGTGTTACTTCATCTCGATTTGTTTGGCTTTTGTCAAATTAAATGACCGTCCTAAGTCGGTATCGTAATTGCACTACAATCAAATATTTTTGAAATGTGTTATATGTGCTAGTATATTATTGATATTCATGTATTGTATAGAACCATGGTGACTTCTGCCACATAATTGAGCCAGTAACTCCTCTTTTTCCTTTCATCTCGATTATCCGTGTGGTTTACGCGTTACATCATCTCGATTATCCTTGTGGTTTACGTGTTACATCATCTCGATTATCCTTGTGGTTTAAGTGTTACTTCATCTCGATTATCCGTGTGGTTTACGTGTTACTTCTTCTCGATTATCGTTGTGGTTTACGTGTTACATCATCTCGATTATCCTTGTGGTTTACGTGTTACTTCATCTCGATTATCCGTGTGGTTTACGTGTTACTTCTTCTCGATTATCCTTGTGGTTTACGTGTTACATCATCTCGATTATCCTTGTGGTTTACGTGTTACATCATCTCGATTATCGTTGTGGTTTACGTGTTACATCATCTCGATTATCGTTGTGGTTTACGTGTTACATCTTCTCGATTATCGTTGCGGTTTACGTGTAACATCATTTCGATTATCGCTGTGGTTTACGTGTTACGTCTTCTCGATTATCCTTGTGGTTTACGTGTTACATCATCTCGATTATCCTTGTGGCTTACGTGTTGCATCATCTCGATTATCCTTGTGGTTTACATGTTACATCATCTCGATTATCCGTGTGGTTTACGTATTACATCATCTCGATTATCCGTGTGGTTTACATGTTACGTCTTCTCGATTATCCTTGTGGTTTACTTGTTACAGCTTCTCGATTATCCATGTGGTTTACGTGTTACATCATCTCGATTATCCGTGTGGTTTACGTGTTACATCATCTCGATTATCCGTGTGGTTTACGTGTTACATCATCTTGATTATCCTTGTGGTTTACGTGTTACATCATCTTGATTATCCTTGTGGTTTACGTGTTACATCATCTCGATTATCGGTGTGGTTTACGTATTACATCATCTCGAGTATCCTTGTGGTTTACGTGCTACTTCATCTCGAGTATCCTTGTGGTTTACGTGCTACTTCATCTCGAGTATCCGTGTGGTTTACGTGTTACATCATCTCGATTATCCGTGTGGTTTACGTGTTACATCATCTCGATTATCCTTGTGGTTTACGTGTTACTTCATCTCGATTATCCGTGTGGTTTACGCGTTACATCATCTCGAATTTCCTTGTGGGTTCTCTTTGATCCTCTCCATTATTCCGTATAATGTGTTCGAATTTATCTCTATGGTCATAAACACATACAGATCATCATACTAGTTAAGCTAGCTTAAGCTCTTTATCAATCTCGAAACTTTTATTGCTGTTACTCATTTTATCATGCTCTTCCATACTTACTTTTATATAGGATCAGTTTACTGATGTTATGACATTTTGGGCGTATCTGTTATCATTCATATCAAAAACTAATGAGTATCTTCTTAATGCATTGCTCTGTCCTTAGATTGACTGTTTGATTCACTGTTTGGACAACTTTGGTTTTAACGCAGCTCTTCAAACATTTATATTTTAGTAGAATTCCAATCAGAGCATCACTGAAGAGATACAAATTGTCAAAATGACCATCTGGTGCACATAAGTATAACAGATATATATGGTCTAATATTTATTATAGGTATTCCAGGTGTATATACTATCACACAAATGTCGGATTTTCTCATTTCAGAGACTTGGATTTGGCTTCAATAATTTTGAAAAGATATTAGTTATCGAAATATTTGTGTAGTGCACAAAATTAACAACAAATAATATCGCCTTTTTCAATGATAAATTGGTTATGCTTGCATTGTCATATATATTATTTATATCTAATTAACCTCTTGACCTCTTAATGTGAATCTCTTATTATAACAATATTATGTGATAATTTGTAAGGAATATTATAATGTTTACGAACAGTTTGTAATAGAGACCGGTTACACAAGTATGTGTTTCGTTGCAGATCGTCTGGGCAACCACAACTAAAATTGGATGTGGCTTAGAGAAATGTAGCAATTATCTGGGCTTCTATACGGTGTGCTTTTACAAACCTGTGTAAGTACCCATTTAACAAATATGAACAATTATTTAAGACGTTTATGATAAATTTACTTGAGTTGTCATTTCTAAATTAAGTTATTTTATATAATATAGCGGCAACTGGATAGGACAACACCCATATTTAACGGGCGGAACTCCATGCTCTAGATGCAATCCAGGTCAACATTGTCAGAATAAATTATGCGCAGGTAAATTAAAAATCTTCACATGTCAATTAAGAGGAATATAAATGCAGACTGAAATAATTGTATCTTTAAAGAAGTACAATATAATGGTATATGCAAAGGCTAGTTTAAATGTTAAAGTTTACTTCGGAATATAATAAAGATAGCAAGTAAAATTATTTAGCAATAATAAAGCTGAATATGTATGCGCATAAAATATTATCAGTTCGACTCGAAGTACGTTAAACAATAACATATGGAGCACTAGACATTATGCAGTACACCGGTATGTCGAATGATCATAAGAATACATGATCTTTCTTTTACAGGCGAATCGACTTCAATTCAAGTTCCAGGTATTGTTGATTTTTTAAACATGTATCTCTGTATCAAAAGCATAAATCTGCATTTAATTGTCTTTGCATCTTTTTTTGTAATTATTGGAACTAATGGTGTATGTAATCAAAGGAAAAATGAAGTGATGTAATTGATTTCTCATTATCAGAATGAAAAATACATGTTTGAATCACTGATCATGCATGGATTTCTGAAAAACACAAGTTTAGTATAAGATAGAAAAAATTACAATACTGGAGGCCACCTTCTGAAATGGTTGCGTTAACAGCCACCCATGATATTATGCAAAGCTAATTCGGCTAATGACATACAAGTGGAACTTTGATTCCATATTGCAGCATAGAGTATCCTTTCCTTCGGCTAACATTAACATTTATGTGTGTAATTATTGCGTCAGTATAAACAGGCATATATCGCAAAAGAAATCAAATGTCCAATGACCAGTCATCAGGTGAATTATCTAGATTATGTGCCATGTCTCTAAGTCAGAGTAAAATTTGTAACACGGACATCCACAGAACGAGTGACAAATATATATGCATATTTCGTGTTTCGTGTAACAATACACACAAATCCTTCCATACACGTAGATGGTGCCCAAGATTTCCTGGAAATGGAGGTTATGTTGTTAAGTGTTACTGTTTTATTTGTTGTTTTAGAAGATACTTGTCTCAAAATATTTTAAGGTATGCGCCCTTTTTAAAAATATATTAATATGTGATACATGTAGTTTTGGTATTAAATTTTGTTTTCCCAATTGTACCCGAAACGATGTAGACGTAAATTGGATTTTTTTTTCTTTCGTCCATTGTATTAAATACGTATTTTATAGTTTAAAACAGATATTTTCCAGCTAATAAATACATAGTACTATACATTAATCACATTTCAGGCATCGGACCTACAGGCGGTAAGTTAAAATCAATAATATATCTAACTTTTAATACTTTTTTTATATACAAATATAATTTGAACACATGAAAATAACATTTAACTAGACTAAACGAGAATGTTATTTACTTTATTTCACCTTTCAATCATAATAAATTATGGTAATTTTCTTATTACAATATCGTAGAATGAAGTTGATTATTTCCATATTTAATCTAAATAAACCATTAACACTTTGATGCTCAGAGCATTTAGTAATTATTATAACTAATTCCACGTGTGCCTCTAATAATTTGTAACAGAATGTAAGGACCATCCCAAATATGCCTCTAAGTGCCCTGGATGGAAGTTCAGCTGCACTTCCAATAGACGGTCCATGGAGCAAAACTGTCCAAAAACGTGCGGATTTTGTGGCTCCTCCTCAAACCAAATAGGTACATTCTTTATTAGAAAGATTCATCATTGAAATTAATCAATAAAATAAGTTATTTCTTTATTCTATGTCAAATTATCAATTTATTCGTTTACTGGAAATGAACAAAACATATGTACTGAATATGAACATGATAATGTAATATATATATATATTCATTTATTTATAAACAAGGTGGAAATAGTGGTGGAAACGGAGATGGTTCAAGAGGTATATATGTCATATTTTTACACAAATACATTTTTCTTCAGATATATTCAGATATAACGTTTATGGCAAATTACAGATAGGATCTGATCTGACACCAATGTATGAGCTAGCAACTCGTATGTTAGCTAACATACTAGTGAATTCGTTAACACTGATTAAAACCAGATTCAAGTATAATTCAACGAATGCAATTTATAGAGTTCAGAACAGAAATAACACTGTAAAATACGATCGAATCGGGTACCTTGCCATATACTTGCTGCCTTTCTTTTCGGTGTGCCAATACTATAATCAATTATGTTTGATTAACTATCACATAAGTTATAAATACTGGACATATTTTTAACGCATGACATTCAAGTAGAAGAAAGTTCCCTTTATTTCCATAACTGACAAAGTCGGTTATTTAATACAGTCTAAGTATTAAACTTATGACTAGAGAAGTCATGATTTGCAAACTAGCGCGCTCGTGATGCAAACTGTGCTTACAACTTCGATATGAAGAACCCTATTTCACCCCTGCCAAAGAAGGCAAAGACGGTCCCATCAGCTGGAAAGGGTATGACCTCGGTTTCCTGGATGATGATGATATTCTGAAAGTGGATTGCCTTCAGAAGGGACAAACAATCAATAGCACATACTATGCATTACTTTTGAGGCAGCTACGGGAAAATATTAAACTCAAGCGTCGCGGAAAACTCAGTAAAATTGTGTTTTTTCCACAAAGATAATGCCCCTGTTCACAATTCTGTCATTGCTATGGCTACCATTATCGTCTTTAAATTGATTGGGCTTCTGCTAGTTTCACTTGATCTCGCTCCATCAGACTTTTCATGACAATTCCAACGATGGGCATGCATGAACCAGATGTATTGCCCCCCGTATCCTTGCTTTTATGCAAGGTTTAAAGATTATTTCTGGACAGAACATCGTTAATGTATCGGTTTGTATAGTTGAATTTGGATGTTCACTGTTTCTTTGTTGTATACATCGTTGATTGAATACATTCTGCCTCGAACCACTCCAAAAATATGCCAGAAATGAGAGGGGCACAACTGGTACCTGTTAAAATGATAAAAATTTGCTGGTAATGGTAATTTTAAGTCAATGAAAAATTCTCTTGTAATAGATTGTGTAGATGTTCCTCAGTACGCGAAGAGTTGTCCCGGATGGAAATGGACCTGTAAATCCAACGCAAAATTCATGGTACCCAATTGTCCTAAAACATGTGGTATCTGTGCTTCTACTTCTACTTCCCAAACAGGTATATTGTGTTCTTACACTGGTTGAAATTGTAAAATGGTAGAGTGAATTTTATAAAAGATGATTAAATAATAACTTGAAATCATAATCAAAGTAATTGAAATGGTAATCAAAGCTCTGTGACTGCTTTATTTTCCTTTCTTTTTTATTTCTATTTTCTGATTATCTACATTATGTATACATGAATATTTATACTTGAAGTTTAGAAGATCCAGGGCATCTAGCGTTTGGATTGTCTGTCTGTTTTTCTGTTAATTTATATATTACTGGATATTTTATGACCTCTCGTCCTGAGAAACCCGTTGATCCTTGTTCTTTATATGGAGGATTATTTATAAAGTTTTACTTTAATTTACCATCCTAAGTCGGTATCGTAACTGTAGTACAATTGAATATTTTTGTGACGTCGACTTCTATGTCTATTAGAGTATCATGTTCTATGTGCATACGAGGGCTGATTGATATCTTGTGAGCCATGTATTGATGGAGGTTTGCAGGGATTTCCTTTTTTCATCCATACTTTTCCCTGACTATTTAATGCGGTGTACCCGACGACTGGTGTAATTTGGTCAGTTTATATCAACGAGGTAGCACTCTAAAGTAAACAGGGCGAGTCAATTGCAAAATGGACAACATCGGTGAAAGAACAGTGATCCAATATTTGCATTAGAAAGGAATATCAGCTAAGGATATCCATACAGATATGGTAGCAACCTAGGGAAAGATGCCCCTTCATATGCTACAGTAAAAAGATGGGTGGCGGAATTTAAGCGCGGCAGGAAGAACCTTGAGTATGACCCCCATCCCGGAAGGCCTTTTACTGTTGCAACCCCAGAAATTGTGAATAACTTCCATGATATTGTTATAAAAAGGAGAGTTACAGATAAATAGCCAGTACAGTTGGCATTTCCCAAGAAAAAGTATGGGAAAGCTTTTAGCCCGTTGGGTATCCAGATTTCTGACATTTGATCAGAAGCACAACAGAACACTTTGTGGCGTGCTGATCTGAACCTTTTAGAGGTAAATCTGCCTTACTTTCTTCAAAGATGTGTTATGTTGCTATGGATGAAATGTGGGTCCATGAGAGGTAAATTTAAGTTTAAAATTCTCTTGTAATAGATTGTGTAGATGTCCCTCAGTACGCGAAGCGTTGTCCCGGATGGAAATATACCTGCAAATCCAATGCAAGATTCATGGTACCGAATTGTCCTAGAACATGTGGAATCTGTATTTCTTAATGAACAGGTATAGCATTTCACTATTTTATATCATATGGTATTTTATTTTCGATATGGATACGAAAATGCATATCTATTCATACATTTACATTGTAATATTTTAACTATTGTGTTTAAATATACATCTTATTATCACCCTTTCTATCATATAGTTTTTATATCTATAACGAATTAAATATATCACAACAAACACTCAATATCCACACATTTTCGGCCACTCTGTCTTTATCAAGTGGCAAAAAAAAAACAAACAAAACAAAAAAAAAAAAAAAAAAAAAAAAAAAAAAAAAAAAAAAAAAAAAAAAAAAAAAAAAAAAAAAAAAAAAAAAAACAAACACACAAACCAAAAAAAAAAAAAACATAAAATTTGTAAGTTCAATCGAATTTATCAAGTTCAAGTGGCGCAACATTTGTGGACATTGAGTGTTTCTTGTTATGTATTTAATTTACACATCCCTTCCGAGGACTTCTTATCCTTTCAGATATAAAAAATAATACTCTGATAGAAAAGGTTATAATAAGATGTATAATTATCGAGTTTTTCTTGTAATTTATTTTATTCTTGTACTTTTGAGTAAGCGGTATTTTCAAGTATTGATTGGTAGATGTGAATAGCATAGGAGACGCTTACACTTCTCCGGCACTTGCTCTCACCTTTAGTGGTGCATTAATGTCTATCGTGGTACATTGTTGAAAGATGAACAGTGACTTTGAATCAACTACATTATCAATTTGTCTAACACCATATCGTGAGACACGATTAAGGATTATTTTCTGGTGAACTGGGATGACGTCAGTTCAATACTTAGATTCCCCTCAGCCAGTCATGTTTTCCCTTTTATACAGGTCTTCAGTTAGTAAACAGTGTTATTATTATTCCGTAAACATTGGTTTCATGCAGTTGTTATCCAAACTTTCGGTTTCTATAAATTTAGTCTAAAAGAACAATACCATATATTGTTTTATGATATATCATATTTGAACTGCATACATATATTTTATACGATTTATCATTGATATACTACATTTCAGTCATGGTGACATTCAGATAGATCCATCAAATGTAAATGGGAAAACACTTGTGAAATGTATTTGTATAGTCATGCAAATGGAAATAAATACTTAGCAATCAATTAGAATGAATCTATGCAGTTATGTTTTAATTCATTTCGGTAGACGAGTCAACTTTAATATTAAATATACTTCTTGACTTTGTGTGCGACTATGATTTTGTAATAGACATAAGTTTGACTCGTAAAACTTCACTGAAACGAACATTACATGTACGTATGAAGATAATTTTGGACGGAAACATACAAGATAGCCAAAATGTGTAAAAGATGAAACCGAATCATGAAGTAACATTCCTTTATCACCTGCTTTTGGTGAATTATCTCTCAACTCATTCCATATGCCAGAGCTTCCTCTTTCGTTTACCGAGGCAAACTAGTAATTGAAAAGTTAATATCACAAGGATACGAAATCTAGATTCCGCAAAATTTTATGGTTGCTATAAAGACCCTGTTTTGCCCTTATCAGAAATAATTGACATATTCACTTCCTTATTTTATTGTAGTCCAAGTTAAAACGTTTGTGGTGTGATAATACAATATCACACATTTTACTTATAATACCTTTTTACGAATTGTGACTATGGTATACCAGTTACCACCTCATATGACTAACAGATACACGAGCTCAAATAGTCTTATGGCATCATTACGGATGGGACCTGTCAACACTGGATACTTACTCCTCAATTGCACCAGATCCCATATCTGGTTCGCGTAAGGGTCCATCATAGAATACATATCATTTTTCTCTAATATTATGGATGTTCTTTATTTACTACTGCGCTCGGTATCTTAAAACTTCACTTAATTCTTTAGGGCATGAAAAACAAAAACTGTATTTTCTCGTATGGCTGAAGGTATTAACTTTGTCTTCATAATATTTTTTGTTCCTTCAAACCTTCAGGAGATATCAAAATTAAAAGAAGATACTTCGTAAATAAAGAGGGTATTCCATAAATACAACCATAACCTGACTCCGCGCATGCGCAGTTTAATAAAAATAAATACGTTGAAGAGAGATTCCAAGAGAAAACAATTTCAGTAAATGCTAACTTTAGTAGGCTTGAATGCAGTTGTTTCAAATAACTCGTCAAGTTTATTAACCTCGCCATCCGTGATATGCGGCTTCCAAATTAGATCACGTGATAAGTTGGTTGTAAACATTCTGTTTACAATCATCGCGTTCTAGACAACCATAGCTCACTTAATACGACGAATTTAATCACAACATTTGCAAGGGTCTTTTTTTTAAATATGTTTTAGACTTATATATATATATATATAATCAAAACAATTTAAAATAATTTTACCCATAATATGCACTGTACTACCGAACATAGGGTATGCAACTTTAAGCATTCAATATCGGACATGATATATAATGGCTACAACGGTAACCAGCAACCCTCAATTACTTCTTCACAATGATGCTAATACAAATTGCACTGCCTCTGATTTTCAATGCGTATAATTAAATCACTATAAATCTAAATTCAAGTACCCTAAGATGACATAAAACGCATGCTGGACTTTCTGATTGATAATATTTATGTTGTGTTTCATGATCAGGTCTTCCAGCAGACCATTGGGATCCCTATAGGCACTAGCTTTGCTTCTTTGGTTGCGGATATGTTCTTTTGTTCTTATGAAACTGACTTCATACAAAATTCATACAAAAAAGTCAGAATAAGAAGCAATTGGCATTGTCCTTTAATTTTACATTCAGATATATTTATGATGCACAATGTATAAATAAGAAAAACTTTGATACAAACGTACATACAATATATCCCAATGAACTAGAAATTAAAGACACTACAGTATCCAATTCATGTGCCTCATATTTAGATCTTGTACTTGATATTGACTGAGATGGGAAACTTACTATTTCAATATAAGACAAACGTGATGACTTTTATTTCCCCATTGTTAACTCTCCATATACATATAGTAACATTCCTTTATCACCTAAGGATGGCGTTTATATGTATCAATGATTCGGTATGCTCAAGCTTCCTCTGAGTATCGATCGTTTGTTCACTGAGGCAAATTACTGGAAGAAAACTTATTATCAAGAGGATTTGAGATATCACGCATTAAGTCAACATTCCGCAAATTTTACGGTCGTTATAAAGATCTTATTTGCTCATACGACAGATCTTTGTCTGACATGTTGACTTCCTCATTCCATAGTAGTTAGACAGTCTGCATTACTAATACTGTGTTATTTGTACTGACATACATATACCGCTTGTGACTACGGCTTTGTCGTTTCCTACTTCTGTGACTGCGAACAATACTAATTTGCATATACCTACTTCATCAAGGCGGGAGTGACCGGTTGGCAGGGGATAAAGATATGTATTTTCATGTTCTTTGGACTTCGAGTTGTGGACATCGGATCGGAATCGCAGAGTATATCACAAACAAATGTCCTCCTATTTATGCCATATCGGGAATTGGTTATCCAACATTTCATGCATAAATGTAAAATTTGAATAGCTAACGTTCATTAAAATATCGACCAATAAGAGCGCTTGTTACTTATTGCACAATAGCACACAGGACACGATAGTATACTTAATTTAGGGATCGCCTCAAAAGTCGTTTTTACAGACACGTTTATGGTGAGTTGACGTGAATGGGGGTAAATAGGAGCGAAAGTATGATATTAACGAAGGCGAGATATACTTTGATATCGAAGGAAAATAGGCACTATTTGCCGACCTTCCCTTTGTAATGTAGGCGACACGCAATAGAAATAAGTTGTCCTCCTTTTCGGTTTTTATTATGAGGTAGAACGATGCGTGTCAACAAACATCGATACCTTAACCCTGTAAGTATATGCGCATTTCGACAACATTTGCCTCTTTAGTGATTTTCAAGGACTAAATTGTTTAAAATATTTGAAGAGCAATCTTATTATCAAATTAATCTAAAACTAAGACCCAAAGAACTTCTACACATCTTGATCTAATAGAGTTCTCTCGCTTAAAAATTATTTAATTTGTAGTATTAATCATTATATTAATCATTAAAGAATTCGACATATTTAAGTAACACACAAAATACCATACCATAAGTTCAACTCAGTTGTCACGAAAGGGAACATCTACATTTTCAGAATGAAAAGCACAATAACAATAATAATTAAACAGTTACATGAGTTCATTAATTCTATATTATATTTATTATTATACTATATGTGGTTTGGCGATAGTTGGCCATGACTGCATTTTTAAAGGAGCCAAATCCCTAATTGGTGGTTGTTATGGACATCAAACTAGAATAGTGGAAAATGGAGATTAAAATTATATTTAGATGGCACAAAAGAACCCTGTGATCAGCGATTCGATATGATATCCAAATAATTGTTACATGAAATTCAAATTGAATTATTTAGAAATAATTATAATTGAAATGCCAATCACTGCAAATCTGTTCCTGATTAAAGTGCAAAAACTGCCAAATGGCTAGAAATCTAGCCGGCGCTACCAGAAACAAAGCAAAAATATATAATTAAACTAAATTGCAAAAGGAGAACGAATTAGAAATCAATGAATTTTGAATTTCTCAAAAAAGAAACTCAGTTGTTCGTCAATGATAGTGAGGCCCATCGCAAATGACTAAGTTCAAATTGATCAAAATGCGTCGTTTGCCATTTTCACATCAATAACTTATCCAGAATTATGTATAACATGTAAATCAAAATCATATTATTAGAATATTCATTATGTTTTCTTCTCGCTTTTTAGATTTCATTTTATTTGGAGTAGAAATAAAGAAATTGCGGCAATTTGAAAATAGCTAAAATCATTAAAATATTTCAAGATAATGCGGCGGTAAAGGGTGATGTTTTTTTTGCCTTGTAAGCGACGGCACGCTTAGAATTAATGAGCATCAAAGCGGTATGTTCAATGGCGTTGACCGAGGTCACAGTTGTAATTAATCCAATGAAGTGAGGTGTTACATGTAAACAGCTGGTCGCCGAAGCAAAAATAATGGGCGACACGGGCACACATGTTTTTATATCCACTATTTTCAGTTTTTAATTTATCTGTACCGGCACATAATATGCAATAAGTATGTTTCCCCCCATTCGATTCACACCATTTTTACAAAAATATACCTAGAAATGTCTACAGTCCATTCAAAAGTAAAGACAGCGTCACCCTCTATGCCAAAACAAACGGTCCACCATATTCTTTTAACGAGTCATTGATTACATCGATGTACATAATAAACAATCGTGAATTATAAAGTTCTCAAATAAGAGAAATCATAACAAAAACAATGTTTATAAAAGTAATTATTATTATCTTGTTTGTGAAAAAAAATTACCGCGTAGCTTTTATTTACAAAGTTTCATTTATCAAAATTTTCATTTCATCATTCATATTACATAAATGTTAACCAACGTGTGACTACGTGGGTTTACACTACGCCTAACCATGAACAATATTTACATTCGAATTGATAATTATTGGTATTTACATTAATTAAACATATGACGATTTCATATAGTTTATTGTAATTTTATAGCTGTTTTATTAAAAATATACGAGGTTCCTCTGACTTGGCGCCCCCATGGGGTCCCCGGGATGATAAGAATAGGACCTCCGTACCTCTTGCCTGTCGTATGAGGTGACTAAATGAGGCACCCGGGGAATTCTTATAAAAGATTCCCAAGCATCCTCTTGCAGGTCGTGGTTACAGACCAAATGAGGCATCCTGTTTGCCGGGGCATGCAACCCTTGTCGTTGGAGCACTTGATCCTGGTGGCTGAGGGTATTTTCAAACTGCGGTTTCTTTGTGTCCAACACTCCACTTTGGCCCTTTCTTCAACTAGAGGGCGGTCCTGATCAATCGGCTTTATCATGCCAAGCCCTCATTGCATATTTCTTCATAGTATTTCGTATATTATACATCACCTTTCTATGAGTTTCATATCTTGTAGTTTTGAAATCAAGTTATATTTGAGAAGGCGGTGGCTTATGGGCCAATCGATTATAAATGAGGATTATTTGCATGTTTTGACCGTTTTTAAGTGTTTTCTCGACTGGTTACTGAGTTAACGTTTCGACAGTTGAATGCATTTATTTTCTTTATGGTCGAGTATACTCTCACAACCACTCCAGTGCATTGCTGTTGGAGACCTACAGTGTATTGCGTGGTCCTTGTAGACACTCCCTGGAGGGTGGGGGGTTGTGGGAATGAATCTTTTTCTTTTCTCATGGATTCTCCACTTACAAACCACCAAACTCTCAGTAAATGGAAACGTTTAGCAGAATGTCCTGAATTTTCCCTACAAGATGACGTCTGGAACAAGTTTTTAGTCATTACTTCGGATGATAATGCTTTGGCTAAGGCATTGCCGTTTCTCGTAGATAAAACTATCCAATCTATTGCGGGGACGGTGAAAAATATAACAAAACAACGAGATGGCAACCTTCGTGTTGAATGTGCGAAAAGACAACAAAGCCTTAATTTACAAACTTGTGATCACATCGGTGACATAGCAGTGAAGGTAATACCACATAAATTTTTAAACAGAAGTCAAGGTATTTTGAGGAATTTAGCGCTGTTGGCAGACGATGTCATCTTAAATGAACTCAAAAGCCAAAAAGTAATCGGTGTGAAACGATTTGTTGAAAAGAAAGACGAAAAGGAAATAAAAACACGAACTTTCCTCTTAACGTTTAGTACATCTACTGTGCCATCAACCATAAAATTAGGCTACGTTAAAGCCAAAGTCGATTTCTATTATCCTGCACCTCTTCGTTGTTTTACCTGTCAAAAGTTTGGACATGGTCAACGTAATTGCAGAGGTTGTAAGACGTGTGATCGATGTGGGCACGTTGATACTGGTATGACGATCATTTTGCTTTTTCTGGACCTTGTTGTGCAGAAGTAAAGTGTGCAAATTGCAAGGGTAACCATCATGCATCGTCGAAAGAATGCCCGGTTTATCAGAAAAAAGTAGACACTATTAAAATTAAAGTTGAAAGAGGCATCTCGTTTTCGGACGCCAGAAATGTATATAAAAGTACTCATGTACGTCCAGTTGCTACAAATAATTACACATCTGTAGTCACTTAAAACAAAGTGTATCTGTAGCGTGTCAAAGTGTTATTTCGGAATGAACACAGAATCCTCTTCTTCTGGACGCCGTTTCATCAAAGGGCGTAACTTTAGGCCTAAGACTAAGCTTAGTCCAAGGCTTACGACCAAATTTAGGCCCGGCCTAAGTCCGTTTCATGAAAGGGCGTACGTCCGGGCGTAAGTCGCCATATTTAGTCTTTGTATTTAGGCCTAAGCTTTAAAGACTACGCATGCGTACTATTACTTTCGTTTTGATATAAATAAACAAGTGGGCGTGTCGATTATATTTAGCACTTTTTACGTCATCGTTACGTAGACGGGTTACGTATCACTTTTCAGACGCGCTGAAAATTAAGCATATACATATATTTATACGAAAAAAAGCACGATGGCGAGTTTAGATGTAAATTTCAGTATTAAGAAAAGAAAAGCAAACTAGTGTGCAAATGAAATTATTAAAGCTTTAACAGAAGGTGTTATGGAGATATCGCACACTTTACTTGGAAAGTTGACACCTTTCATCACCACTGAGAAGAAAAAAGGTGCATAGGACCCCCTATGAAGTATCCATTCTCATCTACAACAGTCTAATGAGATAAAATTTGCATAATACTCTAAATATGGTGTCATTGTCCAATGTAAGATTTATACTATTCTGTAATTGACCTATCTGTAACAGTGGCGGATTTAGAGGGGGCGCCCCCCCCCCCCCTTTCGCCGCATATTTATCAGTAAAAATCCAGATTTAGCATTAAAAATGGCTATCGTAGTAGTTTGGCGAATACACATATGCCCCCCCCCCCTTTTCGGAAATCCTGGATCCGCGACAGTGTAAACAAGAAGTACACGGTATGAATTGCAGCTTAGTAGTACAAGGTTAAAAGAGCATTATACACAAGGGTAATTTTTTAAAGTTAAAATATGACCCACCACTACATGTCAATTTTCAACGAGAGTCACATTTTCACGTTAGGATCACTTTTCCACGCGTGGGTGGGGTCATTAAACAACGGACCGAGTCAATTTTTAACGTTAAAAAAATGACCCTTAAAACTGACCTGGGGTCACTTATTAATGTTGCAACGGCATCTGTGTGATGAAAGACAAATCAATTTTGACCTTTGCATTGGACCCTCCCGAAGCAGGGAGGGATCTCCAACGTAGCACGCCTATCGCGACACGAGGTCTTGGTTTTACTGTGTTATCTGAAAGACGAGACATCGGCGGGGATCGAACCCAAGAACTACCAAACTATATATAGTCAACGCGCTTACAACTGTACCACGCCGACTAGATGTTTATTTTATTTTTTTTCTTTTATACGGCAGATTTGTCGTCAAATTTTCATTTTCATCATATTTTACCATAAGGACACAGTTGAACTGATTTTTCCACTTATAAATTTGAAATATTTCCAAAGATTAAGTCCAATGTGTTGAGCGCCAAATATTTGTGGTCATCAGAATTATGTTCCGAAACTTTCATGAGCAATTTTGTAAATATTTTAAAAGAATTGTTATAAAACTTTGGACTTTATTAATTACAGATTTTAAGTTTACATATTGTTTTTTTTTTCTATTTTTGACACATTGCTTCTCATTGGAAATAATAAGGCCTTAGGGTTATGACAAATGAATAAGAGAAAATGGTTTAATTCTTCATTTCGTATACAACACATAAATGTATATTTTACATATTTTATTCTCATTTCAAAAATATATGCCGTAGTATTTTCAATAAATATAGAGGATTTTTTACAATATTACTGATAGCTATGCCAAATGTTTTAATAATCTAATTTTGTTATTTGATGAAGAAAATCGGGAAAATATGATTTTATCAAAATTAATGAAAATTTAAGGTAGATCTACCTTAAAACTCATTTCCACTCCTCATATTTTATTTTATTTTTTTTATCTGACTACCTACAACGTATATAAATAATGGAGAAAAAATTATGACGTCATATTTGTGTCAAGTTTTGAGCCTTAGACTTGTGACTGATTCATGACGTATACTCCATATTTTACACAAGTTTACATATGTTATAATATCGGACGGTTCAAAATCGCTGTGTACATGTGTATTTACTTCTACAAAAATTATCGCAATTATTCGAAAAAGGAGCCTTTGGCACATTTGAATTCAGGTAGGACACACTTTTTACGATTCCGAGGGACATGTTTGCGTCTTATTTGCCTTCTTTGAAATTCACGTACGATTATGGCAGCCATATTTAGTCTTAGTCTAAAAGTTAAGGCTGCCTCATAGCAGGCGTAAATTTTAGGCTAAAATTTAGGCCTATGACTAAATTACGCCCTTTGATGAAACGCAAGTTAGTCCCAAAATTTGACTTAGTCCGAAAGTTACGCCCGACTATGCTTACGACTAGGCTTAGGCCCTTTGATGAAACGGGGTCCTGGTTTTTAGCCGGCGTCAATATCGGTGTCAACGTCATCTACTCAGACATCATCTTCACATAACGTGGTGATTTCAAATAAATCGTTAACTTCAAAACAAACGTCCAGTAAAAACAAGTTACAAAATCATCTAAACCTGTTTCATCGAGCAAATCTTCTAGTTCCGATGTGATCACAAGTAACAAATATGAAGTACTTGAAGTAGAAATGAAGGATTCGCTATCCCAATCTTCAAAAGATGATATTTCTTGCAGTATTTCTGCAGATGAGGTACCTATCTCATCAAGTTCTAGGGAACGCAGTAAATCCCCCAAGAAAAAGGTCACAAGCCTTCACTTGCGAGGTTTAAAATACCATGAATCGTCATGATTCTATTATCCAGTGGAACTTTAGAGATTTAAAAGTTGATATCAATGAATTACACCAACTTGATCAGCAGTATTCACCGGCAGTGTTTTTTTTACAGGAAACCCATCTTAAGGACACAGACTCTCTTCAATTGAAGAATTTTTTCAATATGATTCAATATAATATTTATAGTAGTAATGGAAAAGCTGCAGGTGGTTCGTCCATCTTTGTTCGAAATTCCATTTTGCATAGTAATATTTTATTAGATACAGCTTTATAAGCTGTTGCTGTGCGTATATCACTGCATAAAACAGTCACGTTTTGTTCAGTATATCTTCCGCCAAGTTCAGGCTTAGTTTGCACTGAACTGGACAAACTTATTCAGCAGTTACCTAAACCGTATATTTTATTAGGTGACTTTAATGCTCATAATATATTGTGGGGTAGTGACAGTGTTGATACCAAAGGTGAAATAATCAAAACATAATTTATGCGTCTTTAATTATGGGTCCAGTACCTATTTACATCCTGGACATGGTACTTATACTTCAATAGATCTTACTCTAACTGATCCATCGCTTTTGACTGACTTTTTATGGTCAGCTTATGACGATTTATGTGGAAGTGATCATTTTCCACTTATATTAAATAGTAATGTATCGTCAAATAATAATTGTATTTTCACGATGGAAACTTAATAATGCTGACTGGTGTCAATTTCAATCTGATTGTCTTATGAATCTGAATCAAATTAATTATTTAGCTGAAAACGACCCTATTCGTACTTTTACAAATACATTAGTTCAGATTTGTGAATAGAACATTAATACAACCCATGATTTGACGAAAACTGTAGAAATGGCATCAAAGATCGCAAAAAGGCCGAAAAAGAATTCAGACGACTTCATATTCGTCAAATTTAAATAAAGTTCGCCAACGTAGAGCTGTTGCCAGGCGCACCATTAATAGCAACGAACGTTTATCCTGGAGAAAGTATATCTCCAAAGTGAATACTCATACACCTACAAATAAAATAAAAGGTAAAGGTACTTCAAATAATGTTAAGCATCTTCACCATAACTCTGATATTTTAACATCCAAACCAGATATTGCCAATTGTTTGGGAAATACTTTTTTAAAAAATTCTTCGTCAGATAATTGTCTTCCTCGATTTCGTCGTCTGAAACAAAAATCTGAAAAATTAAAATTGAAATTTCATTAATCAGAAAGATTATAATGAACCGTTCTCGATTGAAGAATTACAAATGTCTTTGCAAAAATCAAATGATACTGCAACTGTTTCGGATGAAGTACATTATCAAATTTTAAAACATCTTCCGTCAGAATCTTTGAATATTTTACTTCATATTTTTAATTACATTTGGTTGAATGGGGATTTTCCAGAGTCGTGGAGAGAATCTACTGTAATTCCCATTCCAAAACCTGGAAAGAATCATACTGATCTTATTAATTATCGTTCAATATCATTAACGAGCTGCGTTTGTAAAACTTTAGAAAACATGATCAACGAACGTCTTGTATGGTTCCTGGAACACATCAATTTTTTCACTGATATTCAGTGTGGTTTCAGGAATCACTGTGGATCACCTTGTGCGCCTTGAAACGTATGTACGTGATGCCTTAGTAAAATAAGGAACATGTCGCCATATTTTTGGATTTGGAGAAATATGAAACTACCTGGAAATATGGTATTTTAAAAGATCTATATGATATGGGTTTAAGAGGCAGTTTGCCAATATTTATTTTAAATTTTCTTAAAGATAGACGTTTTAATGTTCGACTTGGCTCTCATGTTTCTGATTATTTTGAGCAGGAGATGGGAGTTCCTCAGGGAAGTATACTGTCGGCTAATCTTTTTAGTATCAAAATAAATAGCTTAGCATAGGTTTTGAAATATGATATAGATGGATCATTTTATGTTGATGATTTTTTATATGTTGTCACGGTAAAAATATGAATCTAATTGAGAGAAAACTACAGCTTTGTCTGAATGATATATTTCAATGGTCTCTAGAAAACGGCTTTAAATTTTCGAAAAATAAAACTTCTTGCGTTCACTTCTGTCAAAATAGGCGAATACATAATGACCCTGAACTTTTTATGGATGGTAATAGAATAAATGTAGTAAATGAAATGAAATTCCTTGGTGTCATATTTGATAAACGATTGTCTTTTTTACCGCATATTAAATCTGTAAAAGTCAAATGCTTAAAAGCCTTAGATATTTTGAAAGTTTTATCTAGTACAGATTGGGGTGCTGAAAGTACAACCTTTCTTCAGCTTTATAGACCGCTGATCCGATCGAAGCTGGACTATGGGTGTATTGTTTATGGTTCGGCCAGAAAGTCATATTTACGACGTCTGGACACCATACATCACCAGGGCTTTAGATTAAGTCTTGGTGCTTTCAGGACGACGTTTTTCTATCTGTACGTTTACCTGATAATAGTTCTATATTTACTGCTGAGGCTAAAGCTATACTTTAAGTCCTTAATCACATTGAAAGAAATAACTTTTCGAAGAACATAATTTATTCTGATTCTTTATCGTGTCTTCAGGCTATCAAATATTTCAATACAAGTAATCTGTATGTTCTGAGAATTTTAGAGAAGGTCCACTCTCTGTTGTCAAATAATTCGGAGATTGCATTTTGTTAGGTTCCAGGACATATGGGTCTGGTCTGGTAATGTTAGAGCTGATAAGACGGCAAAGGAAGCTTTATGTAGATCTAACTGTAGGTAAAATTCCATATACCGACTTTAAATCTTGTATATTAAATTGTATTGAGAATTTAACGCAAGAAGCTTTGGATCACGAAGTTAACAATAAACTTCGTGATTTCAAGCCAATTTTTAACAATAAAATAATAAATAATCACAATAATCGTCGTGATGAAGTTGTTACTTCTAGACTCAGAATGGGGCACTCTTGGATAACTCATTCTTACCTTTTATAGGAAGAGCCTCCTCCAGAGTGTATCCCTTGAGGATGTCTGTTAAGTATTAAACACATATTCTTAGAATGTGCAGATACTGCACACATTCGTAATGAATATTATACTGTAAAAACTATGAGCGAGTTATATGAGAATGTCAATATTTGGAAAGTTCTAGAATTTTTAAAAGAAGTTAACTTATATAATAAAATATATTGAAATATAACGTATTTTCATTGTGTATACATATATTTTAGTAGTATCAATCATGTGTAGATAGGATATACAATGAGAGCTGGTCTTTCCTGGATATTTTTAATTGCTCTTTTTAATTTGATTCGATTTATATTAATTTGTAACCGTCGCCATATGGGTGAAATATTCCCGGCGCGACGTAAAACAATAATATATCTATCTATTTAATCATCTATCTATCTATCTATCTATCTATCTATCTATCTATCTCTCTCTCTCTCTCTCTCTCTCTCTCTCTCTATCTATCTATCTATCTATCTATCTGACTGACTGACTGACTGACACATGTATAATTGTATACAGAAATATACATTTCAATGTAATAAATACCTAGAATTATATATTAAGCGATAAGATTAGACATCATTTTATCATTTGGTTTACACTGACCCCTGTTTCCAACTCTAGATTTACATTTTCATTGCAGATAGATCTGAAGTTGGGAAAGAAATGGGTGGGTGGGGGAGATAGCTATTTATATTGAAGGAAGAATCTTTTGTTTAAGACAAAGACTAAGAGCCTGTTTTAATTTGAATGTTTGATTTTAATCCTCTCTATAAATCCGTCACTCTATATATAACAAGGAGAAAACAAGTTATGTTATGGTACTGCGAAACGGCAATCACGTGACCTAAAGATTAATGAAAATTAAAGGTTTGTTTGAAATACGTAATTTGTCATATCATTCAAATAAATATGTATCGAAGACTTTATAAAAATAATTCAATTTTAATATTTCGCCGATATACCTGTAACTGGCACTCGAAAATGTGTTTTTCAATATAGCTTGCATAAAAACGGCAGGGAAAGTGATGACTCATCGTCATGTGTTATCACATGATCAGTCCCAAGACGAATTCTATAATATCTTTAATAACTGACTTCCTAATCAAATTTCAACATTTTCAATATATCAAGGGTATGCTGGGGGTAACGGCGTCTACGGCGATCACCTGTGCTGCTAAATTTTACGTAATACCAAGGACCTATATGCGTCCCTGGTAATATCACATCAACCGGTCGTTTGACCCAGAAAATATTACTCATTTCGTACCTTTTGTCATTTTTCAAGATATGAATTAGTGATCTTAAGAAACTGGGTATTCATAGTAATGGAGATCAAGGACTTATTATAAGACGTTGTGAAGGATTATCATGAAGGAGACGTAAAGAACAGGAATTGAAATCAACCAAACTTTACGACATTATGTATTTATGTAGAGTTTATATAGCAGTTATAATCAAAGTTTTATGTTTTTCATACCGACTATAACACATATAGTAGATTGATGTAAAAGTCAGCTAAATCGTGATAAATTTAAAGATATTTGATATTTATTCTTTATTTTTTTAAAGAGTTGCCCCTGATTTAGGTAAAAACGGGGGGGGGGGGGGGGGGGGGGGGGGGTTGGCTTTTGCAGAGCTTATTTTTTTGTCATAAAATCACAATTCCTTCAAATATGTTTATAAGTAACCATTTTTAATAAGTTTTACATCAAATTTGAATCCTTGTATATGTTTTTGAAAATGACATTGGACATTTAGACAGTCATTTTCGTCAAAGGAAAACAAAAACAGTTTTCGTCAAGTTTAAGAGCTTATATTCCACATAATAAGACTTATAATCAATGTTTTTATCTTTTTTCATAATACACGTAGTACATAGAGTAGATTAATATAAAAAATTACAAATTTTATGTATAACTTACCGTACATGTACCGTGGAAGTTGGAAAATCCTCGTTGCCTCGGTGGGCAGTCCACGTCTGTCCTCCGTGGACACCACGGGAGGCCAGATTTCTGTCCACGTTAATGTTAATAATACAATTTGCCATCTACCTGTACTTGTCCTCTCGAGGTCAAAGCGGACAAGGTTTTCACACCTTTTACCTGTACGTGTCCTCTGGTGGACAAAACGGACGAGCTTTTCACACCTTTAAATTAAAATTGTCCCATAGTGGACGTAAGGGACATTACATAGATGTGCCTGTATTTTACAAACCGTCAGACATATCGTGTTGTCATCTTGTCTTTAAAAATACGATCGTGAAACTTCAAGATTATTTCTATATATATTTTTGCTTCCGCTAAACCTCCTGAAAGACAGATGCAAATATTAATTACGGCCCCGATAACTTATTAACCGGCTGTTAATAGAGCGTAGTTTTGAAAAATGAGTGAATACAACAATATTGCCGTGGAAATGGTGTCAGTTATTTTAAGATTTATTATTATTATTATTTTCATTTAAAAATTTTTTTTTTGTGACCATGTGCCCGAATATCTTTCTTGCCGGTATTATGTCATGTTAATCAAAGAACATTAACGATAGTTTCACTTGTTCACAGCAGGTATCGGACATTTACGATTAACTTCTTTGTTACCAAAATACTGTAAGTTCGGCTATCACATTTCAATGGACAGTCATTAATCAGCCGTCGTTTATTGCCGTTTGGTGCAATTAATTTATAACTAGGTAGGGCATTCAAGTGAGGGAATGTAGAGTACAGCAATGCCTGTTTACATGGGAATTTGTTACATCGTTTAAGAAAATCCAGGGTCCGGCGCCAAAATATTTAAGTCGTATTTTTTTGTTCAGTAATGAATTTTTAACTGGGATTTGGATTTTTTTGTTTTTGTTTTATTCTATCCATAAATAGAATAAACCCATTCTGTATGACAATTTATTTGAATGTTTGATAATCAAGGACTTATAAACAAATTGTTTATAAGTCCTTGTAATAATGGAATTAATCAAACTGAAATAATTGACATGATTTTCTCAGTTTATGGCGCCAGACTCGGGTGTTTTGCTAAAAATCAGAAAACACGATGTTTTATTTAAGGAGTTTTTGATTAAAGAAAAAATAAACAAAAAAAATCACAATGTTTTAAATCACCCTTAGTTGAAAGCATCCAAGGTGTTCCCCTGTTGTGGAAAACGTCTAATCATTCATGTGTGAACCAACTTTTTTTTAAATTTGAGCCGCAGAGGTGTGAAAATCTCTAGTGTGAAGACTGTTATACATGTACATACCAATGCATATACATGTATTCTATCGTTATATGTGGATGTGTATTAATAAATTGTGTACTAGCATTACTATTTTATATTTGAAAATTAATTATTATCAGATTTCTTGTGATTTATTACTCCCCCTCAACAGCAAAATCTAAGAACCATATCTGCGGCAAAGAGAGAAAACCCAAAACTGAATAACCCCCCCCCCCCCCTTCTTTCATTTGTACTGTCTGATAATGAAGAATTGTACGATGTTTCAGTCAAATATCTTATTCGCCAATACAATGGGTGATTTCCCTATTGCAAGTCTAAGCATTGTGCTGTAAGCCTACAGGGCAATAAATTTAAGTGAAAGATCGACGCCATCTAACAACCGAGTTAAAGTAACGACACGCCCCCCCCCCCCTTTCCCCCTTTCTCTCTCTCTCTCTGCACGAGAAATCGTTTGCAAACGTATTTTAAACTTTTTCAATACAACCAATATTTGTGTATGTATTATTGTAAAACATGCAAGATTCAGTGTTCAGTCGGGTCATCATCTTTTATATATAATTGCATGATCGTATCCATGAAATTAATCCAAAAAAGATACGATCGTATTGGGAAAGAATGTGTAACGAGACAAAACAATTTAAAAAAAAAAGGGGGGGGGGAGGGGGGGGGGCTTTTCCTCTCCGTTTAGGTCAAACGGCACTTAGTCCAGGTAACCTTACGGCTGGAGCACGCGTGTTGTGTGAAGTCTATTGTTTTACTTCACCCTGGTAGCGAATAAGGGTTTGACTTATGACACTGATTAATACACGGAATTAGACGATCGTATCCGATGAAATCATAAGATGCATACGGCCCTATATCTGGCAGGAGTATGTAAGAAGATAAGAAAATGAAAGGGTGGGGGTTCTGAAAGATACTTTTCTTTACTGTTTAGGTAAGAAAACGACCGACACTATAGTTTCCCTTGCGACTCAAGTGCGCATGCTTTGTCTTTTGTTCTGAGATTATAAATATTTTTCAAAAGTTTGCCTGCACTTCACCTGGAAGAAAAAAGAAGAAAACAGACCAAAGAAAATAATAATGAATAAGATAGAATGAATATCAATATGTATAAATATCTACCAGAATTAATCAATCGTGTATTTCATCGTAATCGTTTGTAAAATTTCAAAATCTGAAGATGTTTATCAGAACAATCAATAATGAATATCATATCACATGTAATTATATGAATTTCTTTGATTTTAAAGTCGGCTTTACTGTACTGAACCCACAAGTAGTAATTGCGCTCTTCAATTCGGATCGTTGCCTTTTATTAATTAAGAGTCCGAAATAGGTATTACAAAGAAACTCGGCACACTCTCGGAATAATAAATCATTTTTGTGTGCATGTCATTGGTGACTTTTGTCATACAGCTTAGTCAGATGTCTTCAGTTTTCTCTTTTAAATCACACGTATACACGTATCTGTACAATGACCAATCAGCTTGTCTTTACCGATTTCATTCAAATATCATTAATGCACTTTTACGACCAGTAGATATACGGGTATTAAGAACGTATATAACGTAGTTATACGTCCAGACAGGGACGTATATATCTAAAACATTATATACGTCCGTGCTCCAGGTGCGCACTATATTTTCAATTTTTATATAAAAAATGCGTTTTAGTTTTAAAAATATTTAGAATAGCAGAATATTTTTAGATACATTTCAAACGTTCATTGCGTAATCAAGCAGATTTAAAAATTTAAAAAGATGTTAAATGATTATTAATCAAGATATCTTTAAGTCTAATTTCCTTATTTTTCATGCTTCACTGAGCAAACACAATACGCATCATCATAAGGTCGCTGCCTTTTTAGCACTATCATACCCATTCACCGGGACATATTTGGTGTCCACGTTTGACCGTCTGACGGCGCGGACACAGGTAAATGACCACCTATATACGCGGTCAATATGGCCGATATACAGGGACAGTGTCCACGCGTGTCCGCGGCTTTACACGCCCAAATCCAATGTCCACGGTACATGCACGGTATTAAGTTATACACTCATGAAATTGCAAGGTCGTGCAATTTGATTTGTTAAAAAAGTGTGAAAATGCGATATTGTCCTTTTTCAAGTCCTTATATCTTGTAAAGTACTAAAAATAAACCGCTGAAATTTTCAGACCTTGTTCACTATAAAGTGTACGTTATTACTTATCTATTCTTAGATATATTGTGATACAAATAAATTATTTATAGCTATCTAAAAAGTGTATCTCATGTGTTTTAAGGAAAGAGTTTGGGCCTCACTATCAATGCCAAATAACTGCAGCACATAAATTCGTTTGCAAAATAAATTCAATTCAATTGTTTATTAACTATAAACAGTCAAACCATCGACAATTGAAATTTGTAACAGTTTCAAATAAATAATTTATAATTAATAGCAACATACATCTCAGTTGGCAATCAATACCAAATTTAATGTAAATGCAGTCTATGACCAAACTTGCCTTCATCCTATGATACATATCTGCTAAATGTTAAAATGGCTTGCTGAAATCTAAAACGATAAACATAAATGTGCTTACAGTGTTCAAATGAACGTTATAAGTTGCAAACTTTCCCAATAAAAAGTAATTTCCTGTACTTGATATATGTCCCACCAAGGCTCATAATAAAAATGCCATTCTACTGTTTAAATAAGTACGAATGTTATTTGTTCTTTATCTCCTTCTCACTTCTCCTTAACAGGGACTTATCAGAATTTTTTATAGTGAACATTAGATATACTAAACGATCGAACCATCAATTTTTCAATTAAATTTCATTGAATTCACATTCAGTTCAAATCAATTCAATGAAAACTTGAAATGACATCACTTAATGCTATAACCCTGTCAACACCACTGATACTATGTAAAGTAAAAATGTAAAATACGGAAGTAACTGATGTAACATGAGTATGGCAGTAACAACAATGTATTACAGTGAACATTAATGGACCCTGAAATTCAGAGGTGAGACCAGGTGCCCGGGAAGAGTGAGCCTCTCCTGTTTGGCTATCCACACCTGCCGTGATTGCCCTTAACTACAGACGAAATAAATATAAGCCAGTACTGTATATATAAATGAATGTGAACAAAAACTGTACCGCAGCCACGCACCATCAGGAAAAAGGGTATAATAACTGTGTATATGAAACAAATTACAGGTCCTTTACCTAAGTGATCAGTCATTGAGTGACAGGTAAGCTCTCAGGAAATGATTCTAGTGTATACTTCTAATTGATTTTGACAAAGTGTGTATTGATCGGTTCTTGAGTAAACAATTAATTCACCTACTCTAAATAAACTAAAACAATGATATTGCATGTAAAGGTGTAAATAGTATATTGGACATACATGCTGCAGGCAGGGACGGTAAAAGTTGTTCAAATTGTCAAACGTTGTTGACATTCTTAAATCCTTCATGATATCAGGTCTGTGTCAGTAATCATGTACCTTATCACAAAACACATGGTAACTCACAAATTACAAATTTAACATTAATAAGATATACTGGACACATAAGATATAATACCACTTGAAGCGTAACCCGTCATTACAGACCAATGGACAAGAAATTAAGGTAAGCGTAGGATACGCTAGCCAATCACGATGCGTTTTATTATCATTGTTCGGCGCGGTATTTAAGATGGCAACCTCAGAAAGTATATTAGCATGTTTGTCGCTTTTCGACTTAGTTTCTTTAAAGCCTGAACAGAAAAAAAATATAAGATGCTCTAATTCACAAAACAGATATTAAGATTGTTTGCCTACAGGATATGGGAAATCTCTCCCGTACCAAATGTACGTTCCATTGATGCAAGCGATTAAGGGAAAGAGTTCCAAATTACTTGTATGTTCACTACTTCTGGCTCTGAAGAATGATCAAGTCGAGAGATTAAAGAGGATACCCCATTTGCGTGCCTTTGTAACTGTAAACTTTGGATACATAAATAAAGGGTACCGTAACTAAAACGCACATCCTTAAATAGGGAAGAATGAAAACGAAAGGAAACTTGCATGACAAGTTATGTTTTCATATAGACAATTTTACACATGATATATACATTTAATGCTTAAAAAGTTTATCTGACTTTACCTATTCTAGTAATCAATGATATTTCTGTGAATCAATGTTTGACCAATAAACTGGATTCTAATTCTGCATTCAAATATGGAGTTTTACTGTTTTATAGGTAATTTGAAAATGGTTTTGCAAAAAAAATTCTTTTTTAAGGACCAAATGAAGAAAGTGATGACCAGTTGAAGAAAGTAAACTTTGATTATCTCTGGTTCAACTAAACTTCTTGTTGGAAATAGTTTATGGAGAGAGGTCATAAGAAAAAAATGATATTGAGATCATTGTTATCAATGAATTCCATACAATTTCTTGTAGAATAAATCAACTTTCGATTTGCCCCCCACCCCCACCCCAATGAAAAGAAAAAAATGGCGAATGGATTTTACAAAAATGTATTCTTTATAATAAACTGATTTTATGTTTGATTGAATGCATGATAGAATGCATCCCCCCATTTATATTTATTTTGTCAAAATATTAATCCCTTACATATCAAAAAGTACATTTTGAGAAATAAAAATTGAAAAATGACACATTTTAATAAATATTCACTAATAATAATCAATCAATTAATCAATCAGAAGCACCTTTATAAGGTCACTCAGCCTTTCATATTAATGATCCACTCTTTTAAGTTAACAAGATTTAAATGACTAAGTGAACTTAATAATGGTTTTCTTTTGCAGGAGTCCAAATATCGTCCAGGAATTTCTTTGAATGGCTTTACACGTGAGAGCCTGTGAAAGATGCTAAATTCATCCTCATGAGAGGAAACCGAAATATGTCTCATTGCCCTGAAAAGCACATTGGTCCTTTTGTCATACCTCTAAAATATCTGCTTCATATCCGGCAAAGGCTGCAGATCGAGTTTGCATTGAAGACTCTGATTTGTTTGGGAGTAAGGTTTTTAAGTGTTGCTTAATTTCTTTCACTATGTGTTCCATATGGAAATCTGCTGCAATATTTCAATCTATTTTCCTCTCTGGTTTACAAATAGCCCATAAAAATTTCATATGTAGTCTCATATGTAGACATTTGCAGAAAGAGAAATCTTAACATTTCTAAAGCATATTTAGACATGTTACATGTATTATGTCCTTTCAATTTACAGTATTTCGTCTCTGAGATAATGACCTTTGTGTTTGGGATCTTAACTTTGAAGTTCACACATTTATACATCAAGCCGACATGTATTTCCAAGAGAGATTTTCCATAGCAAAATCCGCTATCCCTGTTCTGTTTTGCTGGCTTGACAGAAGAAAATGGTACATGCAGTTTTAATTTTCAACCGTTTGGAAGAACAATGTTGATGATCTGATGGATGTCTTGTTTGCTGTTCTCACTCAGATTAGAATTTGCCTCATTCAGAATGTATGTGTCAACAAATTCTCCAAGGGCCCCTAAGACAGTTTCCTCTTTTTGTTGATCTGATGTAGTGGAAAGATCAAACGTTTCAACCACATACACAATTATCCACGAATCAGCAAGATCCTTGCAGTGATTGTAATGATTCTTAACTTCACCATAAACTTTTGTTCTTCCTAGACTGATTTTTCTGAATAAGATATTCCAAGATCCACCCCATGATTCCTGTATAGAAGCTTATAAAACATAGTTAAAATAGCCATCTGCAGATGGAAATATTCAAAACTGATTGGTGAAGGGAATTCAAATCTATCAGTTGGTATAGCAGATGCAGCACATAATCTCTTGGCTCCAGAAAACCTTCCATGGGTTAATTGGTCCTCACCATTATGAATGCGAACATAAGTATCAATACCATATTACACTCTCATAGTAATCTAAAATATTTATGACACTGCTGTACTTCTGCTCATTTTTAGGAAGAACTGACACTTCAGAAATATCATAATTTGCAGGCTGCAAATGATTTCTAAAATAATTGCAATGTTGACCATCAAAAGAAAAGGATCTATAATTTCATCTCCATCATTGCCTCAGAAGATTGTTCGCTGCATTTAGAAGATATTTTGCATGAATAAGAGAAATATTCTATTCCATCTCTACCGATCACAAAAAAAAAAAAAAAAAAAAAAAAGATTCGAAAGATACCGTGTCCTAATAAACTAAATTATAACCATTTTATGTCTGAATGATCATATAATTCATCAAAGAGATTATTTTATAAAATACAATCAAACTTGAAGGTCAAAGTCTCATGATAAAAAGTTTTGTGCCAACAAACATATCTTGTCACAAGGATAGGTCAAAACCTTTGGCACTATCCTCATTTCATATTATGTTTCATGATAAATGTAACTGTTACCAGAAAATATAATGTATATACACTCACATATAGTATATGAATGTTTAGTAAACATACAGATTACTGTAAATATAGAACATATATACCATTTAATTTAGTGCACCATATGCGCATTTCGACAACTTATGTCTCTTCAGTGATGCTCGTGGCCGAATGATTGGAATTATCAAAATATATAAATATTTGAAGAGCAGTGTTGAAACCAAAATGACCGAAAAGTGATCCAAAGAATCTATCTAAGGACAGAGCTATGCATGAGGGAGATACTCCTTAGTTTTAGAGTGATTTACTTAATTTGATGACTGAAAATTTGAAGTATATATTTCATGTCAGTACAAAAGCACTGAAAACTAGACTTATGATGCCCTCGGGGACTATCAGTCCACCAGCAGTGACACCGGCCTAGTGGTTATTATAAATATAGAACATATATACCATTTAATTTAGTGCACCATATGCGCATTTCGACAACTTATGTCTCTTCAGTGATGCGATGTTCGTGGCCGAATGATTGGAATTATCAAAATATATAAATATTTGAAGAGCAGTGTTGAAACCAAAATGACCGAAAAGTGATCCAAAGAATCTATCTAACGACAGAGCTATGCATGAGGGAGATACTCCTTAGTTTTAGAGTGATTTACTTAATTTGATGACTGAAAATTTGAAGTATATATTTCATGTCAGTACAAAAGCACTGAAAACTAGACTTATGATGCCCTCGGGGACTATCAGTCCACCAGCAGTGACACCGGCCTAGTGGTTATTATAAATATAGAACATATATACCATTTAATTTAGTGCACCATATGCGCATTTCGACAACTTATGTCTCTTCAGTGATGCTCGTGGCCGAATGATTGGAATTATCACATGTATGCAAAGGCTTTGCTAAAATGTCATTCTCATCCCCAGTGGTAGTGCTCACATTAGGATACTGACATTCCCAAAGATACCGCGTATAATAGCTTTTGCAGGAGGTACCTGGATGGAGAAAAAAAGGAAATGATATGTTTAAATTGCAAGAATGCAAGTCCAACCATAATGGACAAAATTAACCAAAATTTCTATCCATCTTTTATATTTTGATCTAAGCAAATGTTGAAAGAAAACACAAAGGTTATAAACCAAGAATTAGAATTCTATTTGTGCTCAGTTTTTCATTCATGTTGGTGGCACAACTTCGCCAAAACTCATTTGAAATAGGTCCAGGAATAGGGTTTCTAGATACGGATTTCGAGATGAAACTCTAGAGGACTGCAGAAAATAAACTCTTCATACAATAAAGGCAAATATTATTGTAAATGAAAATGTTTAATGTTACAAATGCATTGACAAAGGGGAAAATTTGTAAATGTTATTATGTATGCATGAGTGTTTATATGAATATATGCATATCTATGAGAATATACAAATATTCTATATATACAAATATTGTATATATAGTATAATGTTTACACTACATCATACATATATAAAACAATTTATACTGCTGTATAGCATTGTTAAATAATGTTGATTTTTCTTTTGTAATGAGTGTCAGGGGCTAATCCAGTTTGATGAATACTATTAGAATACACGTCAAGGCAAAGCATTCTCACGTTGCAATCTGACCAAAATCGGTCTACACATCAACAGACATACTGATAAACTGGAATGAACAATATGCTCAAGGTGTTCTAAAAGCCTGCCAAAATACCAAAAATACATGTAATAATACTATAATTGGCATTAACAACATCCGTAAAAACATGTGATGATGTGTAAATAATGAAGCCAATTGTAAATAAAAATTATGAAGATAAATAATGAAACATATACAAACTGGAATTGATTGTCTCTTTAAAATCCGGATTGGTGTTTCCCTGTGGGTGTACCCTTCATTCTTTTCCTGCTTTTAGTGTACGAATGGTCTGAGTAAAAAATGAGGGCATTTTTTCTCTGGCAGTAGATGCGCATAAGAGTTGATTTTAATCAACTACAATAACTACAATATCAACAATTCCTATACTTGCACACCAAAGATTATGTGATGATGTAAATGTATAAATTAATTCATTTAACTGCCCCTAGGATTTGAACCTTAACTTTCTCGCTGCTATTAAAATGTGTGCATGAGACGTGCTATCCAGTTACACTAAAGCAGTGACATCAAATTTAACTGTAGTGCAATAATCTGGACCTTATGTTCTAAAACCTAGTTCTTAGTGACCCCTATAAGTTGTTTTTTCTTCTACATGAGCAAATTAATCAATTAGTGTCACTATATTCTGTTTTGCACTAGTACAGCATTACAAAGATCAGAGTATTGAACCAGCCATAGAATACAATGATTCTGAGGGATGTCATGCATACTTAACAGTTTAGTCATACGGAGTCTAATAACGTTTGTACTTGTATGAAGTAAGTGGTTATTGGCCATTTGTGCGAATAAAATATGTTTCATTATTGTGTATGCGTTGCCCGCGTGATTGCGCAATCTCGCCGATCACTTCACTCAATTTTTTCTAAATGAACTTGTGGTTCTTTGTCTAAACCCCCCCCCCCCCCAGAACCCCCAAATAAACAAACAAATAAATAAACCGGCTATAAGGTATGTTTCTTATCATTAAATATTGAAATGTACTGTTAGAATCAAAATGAACCAGTGAGAATTAACCAAACTGGCCCGAATTATATGCTGCCAATGTTAACTTACCGTAGTCGAGGCCATTTTGAATTCTCCTATGGGGGCAGCCATTCGGTACCAGCTTCCAGGTTTCGCATATCGCGAGGCCTCGGGTACCAGGGTAAGTGACGTCTCTGCAGGTTTTTATTAGCTTTATCTTTGATCAATAAAACTAGCAGTTATATCTCAGGGTACAGGTGCTCGCCGTAGAGATTAAGCAGTAGACTTCTTCTTCTTCTTCCAATACGAAGTGTACTCAAAAGTTGAGCGGTATACTTCATGACTTGCCCGCCATCTTGTTCAAACTTTTGTATTGTTTGGGTGTATATTGTAATGGAACTCCTATTGAATTTTACACAAAACAAAGTCAATAAGCAAATCTGTAATCATTATCAACTTCTAAATAGATGATGAGGTATTATTAGATGATAGGATATACTTCCAGATCCCGATGATTACCTAAAGATTCTATGTCTGCTTAACATCGAACTATAGTTGCCCTTTCCAGTTAAGCGTTTAAGACATTACGACGAAAAGGGACTATTATAGAAGACAAGATATTCAGAAAATTACCAACCCTGTCACTAAAGGTTAAACTTTCTATGCTATCTGTATATTTTTCGCTAATATTTAAAACTAATGGTTACGATCAAATTAGAAAAGACCAAACTAAATCAAAGACAGAAATGCAAGATACATTCATCGCGTGATGTTTGCAAACTTTTGATCGACAATCTATACATAATTACGACATTACATACCTTGTTTTTATAGTTTTTTTTCATTGCTGCCAGACTTGCTTTATAATATTGTGGAAATCTCAATTATCACTTTTACTTTGGACTTCCTATAAAAAGTCTAAACTTTATATATATATATATATATATATATATATATATATATATATATATATATATATATATATATATATATATATATATATATATATTTGGAAAACAAAAATTAACAACATATGTTTAAATTAAATGTTACGGAAATAAAAAACGAAGGAGTATCGAAGGGTAGACCATATCTCGTAGTGCATGGAATAAAATGACAATATCGTGTATAGTGTCATATTCAGACAAGTGAAAAGCCCAATAAAATAGATATATATATATATATATATATATATATATATATATATATATATATATATATATATATATATATATATATATATATATATATATATATATATATATATATATATATATATATATATATATATATATATATATATATATATATATATATTTGGAAAACAAAAATTAACAACATATGTTTAAATTAAATGTTACGGAAATAAAAAACGAAGGAGTATCGAAGGGTAGACCATATCTCGTAGTGCATGGAATAAAATGACAATATCGTGTATAGTGTCATATTCAGACAAGTGAAAAGCCCAATAAAATCGAGGTGAGACAGGTGCCCGTCAGGAGTAAACGTCCCCTCGTTGCATACAACACCCGTCGCAAAAGTCCTGCAACAACTTTAAAAAAAGAGATGCAACAGGTCTTACTTAACATTATTGATTCCGATACAGGAAATCCGAAACGGTAATTATATGAAAATAAACACAGATAGAACATAGCTTAAATGCTCGATAAAACCTCAAGTACGTTGACGACCTCGGACGGTCGGTGTTGACATTTGCATTCAATAGTACCATCCCCGTATTGAAGGATATTATCCTCTCGGTTGAAAGCAGAGTACGTCAATAGATTTGGATAAAAGTATAGTAATAGTACCAGATATGAACACATGGTAAACATTTATGCTTTCAGTTATCATATCTGTACTTCATTGTCGAAGTGTATCGCATTTAACAACATCTAAAAACACAACAAATGATATGTATCTATGTATAACGATAAAGGTTAGAGCATACAGGACATAAGTTGGCACACAAAATTATAACGTTTATTTCTAAATTTCTCTAAGAAAAAAAAAAACAGATGCCGCCAAACAATAATAAGTACATGAAAAGACATTACAAAAATATTTGGTTGTACTGCAGTTGTCATACTGACTTAAGCCCGGAAATTAAAAGTGGCATAAAAATATTAATTGGGATAGTATTATGGAATAATGGAATACAGTTTCTGTGTCAAAATATAAAGTGACAATAATAAAAGTAAACAGTGCAATATTTCATGTCAATGATAGTTTTAACTTTGTTTATTACCCCTTTTTTCACATAGAACTTTTGGAAACATTCTGCCAATGGTGGGATCAAGAATATTACCCTTTTTTTTTGATAAATTGAAAGTTGTACACGTATGATTTTAATTATCAGCTTCGTAACCGATTGGTTTTAATATTTACGCTACCACAAAAATGAACACTTAGCATAAAACGTACGAAGTAAGCACAATTGGAGGCACAAATCTCGAAGTAATAGGCGCTGGAGGGCTTCAGGGTTTTCACTTCATACATCTATATTAGGAATTAAACTACGGCAATCGCCCAGATCTGTACTATTTAGGTATATGGTTCAAACATATATAATAGCTACGCCAGTTGATCATTCCAACACAGTCTAAAGTCAAGTGATCATGTTAGGATATTGTATTAAAATGAAATAGAACAACGTAAATCTAACCGTGTAAATTACAAACAGGCTTGGCTTTTCTTTATAATTGTAGGCTTCATCAACGATGCCTATCTCACTTATAACCCTCGTTTGCCTGGCAAGTAGTGCAATGAGCACTGCCGTGGATGTTGGCCTTTACAAGCAACTTATTCTAGACATTCATAATGGGTACCGACGAGGACTCGGGTCTACAAACATGCAGCAACTTGTATGTATATGCGTCAGATAAATACGAAGATGTTCTAAAATCTTATTCTTTCAATTTTAAGAAGTTTTTATTGTTTGATCATGTTTCTATTTATAAAAGTTTTAAATCTAAGTATCAATATTTATCTTTATTTAAGCAAGTGACTCAGTGATATATAACTCTAGATCTGCAAATCAAATTTGAAATCTTCCCATCACGTCATAATTGGAAAACAAAACAAAATTTAACTAATAAAGGACACCACTGAATATGAAAGTGCCGACTTGAGACGGCTTTTTATTGTTAGTCACTAAGAGTTATTAACTTGTATATGTTTCTTGTATTATAATTTTACTTATAAACAATATAATCAGATGGATATGTATTTAAACATGTAGGTAAAGCCTACGATCAATAAATATTCAGGATATAAAAGCATAGGAATCAAACAAGAATTGCTGAAGGTTATAACGATACATGAAAATGTATTATGAATTAAGGTATCTCTTGTATACGTAGAAATGGGACAACGACTTGCAAGCTGAAGTCGAAGACTGGGCTAGGCGATGTAATTTTGGTCATAAGAATGGACAGGGGAAGAATTTGGTAATCAATTCTGGACCCCTTACGGACAAAGAGCATATTGAGAATGCTCTAGAGACATGGTATAAGGAGAACCTTCATTACAGATACAGTGACCAGTCATGTAGTGGGATCTGCATACATTACACAAACGTAAATAGTATAAATCAGAAAATTGGTATGATGTCATAGGCTGATTGTAAAAAATATCTTGTCGATTTCTTCTCTTTCTATGCATATTGGCGTACTTTATTTTCAATTATTTATGAATACTGTTTATACGAGTATATTTATGTATTTACTTCCCTATACTTCGCATATGTTTTTATATCATTATGTGTTTTACAATATCTTACGAGTTTATATTTTTATGACCTCTCAGTATGCGATACTTGTTGCCCCTTGTTCTTTACATGGAGGATGTTTTATAAATTTTTTAAATGTACGTCCTTTGATTGTTCTGCTGTTACGGTGAGTGGGAAGGTGGGCCCGTAAACCGGTTAACCACACCATTTGTTTGACTTTTGTCAAATTAAATGACCGTCCTAAGTCAGTATCGTAATTGACTAATTGACTAACAGGCGGTGGGGACTATATGACGGGTCTTGTCCAAACCTCTTTCAGCGGAGACATGGGCCTGGATCTCGTCCCCTCTGACTGTTAGTCGGTACTCCTACAGATATAGGGTCTTAGCTCGCTTTCAGACTGGCAGAGCACGGTTTATCATGTTGATGTCGCTTATAGTTTTATATCATTATGTGTTTTACAATACCTTACGTGTTTATATTTTTATGACCTCTCAATATGCGATTCCTGTTGACCCTTGTTCTTTACATGGAGGATTATTTATAAATTTCTAAATGTACGTCCTTTGATTGTTCTGCTGTTACGGTGAGTGGGAAGGTGGGCTCGTAAACCGGTTAACCACACCATTTGTTTGGCTTTTGTCAAATTAAATGACCGTCCTAAGTCGGTATCGTAATTGCACTACAATCAAATATTTTTGTAATGTGTTATATGTGCCGGTATATTATTTATATTCATGTATTATATAGCTCAATGACGACTTCTGCCACATAACTGAGCCAGTAACTCCTCTTTTTTCTTTAGTATAATTGAATTTTTTTTCTTTGATATAGTGGTAACTGGGTCGGGCAATACCCTTATTTAACGGGCGGAGAACCTTGCTCTAAATGTAATCCTTGTCAACAATGTCAGGATAAATTGTGCACAGGTAAAATCAAATTCAGTTCCAATTTTATATATCAGTTTAAGAAATGTATCAAGAAACAAATGTTGACTTAAATTTTAGAAATGAAAACATCAATTTTAAAGCAAAAATGACAATCAGAATTTTGATTCACATTACCATGAATTAAGTATGCAATCACGGGATAATACATCATGCTTAAACAATTTATTTTTCAGGCATATCGACGAAAACTTTACCTCCAAGGCGCGCCGTCATCAAAATTAAAAAAAAAAATCTCAACCTCAATACTCAACTAAAATCGCTGAGGTAAGCTCAACTGAGTATACTCCTCAAATCACCGTCACGAAATGTTTGAGGCCTTCCTCAGTTGAGGTGAATTTAATTATACTCAACCAATTTTTTGTTTTGCATCATTTTTACCTAATGAAGTACGTAATTTCACCTTATCGTCTTTTTGTTCGTTATAACAAATTAACATAATGCTTGTATTCATGTAAATATGTTATCAATGTTAAAGTTTACGGTTGTAAATACGAAATTATAAGCACAATACACATTATGGTACATACAGTACAGTAGGTTTGTAGCACTGATTAATGCCAGAATTTTCAGGACCCCGTTTCATCAGAGGGCTTAAGTCTGTACATAAGCTTATGAAGCAGCCTTTACATTTAGGCTAAAAGTAAGACTATATATGGCTGTAACGTGAAATTAAAAGAAGGCAAATAAGACGCCAACATGTCCCTCGGAATCGTAAAAATGTGTCCTACCTGAATTCAAGTGCGCTATAATAAGGAAGGAGTTCCGGCCGAAGTCCTCCTACAAAAATAAAAAAAAGAAGTTTAATTAAAAAAATCCTGTATACTGAGTTTAAATTTCGTCAGCTGAAACGCCGCCATATTTGTTTACAATGCTGTCTATGCTACATAGAAGCTTGATAAGCGTAAGCTCCCTTTAATTTAAACGTTTGAGTGATTAAGAATAATGGCTGCCGGTATCGCGAGATTAGACGAGATGTAGCATAACCACAACATCACGAGATAAGTCGAGAATCCAAACGGTTTCTCTTTTATTCAAATACACAATGAAATAAACATAAACGATTTAAAAAAGAAATCATCACTTAAAATGAATTACAGCATATGGATTGCTATAAATCGAAATTAATAAATAAAAGCACTTGTATGGATCCGAAAAATTCCGAGTAGACATCCTCTAGAGTTTTCTTCTACCACAAATTATGACAACCTATGACGCCAATCAGTGACGTCAATTCGTGACGTCAGAGATCATGTTGTGCTACTGTATAGCTTAATGAGTCCAAAAGAAAACAATAAAAGATTATCGATTTCAACTGGTATATAAGTGTAAATAGGTTTAAAATATAGTGATAATTACATATTTTGAATTACTATCTGATACAATTTCAGGTAAAATGTCAATCACCAACAATTTAGTATAAAACTCTGTCTATCTAAGTGGCAAAAAAAAAAAAAAAAAAAAAAAAAAATAGAGAGAGAGCGAGAGAGAAACGTATGCTGATGCAGTTCGTTATGGAAATGGAATGAATGTTTCTACATTATTGATTTTCCTTAAAGGTCACAGGAAAGACTTTTTTCTCTCTATGTTTTGTTGTATGTAGGTCTCAACAATAGAAATCATTTATTTCCACATTCTCATCACATTCGGCTGAGTATTTATTTACCTTTTAAACGACTCTTAAAAAAGTTATCGTTCTTATACGATTTCATTGGATTAAAAGAAAATGACGTCATTTCTGCCAAACTCGAAAGAGAAAGTACTCACTTTTTGTATCACGATCGTAACGTAATGTTGGAAGAGCAGGAATACGAGCCAGTGATACGGAGGAATCTGCATCTGACAGTTCGAGACACATACTGTCACATAGCGATGTTGAAAACATTGCTTTGGTTTAGATCTAGATGAGTGGTACGTAAGCCAATGTTATAATATCTATCTATCTACGTATACTGCAACACCCTCTTACAAGTATTATGTGCAGATTAGACATAGACTACTTTCAGTAATTTTAAGCAATCTTACTTGAGGAGGGGGGGGGGGGGCTTAATTCAAGATCCAAATACTGTGCTTTATAAATGATCAAAATTGTAATTTAAACAGTGGAAATTGGAATAATTGGGAAGAAATACTTAGGCTACAATCAATTGAAAAAAAAAAGAAAATATTACTTCAAACTTGTCGGTTTACATACAGTATTAGTATTACATGTATTCAGTGATATACATATACATATATATGTATATAGGTCTCTGATGTATTGCAATATATGTATATTTGATATATTTGTGTTCATAATTATATGCCCCCCCCCCCCCCCCCCCTGTTACTATGCCTATGGGTTTAAAGGCTTTGACATCTGACTCCCGAGGGTTTTTTACCCCTTCAAGCCCGTGGAATTACCGGTGCTTTCTCTTTTTTTCTTCATCTTTGTCATTGTTGTTTTGATACTTTTTTGGGGGTTTTCTTTTTTACTGCATCTGAATACATATTTTCATGACAACTAATCATATCAATACAAAGTTCGAAGAGCTCGATTCAGTACATTCCTTCAAACTTGGCTGATTAGGGCTTACCATTACTTTCAACAATTTATTCAGTTACATTGCGACATGGAAGTTGGAGGATTAACAACAAAGTGGTGCAACCCGTGAATTGAACAACAGACCTTTTGCACTGTAATCCAAGTGCTTAACTACTACATATACACCAACTCTGCCCCATCGCTTCAAAATTAGACCTTTTACAAATACAGTTCTCTTTCCATATCATAGGTGCTCCTGTGACCATTGAAAGATAATGATCACACAATTAGAGTGTTGTTGCTGCAAACTGAACATGATTTAGAGGGATATGTGAAGACATGTTGTTTTGGGTTCATATCTGAAATCAAATTTGCTTTTGTTTTTATCAGAATTTAAAGTTTCGATGCAGAAAAGAGCTATTATATTTCCTTTAATATTTGATCTCCTTTGATGCATTAGTTTGGGTTTAATTACAGATATGGTGAGGAATGTAACTGAATAACAATTTTGTTTATTACTCAATATATTAAATATTGAATTTTTATTAGATTCTTAGACTTTTTCAACTTTGTTGCGAAAGGGGTACTTTTACCTAATTCAGGATATATTGATTTATGATACTGCAATTACAATCATAAAATTTATAACCCTCAAGAATGGCTTTGAGGTACTAAGTACATGTATGCATTCTGAAATCATAGAATAAATGTAAGGATCTTCATCTTAGTAGTGTCAATTAATGAATTAACTCAAAATATCCTAGTGTCTGTTAAAACAGTGTGCTATTACATCACACCGTATTGAAGATCAATAATGACAAAACTGAAGATGTAAAGATAAAAAAACAATAAAAAATTTCTCAGGTAGTGTTTTTGTTGTTGAAATATAAATATAGTTTATAAAGAATCCCATTTGATATTATCGGGTCTTATGTTTGATAACAAGAGCTGGGAGATAGCTATAAGAATTTTTATACATATTCTCAGACAACTTTATATATATATATGTGTGTGTGTGTGTGTGTGTGTGTGTGTGTGTGTGTGTGTGTGTGTGTTAAAATATATTAAGTGTTTGTGATAATATCTTAATGGAATAATAATACTTAATTTCAACAGTTGTCTTTTTGTAAAAGCTGACCATGATAATTCGGCCCGTTCTTTAACTTTTTTTTTCATCAAGATGCCGATGAGACGGAAAAACGAAAGGGGTCACATCACAGTACCATCCTTAAGACTCAGCTGAATCCTGCAGCTTTAGCAAGAAATGGATTTCGTGCAAAGCAGTCAGGTGTGAAATGATCTAAACATATATGCGAGGACCTTTCTGGTATCTATAACTTGTCCATCTAGTGCTACTTGCATCTGTACCAATGTCGTGAACAAGTTCAACAACCCAGTCCATATGAGCCTTTTCTCTTTCTCCCTTCCATGTTCTCCGAAATTTCGGAAATTGGAAGACGCTAACATCTGAGTTCGTACTGGTGTTGTGACATCCAAATACTACACATTGGACCATGTCCCCATTCAAAGATTTTATTCAATTATTGTTAACAAGTGCACAGCGTTTTTAGTTTCCTCTACCTCTACTTTCATTTAAACAATGACAGAAATGACGTCACGCGCCGAATAAATACGGATATTTACGAATATTACCGAAGAATTCTATAAATAACTTCTCGTTTATGCAGAAGTACAACGACGTATCGGATATTGGAGTGAGACGATTCTCGTTTGGTTTAAGAGATGAACAATCTTAGATGCTAAAATTGATTTATAATTTTAACATTTCCTGTGACCTTTAAAAATACATTGCAGATAATATGTACATGTATGATCAGTGTTATGGCAATGAATCTATGTCAAATGGTCAGTGGGGGATGTTTGACTGTGTGTGAAATTAAGGCTGCATGTGTGCTTTTTAATGCAAAATTTATTTTTAATCTTGTCACGCATGAAAATAGCATAATCAAACCTGTTTATGCTCTTAGAAATTTTGAGCAGAACAATAACACTTTACAACAAAGTTATCAATTTGCTATTGCAAAACAACTCAATAGTTGAGAACATGGGATGTTGATAAAGAAGATATTCAAATCGCAAATTGATTAAATGAATCTAATTCAAAATCAGAAGGTAAAAGGGTTTATAAATCTAGGATGCAATCAATAAAAAAAAAACCCTACTGCAAAAACAAATGACTCAAAATTTGAAGAATGACTTAAAACAACACGATAAATAATTAGCATTCACAACATATCTCAAAATAAATTCAGCAAAAGAGATAATGAGAAAATTGGGAATATTTTTGAGGAGAAAAATCAGTCAATGGAAAATATAGAAGATTTCTTTAAAAAGATAAAAGAAATAAAATCAGAATTAATCACAAACCAAAAAATTTAAAACATTCCCTCGAGACATTACAAAATAAACCACCACTAACAAATAATAACCAATTCGTAATGGACTGTGTTCGATCATTTGAACTTCTTCAAAAGAACTTTGATTTAAATACTTGTAAAGTATATAAGAAAAAAGATAAACTTGAAAATAAATGTAAATGAAATGTGTTATAAATGCTCTCTGATAAAAAATATACAATGTATTCTAAAGCACACATATAAGTAACACAAAATTTCATTGGATGATGAAAGTAAATTAGTAAATTTCAGGTATATAAATACTTGAGTACACGTCACAAATTTTTATTCTGCATTACGAATGCTTTTCAAAGTAAAACTATATGGCGGATCTCGAGAACACGCCTGGATCGAACTCTAGTGGATCCAACAAGATACATTACTATACCGAAATTTTTAGATGGATTTAGTGTATAGGAAATATTAGAGAAGAAGATAGTTCAAACATGTATACAGTACACTCTGGTAGACTAGATAGATAGTTTTCATGAAGATAGATTAAGACGCACCTGTGCAGACGACACAAATGTTATTGAGATCAACCTATTGATAATGAATAATATTGTTTCAATTTAATCATACTTTTTTAGTATTTATGCAAGACATAAAGTGTTTTGTAGTGTGTGTGCATAATACGCATACAAGTAAATGGGCACAATCAGCTGTCTGACTTCTCCATATCTGCAGACTTCTAAAATGCAGTGTAGACATGCAATTTGCATTAGAATGGGGATAACATGCTTGTGTTTTCAAATTGTTATCCCTTAATAGATGAATCAGGCCAGGTACCACAGCTCGCTTCTCACCAATGCGACCCGGGTTCGATTCACGGTGTGGTACGTGAAATGATGAGGGTGTCACCAACCTGGCTTCGTGGGTTTTCTCCAGGTACTCCGGTTTCCTCCCACACAAACGACACCCTTACGCCAAGATCTGTGCCAACGAGCAAAATTTATATGTTGTTACTTGTTCCTTAATCGTTGTTAAATAAATAAAGTTTAAATTTAAATATATAAATCAATTTCATATATAATTGTCCATTATTGACATTAACCAATCAATTTAATACATTTTCTTAGAGATTAAACTAAGTTTTACTAGCTGATCATATCATGTTTCAGTGCTAGCAGATTGCCAGGCATGTATAATAGATCAAAAGCATCAATTAAGGTTAAGTTATCATACTGTATGTTAAATATCAATATAGTAGTAGTAGACAGTTTTCATTGAGTGAAAATTCACAGAAGTTATCTCCCATTGTCAGTCATTTTGTTGGTCAAAGTGTGAGGTTTAGTGCTTTAAGCAACAAACATACAGACTGAATTTCTTTGAAATCATCTTTGAAAATATAAATTGCAATAAATATTAAGATATGATTTATTTCAAAACTGTTAATTTTGGTGCAAAATTGTGAAAATCCTCACGAATTGAAGGCCTTAAAATCGTTAATACTATGAATAAAAATCTCTTGTTTGACCCCAAGTATGGCTGACTACGGGAGGTAACTCCAGTGAATTTACACTCAGTGAAAACTATAATCTATTATAAATAGAAGAGAAGTATATCATTATGATTATTTAAACCAGAATGAAATTTTAAAAAGTAAGTTGAACAGGTTGGGGACAACCTCTCATTTGAGAGATAATCATTCAAATGAGTAACTACATGTATCTTTGTTTTCAGTAATCAATTTTAAATACTAAGAAATGGAATTACGATTTGAAATTCAAAAGGGCACATATTTACAACATACTGGATATAGTTTACAAAACAAATGCACAAATGCTGCAGCCATAAACTCTAAAATGGTAAGTTGGAAAGGTCAACTTCTTTTGTATTTAATATGTTCAGTGTATTATAAAGATGTGCCCTTTTAATTTTAAGTCAAAATTTTGAAACTTTAATTTTTTGTACTTGTTTACTTCTGTTCATTCCTTGAAATTGATTTCTGAAAATAGCGACAGTTACTCGTTTGAGTGATTATCTCTCTAATGAGAGGTTGCCCCCAACCTGTTGAATATATTTTTTTTTATCAGATATTGGTCCTAAATGTTTTGGAGTATAACGATAACGACGTCCTTCCAATGACACTGCCATAATTCATATTAATTTCGATAACTTTTGTAGAAGTAAAAACACATGTATGTACAGATGGGTGCAGTCCTAACATAACATGCACGTTAATGCGAAAAGCGGTCACGAGGACTACTTGAGCACACGTGCTAGGACTGCTCGACCGGACGCGCGTGCGCTCCTTGCGTTAACGCGGGAGGGAATTCGCGTTAACGCGATTTATTCCCGCGTGCGCTCGGTCCAGTCGCGCGTTCACATGCCATCATTTGTAATTCTCTATGCAGTGGTACGGATGGAGGAAATAACAGGGATCTAATTAAATTACTGCAAATATATATACGTGTGTTATATGTAATATTGAAATGACACTCTGCATTAAGGGTTTCATATGTAAAATGATAATGGAAATTACGGCGTAGACATGCACTAAGGTATTTATGAAAAAAACTTCGTCAGTTTATAGAATAAAGAATCTAGGATAATTACATTATAATTCTATTTGAATAATTTATTTTAATCAATTAAATTATGTATTTATTTCTTATTTGTTTATTTTTAAATAAATTATTTATGTATTTATTCCTATCTATATATTTATTATTGGGGTTTTTTAATTATCTATTTTTCAGAAAATATGAATACCATGATTATCATCATTCTTATTAAATTTATTATTAATGTTATTAATTTTTCTTCTTCTTCTTCTTTTTCTTCTTCGTATTATTATTATTATCATAAAATAAGAATAAATTTTATTATATTCAATGTTCGGAAATTGTATTCAATATCTTTAAAATTCATCCCTTAACTCATAAACGTTTTATCTAATTCTAAATATTTACCTACATGCACGCAGTAATATGTTCTTATATTCAAATATAAAATGTATAACTCGAATCTCCTTCAAATCCTTCTCTATGTACATGTTAATGTAAGTTTTAAGTTGTAAGCAAGCGAACGTGGCTGTCAAGCACGTTCACGCGGCAGTCAAGCGCGTGAACGCAGCAGTCAAGCGCGTTAACGCGGTCTCGAAATTAAGTTCACGAGAAACTCTGCGTTAACGCAGACGCGTGTGCTCAGCAGTCCTGAGCGCACGAGGAAAGCAAACTTCACGTTAACGCGACGTTAACACAATGTTATGTTAGGACTGCACCCCACTGTACACAGCGATATTGAGCCGTCCTATAATAAAACATCTGTAAACTTGTGTAAAATATACAGCATACGTCATGCACACATCATGAATCAGTCGAGTCCAAGGCTACAAACTTGTCATAGATATGACGTCATAATTCTTTTTCTGCACTATTGATACACATTTTGGGTAATCGTAAAAAATCTAATATAATATGACGAGTGGAAATGAGTTTCAAGGTAAATCTATCTTAAATTTTCATTACTTTTGATGAAATAACATCTTTCCGACTTTCCTCATCAAATAACAAAATCAGATTATTTTAAAATACATTTGACTTCTTAATTCAAATTAGACCTATTAGTTGTGGTAATATTGGGTTGGGCTCAGTATTAGTACTACATAAATCCCCTGGGGATTCTGGGTAATTCTTGACTCAGCAGCCATTACCAAAACAGCACATAAGCTTTGCCAGTGTTAAAACTGGCATCATATGTCATGTTCTGATTTTTGAATTGTATTTGGGGTGGTAAATTGTCATGCTCGAATTTTTCAATTGAAAAGTGAAAATGTGATCTTCATTGAAAATTGGCCTGCAATGGTGGATCATATTTTAACGTTAAAAATGAACCCTGTATATAATGCTCCTTTGTACTACTAAATTGCAATTTACAGTGGCGGATTTAGAAGTCCCCCCCCCTTTTTTATTTTTTGCTGCATATTTACCACCAAAATCCAGATTTGGCACCAATAATGGCTGAGTAGTTTAGCAAATACACATGTGTGTATTCCACAACCACTGGGGTTCTTCTGGATCATGGGACCCAGAAAATACTGGATCTGGGCGTAGGCTTAATTATGCCTAACCAGGACCCATCTAATCATGGTCAGTCTAGATCCATGACAAGCATGAATCATATTTCAGAACCTAATACTGCGGTAAATGGGTCACATTATTCTAAGGGCTCAGTTTCAAGCAGTAGCAGAATGGGTTTGGGTACCAATAGTGCCAGGGGAAGTAATGTTAATGTAAATAGAGGTATTAGTATTGATTCAATACCAAAGACATTGACATATAATGGTACGGAATTTAATAGCTGGGATGCTTTTAGGATGAAATTTACGTTATGCAAGTGCTAAACAATGGTCTTCCGACGACTGCCGAGATTATTTGTGCTGGTGTCTGCAAGGAAAAACTAGTGAATTTTATGCGACTACCTTGAAAAGGGAGTTAATGGTAAAACTTGAAAAGAGGTTTGGATTTTCAGAACTTCCAGAGACCGCTCAATACTCTATGCCAGAAGAGTGATGAAAGCTTAGAGATGTGGAGTGACAGAGTCCAGCATGTGACAACGAGGGTTTTTCAGGGTCTTTCTGAGGAGTACCATTTATTTTGCCATGGCTGTTATGATAAAGAAGCTGGCCAATACGTTATAAATCTGAACTTGAATAATGTTGAAGAGGCCATTGATAAGATTAAACAATATCAGTTTAATCACAAGACCTTATTTAAAAGAAAGTCAAAAGAAGTCAGCTGTTCACTGCAAAATGACCTGGATGACAAGAGTGAGGGCTTCAAGTCAGTGCCGGAGTCATTCAGGGCGTCGAAAGTGACGGGAACAGAGTTGGATGAGAGTCGGGGAAGACCAAGAAATTCCTCGATCAGTCCAGATAGGCGAAGAAGTAGGTCACCCCTGAATCTGACCTGTGTTTTAATTGTTGGGGTGAAAGTCACTTTAAGGCCAATTGTCCCAAATTAAGTAGAACAAATAAGCCAGCTCATAAGGTGAGATTTTCATCACCAGTAAGAGAGAGAGTCAAGGATGGAGGCCTTTGACCCCAGAACACGAAGGCCTAGAAAAGTTACCAATTATTTGTATCAATCAATTAAATCCTAGGCCTCTTGCAGTTTACAGTGGCGGATTTAGAGGGTCCCCCTTATTTTCGCTGCATATTTACCACCAAAATCCAGATTCGGCACCAATAGTGGCTGAGTAGTTTGGCAAATACACATGTGCCCCTCCCCCCTCTTTGGAAATCCTGGATCCACCACTGATTCATACAGTGTTCTTCCTGTTTACAAACGGGCCATTTACAGAATAATCTAAATTTTACAATGACATCATATGTAGTTATGCAAATTTCGATCTCATTAGACGTGTTGTCTATGAGAATTGATACTTCATAGGAGGCCCTATGCGCTTTTTGTTTCTCTCAGCGGCAGTGATAAAGGGGTCAACTTTCCGAATAAAGTGTCCGATTTCTTCTTCCTTTAAAGTGAATGACGGCATATGCGGCATCATCTAACTATGATTAAAACGTGTGCGTGATGAGGAGTCCACGTCAGTATTTCATATTAGGACAGACGAAAATCTATATGCTCTTCAATTACAGGGGCATAAAAAAGTTACGAAAGATAATATGTTCATGAACAATCACGCTCTGCGATATTACGATATAATTACATGTAGAGGGGTTAAATCTTACTAAATTTATTGTATTTTTCCCTGTGATGAATTCGAACCGTGTAGTTCGGTACAGTATAGACGACGAAAAAGTGGATAATCAGTCCTTGTATTTGAACTTTTATTTCAATTTAACTCATCATGCGGTCATGTTTTAATTTTTTTTTAATTTTTACCCTACATTTCGACTTTATATTTCCTCGATGCAAATAAATAAAGAAATAAATACGTAAATAGATAATAAAAATCTGAAAAGATGTAGATCGGTATGTTTGAAAGTAAATGATTATTGAAAGAAAGTGCGCGATTTCTTACCATGATGGCTTTTTCAGCTACTGAGCTAGCTTATCAAGATAGAATCATGACGTCATTTTATCTAGGCTACTTACTAGGCTGTGGAATGCAATCTATCGTTCTTTGATTGACGTCATGCACAAGGTCATGCCAGCTGTAGTATTGGCGTTGACGGGAATTTGACACTCTAAGGGTTAATGATCTCTTAAACTCTCTTCCGTTGCTTGTTCTCTCATCTTTCAAGCATTCCTAACAGAGGATTCTATGACGCCTGCGATGCTTCTCCGCTATGTAAATACTTAATGTACCTATGAAGCTTCATTTAAATATTTACGTATTTACTCAAATTTCTGTCTTGAGTAAAATTCAGATTTGGGTGGTGACGGTGACTTGAGGTTGAGGAAAGAAAATTGAGGAAAATACTCAGACTTGAGGCTGAGTATTGAGTTGAGGAAGGTTGGTGACGACGGGGCCAAACAAATATTTTTTACCTAGACAATAGAACTGAAAACGAAGTAACATAGTTTACATTATGCAAACTAAGGTAAACGAACGCAATAAAGTGTCAACTTATGTTTGTCAATCTCTATATCTAAATCTAAATCGCTGAATTACGAAAGCCTCTGATGCAGAACAAAAATATTTAGATAAAGTAAACTGTAGTTAAGTCGAACGCTACATTGTGAACAGAGGAGGACAAAGTGTAATGACCGATCCCACCCTATAATCAGTGGTAAGACCATGTGACATGTAAGCGTCTCTTGTCGATATGCCATCTTTCTGATTCCCACATTAGACTGACAGCCAGTATTGTTACTCTCTAAGTTGTGATGAAGAGTAGGTTCAGTCTACTAGTATTTCTGTTGTTGAATTTCATAGATTTCGAGATTGGCGATTTTTTAAACGGGATATACGCAGAGCACTCCATTCACAGCAAGGGGAAATATAATGATAATGAACTACTGTCAATCATCTATATTTCGTTCGACTTCATTTTGGTGATAATTTCACTTGAGACATATTTGCAAGACAAAATTTTTGCGAGAAGCAATAGACGTGTTATATTTCAAAGGTACTTAAAAAAGGAGGGCAGTGCTTTCAGGTGGAGTCGTGTTTGAAACTGTGCAGTTATCGGGAATTAAATCTGTTTTACGGTATTTTGTCGTCCAGTCAGAAAAGTATTTGGAAATTGCTGCAATCACATTTTTGTCGTTGTGCTCCTAATTAAAAACACTAATGCCATTTTGATGTACAATTTACATACTGAATTGGTTGAAAATATAAATATTTCAATATAATGACATGATAAGTTTTTGAAATACTTTTTTCAGCACTACTACATATAAGTATTATCTCTATTTTTTCAGGAATAGGACCAATAGGAGTAAAAAACGAAGAAGTACCGTAGGGTAAACCATATCTCATAGTCCATGGAACAACAGGACAATATCGTGTTTAGTGTCATAGTCAGACAAATGCGAACCCCAATAAAATCGAGCTGAGACCAGGTGCACGGGAGGAAAAAGCGTCCCCTAGTTGCTTGCAAAACTCGTCGCATCAGAAGTTTAAGTAAATTTCCATTGTAATAGATTGGTAGATGTTCCTAAGTACGCCGATAGATAGCCCGGATGAAAATGGAGCTGAAAATCCAATCCACAGCTCATATAATCAAATTGTCCTAAAACATGTGGAATCTGTGCGACTTAGTGATAATGTATATCATATTACCTTTTAATATCATATCGTATTTCATTTCAAATAAGGAAATGCAGCATTTCTATTCATATAATAACGTCGTAATATTTTATTTATTTTGTGTGTGTGTGTGTGTGTGTGTGTGTGTGTGTGTGTGTGTGTGTGTAAACATAGAACTCATTATCATCTTTTCTATCATATGGTATTCATATCCATGTATTAGGATAAGACGTACTACGAAGGGCAGTGTGGATCAAATAAATCACCATGCAAAATACGAAAATAGCTAGTGTCAAATAAGTATGACACTAACAACAATGTGCCATAGCAGACAATCACAATAACAAAATATTTGTTGATGCTGAGTTTTCCTTGTAATTTATTTTATTCTTATACTTTTGAGTCAACGATCGGGAGAAGGGTGCATTATTCTAGTAAAATTCTGTCATTGATATATTTCATTTCAGCCATGGTGACCTTCAGATAAATCCATCAAATGTATGCAGGAAAAAAAGATACTATTACCCGTATTTGCATAAGCATGGAGATGGAAATAAATAATTAGCATTGAACTACATATATAATAAATTACTGCAGTTGTACTTTTAATTCATTTCGGCAGATGAGTCAACTTTAATCTAAATTATACACACTGACTTTCTGTGAGACTATGATTTTGTGATAGACATTAGTTTGATCGAACATGTACGTATGAAGATAAATTTAGGCGGTAAAATTGTACAAGATCGCAAACATGTCTAAAATATAAATCTCATCATGTAGTGATATTCCTTTATCACCTTCTTCTGATGTGTTATCTCTCAACTGATAGTTTTTTTCAGACTATTGTTCTCTCACGTACCGAGGCAAGCTAGTGATTGAAAAATTAATATCACAATGATACGAAATCTACACTCCTCAAAATTTTATAGTCGCTATAAAAACCTTTTTTGTGGTTATCAGAAATTATTGACATGTTGCCTTCCTTGTTTTATTGTAGTCCAATTTAAAGCGTTTGTACTGTGATAATACAATATCAAACATTTTACTTATTATACCTTTTTGCGAATTGTGACTATGGTATACCAGTTACCACCTCATATGACTAACAGATACACGAGCTCAAATAGTCTTACGGCATCATTACGGGTGTAACCGGTAAGCACTGGATACTTACTCTTCAACTGCATCAGATCCCAGCTCTGGATAGCGAAAAAGTCCGTGATAGAATACATCTCTTCCTTGTCTAATGTTATGGGTGGTCTTTACTATCGCTCGGCATCTTAAAACGTAATTCTTTAGTGAAATAATAAGCATTCTATATCGGGTATGATATAAAATGACTATAACTGTAACCAGCAACCCTCAAGTACATTCTTCACAATGATCTTAATGCAAATTGTACTGCCTCTGATCAGATCATTAAATCACTCTGAATCTAAATTGAAGTACTCTAAAAATGACATGAAACGCATGCTGGACTTTCTGATTGACAATATATATGTTGTGTTTGGTGACCAGGTCTTCCAGCAGACCATCGGAATCCCTATAGGCACTAACTCTGTTCCTTTGTTAGCGAATTTGTTCCATTATTTCTATGAACTGATTTCATACAAAATCTTGTAAGTCAGAAGAAGAAGCAATTGGCATTTCAATTTCACATTCAGTTGATGATGTATATGATGTATTGATGATGTACTATCTATAAATAGATAGTGATGACTTCAATGTCATGTTCTTTGGACTTCGAGTTGTGGAAATTGTATCGGTATCGCAGAATTGTACTTATGTGTTATATATATTATAACCTCGGAAGTCCCGTATTGATTCATTTTAAACTTTTGATTTAATTAATGCCGTTGAATAGAGAAAAGAAATTTTAGTGCACCATATGCGCATTTTGACAACATTTACCTCTTCCTTTTCAAGGACTGGACTGTGTAAAGCATTTAAAAAGCAAAATTATCACTTAATTTCCTATAATTAAGACCCAAGGAACTATCACACATTTTGATCTAAAAAAGTTGTTTGGCGTTAATAAATTGATTTAATTTGTTGTATTAAATCTAATCATTAAAGACTTTGACATATTAAATGTGATACACAAAACAACGTCCCATAAGCTGAACTCAGTTGTCACCAAAGGGGAATATCTACGTTTTCAAAATGAGAGATCTTTCAAGCACAAAAACAATAATAATTAAACAGATACATGAGGTTATTGTTCCTATATTATATTTCTTATTATACAATATGTGGCTTGGCGATAGTTGGCCGTGACTGCATTTTAAAGGCGTTAAATTCCTAATTGGTGGTTGTTATGGACATCAACCTAGAATAGTGGAATTTTGAGATTAAAATTATATTTAGATGGCACAAATGAACCCTGTGATCAGCGATTCGATATGACATCCAAATGATGGTTAAATGAAATTGAAATTGAATTATTTAGAAATAATTAAAATTGAAATGTCAATGAACAGTAAATCTCTTCCTGGTGAAAGTGCAAAATGGCTAGAAATCTAGACGGCGCCACCAGAAACAAAGCAAACATTGATAATTAAACTAAATTGTATCAGCAGAATAGCAGTTGAGTTAGAACTCAATGAATTTCGAATGTCGGTTGCAACAAAAAATCAATGTAAGAGTTTATCAACTTTAAACAGTCAAACTAACGACAATTGAAATTTGTAACAGCCGCAGATATGCAATTCATAACAACATGTAACTTCAGTTATAAAATTGATTTGGCAAACATAACCAAATTTACTGTAAATGTGGCCAATGATCAAACTTGCCTTTATCTTATGATACATATCTGCTTGATCTTAAAATGGTTTGTAAAGCTTGCTAAAAATCTATAACGATAACATCAGTATGCTTACAGTATTCAAATGAACTTTGTCAATTGCAAAGTTTGCCAATAAAATTAATTCCCCAAGGCTCATAATAAAGATGTCTACTGTTTAAATAAATACGAACTTGATCTGTTCACTATCTATAACACCTTTGCTCCACCAGGAACTTATCAGAATTTTTACCATAAATTCTAGTATTTGGAAAACTATTTTCGTACCTATGTAATGTTCACTGCACTAGCGCTCTTAACACAATGCATTTCTAATCAATACCTAAATTTATTTCATCAACATTATATGTTATATGTGGTAGATCAAAGCCAGTTACATATCTCTTTTTCGTTTGCTTACTTTTGTATATTTTTGGCTAACATTTGAAAGTAATCGATACGATCAAATAAGGGAAAAAAGAAGAAAAGACCAAAAGAAATTCGCAATGAACATATATATATATATAGATACAAAATTACATACAATGTTTTTACTTGCACCTAAACTTCCTTTACAATATTGTGTAAATTTCAGTTATCACTTTCACTTCGGACTTTGATTTTCAATAAAGTGTCTAAACTTTAACATTTAGAAAAAAGAATTAACAGCATATTTTAATTCAAAGGATACGCAAGAGATGCAAGAGGTCTTACTTAACACTATTGATTCCATCAAGGGAAATCCGAAAAAGGTAATTATATGAAAATAAACACTGATAGAACGTCGCTAAAACTCGATAAAACCTCAAATACGTTGCCGACCTCGGATGTTCAGGCTTGACATTCGCATTCAAAAGTACCATCCCCGTACTAAAGGTTATTGTCTTCTCTGTTGTCGTAAAAGCAGAGTTCTCCAACAGACTTGGAAAAAAGTATGGTAATAATACCACATATAAACACATGGTAAACACCAATGCTTTCATTTATCATATTTGTACTTTATTGTTGAAATGTACTGAGTTCAAGGGCACCTAAATGTACAACAGATAATATGTATCTATGCCTAAAGATGAAGATTAGAGCTTACAGGACATAAGTGTGCATTTTCTGCACAAAATTATAACGTAACTTTAAATATTGATTACATCATTTATTGTCATAATGCCAGGGGAGGTATTTTGCAAAAAAAAAAAAAAAAAAAGAAGTTGTGACATCTGCATTCACACTGAAAAGAAAATTTTAATACAATTTAGCACATAAGCATTTACATACCAAAAATAACACGCTTCTTGAATTTTAAATGAAATGAAAATAATCCATTTCATGCTGTTCAAAAAAGGGGAAGGCCCTTTTCCAAGCAGTTAAATCCGTTTTGTCTATATAAAGAGCATCAACCTGAACAAAAGTTCGTGTAAGACTCAAGAGCTAAACACCAGGTACGATTCCCCTAGGTAAGTCATATTTGAATCATTTTGTGCTTATTTAAGTTATTTACAAAACACTTTCTCAGTGATGAGAAATGTCTGTAAATTTGCTTTTATTTTCTAAATTTCTCTAAGAAAAGAAAAGATACAGCCATGGAAATGCAATCAATCAGTACATAAAAAGACATTACAAAATTAATCAGTTGTAATGCAGGTGCCACACTGACTTAGGCCCAGAATTTATATGTGGCAACTGGAACTCAGTTAGCATGATGAAGGTCTCTCTTTACTCTCACCATAAAAACAATATTTTGTAAGAAAAAATCTTTAAATAAACGTCGATACAAAGAAAAAAAAACTCTACAGCTACAGGTTGCTCAAGTTGAGGTATCATAAAAATAAAAATTGGGATACCATAACGGAATAACATTTCTGTTTCAAAAATATAAAGGGATAAAAATAAAATCAAACAGTGCAATATTTAAAATCAAGGATAGTTTTAACATCATTAATTTCCTTATTATTGTTGTTTATTTATTTATTAATTTATTATTAATTTTGTTTTGTTTTGTTTTTACATATTAGTCTTGGAACCATTGTGTCAATGGTGGGATTAAGGGGTTTTTTTTTTTTGGGGGGGGGGGGGGGGGGGGTTAGGGTCATTTCAAAGAAATTGTAACTATACATGTTTTTAATCATCAGCGTAGTAACCGACTAGTTTTGATATTCATGCTAGCACAAAAATGAAAACTTATAAGAAAATGTACGAGGTAAGCACAATTTGAGGCACAGATCGCCAAAGGATAGACGCTGGAATGCTGCAGAATTTTCGTGAATTTAATTATAATAAGAATTAAACCACAACAATCGCCCAGATCTGTACCATATCGGTCAATTATGCAAGTACATATAATAGCTACGTTAGTGAATTGTTCCAACATAGTGTAAAGTCAAGTGATCATATTAGGTTATTGTATTAAAATGAAATAGAACAACGTAAATCTAACCATGTAAATTACAAACAGACTCGGCTTTTCTTTATAATTGTAGGCTTCATCAACGATGCTTATCTCACTTATAACCCTCGTTTGCCTGGCAAGTAGTGCAATGAGCACTGCCGTGGATGTTGGCCTTTACAAACAACTTATTCTAGACATTCATAATGGGTACCGACGAGGACTAGGGTCTACAAACATGCAGAAACTTGTATGTATAAGCGTCAGATAAATACGAAAATGTTCGTAAATCTTATCCCTTCAAAATTTCATATTCAAAATTCAATAATAAAGAAAAAGGAATTAATATTTATTGAAAAGTTTGTTTTTGTTTGCTCAAGCATATTTATACAAAAGTTTTAAATCTTAGTATCAATATTTATTTTTATTTAATCAAGTGACTCAGTGATATCTCATTCTAGATCTGTTGTTAACTGGTATAATTATGTGTCTAGTTTTATAATTTAACTTATAAACAATATAATCAGATGGATATATATTTAAACATTTAGTTAAAACCTATAATCGATATGTATTCAGGATATAAAACCATAGGGATATGACAATTATTTGAAGATTATGATACGGTTATAATAAGACATGGAAATGTATTATTAATAAAGGTATCTCTTGTATACGTAGGAATGGGACAACGACTTGCAAGCTGAAGCCCAAGACTGGGCTAGGCGATGTAATTTTGTTCATAAAAATGGACAAGGGGAGAATTTGGCATACAATTCTTACTCCATTACGGACAAAGAGCATGTTGAGAGTGCTCTGGAGAGCTGGTATAATGAGACCTTTCATTACAGATACAGTGACCTGTCATGTAGTAGGGTCTGCACACATTACACAAACGTAAGTAGTATAAATCAGAAAATAGGTATGACGTTACAGGCTGATTGTGAAAAAAATGTTTTGTCGATTTCTTCTCTTCCTATGCATACCGGTGTTTTATTCTCATTTACTTATGAATATTGTGTTACATCAGTAGTGTACCAAACTAGAATTCATTCATAATTATTGTTTTTAAAAATGGTTTACTGTAGATCGTCTGGGCGACAACGACCAAGGTTGGATGTGGCTTGGAGAAATGTAACAATTATTTAGGTTTCTATACAGTGTGTTTTTACAAACCGGTGTAAGTATTCATTTATTTACTTCGACTGAGTATTTTTGGTGTTATATCTTAGTATTCTTTTTTATCATTATTTTTTTTTTAGTATAATTGAATTGTTTTTCTTTGATATAGCGGTAACTGGGTCGGGCAATACCCTTATTTAACGGGCGGACAACCATGTTCTAGATGTAATCCTGGTCAACAGTGTGAGGATAAATTGTGCACAGGTAAAATCAAATTATTTGCAATTTTATATATCAGTTTAAGAAATGTATCAAGAAACAAATGTTGACTTGAATTTTAGAAATAGATACACCAATTTTAAATGCAAAACAAAAATGACAACCATAATTTCCATTCATATTACCATAAATTAAGTATACAGTCAGGAGGTAATACATCATAATTAAACGATTTCTTTTTCAGGCACATCGACAAAAATTATACCTCAAGGTAGATATTTATTTTACGTAGACAAGAGAACTTAAAACAGAGTGACATAGTTTGCATTATGCAAACCACGGTATACATAATAAAGTGTCCAATCATATTTGTCAATCTCTGTATCAAAATCTAAATCGCTGAATTACTGAAGCCTCAGATGAAGAACAAAAATATGTAGATAAAGTACACTGTAGGTAAGCCGAACGTCACATTACCAACACAAAACATATGAAACTGTAATGACCGATCTCAAGAACCAGTTGTAAGACAATGTGACATGTAAGCGTCTCCTGTCAATATGCCATCTTTCGGATTCCTACATTAGACTGACAGACAGTATTGATTCTCTCTAAGTTCTGATGAAGAGTAGGTTTAGTCTACTAGTATTTCTGTTGTTTGGTTGAATATCATAAATTTCGAGAAAACTGTGAATATTACATTTTTTGACGATTTTTCAAACGAGACACACAGCGCACCTATGCACAGTAAGGGAATAATTTCGTTCCACTTCATTTTGGTGATAATTTCGCTGTGGACATATTTGCTGGACATAAATTTTTCGAGAAGCAATAAACGTGTTATATTTCAAAAGCTCTTAGAGGAAAGGACGGCAGTGTTTTCAGGTAAACTCGTGAGTGAATTTGTGCAGTTATCGGGAATTAAATGTCTTTTTACGGTATTTTGTCGTCTAGTCAAAAAATATTTGGATATTACTGAAAAAAAAAAACATTTTTTATTGTTATGCTCCTACTTAAATTACTTACTACATTTTTATTTATAATTGACGTATTGAATTGGTTGACAATATTCGTATTTCAATATAATGACATCATAAGTTTTAGAAATACTTTTTTTCAGTAGCGTTACATATAAGTATTATCTCTATTGTTTTCAGGCATAGGACCAACAGGAGGTGAGATTTAAAATAACCCTTTAAATCATATTTCGTTATTGGGATTAATTTGTCTGGGTTATCGCAAAGACCAAGAGTATCAAATTCTGCGCGAAAATTGTGCATTTAGCATTTATATGACCTCGGTTTGTCTGACAAATTTAAACTCAGAATACTCTCGTGATATTCCCTGATCATGATTATGTTCACATTAAAAAATAATGAGATTAAAAATAATGTTTTATTGATTTAAACAGAATGCAAGGACCATCGAAAATATGCCTCCCAGTGTCCTGGATGGAAACATAGCTGTGAGACGAACATGAATTTCATGACACAAAATTGTCCCAAAACTTGTAAATTTTGTGGTTCTTCTACGCCTGAGACAGGTACCTTCTGTGAAAAAGAGATTTACAAAAGAAAATTTTGTCGAATGTATTCTTATTTACATTTCTTTTCATCTATGACATTTTATTTCGTTAATTTCCTTTTTCTATCTTTGTTGTCGTTTGGATTTTAGTTGGTTCCTTCTTTTGTTTCAGGAGGGTGTGGGGCAGTTGTTTTGTTTGGGTGAGGTGGGGGTATTTTTCACATATGGATACTGCAATATTCTAAGAAACAGCGTTGGGCTCGGTAAAGTTATTTAACGACTTTTTCCTAAAATAAACTCTGCAAGAAATTGTATCTGTATAAATAATGTAATGATATTTTTACATGGGCCTTTTACACAGGTTTAATTGTGTTTCTGTTCATTGGTAGATCTTAATGAAATTTAAATATATATATATATAAGAAAAACCTCCGTTCTAGGAGATTGCGTAGATGTTCCTAAGTACGCCGATAGATGCCCCGGATGGAAATGGAGCTGTAAATTCAATGCAGCATTCATGGAACCGAATTGTCCTAAAACATGTGGTATCTGTTCAAAAACAGGTATATTGCGTTCATAAACAGGTTTTTATTCTAAAATGATAGAATAAAATTTATAAAGGAGGATGAATATATATAGTTTGAATTGAATTGTTTTTTTGGTGCGGGAGAATAATAATTGATTGAACTGCAATATTATAAAACAGGGAAGCAGTATGTCATTATTTCTTTATGTGGGGATTTATCGTAGTAGTTTAATAGTGTCTGTGTTCATATACATGTATATTGAATTTAGAAATCGTGTAATAGAACTATATATTCATATCACTTCACTCCTAGAACCATTGTAATTATTGATCTCACCAGAATTTTAAGTAAATGAAAAATTCTCCTGTAATAGATTGTGTAGATGTTCCTAAGTACGCCGACAGATGCCCCGGATGGAAATGGAGCTGTAAATCCAATGCAGTATTCATGGAACCCAATTGTCCTAAAACATGTGGAATCTGTACGACTTAGTGATAAGGTATAGTATTTTATCTTTTTATATCGTATCGTATTTTATTTTAGATAAGGAAATGCATTTCTATTTATAAAATAACGTCGTACTATTTTAAAAAAGAATTCTGTGTGTAAATATATAATGTATTATCATCTATTTTATCATATGGTATTTATATATATTATTATAATAAGGCCTCCGGAGTGCAGTGTGAATCAAATAAATAAAGATGCAAAATCGAATAGTAACTGGTGTCAATTAAGTATGACACTAAAAACAATGTACCACAGCGGACAATGACCCCTGAAACTCAGAGGCGAGACGAAGCGTTAGGAAGGGGTAAAGGTCTTTTGAATGGCTACCCATATTCTCTATGAATATCCTTACATGCAGAGGACACATGTAACTCAGCCCTGTACATGTATATATCAATGAATGTGAACCATCACTGTAGAAAGTGTAATTCCCACATAACATCAGGAAAAAGGCATTATAACTCGATTCAAAGCTCCGCGGAACACCCGATGTCCACATATTTTCAGTCACTTGGCCTTTGTCAAGTGGAAACAAACAAACAAAAAAAAAAATAATAATAATTTGTTGATAGGAGTTTTTCTTCTGATTTACCTTATTCTTATACTTTTGAGTCAACAAACGAGAGAGGAGTGTATGTTTGAATTAAAATTCTCTGTCATTGATATATCTTCATTCCAACCATGCCATGGTGACCTTCAGATAAATCCATTAAATCTATGTGGGAAAAAGAACCTGTTACTGTATTTGTATAATCATGGAAATGGAAATAAATAATTAGCATTGAAGTATAACGATTTACTTCAGTTGTATTTTTAATTCATTTCGGTAGATGAGTCAACTTTTATATCAATTATACTGAATGACTTTGTGTGAGACTATGATTTTCTAATGGACATTAGTTTGATCCGTAAAACACCACTGAATCGAACATTTACGGATGAAGATAAATTTGGACGGACAAATTGCACAAGAAAATTTATAAAATATGAAACCTAATCATGTAGTATTATTCCTTTATCACCTGCGTCTGAAATGTTATCTCTTAACTGATAGCTTCTTCAGACTATGGTTCTCTCATTTTCATGAGGCAAGCTAGTGGTTGAAAAATTAATATCACAAGGATGGGAAACCTAGATTCCACAAAATTTTGCGGTCGCTATAAAGACCTTCTATCTTCTTATCAGAAATAATTGATATGTTCACTTCCTCATTTTATTGTAGTCCAAGGTAAAGCGTTTGTGGTATGATTATACAATGTCACACATTTGTCTTATCATACCTTTTTACGAATTGTGACTATGATATACCAGTTACCACCTCATATGGCTAAGAGATACACGAATTCTAATACTCTTATGGCATCACTAAGAGTTTGACCGGTCATCACTAGATACTTGATCCTTAAATGCACCAGACCCCATCTTTAGTTAGGCCAAGAGTCCGTGATACAATACATCTCTCCTTTGTCTAATATTATGGATGCTCCTTATTTACTGCCGCTTGGTATCCTAAAGCTTCTCTTCATTCTGAAGTGAAATGTTGCGCATTCTATATCTTCGGGCTTGATATGAAATAGCTACAACAGTAACCAGCAAGCAAGTTCTTTACAATGATGTTAATACAAATTGTACTGCTTCTAATTTTCATTAATATTGTATACGGTATTGAGTGTTCACTCTGTGGGTTAATATATGTTGGAGAGACAACTCCGTATAAGAGTATCAGGTCCAAAATAAATTGTGGCGGAAACCAGTTACTCTATCGCCACTTCAACCAGCCTGACCACTCTATTCTCTCAATGAAAATTAGAATTATAGAAAAAATATATCACCCCACAAACAATGCCAATTTGAGCACTCCTTTTCTCCGGAAAAGAGAAGAATACTGGATAAGACGTCTCGGCACTGCTTCGCCCTATGGATGCAATGACAATATTAGTAGTATTGGTAACCCAACTAGTCCTGCGTGTCAATCAGTTAACGTACTCGGTTTATTCAACAAAAGCCAGAGGAGGCATGGAAGTCATGGTACACGCAAATACAACAAAACTGAAATACATAATATTTCCTTTGATGCTCTTTTGCCATTTATAAATAAACCTTTGGGCCTTGATCACATTTGTACAAAACTTTATTCTATTTCACTCTGAAAATTACACGAGTTGTACGTATCATCCAGACACCGTATATATACTGATATAAGCTCTGCAGAGTATAGACTAGATGGCATTATTATGGACATATCGACCGATAGACTTTTTTGTCCCGTCAAGTCGGATATATCTATGGAAAAATCTAATCGCCCTTTCATCAAAATTAAATTTGCAAATAAAGGCATTGATTATTTAAATTTTGGCCAAATTTTAAATCATAAGTCTGTTTTAGAGAAAATACCTCCATATTTCAAAAACAAAGATCCGCCATGTATTTCCTATAGCTACACGCCATCAGTTGCATCCAAAATTTATAATTACAAAGGGTTTCTACAGTGTCTTGATCTTAGCAACTCTGCATGCCATCCTCAACCGTGTGCATGTTCCTCATCTAATTTTGTATATTCTCCTTGTAGCCATGTCATTACTGGTGATCTTGATATTGTTAAAAACGATAAATTAAGAGAACTTTTACTGAAAGGTCCAAAATACAGAGAACCCAGATCATTCACATGGAGCCAAAATTTTGAGAATATTATGAACTGCTGCGAGGAATATGCCACACGATGGGCAAAAAGAGAGGAAGTACAGGTCGACACTCTTTCTGAATGGATAAAATCTATTGCAGTACTGCTGAGATCAAAAATTAAAAAATTACAAGACTCTGTAAAAACCAGATTCTAATCTATTTTTAAAGATCCTGATGTTGTCAGAGAACTTACCTTCCTCGAAGAACATTATATCATTATACCAGCAGATAAAGCGTCTAATAATTATATATTTACTTGTAAGAAATATTACTTTGACAGCCTAGAGAAAGAGTTAGGATTAAATTCAGCTCCAGGAAAATCTACTTATACTCTCACGAACTGTCGGTTTCGGAAGTACTTGAGAATCATAAATCTGTCCTCAATACGTTTGGTATTGACACAAATAAATTAAATTTAGAACTTCCATATTTGTACTGCATTCCCAAAATGCACAAAAATCCTTACAAACAACGATTTTTCGCTGGTTCCTCGAAGTGTTCCACAAAATCTGTATCGATGCTACTCACAAAAATATTGTCAGAAATTAAATCTGGCCTTCATAGATATTGCGAAACAGTATATTCCAGAAGTGGATCCTTAAAAATTCAAAAGAGTTATTAGAACATCTAAAATCAAAAAGTTTTACTAAAATTCACTCCATCAAGTCTTTTGACTTTTCGACTCTTTACACAACGATCCCTCATAAGAAATTAAAAGATAGATTAGCGGAAATTGTTCAAAATACATTTACTGGTAAAAAAGGAAGCCGCAAATTCAAATATATAGTTATAGGCCATGATAAAACTTACTTTGTTAGGGAAAATTCTGATTCCAAAAATAAATACACTGAAACAGCTGTCATCCAGATGTTGAACTTTCTTATCGGTAATATTTTTGTGGTGTTTGAAGGAAAGGTTTTTCAACAAATTGTCGGCATTCCAATGGGCACTAACTGTGCTCCGCTTCTGGCTGACATATTCCTTTATTCATACGAAGCTGAATTCATTCAGTCTTTGCTTTCGCAAAAAAAAAAAAAAAAAAAAAAAAAACCACCAAAAAAACAATTGGCTCTTGACTTCAATTTTACTTACAGATATATGGATGACTTGCTTTCAATTAATAATCCTTCGTTCGCGGATTACCTTAGCATCATCTATCCAAGTGAACTGGATGTCAAAGAAACCACAGAAAGTAGTAATTCTACTTCGTATTTATATATTATGTTTTCTTTTGACATTAATGGTCAATTGAACACCTCACTCTATGACAAACGTGACGATTTCAATTTCACTATCACAAACTTTCCTTTCATAAGTAGCAACATTCCATCATCGCCCGCATACGGCGTATTCATATCTCAGTTAATACGTTATTTCAGAGCATGTTCAAATTACAATGACTTTGTTCTGAGGGCTAGGCGACTTTCAGTTAAGCTACTCAACCAGGGTTATATATGTGCTAGACTAGCAACGTCATTGAGGAAATTCTACGGTCGTTACGAGACTCTTAATACTCCATATGATATCTCGTTATCCAGACTTTTAAATAATATTCTGGACTGTGACCGATTCCGATCATTTTACACAGATTTGACACCTTCTTTACTAGAAGGTTACCTATTTTGACTTCTCCATATATAAATACATATGGAATTTACACGATTTAGCCTTCTACTGGGTATATGTGATGGGTGTTGCTAGCAAGCAGGAGATGCTCACTTTCCCCGGGCACCTGATCTCACTCCATCACAGGGGTTCACATTCTCTTCAAGTAGACATATTTTGTTATTTTCCACTTGTTTTTCATTTTCACTGATTTTGTATGTCCTCTTTTTTTAATGATTTTTAGACTTATGGTTTGGATTTATCCATCATCTTAACATAATTAAAATTCAAGTACTCTAAAGTTGAAATAAAACGCATACTGGACTTTCTGATTGACAATATTTATATTGTGTTTGGTGGTCAGGTCATCCAGCAATTCATCGGAATCCCTATAGGCACTATCTGTGCTCCTATGTTAGCGGATTTGTTCCTTTATTCTTGTTCACATTCATGTATATATACAGTGCAGAATTATATTGTTTCGTCTGCATGTCAGGGCATTCACGGCGGGTGTGGCTAGCCAAACAGGAGACGCTGACTCCTCCCGGGCACCTGGTCTCACCTCTGAATTTCAGGGGTCCGTGAATGTCCACTGTGGTACATTGTTGTTAGTGCCATGGTCATGTGACACCAGTTATTTTCGTATTTTATGAAACTAACTTCATACAAAATCTTGTCAGTCAGAATAAGAAGCAATGACATTGTCCTTTTATTTTACATTCAGATATGTTGATGATGTACTGTCTATAAATAACAGGAACGTTGATACATACGTACATATAATTAGGAGATAAACCTACTGAGTTTGATTTCATACACGAGTGACTTGACATCGCCTCGTTAACAGCTGAACGCGGCGAGATGAAATAACATGCTGGAAAGCATGTTGCATGGTGTTACGTCATCATGTCATATGCGTTGTCAGTTTCGTTGGTTCAACTTGATTGTAACGTGAATGGTAGAAATTGCAAATATTCCTATATATGGTGATTTTGTGCACCAGATGCGCATTTCGACAACTTATGTCTCTTTAATGATGCTCGAGGCCGAATGGTTGGAATTTTCATATTATTAATATTTGAAAAGTAGTATTGAAACCAAAAAGACCGAAAAAGGGAACCAAAGAAGCAATCTAAGGACAGAGTCATGCAAGAGGGAGATACTCATTAGTTTTAGACTAATTTACATAATTTCATGACGGAAAATTCTAAGTATATATTTCAAGTCAGTACAAAAGCACTGTAAAGTAGACCGTTAATACAAAAGCACAAAAACTAAACTTATGATGCCCTCGGGTACTTTCAGTCCACCAGCAGTGACACCGGCCTAGTAGTTATAATAAATATGGAACATATATACCTTTTAATTTTGTGCACCAGACGCGCATTTCGACAACTTATTGCGCTTCAGTGATGCTCGAGGCCGAACGATTTGAAAAGATCTTCAAATTTGTCAAACGTTGTTGACATTCTCAAATCCCTCATGATAGCATTTCTCTTTTTATCAGTCATCATGTAACTTACAACAAAACACGGGGTACCTCACACAGATTACAAATTTAACATTAATAAGATATACCTGATACATGAGATATAATAACACTTTCAGCATAACCCATCATAGCAGACCAATGGGCCAGGAATTAAGTTATATGATTCACCACTAGATGCCATAAAATTGATAACATTTATTTTGATATACGAAATGAAAAAAAAAAAAAAATACTAATACAGCAAAACTGTTCCAATTGCTGTCTAGAAAGAGCATCACCTAAACAATTTTTTCCTTCGATGTAAACTGATTTGAATTAATATTATATAACGTACAGCTCACCATCAAAAGGTTATAATAATTGCATAATTCTTAAATTAAGATGTCTTTTTGATTAAATCTGAACCAATGCCATATTTTCTTATATAATGTATATATATATATTAAACCGTTATTAGAGATTGACAAAATATGAACAGCTAACGAAATCAATATAAATTCTAAAATTATATCCTTCCCTACCATTTATTGTATCAATCACTTAACCATTATGAAGCAACCTGATTCGATTCAAATATGCAGCACATCCTACATTTTAAGTCCCTGCCTACTCTTCATACCATATCATATACATATCTGTCCAAGTATTATAATCAAAGAAAGCATAAAGACATTTCACTTAGTCATATCATAAAAGTCATCACAGACACAAGCGAAACAATAAAAACATGGAACGACACCACAAATAAGAATACATTATTGTAACACAATATACGTACCAATATAGGTCGGTCAAGTGAAAAAAACTGATCAATTTACTGAATAAAGATATGTTCTGTTTACACCATATTCTTGATAAAGCATTTTGGAATTGTATATTCTACATACTAAAAGTATGTAATGTTATTATTTTTTTTTTTATCTTTTTTACATTTCCACTTTCCCATTTATCTTTTGGACAATAAGTAATGATACTATTTTAAGGTAAATCCTACAACTTGTGTCAAATGTATTACTGTTTGTTTTCTTTTTGCTTTTTTTTTTTTTTCGTTTTACAAAATTTACATAGAGTTACAATGTGAAAACACTACCGATATGAATCTTCAGAGTCCTCCAAAGGGAAATACAATATAAGTAACTGAGTGTTTGTGTTGGGTTTGTGTCTTACTACCGATGTTTTAATCTTATTTTTTCATTTTACAAAACTTTCATAGAGTTACATGGAGAAAACACTACCGATATGAGTCCTCAAGGTCCTCCAAGGGAAAGTCCAATGTAAGTAACTGGATTTGTGAGTTGTGTCTGTGTTTTACTACTGATATGTATTTCGATGAAAATGTATTCTACTTCACAGCTTTCCATGTCATTAGTTTAACCTAAAAGCCCTAAAATAGAGTCCTGTAGAATCTCTTAATTTCAGGGGTCTGCGAATGTTCACTGTGGTACATTATTATTAGTGCCATAGTCATGGGACAAGAGTTACTTTCGTATTCTATAATTTTAAGTATAACTTTAACACAAAGGTGAACTAATGGGGTATAATATAATAATATATTGTTAGTCACTTTATCTTAATGAGACACATTATTCTAGAAAATAGTTTTGTCAGATAACTATATACACGTGAAAGGTGACGTCTCTTCATGTTTCTATTAGCTTTATATTTGATCGGTAAAACTAGCAGTTATATCTAACTGTAGAGGTGCTCTCCTCAGAAATTAAGCAGTAGACTTGCATGAAATCTTGTGCCTTGGTTGGCTTATTATTGTAGCGGAATATCCCTTTATTTTTTTTTTTATAAAAACAAATTCAATAAGCGATTTTGAAATCACTCTGAAGTTCTATACTGGTGACGAGGTATTATTAGATGGTGGCAAACACTTCAAGACCCTGTTTATCATCCAAAGATTCTATGTCAGCTTAACATTGAACTCGGATTGTCCCTTCTAATTTAGCGTTTCACTCTTTGCAACGAAAAAGGAATATTTTCGAAGACAAGACTTAACCAACCTGTAACTGAGGGCAATACTTTGTATGCTATATGTATATTTTTTGGAAACATGTAAAAGTAATAGCTACGATCAAATTAGAAAAAAAGGAAGGAGGAAAACAAATACAAAAAGTAATACGACACTACAAGATACATCACTCGCGTTATATTTACATTTTGAACGAACATCTATATTTAGTTACAACATTATATACATTGTTTTTACAACGATTTATTTGCACCCAGACTTCCTAAAATGCTCGATAAAACCTCAAGTACGTCGACGACCTCGGACGGTCAGTCGTGACATCCGCATTCAATAGTACCATCCCTCATATTGAAGGTCATTGTTTTCTCGGTTGTCGTGAAAGTAGAGTACTCCAATAGACTTGGATAAAAGTATTGTAATAATAGCACATATGAACACATGGAGAACATTTATGCTTTCATTTATCATATTTGTACTTCATTGTAGAAATGTATCGAGTTTAACCGCACCTAAAAGTATAACAGATAATATGTATCTATGCCTAAAGATAAAGATTAGAGCTTACAGGACATAAGTGCACATTCGCTGCACAAAATTATAACGTATATAACTTTAATTATTGATAACATTTTTTATTGTCAGAATGCGAGGGGAGCTATGTTGGAAAAAAGCTGTGGCATCTGCATCCAAATTGAAAAGAAGTTTTAATACAATTTATCACATAAGCTTTTACATACCAAAAAATCATACGCTTCTTGAATGTTAACTGAAATGAAAATAATCCACTGCATGATGTTCAAAAAAATTAGAAAAGCTTAGTCTATAGAAAGAGCATCAACCTGAACAAAATTTCGCGTAAGAATCAAGAGTTAACCACCAGGTACGATTCTCCTAGGTAAGTCATATTTTAATCATTTTGTGCTGATGTAAGATAGTTACAAAACACGTCCTAAGTGATGAGAAATATTTGGAAATTTGCTTTTATTTTCTAAATTTCTCCGAGAAAAGAAAAAAAAAAAAAGATACCGACAAGAAAAAGCAACCAATAAGTACATGAAAATACATTGCAAAAATGTTTGGTTGTAATGCAGGTGCCATACCCGGAAATGAAATGTGGCAACCGTAACTCAGTTAGCATGGATGAAGGTCCTTCTTTACCCTCACCATAAAAACAATATTCTGTAAGAAAAAAAATCTTTTAAAATCTATAAATAAACGTCGGTACAAAGAACAAAAAACTACAGGTTGCTCAAGTTGAGGGGTAATGAAAATAAAAATTCGGATCCCATTATGGAATAATGGAAGAATATTTCTGTGCCAAAAAAAAAAAAAAAAAAAAAGATAAAAAGAAAAAAAATAAAAATAAATGGACAAAAAGAAAAGCAAACAGTGCAATTTCTAACTTCAAGGATAGTTTTAATTTCGATAATTCCCTAAATATGGTTGGTGTTTTTTATGATATATTTATTAAAATTTTTATTATTATTATTATTATTATTGTTATTATTATTATTATTATTATTATTATTATTATTATTATTATTAGTATTATTATTATTATTATTATTATTATTTTATTTAATTTTTTTTGTTTTTACATGTTATTCTTAGAACCATTTTGTCAATGGTGGGATTAAGGTTTTTTTTTCAATTCAAAGTAATTTTAAATATACATGCATGTTTTTAATCTACAGCATGGTAACCGATTAGTTTTATTACTCATGCTAGCACAAAAATGTATACTTAGAAGAAAATGTACGAGGTAAGCACAATTTGAAGTACAAATCGCAAAAAAAAAAAAAAAAAAAAAAAAAAAAAAAATAGGCGCTGGTTGACTGCAGGGTTTTCGCTGATTTTATATTATTATTATTATTATTATTTTAGGAATTATAGAATTATTATTATTATTATTATTATTATTATTATTATTATTATTATTATTATTATTATTATTATTATAATAATTATATTAGGAATTAAACCATAACAATCGCCCAAACCTGTAGCATATCGGTCTATTATGCAAGTACATGTATATAAAATCGCTATGTTAGTGACTCGTTCCAACAAAGTCTAAAGTCAAGTGATGATATTAGGTTATTTTTCTAAAATAAAATAAAAATAAATTGATTAATTTTAATTGATAATTAAAATAAACAACGTAAATCTAGCCATGTAAATTACAAACAGACTTGACTTTTCTTTATAACTGTAGGCCTCATCAACGATGTTTATCTCACTTATAACCCTCGTTTGCCTTACAAATAGTGCAATGAACACTGCCTTTACAAGCAACTTATTCTAGACAATCATAATGGGTACCGACGAGGACTTGGGTCTACAAACATGCAGAAACTTGTATGTATATACTTCAGATAAATACCAAAATATTCGTAAATCTTATCCCTTCAAAATTTCAGATTTCAAAAAATAATAATAAAGAAAGGAATTAACATTTATGTAATAGATTTGCTTTTGTTTGCTCAAGTTCAATTATACGAAAGTTTTAAAATTAAGTATCAATATTTATCTTTATTTAAGCAAGTGACTCAGTGATATCTTATTCTAGATCTGTTGTTAACCGGTATATGTGTCTTGTATCATAATTTTACTTATCAACATTTATTTATATCTTGAATTATAATTTTATTTTTAAACAATATAATCAGATGCATATATATATATATATATATATATATATATATATTAAAACATTTAGTTAAAGCCTATAGTCAACATATAAATATATATAAAGGCATAGGGTATGACAATTATTGCTGAAGGTTATAATAATACATGAAACTGTATTATTAAGATATATCTTGTATACCTAAGAATGGGACAACGACTTGCAAGCTGAAGCCCAAGACTGGGCTAGGCGATGTAATTTTGTTCATAAAATGGACAAGGGGAGAACGTGGCATACAATTCTTACTCCATTACGGACAAAGAGCATGTTGAGAGTGCTCTGGAGAGCTGGTATAATGAGACCTTTCATTACAGATACATTGACCTGTCATGTAGTAGGGTCTGCACACATTACACAAACGTAAGTAGTATAAATCAGACATTCTAACATGACTTGAAAATTTTCCCCTATATGTCCCATAGTAATTTCACCGTGCTTTATTCTCCGATATATTCACGGTCAGAATCACCACGCCTACTAAGCAGTCACGAGTTTAAAAGCGCCGCCCCCATCCATTGGTGTTATTGCTATCATGATAAGCAACAGTTTCTCTTAGCTTGAAAGTTCTTTACATACAAAATCAACGCTAATGTTTATGTGACCATTTAGTATAATAGTTCAATAGTGTCTGTGTTCACTTCACTCCTAAAACCATCGAATTTATTGATCTCACCAGAAGCTTAAGTAAATAAAAAACTTCTCTTGTAATAGATTGTGTAGATGTTCCCAAGTACGCCGACAGGGATGGAAATGGAGCTGTAAATCCAATGCAGCATGCATGGAACCTATTTGTCCTAAAACATGTGGAATATGTACGAGTAAGTGATAAGGTATAGTATTTTATCTTTTTATATCATATAGTATTATATTTTAGATAAGAAAATGCATTTCTCTTTACATAATAATGTCGTAATATTTTAATTTGTGTGTGTGTGTAAATAGATAACTGATTAAAAATATATTCTATTATATGGTATTTATATCTATCATGTTAAGAAGGCCTCTGAGGTGCAGTGTGAATCAGATAAATAACCATGCGAAATCCGAAAGTAACTGGTGTCAATTAAGTTATGACACTAACAACAGTATGCCACGGCGGACAACCACAGACCCCTGATATTCAGAGGCGAGACGAGGTGTTCCGGAGGAGTAAATATAAAGTAAGCTTCTCCTGAATGGCAAGCCATATTCACCATGTATGTCCTTACATGCAGAGGAAACATGTAACTCAGCACTGTATATATGAATGAATGTGCACCAACACTGTAGAAAGTTTAATTCCCACATAACATCAGGAAAAAGGCATTATAACACTCGAATGACAGCTCTGCCAAACACTCAATGTCCACATATTTTCGGTCACTTGGCCTTTATCACGAGAAAAGAAACAAAAGAACCCCCCAAAAATTTGTTGATATCGAGGGGTTTTTTTGTAATTTATTTTCTTATAATTTTGAATCAACGATCTTGAGAGCGGTGCATCTTTGTAGCAAACTTCTTTGTCATTGATATATCTTCGTTCCAGCCATGCCATGGTGACTTTCTGATAAATCCATCAAATGTATGTGGGAAAAAGAACTTGTTGCCTGCATTTGTATAATCATGGAAATGGAAATACATAATTAGCATTGAATTATAATGATTTACTGCATTTGTATTTTTAATTCATTTCAGTAGATGAGTCAACTGTAATATCAATTATACTGAGTGACTTTGGGTGAGACTATGATTTTGTAATAGACATTAGGTTGATCCGTAAAACACCACTGAATCGAGGATGTATGCATGAAGATAAATTTCGACGGACAAATTGTACAAGATAGGGAAAATGTGTAAAATATAAAATCATAAAAAATGTTAATATTGACGTTTTTGTAATTTATTTTATTCTTATACTTTTGTGTCAACGATCGGGAGAGGGGTGCATTTTTGTAGTAAAATTCTCTGTCATTGATATATCTTCATTCCAGCCATGACCTTCAAAGAAATCCATCAAATCTATGTGGGAAAAAACCCGTTGCCAGTATTTGCATAAACATGGAAATGGAAATAAATAATGGGAATAGATAATTAGCATTGAACTAGAATGATTTACTCTATTTGTATTTTTTATTCATTTCGGTAGATGCGTCAACTTATATATATATATATATGTATGTAACTTAATCATCTAGTAATATTCCTTTATCACCTACTTCTGGTGTGTTATCTCTTTATGGTTCTCTGGCTTACCGAGGCCAGCTAGTGACTGAAAAGTTAATATCACAAGGATAGGAAATCTAGACTTCACAAAATTTTACGGTCGCTATAAAAACCTTCCTTTGCGCTTCTCAGAAATTATTGAGATGTTCAGTTCCTTATTTCATTGTAGTCCAAGTTAAAGCGTTTGTACTATGATAATTCAATATCACACATTTTACTTATAAAACCTTTTTACGAATTGTGAGTATGGCCTCATATGACTAACAGATACACGAGTTCAAATAGTCCTATGGCATCACTACGAGTGTGGCCGGTCTTTGAGAACTTTGAGAAATGAGGCAAAAAAAAGTTCATAGGATTGTTTTTGTAATTTAAGATATGAGAAGTTCAGTATGGAATGTAATACCCATTTTGATGAATATTATACAATCGTAACGGCAATTCAGTAATCGTAGCAAATTTCACATTTTTATTTTAAATGTTAGAGCATTGGAAACGAATCAGAGGAAATTCGAAGTGACATATAACCAGTGCACGTGTGTAGACTCCGACATGAAAAATTCATACTAGTTCACCCATTCAGAGAGAAACAAATAGAGACAAAAGCAGGCAATAAGCATAACTGCCTATTTCAGTACAAACATGACAGGCATGTTGATCATGGCCATGTGTGTTTACATAACAACTGGAAGTAGTCCCAATGGCTGACTACGTAGTACGTACGTATTTGTGTACGGAAATGGACGAGTTGTTACGACTGACAATACATCTCTCCTTTGCCTAATATTATGGATGCCCCTTATTTACTACTTTGTATCTTAAAGCTTCACTTCATTCTTTAGTGAAAAGTTAAGCATTGTATATCTGTGGGCTTGATATAAAATAGCTACAACCGTAACCAGCTAGTTCATTTTCACAATGATGTTAATACAAATTATACTGCCTGCCTCCATTTTTATTATGTATAACTAAAATTCAAATACTCTGAAGATGAAATAAAATGCATACTGGACTTTCTGATTTACGATATATATGTTGTGTTTGGTGATCAGGTCAACAGACCATCAGAATCCCTATACGCACCATCTGTACCCCTATGTTAGTGGATTTATTCCTTTATTCTTATGAAATTGACTTCATAGCCTTGTAAGTCAGAATAAGAAGCAATTGACATTGTCCTTTAATTTTACATTCAGATTTATTGATGATGTACTATCTATATAAAAAACAAAACATACAATTATACAATAAATATAGAACATATATACCTTTTAATTTTGTGTACCATATGCGCATTTTGACATGTTATGTCTCTTCAGTGATGCTCATAGCCGAACGATTGATATTCTCAAAATATGTAAAAATATGAAGAGCAGTATTGAAGCTAAAATGACCGAAAAGTAAACCAAAGAATTTATCTAAGGACAGAGCTATGCATGAGGTAGATACTCCTTAGTTTTAAAGTGATTTACTGAATTTGATGACTGAAAATTTGAAGTATATATTTCATGTCAGTACAAAAGCACCGAAATATAATATATTTCAATGAACTGGAAATATATTCCAATGAACTGGAAATTAAAGACACTACGGTATCCAATTCATGTGCTTCATATTTAGATCTTCTACTTGGTAGAGACTGAGATGGTAAATTAACTACTTCAATTTATGACAAACGTGATGATTTTAATTTCGCGAAAGTTGAGATACCATATAAAAATAATAACATTTCTTTATCACCCGCGTATGGTGTTCTTGGTTATAAGCCTTAAATGATTCGGTATGCTCGAGCCTCTTCTGAGTATCGTTCTTTATTCATCGAGGAAAACTACTGGGAGAAAACTTACTATTACAAGGATATGAGATGTCACGCAGTGAGTCAACATCCCGCAAATTTTAAGGTTGTTATAAAGACCTTATATTCTCATATGATACATCATTGTTTGACGTATTTACTTCCCTATAGATTCCCTATATATATGCTTATTGTCATGTTCTTTGCACTTTGAGTAATGGGAATCGGATCGGTATCGCAGATTTTTACTTATGTCTATATCATAATTCACAAAGAAATGTCTTTCTATTTATCCCACATCGGGAATTGGTTGTCCAACATTTCACGAGAAACTGTAAACTTCGAAAGAGACTCGTATCTCTACAGTCCCTTATTGTTTCATTTTAAAATTTTGATGTAGTTTTGCATGCCGTTGAATAGATATAAGATTGATTTTGATTGATTTTTGTTTAATATATATGTAATATATACGTATTGCCATGTTCTTTTGACTTCGAGTTGTGGAAATCGGATCTTTATCGCAGATTTTTACTTATGTCTATATCATATTTCACAAACAAATGTCTTTCTATTTATCCCACAACGGGAAATGGTTGACCAACATTTCATGAGAAACTGTAAAATTCGAAAGAGACTCGTATCTCTACAGTGCCGTATTGGTTCATTTTAAACTTTTGATCTAATTGTGCTTGCCGTTGAGTAGATATAAGAAAATATCTACGTGTACATGTATTTAGTGCACTAAATGCGCATTTTGACAACGTTTGTCTCCTCAGTGATTTGCAAAGAATAAATTGTGTAATGTATTTAAAGATCAACTTATTACCAATTTAACTTATAACTAAGACCCAAAGAACTACTACACATCTTGATCTCATAAAGGTGTCTTTTGCTAAAAAATTGATTTAATTTGTAGTGTTAAATCTAATCATTTAAGACTTCGACATATTTAATTCAACACACAAAACACCATACATCTACATTTTCAGAATGAGACCTTTTCAAGCACAATAGGAATTAAACAGTTATATTAAGTTTATTGTTCTTATATTATATTTATTATTATACTGTCTGTGGTTTGGCGATATGTGTCCTTGACTATTTTTAAAGGATTCAAATCCCTAATTGGTTGTTATGGACATCCTAATAGAATAGTAGAAATTTGAGATCAAAACTATATTTAGATGGCACAAAAGAACATTGCAATCAGTGATTCCATATGACATCCAAATAATGATTTAAAAATGATTAAATGAAATTCAAATTGAATTATTTAGAAATAATTATAATTGAAATGTCAATCAACAGTAAATCTCTTCCTGACGAAAGTACAAAAAACTGCCAAAAATAGCTAGAAATTTAGCATGTGTTATATAGTAGTTTTTCCCCATAGTAGATTTTCCCCCGGAAACAATGGTTGTATAGTTGATTTTCCCCATGGCGGAAAAACTGCTATATAGTAGTCTTTCCCCCATAGTAGTTTTTCCGCCTTACGTAACGGTTTGGAAATTATACACCTTCATTATTGTATCAGAAAACATCTGAAAAAGAAATGTTCTATAGTGATAGCCTGTAGATCAAACCGATGGTGTTGTGGTTAAGGGGTTTCTATATAGTGTTGGGTATTTGGGGAGGGGGTGGGTTGTTATTTATTATTATCTTTATGATAATTATTATTTATTTTTTTTGTAAATGTGTAGAAGTCGTTCTTTTTATATATTTACCATAGTACGCTATTTTCTCCTGTTAATTCATTGTAAAAATTGTAGTTTACTTGCATATAGATGTCATTCATGACGTCAGGCTATAACTCAAGATTCGATCCCAGGCAACATTTCGTAATACATATAAGTAACTTAGGAATTGATCAATCAAAATGTTCCAATGATGAATATGAACTCAAGAATGTGATTTCCTTGTCCCTTTCGCAAAGTATGAAAGATCTCATCACAAAGAATTTCTATGCGAAGTGTCAAAGCTCTACACTCTTTTGTGTAGAAGATATAGTCATTATTAAAGGTTTTTGAGAAATAGGTGACACGTCACGGTCGATGTCATAGGTTAAAAGCCATGATCCCTAATGAAATATCTTATTACAAGTAATTTATTTATGAAGTTCCAAACCCCTACCCCTTTTGGTACGAAAGATACAGCCAGCTCCAAGGTCAAGGTCACGAGTTAAAAAATCATGGTCCCAAATGAAATGTCTCATCACAATGAATCTATATGTGTAGTTACAGTTAGGTGCAGTCCTAACCTTACATAAAGTGCACTTCAAGTTAACTTTATGACTGCTTTTCAAGTTTACTTGGCGACAACAGAGTAAACTTGGAATAAGGTTTAATAGTAAACTTGATTCAAAGTTTAGTACTAAACTTGAATCCAAGTTCACTCCAAGTGCACTTCAAGTTTAGTTTACTTTCTATATACATGTACATTTATTATATTTTTCTATTAAAACAATATCTTTATATAAAATATGCAATTGTACATAAGAATTTATCAATCAAAATTGAATTTATCAATCAAAATGTTCCAATGATGAATATGAACTCAAGAATGTGATTTCCTTGTCCCTTTCGCAAAGTATGAAAGATCTCATCACAAAGAATTTCTATGCGAAGTGTCAAAGCTCTACACTCTTTTGTGTAGAAGATATAGTCATTATTAAAGGTTTTTGAGAAATAGGTGACACGCCACGGTCGATGTCATAGGTTAAAAGCCATGATCCCTAATGAAATATCTTATCACAAGTAATTTATATATGAAGTTCCAAACCCCTACCCCATTGGTACGAAAGATACAGGTGCACTTCAAGTTTAGTTTACTTTCTATATACATGTACATTTATTATATTTTTCTATTAAAACAATATCTTTATATAAAATATGCAATTGTACATAAGAATTTATCAATCAAAATTGAATTTATCAATCAAAATGTTCCAATGATGAATATGAACTCAAGAAAGCCATGATCCCTAATGAAATATCTTATCACAAGTAATTTATATATGAAGTTCCAATCCCCTACCCCTTTTGATACGAAAGATACAGCCAGCTCCAAGGTCAAGGTCACGAGTTAAAAAATCATGGTCCCAAATGAAATGTCTCATCACAATGAATCTATATGTGTAGTTACAGTTAGGTGCAGTCCTAACCTTACATAAAGTGCACTTCAAGTTAACTTTATGACTGCTTTTCAGGTTTACTTGGCGACAACAGAGTAAACTTGGAATAAGGTTTAGTAGTAAACTTGATTCAAAGTTTAGTACTAAACTTGAATCCAAGTTTACTCCAAGTGCACTTCAAGTTTAGTTTACTTTCTATATACATGTACATTTATTATATTTTTCTATTAAAACAATATCTTTATATAAAATATGCAATTGTACATAAGAAGACAATTATTTCTACAGTGTTATACGAAACTGGATAATTGTAATAAACAAACGTGAAAAGTAAACTTGGTGTCACGTGATAGTAAACTTGAAGACGGAATTACTTTAAAGTAAACTTAATATCAAGTGCACTTGACTAAACTGTATGACTGGTTTTCAGGACGAAACACTAAACTTGAAGTGCACTTGTCAAGTGCACTTGAATGTAAGGTTAGGACTGCACCCAACTGTTTCTGCGTAGCACTGTATAGAATTTTTACCCGGGGGAAAATGGCTATAAGAGGGGGGAAATGGCTATATAGCCAAATTTCCCCAGGGAAAAAAAACTATTCTATAACACCGATGCCACCAGAAACAAAGTAAAAAGTCATAATTAAACTAAATTGCATCAGCAGAATGAATTAGAATTCATTGAATTTCGCATTTATCAAAAAAGACACTCAGTTGTTCATGAATGCAAAATAACCGCAACATACAAATTCAATTGCAAAATAAAATCAATACAAGGGTTTTTCAATTATAAACAGTCAAACCAACGACAATTGAAATTTGTAACAGCCACAAACATGTAATTCAATAACAACATGTAACTTCAGCTGTAAACTTAATTTTGCAAATATTACCGAATTTACTGTAGATGCAGCCAATGATATACCTGCTTGATATTAAAATGGTTTGTAAAGCCTACTGAAATCTATAACGATACACATAAGTATGCTTACAGTATGCAAATGAACTTTGCCAATTGCTTTGCATTGGCGTTTTAACACAGTAGATATCTAATTTTAAAATACCTAAATTATTTCATCTACATTACATGAAAAATGTGGTAGATCAAAGCCAGTTACATGTCTCTTTTTCTTTTGCTGACTAATAACAGTTAGATATAATAAACAAACCAACAATCAATTCTTCGATTAATTTTGTTTGAATTGAAATTCAATTCAAATCAATTCAATGGAAACTTGCAATGACAACATCACTGAATACTATAACACTGTCAAAACAGCTGACCTTGCAACACCAATTCTCAAAGGAAGAGACTTATAAATTATAAATAAATCGTTGCAATCTGCAAGCACCTTAAGTTAGATCAACAAATTAATACCTAATAACGAGTAAACGAAAACATTCCTAAAATGAACATTAGGAAAGTTTGGTTGGTTTGTGTCAGAATTTCAAGCACATTAACAAGATCAATAAAAATACCTGTGTATATGAAATTACAGATCCTTTACCTAATTGATCAGTCTTTGAATGACAGATTTTATAGTTCTAAGGAAATGATCCTGGTATATAACATAATGAAAATGATAAATTCTTAAATAAACTATTAATTTATCTATTCTAAATGAACCGAAACAATGGCATTGCATGTAAAGCTGTAAATAGTATATTGGACATGCATGTTACAGGCAGTGACACTAAAGCTGTTCACATTGTCAAACGTTGTTGACATTCTTCAAAAATCCTTCATGATAACAAGTCTCTAACTGTCAGCAATCATGTAACTTAAAAGTAGTTTCCCTATTAAACGTTCTATTTCATTTTCAAAAACATTCAATCCTATAAATTCTTACAGAGCTGTCAATTCTTTACGCAGAGGGTATTCTAAGATTAATAAGTGCAACGCCAAGAAATGTCTTACTTGCCATCATTTAATCTGCAAGTCCAATATTGAATCTTCAGTTAATGGAAATACATATAACACCAAATTAGACAAAGCCATAGATTGAAATACTGCGAATGTTATATATGTCATCACTTGAGAAGCTAGAGGATGTGGGGTTCAATATGTTGGGGAAACTTCTCAAACTTTGAAACAACGTTTTCGGATTCATTCCTATAAAATTCGTAATAATTCACGACGTAAATACCAGAATTTCCTTTATGACCACTTTAATAAATACCAACATAATATTAACAATGTGAAATTAATCCAATAGAAAATATCTCTAAATTTTATAGTTCTAAGGAAATGATCCTGGTATATGCTTCCAGCTGAGTTTAACACAATGTAAAATGATCAGTTCTTAGATAAACAATTAATTTATCTACTCTAAATAAGCGGAAAGTAAAAAACGAAGAAGTACCGCATGGTAAACCATATCTCATAGTCAATGGAATAAAAGGACAACATCGGATATAGTCTCATATTCAGATAAATGCGATATTCCATGTAAAACTGTAAATAGTATATTGGACATACAGGTAGGGACAGTAAAAGTTGTTCAAATTGTCAAACATGGTTGACATTCTTAAATCCTTCATGATAGCAAGTCTCTAATTGTCAGTAATCATGTAATTTATAAGAAAACACGTGGTACCTCACACAATTTAACAGTAATGAGTTATACCCGATACATGAGATATAATAACACTTTAAGCTTAATCCATCATAGCAGACCAATGGGCAAGAAATTAAGTTATATGATTCACCACTAGATGCCATAGAATTGATAACATCAATTTTGATATACGAAATGAATAAAATACTAGTAAAGCATAAAGATACATTTTAGAAATATTTTCTGAGACAGATACAGTCAAAATTTGTTATTCTATGTAGCAAAATTGTTCCCATTGCTGTCTTGAAAGAGCTTCACCCAAATAATTTTTTCCTTCGATGTAAACTGATTTGAATTAATATTTTAAATTAGCATGTCTTGTTGTTTAAATCTGAACCATGCCTTATATATCTTATATATTATATCTTAATCCTTTATTAGAAAGTATCACAAAATATGAACAGCTAATGAAATCGATATAAATTCTAAAATTATATCCTTCCCTACCATTTATTGGATCAATCACTTGACCATTATGAAGGAACCCGATTCGATTCAAATGCAGCACATACTATATTTTAAATACCTGCCTACCGGTACTCTGCATACCATGTCATATACATATCTGCCCAAGTATTATGATCAAAGAAAGCATAAAGACATCTCACTTAGCCATATCATAAAAGGCATCACAGACAAAACCCAAACAATAAAAACATGGAAAGAAATCACAAATAAATATACATTATTGTAGCACAATATACATACCAATATAGGTCGGTCAAGTGAAAAAAACTGATCAATTTACTGAATAAAGATATGTTCTGTTTACAACATATTATTGATAAAGCATTTTAGAATTGTATATTCTACATTTGTACATACTATAAAATATACAATGTTATGTTTTGACATTTCCACTTTCCCATTTATCTTTTCGACTATAAGTAATGATATTATTTTAAGGGCAATTCTGCAACTTGTTTCATATGTATTACTGGGTTTTTTTTTTCTTTTTGTTTTTGTTTTTGGGTTTTTTTTTTCATTTTACAAAATTTACATAGACTTACATAGTAAAACACTTCAGAAATGAATCTTCAAAGTCCTCCGAAGGGAAATACAAGATAAGTAACTGATTGTTTGTCTTGGGTTTGTGTTTTACTACCGATATTTAAATTTATTTTTTCATTTTACCTTCATAGAGTTACATGAAGAAAACACTACCGATATGAGTCTTCAAAGTCTTCCAAGGCGAAGTCCAATGTGTGAGTTGTGTCTGTGTTTTACTACTGATAAGTATTTCGATGGAAATATATTCCATTTGACAGATTTCTGTGCCATTGGTTTGACTTAAAAGCCCTCAAATATAGTCCTGTAGAATCTCAAAATGTCCGAGGTTCTTGAATGTCCACTGTGGTACATTGTTATTAGTGCCAAAATCATGGGACAACATTTACTTTCGTATTATATAACTTTAAGTATAACTTTATCACAGAGGTGAATTTATGGGGTGTAATGTAATAATATATTGATAATCACTTTCTCTTAATGAGACACTGTACTTTAGAAAAATAGTTTTGTCGGATATTCCAATTCACCAACTAAATACTCGTCAAAAGTTTCTATTCGCCTTATCTTTGGTCGCTTATCTTTCGTTGGGTTTTTATTGTAGTGGAAACTCCCTTTATATTTTAGACAAAACAAAGTCAATAAGCGATTTTGTAATCACTATGAAGTTCTAAACTAGTCAAGTGAAAAAAGAGGAGTTACTGGCTCAGCCATGTGGCAGAAGTCACCATGGAGCTATACAATACATGAATATAAATAATATACTAGAACATATAACACATTACAAGAATATTTGATTGTAGTGCAATTACGATACCGACTTAGGACGGTCATTTAATTTGACAACAGCCAAACAAATGGTGTGGTTAACGGGTTTACGGGCCCACCTTCCCACTCACCATAACAGCAGAACAATCAAAGGACGTACATTTAAAAACTTATAAATAATCCTCCATGTAAAGAACAAGGGTCAACAGGTATCGCATATTGAGAGGTCATAAAAATATAAACACGTAAGGTATTGTCAAAAACACATAATGGTATAAAAATATATGCGACATCAACATGATAAACCGTGCTCTGCCAGTCTGAAAGCGAGCTAAGACCCTAGATCTGTAGGAGTCCCGACTAACAGTCAGAGGGGACGAGATTCAGGACCATGTCTCCTCTGAAAGAGGTTTTGACAAAGCCCGTCATATAATCCCCACCGCCCTGTTAGTCAGCGTGCAACGTTAAAGTAAAAGTCTGCATAAGGCTGTAGAGGGGCCAAATACAAGACCTATAGTCTTTTTGATGATCTCAATATCATATTGTCTATTTAGGAAACGTTTGACTATTAAATTACATGATAAAATAACGTTATCGGAACCTTTTACTTTCCTCAGTTTATATACGAGATCACCATAAAAATTAGGATAGGAAATTCCATTGGATACATACTGTTGAAAAGAAATATTTGCAAATGTAGATAGAAGTTCTGAATAAGGTCTGAAGAATTTGCCGAATGTTTTTCTTAGCTTGTGATATCTGTAACCCTGAGTTAAAAGTTTAAAAGTAATTTGTAAATTTCGTTTATGAAAGTCCAAAACAATGGTGCAGCCTCTGACAAATCGAACTAATTGAGATATATAGATACCATATGATGGGAGTCGAGGGACATTGCCATCCAAGTAAGGGAAATTTACAATAGGAAATCCAAAATCCTCACGTTTATCATAAATATGAGTATATATTAGGTGGTTGATAATTTTGATGTTTAAATCTAGGAAAGGTGTAGATTTATCTCAAGTATTTGCTTTATTCAAGAGGTCTTATTAGATGGCGGCATACACTTCAAGATCCTGAATATCATCCAAAGATTGTATGTCAGCTAAACATCGAACTCGGATTGCCCCTTCGTCATTGCGGCGAAAAGGGAAACTTCTCGAAGACAAGATATTTTAAAAACTACCCAGTCCGTAGCTAAAAGTTAAACTTTGTATGCGACATGTAAATTTTTCGCTAATATTTAAAAGTAATAGCTACGATCAAATTAGAAAAACGGAGAAGGAAAAACCAAACAAATACAAAAAATACAAGATACATATCCATCACTCGAGTGATATTTACAAAATTTTGAACCGACATCTATATTTAGTTAAAACATTATGTACATTGTTTATACAATGTTTTCACTTGCTCCAGGCTTCCTTTACAATATTCTGTAAATTTCAAATATCACTTTCACTTCAAACTTTGATTTTTAAAAAAGTGTCTAAATCTTATTCTTTAAGGGGAAAAAACAACATATGTTCTAATTAAAAATTACAGAGGAGGTGCAAAAGGCCTTACTTAACATAATTGGTTCCGTCACAGTCAATACGAAAGGGTAAATATATGAAAATAAACAAAATATAGAACGTCGCTAAAACCTCAAGTACGTTGACGACCTCGGACGGTCAGTTTTGACATTTGCATTCAATAGTATCATCCCCGTATTGAAGGTTATTGTCCTCTCGGTTGTCGTGAAAGCAGATTGCTCCAATACACTTGGATAAAAGTATAGTAATAATACCACATATGAACACATGGTGAACATTTATGCTTTCAGTTATCATATTTGTACTTCATGTAGAAATGTATCAAGTTTTAATCGCACCTAAAGGTACAACAGATGATATGTATGTATGCCTAAAGATAAAGATTAGAGCTTACATAAGTGCGCATTTGCTGCACACAATTATAACACATATAACTTTAAGTGCTGGTTGCATTAATTATTGTCAGAATGCGAGGGGAGGTGTATTGGAAAAAACGCTGTGACATCTGCATCCAAATTGAAAAGAAAATTTTAATACAATTTAGCATATAAGCATTTACCTACCAAAAACAAAAAAAAAACCCCATACGCTTCTTGAATGTTAACTGAAATGAAAATACTCCATTTCATGTTGTTCAAAACGGGAAAGCCATTTTCCAAGCAGTTGCATCCGTTTGGTCTATATAAAGAGCATCAACCTGAACAAAATTTCGTGTTAGAATCAAGAGCTAACCACCACGTACGATTCTCCTAGGTAAGTCATATTTTAATCATTTTGTGCTGATGTAAGGTATTTACAATACACTTTCGAAGTGATGAGAATTACTTGTAAATTTCCTTTTATTTCCTAAATTTCTGCCAAGAAAAAAAAAATACCGCCATGGAAATACAACCAATAAGAACATTGCAAAAATATTCGATTGTAATGCAGGCGATATACCCGGAAATTGCAGAAATTGCCAAAGGATTCGTGAATTTAATTATATTAGGAATTGAACTACAACAATCGGCCAAATCTGTACCATATCGGTCTATTATGCAAGCATATATAATAGCTACGTTAGTGAACCGTTCAAACACAGTCTAAAGGCAAGTGCTCATATTCTGTTATTGTATCAAAATCAAATAGAACAACGTAAATCTAACCATGTAAATTACAAACAGACTTAACTTTTCTTTATAATTGTAGGCTTCACCAACGATGCTTATCTCACTTGTAACCCTCGTTTGCCTGACAAGTAGTGCAATGAGCACTGCCGTGGATGTTGGCCTTTACAAGCAACTTATTCTAGACATTCATAATGGGTACCGACGAGAACTTGGGTCTACAAACATGCAGAAACTTGAATGTATATGCTATTCTAGATCTGTTGTTAACCGGCATATTTGTCTTGTATTATGATTTTACTTATAAACAATATGATCAATGGATATAAATATTTAAACATTTAGTTAAAGCCTATAATCAATAACTATTCAAGATATAAAGGCATAGGGATATGACAATGATTGCGGAAGGTTATAATAATACATGAAACTGTATTATTAATCAAGGTATCTCTTGTATACGTAGGAATGGGACAACGACTTGCAAGCTGAAGCCCAAGACTAGGCTAGGCGATGTAATTTTGTTCATAACAATGGACAAGGGGAGAATCTGGCATACAATTCTTACTCCATTACGGACAAAGAGCATGTTGAGAGTGCTCTGGAGAGCTGGTATAATGAGACCTTTCATTACAGATACAGTGACCTGTCATGTAGTAGGGTCTTCACACATTATACAAACGTAAGTAGCATAAATCAGAAAATAGGTATGATGTTACAGGCTGATCGTGAAAAAATGTTGCCGATTTCTTCTCCTATATGCATACTGGTGATCTTTATTCTCATTTACTTATGAATATAATGTTACATCACTCGTGTAACAAACTACAATTCATTCAAAATTATTGTTTTTAAAATGGTTTACTGTAGATCGTATGGGCGACAACGACCAAAGTTGGGTGTGGCTTGGAGAAATGTAGCAACCATTTAGGATTCTATACAGTATGTTTTTACAAACCTGTGTAAGTATTCATTTATTTATCTCGACTGAGTATTTTACAAATTTCCTCTTAGATCCTAATAAAGTTTTTCTTAAAAAAAAAATATTTCTTTTTTAGTATAATTGAATTATTTTTCTTTGATATAGCGGTAACTGGGTCGGGCAATGCCCTTATTTAACGGGCGGAGAACCATGCTCTAGATGTAATCCTGGTCAACAGTGTCAGGATAAATTGTGCACAGGTAAAATCGTACATTAGTTTAACAAAACATGTATAAATGTTAACTTGAATTTTAGAAATGAATACATCAATTTTAAATGCACACCAAAAGTGACAGTCATAATTTCCATTCACATTACCATAAATTAAGTATGCAGTCACGAGATAATACATCATACTTAAACGCTTTTTTTCAGGCACATCGACGAAAATTATACATCCAGGTAAATATTTATTTTACGTAGACAAGAGAACTTAAAACAGAGTGACATAGTTTGCATTATGCAAACCACGATATACGTACACAATAAAGTGTCCATCATATTTGTCAATCTCTGTATCAAAATCTAAATCGCTGAATTACTGAAGCCTCAGATGAAGAAGAAAAATATTTAGATAAAGTACACTGTAGTTACGTCCAATGTTACATTACAGAGAACAAAATGTAAGGACAGTTCACAAGAACCATAAGTAAGACCATGTGACATGTAAGCGTTTCTGTCGATATGCCATCTTTCCGATTCCTACATTAGACTGAGACAGTATTGATCCTCTCTAAGTTGTCATAAAGAGTAGGTTCAGTCAACTAGTATTTCTGATGTTTAGTTGAATTTCATAAATTTCAAGAGAACTGGGAATATGACACTTTTTGGCGATTTTTCAAACGAGACACACGCAACGCACCCCATAGGGTGCGTTCCCATAAGGGGAAGTATAATGAAAATGAACTACTTTCAATCACCTATATTTCGTTCGCCTTCACTTTGGTGATAATTTCCCAGTGGACATATTTGCTAGACATGATTTTTGCGAGAAGCAATAAACGTGTTACATAAGTACTTAATCGTAAGGCGGGCAGCATTTTTAGGGAAAGTTTGAATTTGTGCAGTTATCGGGAATTAAATGTGTTTTACGGTATTTTGTCGTCCAGTTAGAAAAGTATTTGGATATTGCTAAAATCAAATTTTTGTCGTTGTGATCCTACTTAAATTACTTATTCCATTTTTATGTGTAATTTATGTATTGAATTGGTTAAAAATATTCAAATTTCAATATAATGCATGATAAGTTTTAGAAATATTGTTCCAGCAGTATTACATATAAGTATTATCTTATTTTTTTCAGGCATAGGACCAACAGGAGGTGAGATTTCAATAAAACCTTTCAATCACGTTTTCTCATTGCGATTAATTTATCTAGGTTATCGCTACAGCGAAGAATTTCCAACTCTGCTCGAAAATTTCCATTTAGCATTCATATGACTTTGGTTTATGCGACAAATTTGAACTCAGAATACTATCGTGATATTTCCTTTCATCTTTATGTTTACATTAGAAAATAATGAGATTAAAAATAATGCTTTATTGATTTCAATAGAATGCAAGGACCATCCAAAATATGCCTCTCGGTGTCCTGGATGGAAACATAGCTGTGAGACGAACAAGAATTTCATGACACAAAATTGTCCCAAAACTTGTCAATTTTGTGATTCATCTACGCCTCAGACAGGTACTTTTTTGAATACGAGATTAACAAAAATAAGGTTTGTCAAATTAATTCTTATTTACATTTCTTTTCATTTATATTATTTTTTTTTCTTTAATTTCCTTTTTGCATCTTTGTTGTTGGGATTTTAGTTGGTTCCCTCCTTTTTGTTTAAGGAGGGTGTGGGTCAGTTGCATTGTTGCGGGGGGGGGGGGGAGAGAAGGGATATTCTCCACAAAAGTATACTGCAATATTCTAATAAACAACGCTTCTCTCAGCTCGATAATATTATTGAACGACTTTTTGCATAAATAACCTCTGCAAGAAAGGGTACCTATATAAATAATGTCATGATATATTTACTTCCGTTGTAGGAGATTGCGTAGATGTTCAAAAGTACGCCGATAGATGCCCCGGATGGAAATGGAGCTTTAAATCCAATGCAGCATTTATGGAACCTCATTGTCCTAAAACATGTGGTATCTGCACTTCTACTTCAAAAACAGGTATATTTTGTTCATAAACTGGTTTTGATTGTAAAATGATAGAATAAAATATATAAAGGAGTATATATGTATATTTGAAAGGAATTGTTATTTGATTTCGGAAAGTAATGAATGAATGAACTGCAATATATTTAAAACAGGCAATCAATATTTCTGTTAGAAGCAACAGTTTCTCTTAGCTTGAAAGTTCTTTACGTACAAAATCTACACAAACGTTTATGCGGCCATTTAGTGTAATAGTTCAATAGTGTCCCTGTTCATTTCACTCCTAGAAGCATTGAAATTATTGATCTCACCAGAAGTTTATGTAAATGAAAAATTCTCTTATAATAGATTGTGTAGATGTTCCTAAGTACGCCAACAGATGCCCCGGATGGAAATGGAGCTGTAAATCTAATGCAGCATTCATGTAACCTAATTGTCCTAAAACATGTGGAATCTGTACGAGTTAGTGATAAGGTATATTATTTTATCTTTTTATAAAATATCTTATTTTATTTTAGATAAGGAAATGCATTTCTCTTTATATAATAACGTCGTAATATTTTAATTTTAATTTGTGTGTCGGTAAATATATAACTTATTATCATCTATTCTATGATATGCTATTTATATCTATTATGATAAGAAGGCCTCCGCAAGGCAATATGAATCAAATAAATAAAATCCGAAAGTATCTGGTGTTAATTAAGTATTACTCTAACAATAGTGTGCCACAGCGGACAACCACGGACCCCTGATATTCAGGGGCGAGACCAGGCGTTCCGGAAGAGTAAATGTCTCCTGAATGGCTACTCATATTCGCCATGAATATCCTTACTTGCAGAGGAAACATGTAACTCAGCACTGTATAAATGAATGAATGTGAACCAACACTGTAGAAAGTGTTAATCCCATACAAAATCAGAAATAAGGGGTCATAACACCCGAACCAAAGCTCCGCTGAACACTCAATGTCCACATATTTTCGGTCACTTGGCCTTTTTCAAAAAAAAAAAAAAAAGAAACACCCCCCCCCCCCCCAAAAAAAAACTTTGTTGATATTGAGGGGGTTTTTTTGTAATTGGTTTTCTTCTTACATTTGGAGTCAACGATCTCGAGAGCGGTGCACCTTTGCAGTAAAATGTTTTCTCATTGATATATCTTCATTCCAGCCATGCCATGGTGACCTTCTGATAAATCCATCCAATGTATGTGGGAAAAAGAACCTGTTGTCTGCATTTGTATAATCATGGAAATGGAAATAAATATTCAGCATTAAACTACAATGATTTACTGCAGTTGTTTTTAATTCATTTCGGTAGATGTGTCAACTTTGATATCAATTATACTAAATGACTTTGTGTGAGACTATGATTTTGTAATGGACATTAGTTTGATCCGTAAAACACCACTGAATCGAACATGTACGTATGAAGATAAATTTGGACGGACAAATTGTACAAGATAGCTAAAATCTGTAAAATATGAAACCTAATCATCTAGTAATATTCCTTTATCACCTGCTTCTAGTGTGTTATCTCTCTATGATTGTCTGGCTTACCGAGGCAAGCTAGTGATTGAAAAGTTAATATCACAAGGATACGAAATCTAGACCTCACAAAATTTTGCGGTCGCTATAAAGACCTTCCTTTGCGCTTACCAGAAATTATTGACATGTTCACTTCCTTATTTCATTGTAGTCCAAGTTAAAGCGTTAGTACTGTGATAATACAATATCACACATTTTACTTATAATACCTTTCTACGAATTGTGACTATGGGATAACAGTTACCATTTCATATGACCAAGAGATACACGAGCCCAAATAGTCTTATGACATCACTCCTTAATTGCACCAGATCCGATCTTTGGTTGGGGCAAGGGTCGCTGATACAATACAATACAAATTTTCTATGTCTAATATTATGGATGTTCCTTATTTACTACCGATCGGTGTCTTAAAGGTAAATCTGCCTATTGTTTGTGCGCATCAAGAGCGACCAGTTTGTATGACGTTTCCCGCGATAGGTTCAGTTCGTTAGATTCAAAAAGGCGTCGCGTTACAAAGGCCGCTTCGTAAAGTACAAACAAAAAGAAAGGCTGTTACATGCCGAAAGAAACATTCGCCTAGCAAGGCAAACACGAAGCGGAGACATGCCAACTCCCAACATATTTAACGATATTAAACTGCCATGGACTGAAGGTGAACGACGAATTATAGGGCCTATTGAAGTCATCAGGCGTCTGATCGCAGGGTGCAGTAGCTGCGATAAGAAGCTGACACTCACTAGAACGGTACACGAAACCAGGAGTGGTCTTGCATCTAGACATAGCTACAATAGTACCACCAATGGCTCCACCGCCTTTGATGAAAATTGATATCTTCAGCATGGACTCATTAGTTCATTTTGACATTAATTGATTCAATGATTTTTATTTAACGTCACACCACGACTATTTCACGTATATGGTGACGGCATCTGCCTGATGCGTGGCATACAATTTTTACCTTTGCAACGGACCCACCCGAGGCAGTGAGGGATCTTTAACGTGTCATGCATACCACGACACGGGGCCTCGTTTTTTACCGGCATGACCAGAGCGGGACTCGAACCCCGGCCTCCCGATCAGGAGTCCAGCGCGATACCACTAGGCCACGCGGCTTCATTTTTTATTTTGAAACAACCTCTCTGTCATTATATATGTATGTCCGTCTGTTCATCTGTTTGTGGATGAAACCGTTTTGCATTATACCTCCATAATCTTCTGATATACAAAAATAAAACATTTATGCTAACGTATATGTATTTCAATGTTCTATGATGTTTTAAAGATAATCATACATAACTCAAAAATGAATATGCATATGAATAAAGTTATTCAATTGTTTCTTTGTCGACAGCGTTTATCAGGTTCACTTCGTCCGGTGTCTGTCCGTCCTTCTGTCCTGTCTTTGAAATTGACTGTTTTGTTTTGTTTTGTAATATCAAAGCTACCACAGGGGATATGTGACTTTAACCAACAAGGAAACAAAGAAACCATCATATGTCTGGCAACAACTTACTAGTAACCGCATGTGACACTCGTATTCCTCGAACCCTATCCTTTTCAGATGAACCACTCAAATCAGGGTATATAAATTCAATAATTTACTTGTACTAAGCAAAGGAGAAGATCTGATTTAACTGTATGACGAAACCTCAAGATCTAGAGACACACAAAATATGACAGAAGACGCCGCAGCTGCAAAACTGACTTGGAGAAATTTAGCAAAATTAATAAATGTGTGAATTTTTTATTATCCTGCCTCCATGAGGTGCGGAAAAGAAACGTTAGGTCTGTTGATTTTTATTTGTTTGTTTTATTTTTTTCCTTCCTCTCGAATGCTTCGTATGACACTCCAGAAATTTCTTTCATAATAAAGTGTATTCTAGAAAGAGGGTATGTTTATGCCACTAGGTGATATTTCAGTTATATGTATAAAGTGAATGAACATGATCGTCGTCTAGTTTCCAAATTGTGACTGCTGTGGGGCAGTGATGATGTACTATCTATAAATAACAGAAACTTTGATACATACGTTTATACAATGTATTCCAATGAACTGGAAATTAAAGACACTACAGTATCCAATTCGTGTATTTCATATTTAGATCTTCTACTTAGTAAAGATTGAGATGGTAAAGTAACTACTTCAATTTATGACAAACGTAATGACTTTAATTTCCCCAAAGTTAAGATACAATATAGAGTCAAACCTCCTTATCTCGAAGTCGGAGGGACCGTGGCTAACACGTAAGACAAGATAAAGACACACGTCATAATTTGATTTAATTACTATTACTTTCTATAAAAATACATAGACATGCACACGGATTCGAAACATTAATATTTCATGTAAAGAAATTTCTTTAAACGCAGGTATGAAAAAGCACTAATTACAGTTAATGTTTATTATCTAATTTTGTGTCAAGTTTAATAAGCTATCATCATTTATTAATATTTGGTATAAATAACAGGGTACGCACGGGCGCGATCGATTATGTAAATACTTCGGCTTTGTACACCAACACGGTCAACTGATCACACCACGCGAGCGACCTGTCACTTAGGGTAAATGCCGCGGGGAATATTGTCAATAAGAAGCCAACTTCGAGATAAACCGGGTAAATAAGAACTTCGGGAGTTGAAAATGTATTCGAGATAAGCATAGTATTCGACATATCAGTGTTCGACACATCCGGGATGAATTTAATCATAATATGAAGGATTTTTTTTTTTCGGGACCGATGTTTGGCTTTGAGATATCCCGGGTATTCGAGATATCGAAGTTTGACTGTATAAGTAATAACATTCTTTATCACCTATGTAAGTTGTTCTTGATTACATGTCTCAAATGATTCGGTATGCTCGAGCGTCTTCTGAGTATCGTTCCCTTATCTAGATAAACTACTAGGAGAAAAGTTAGTATCACAAGGATATGAGATCTCACGCAGTAAGTCAACATCCCGCAAAGTTTAAGGTTGTTATAAAGACCTTATACGCTCAGACAATACATCATTATAATGTTAATGCGATAGATCGTTCTTTCACATGTTGACTTCCCTCTTCCATTGTAGACCGTATGCGCATATATTGCACTAAATTAATATATATGTAATATATACGTATTGCCATGTTCTTTTGACTTCGAGTTGTGGAAATCGGATCGGTATCGCAGATTTTTACTTATGTCTATATCATATTTTACGAACAAATATCTTTCTATTTATCCCACATCGGAAATTGGTTTGACCAACATTTCATGAGATACTGTAAAATTCGAAGGAGAGTCGTATCTCGACAGTCCTGTATTGATTCATTTTAAAATTTTGATCTAATTTTGCATGCCGTTGAATAGATATAAGAAAATATCTACATGTACATGTGTTCATTTACTGCACCATATGCGCATTTTGACAACATTTGTCTCTCCAGTGATTTTCAAAGACTTAATTGTGTAATGTATTTGAAGAGCAACTTATTACCAAATTAACCTAAAACTAAGACCAAAAGAACTAGTACATATCTTGATCTAATAAAGTTGTCTCTCGCTAAAAAATTCTTGTACTAAATCTAATCCTTAAAGACTTCGGTATATTTAATGTAACACACAAAATACCATACCATAAGCTGTACTCAATTGTCACGAAAGGGAAACATCTACATTGTCAGAATGAGAGCACAAGCACAATAATAATGAAACAGTTAAATGAAGTTTAATGTTCTCATATTATATTTATTATACTGTATGTGGTTGGGCGATATTTGGCCATGATAGTATTTTTAAAGGAGTCAAATCCCAAGTTGGATGTTATGGACATCCAAATAGAATTGTAGAAAATGGAGGTCAAAATTATATTTAGATGGCACAAATGAACATAGCGATCAGCGATATTCGATATGACATCCGAATAATGGTAAAATGAAATTCAAATTGAATTATTTCACTAAATCTGTTCCTGGTAAAAGTGCAAAAAAATCCCTGCCAAAATGGTTAGAAATATAGCCGGCTCTACCAGAAACAAAGCAAAAATTGATATTTAAGCGAAATTGCATAAGCAGAATAAATTAGAACTCGATGAATTTCGAATTTATGAAAAACGAATGTCAGTTGCTCAATTGACCTATCCCTGCAACTAAGATTTGCTCCGCCCTTATCTCTTAATATGTTGCACCCCGCTGAGCAGCTCCGACAAACATTGCAATATCGGACAACACAGCACCGTAACAGAAAATAAAAGAAAACACGGTTTGTATACTGATTTATCTCATGATTTATCCGAGAAATTAAAAAGAAAGTCGAAATATCGTTGTAGCAAAGATACAAGTGTAGTAAAAGCTATTTCGAGAGTGTAAACTTACTAAAGATGATAGGCCTGCACCTCGAATCGTGCTCGTTTCATTAAGATACATGGGCTGTTTTGCAACCACTCCCATCCTCATTTTTGCACAATTTTTAGGACTACATCCCACTTTCAGGACCGAATAGTGTAGAATATTAGATATGACAGACTGCTATCCCCCCTTCCGCTCTTTCAAAGATTTCGAAATTTACCTATGAGGATGTCATCGAAATACGACAAAAATGAAACTCTACATTCCATCAATATTGATGTTTCACAAAATACTATAGTTTTAGCATATCGCTCTATATATACATACATAGAAAACATAAGTTTACATAAATAAATGAAGCCAAATTAATGAAGCCGGCGTTGCCTAGTGGTATCGCACTCGACCCCCTGATCGGGAGACCGGGGTTCAAGTCCCGCTTTGGTCATGCCGGTGTCTTGTCTTTTAGATGAGGCCCCGTGTCACGTTAGGCATGGCACGTTAAAGATCCCTCACTGCTTCGAGTGGGTCCGTTGCACAGGTCAAAATTTGTATGCCCCGTCATCAAATACATAGAATAATCGTAGTGTGACGTTAAACAAAATCAATCAATTATAAATAAAAGCAGTTCATTACTGAATGGGCAGGCAGCACTCTATTCAATCTCTCCTCATCCTCTCTTTCTCTCTCTCGTATCATTTTCTTTTCTCACTTTTCTCTTCCCCTTTTACCCATCTTATGATCCCTACAATCGCATCTCGAGATCTCTCAACCAACCCTCCTTAATTTACCTAGTCCACCACCACGCACACGACTTTTCGAAAATATGATTTAGGTTAAGGGGAGGGTGGACTGAAAAGCTTCAGAATGACGGAGTCCCCTTAATGTAGTAGGGGGCGGATACAGGTTAGGGGCGTGAGTATGTACCAAAACGCGAAGGGTCTCGGGCCGCGCAGGTTCCTAGCGGATCCAGGGCAGCGCCTTGGTGGGAGGTTCATAGGGGCAAATCCTCTCCCCGGCGAAAAATTATTCTAACAGTTTTAAAACATAATAATATTGGGAAAATCTTTTTGCATGGTCAGAGCGAAGACAAATGCCTATTTTATTACACATTAAAAAAATTGACTACATTATAAGGACACTGGGTACACAATTAACTCGTGTTGATGTCACATATAGTTTCGATTTGAATATATTTTTCACATTAATAAAAATGTCTTAATTTTATTATGTCCCCTTAAAATGATATATATTTGTTGAACCTTGTTTTCCAAACGGAGGATTATTTATTATGGCAATCCTTATATTTTCTTATTACATTTTAACATTGTTGGGTGCGTACCATGCCCGTGGTCAATAATTGTACGGAAATGGGGGGGAGGTTAGAAAAAGGTGTAAGGTGTAAAGGTAATATCTCTCTCCTTTTTTTCTCTTCTTTTCTGTCCTTTTCCCCTTTCATCTTTTTTACTTCAGTTCTTCAGTTTAAAAAAAAAAAAGGGGGGGGGGGCCTATAATAATAATCTGCTACAGGCTGGTAATGGGTTAGGGTACTCACTATAACATGTACTGTGGATGCATCGTTTAATCATTTTTATAATAATCGAAAATACTGACGAGTTTTAATGGTTTTATGCCTATTGACCTGTGCATTCCTTACGCAAATATATGCTGGGAAATGTTATGTTTGTCGGAGGTCGAATCATGTGCGAGATGTGGGCTATAATTATCGCCGCCGGTCAAGATAAGACGCCGTATCATTGGTACTGGGGCGGGGGCGTGTTTTGGGGACAAGTCAATTGTTTATCAATAATAAACAGTCAAACCGACGACAATTGAAATTTCTAACAGCCACAAACATTTAATTTAATAACAACATATAACTTCAACTGTAAAGTTACAGTTAAAGCAAACATTACCAAATTTATTGTAAATGCAGATCGTGCCTTTATCTTATGATATATACCTGCTTGATATTAAAATGGTTTGAAAAGCTTGCTGAAATCTATAACGATAAAATGATTATCCTTACAATATTCCAATGAACTTTGCCAATTGCTTTGCATTGGCGTTCTTAACACAATAGATATCTAATTAATACCTAAATTATTTCATCCACATTATATAAAAGATGTGGTGGATCAAAGCCGGTTACATGTCTCTTTTCCTTTAGCTGACTAATAACAATTACATGTAAATATAATAAACAAACCAACAATCATTCTTCAAATAAATTTGATTGAATTGAAATTCAATTCAAATCAATTCAATGAAAACTTGCATTGACAACATCACTGACTACTATAACCATCTCAGATAGCTGACCTTGCAACACCAATTATAAAAGAAAGAGATTTATAAAATCATAAATAAATTGTTGCTATCTGCAAACATTTTAACATAGATCAACAAATAAATAACGAGTAACGAAAACATTCCTAAAATGAACATTAAGAAAATTTGGTTCGTTTGTGTCAGAATTTGAAACACATTAACAAGACAAATGAAATTACCTGTGTATATGAAAGAAAAAGAAGGAGTTACTGGCTCAGTTATGTAGCAGAAGTCACCATGGAGCTATACAATACATGAATATAGATAATATACTAGAACATATAACAAATTACAAAACTTTTTGATTGTAGTGTAATTACAATACCGACTTAGGACGTGCATTTAATTTGACAAAAGCCAAACAAATGGTGTGGTTAACCGGTTTACGGACCCGACTTCCCACTCACCGTAACAGCAAAACAATCAAAGTACGTACATCTAAAAATTTATAAATAATACTCCATGTAAAGAACAAGGGTCAACAGGTATCGCATTTTGAGAGGTCATAAAAATATAAACACGTAAGGTATTGTAAAACACATAATGATATAAAAATATATGCGACATCAACATGATAAACCGTGCTCTGCCAATCTGAAAGTGAGGTAAGACCCTACATCTGTAGTAGTCACGACTAATAGTCAGAGGGGACGAGGTTCAGGACCATGTCTCCTCTGAGAGAGGTTTGGACAGGGCCCGTCATATAGTCCCCACCGCCCTGTTAGTCAGAGTGCAACGTTCAAGTAAAAGTTTGCATAAGGCTGTAGAGGGGCCAAATACAAGACCTATAGTCTTTTTGATGATCTCAATGTCATATTGTCTATTGAGAAGATGTTGACTATACTATTAAATGATAACATAACGTTATAGGAGCCTTTTACTTTCCTCAGTTTACATACGAGATCACCGTAGAAATTAGGATGGGAAATTCCATTGGATACATACTGTTGAAAAGAAATATTTCCAAATTTAGATAGAAGTTCTGAATAAGATCTGAAGAATTTGCCGAATGTTTTTCCTAGCTTGTGATATCTGTAACCCTGAGTTAAATGTTTAGTAGTAATTTGTAAATTCGTTTATGAAAGTCCAAAACATCGGTGCAGCCTCTGACAAATCGAACTAATTGAGATATATAGATACCATATGATGGGAGTCGAGGAACATCGCCATCCAAGTAAGGAAAATTTACAAAAGGAAATCCAAAATCCTCACGTTTATCATAAATATTAGTATATATTAGTTGGTTGATAATTTTTATGTTCAGATCTAAGAAAGGTGTAGATTTATCTCAAGTATTAGTTTTATTCAATTTGAGCTCTGGTGGATATATTTCTGATATAAATTGTTCGAATTTAGGGTTGTCGATAACCAAAATGTCATCCAGATATCTGCAAGTATTATTAAATTTGTCAATGAGGTCGAAACGTTTTGATTTTTGAATAGAAACCATAAAATCCCACTTATAACAATAAAGAAATAAATCTGCTATCAGAGGCACGCAGTTAGTTATTGAAATCTATACTGGACGGTAACCTATATTTAGGTCCTTTTCCAAAAAGGGTGCGCAATTTCTTGTTCGAAATACAGTTTAGGTCACCAGTAATAACATGACCTGCCGGTTTATAAGCATTTTACAGATCCTTTACCTAATTGATCAGTCTTTGACAGATTTTATAGTCTAAGGAAATGATCCTGGTATATACTTCTAGTTGATTTTAACATAATGTAAAATGATCAGTTCTTAAATAAACTATTAAGTTATCTACTCTAAATGAACCGAAACAGTGACATCGCAAGTAAAGCTGTAAATAGTATATTGGACATGCATGCTACAGGCAGGGACACTAAAAGCTGTTCCAATTGCTGTCTAGAAAGAGCATCACCCAAATAATGTGTTTCCTTCGATGTAAACTGATTTGAATTAATATTATATAACGTACAGCTCACAATCAAAAGGTTATAATATTTGCATAATTCTTACATTTGAATCTTTTTGTTTAAATATGAACCAATGCCACATTATCTTATATATTATATATTTATTTAAACTTTTGTCAGAAATTATCACAAAATATGAACAACTAATGAAATCAATATAAATTCTAAAATTATATCCTTCCCTCGCAATTTATTGTATCAATCACTTGACCATTATTAAGCAACCCGATTATGCATAACATCCTATATTTTAAATCCCTGTCTACTATGCATACCATGTCATATACATCTCTGCCCAGGTATTATAATCAAAGAAAGCATAAAGACATCTCACTTAGCCATATCATAAAAGTAATTACAGACAAAAAACAAACAATAAAAACATGGAACGACATCACAATATAAATTATTGTAGCGGAATGTAGGTACCAATATAGGACGGTCAATTGAAACAATTTACTGAATAAAGAGATATTCAGTTTAAAAGATATTATTGATAAAGTATTTTAGAATTGTATATTCTACATACTATGAGATATGTAATGTTATGTTTTGACATTTCCACTTTCCCATTTATGTTTTGGACAATAAGTAATGATACCGTTTTAAGGTAAATCCTGCAACTTGTGTCACATGTATTACTGTTTGTTTGTTTTCTTTTTGTTTTTGTTATTCTTTTTTTACAAAATTTAATGAGAGAATACAATACAGGTAATTGTCTGTTTGTGTTGGGATTATGTTTTACTACCGATGTTTTAATCTTTTTTTTTTCATTTTACAAAACGTTCATAGAGTTACATGGAGAAAACAGTACTGATATGAGTCTTGAAAGTCCTCCAAGGGGCAGTCCAATGTAAGTAACTGAATGTGTGATAAAACTTACTTTGTTAGGGAAAATTCTGATTCCAAAAATAAATACACTGAAACAGCTGTCATTCAGATGTTGAACCTTCTTATCGATAACATTTTTGTGGTGTTTGGAGGTAAGGTTTTTCAACAAATTGTCGGCATTCCAATGGGCACTAACTGTGCTCCGCTTCTGGCTGACATATTCCTTTATTCATACGAAGCTGAGTTCATTCAGTCTTTGCTTTCGCAAGGAAAAAAGCAATTGGCTCTTGGCTTCAATTTTACTTACAGATATATAGATGACTTGCTTTCAATTAATAATCCTTCATTCGCGGATTACCTTAGCATCATCTATCCAAGTGAACTGGAGGTCAAAGAAACCACAGAAACTAGTAATTCTACTTCGTATTTAGATATTACGTTGTCTTTCGACACTAATGGTCAATTGAACACCTCACTCTATGACAAACGTGACGATTTCAATTTCGCTATCACAAACTTTCCTTTCATAAGTAGCAACATTCCATCATCGCCCGCATACGGCGTATTCATATCTCAGTTAATGCGTTATTCCAGAGCATGTTCAAATTACAATGACTTTGTTCTGAGGGCTAGGCGACTTTCAGTTAAGCTGCTCAACCAGGGTTATATATGTGCTAGACTAGCATCGTCACTGAGGAAGTTCTACGGTCGTTACGAGACTCTTATTACTCCATATGATATCTCGTTATCCGGACTTTTAAATGATATTCTGGACTGAGACCGATTCCGATCACTTTACACAGATTTGACACCTTCTATACTAGAAGGTTACCTACTTCGACTTCTCCATATATAGATACATATGGAATTCACACGATTTGACTCTTTCTACGGGGTATATGTGACGGGTGTTGCTAGCAAGCAGGAGATGCTCACTCTCCCCGGGCACCTGATCTCACTCCATCACAGGGGTTCACATATGCTCTTCAAGTAGACATATTTTGTTATTTTCCATTTGTTTTTCATTTTCACTGATTTTGTATGTCCTATGGTTTCATGATTTTTGGACTTGTGGTTTGGATTTATCCATCATCTTTACATTGTGTCTGTATTTAAGGTATCCGATGTACAATTAGCTCATTCAACTCTGCAGTTTCCGTAAAGACCTCGAAAATTATCGGGAGAAAAATAAAACATCATTATTTTTCATTTTAAATTGCGAGGCATGCTTAAAAGTGCACATATTTCAATTTTAAAGTCGATGTGTATAACAGAGTTTAATGCTTACAAACAAAAATATTAATAAAAAAACCCCTTTCTTCGTTTGGCAATATGGCGGCGCCCGTACGAAAGTAAACTCGGGCGCGGCGTTACAAGACAAAATCGGAAAGCACTCAAAATATACAGGAAAGTACGGATGTTTTAATTTATCATAATTCTATCTCGTCATAGCTACGTTCACTACGGAACCACGGGAGATAAGGCGCGGTGAGCGGCAGGTCAGTTTTACAGCTGTGTTTGGCAGTGTCGGACGTTATATTGTTATCGCTCTGTTTCCTTGGTGGAATTAAAGTTTTATAGTGTTCTTAATATAATTTGGATAGTTTTAATCATTACGTGTGATTCACACATTTAATTTGTTTTAATTGTGTGACGCACACAGTTATATAATCGTGACACACGATTTGAGTTCCTTGTACAGCATGTCTGATGACGAGGAGCGATTACTAGGTGACGCACCTAGTACCGCATTGGGTGACAATAAAGCTCATAATGCGCTCAGTACGCACAGTAATTTGGCGACTACGCCTAGTACTCCGGCGACAACGCCTACATCTGGTATCTCCCTGCTCCTACTTCAAAGTAACATGGAGAAAATCGCAAATTCCATGGAAGCCATGGGCTCCGCTTGGAAGTCTCTTGCTCTTACCAAAGACAAAAGTCATAGCCCCCAACCTTCATGCTCAAAAAGACCACGTCAGTCCGACTCGGACACTGACAATGGAGGGGCGAAAAGAGCAAAGTAAAATGCACAATCACATGAAGATTCCGACTCGGACACCGACACTGATGATTGTGGAGACGATAGCGATGATAACAATGAGTCTGATGCCGAAGCTTTGGTTAATAAGGCTTCCACAAAACCAATGGGAGATAAGAAGGAGGTTCAAGCCAACACAAAATTATCGGTCATGGCAGAAGCTGCCCTCGAATATGAGCTCAATGAAAAAGGACCTAAAGTCGACGATTCAGTTGCAAAAACAGTAAATAAACAATGGTTGGCAAAAATGCCTTTTAAGGTATTACAAAATAAAAGAGCAAAGTACTCTGTTCCTGAAAATTGTGAGAACCTTATGGTGCCTCTGGTCAACAAACCAATCTGGAATACGTTAGACCGGTACCGTAAAACTCACGATCTGAGACTCTCAAATGTTCAATCTACGTGCGTCGCTGCGGGAGCAGCCATTACCTAAAGCCTTCATGACCTGGTCACCTCTGATAACATCGAGGTCCCGAGTTTAATTAGACAATTGACTGACGCAGTAGTCCTACTCGGCCAGGTTAATTACGATTTATCTCTACATCGAAGAGAAAACTTGAGGCCTGCTCTTTCTGGGGAATATCGAGACTTATGTAACTCAGAACACCCAATGTCACAAAACCTTTTCGGAGATGACCTCCATCAAGGTATGAAAATAGCCAAAGAGACACAAAAGCTAGGCAAAGACCTTAAGCAAAAAGGCTATAAAAAGAGCTACAAGTCCAAAGGCTACAAGAACCGTAAATACGGAAAGCAGGGAAATTTTCAGAAGGCCAAAAACTTCAAACGCCGCAACAAAAAGTCCACAGACCAAAGCAGTCGAAATCGGACTCAAGCGACAACTAAGCATAGATTATGCGGTAAGTTGTCTTCATTCTTCTGTAGAAAATTTAAAACAGAATTTGTTAAATAATGCACAGCATTTTCATGGAGGCAATATAAAATGTTTTGTTGAACAATGGCAACAGTTAACATCTGACCCAGAAATAATTGATATTGTCACAGGTATGCATATTCCATTTGACAGCAAACTGCGACAATATTCGTTGCCGACGCATGCTGTCCTAGAAAATTCACAAAACTGTTGAAACCTGTTTTTGCGTTGTTGCGACAAATGGGTCACTTGTCAACTGTTTACATTGATGATACATATCTACAAGGTGAAACACCAGAAGACTGTTTTCAGAATGTTTATGATACTGTACATATATTTCAAAACCTCGGGTTCATTGTTCAACCAGAGAAATCTGTACTGAGACCCTCACAACAAATTGTTTTTCTCGGGTTTGTGCTAGATTCTGTGAATATGACGATTCGTCTTACTTGTGAAAAGGCACAAAGGCTCAAAACATTTTGCACAAAGTTACTCAACAAAAACAGGGTCTCCATACGGAGTGTTGCCATGTTGTTAGGCTATATGACAGCTAGTTTTCTTACTGTAATGTATGGACCTCTACATTATCGCATACTAGAGATGGAAAAAACGAAAGCTTTTAAATTAGCTTATGGCAATTATGATGCCTACATGACCATCTCAAAAAACGCAAAGAAAGAAATTTGTTGGTGGCAACAGTCTATTGCGTCCTCTTACAATTTGATCAATAGAGAGGCACCTACAGTTATCCTACATACTGACGCTAGCAACGCTGGCTGGGGTGGTGTCCTTGGAAATCTGAGGGCCGGGGATAGCTGGACATTAGCAGAGAGCCAATATCACATAAACTATCTAGAAATCATGGCTGTCTTCTTATCTCTAAAATCATTCCGCGACCATTTGCGGGGAAAACATGTGAAGGTCATGACGGATAACACTACGGCCGTCTTTTGTCTAAACCACATGGGCACAAGCCATTCTAATAAATGTAATGTATTGACAAAATCAGTGTGGGAATGGTGTATTTCTGAATCAGTTTTCATAACAAGTGCACATATTGCAGGGTCACTCAATACGGATGCAGACATAGAGTCTAGAAAACGCCGTGAAACAGAGTGGAAACTTAATACATCTCTGTTAGAAAAAGCACTGCTACAATTACAGTTTAGTCCTGATATAGATTTATTTGCTTCAAGGACAAACAAACAAGTAGCGAAATATGTGTCTTTTCAATGTGATCCCGATGCATGGGCTGTTGACTCGTTTACACTTAACTGGAGGTACTTTAATTTTTATGCATTTCCTCCTTTCAGTGTGGTAGCCAAAGCTCTTCAAAAAATTCAGACGGACCAGGCAAAAGGATTTATTGTAGTTCCCCACTGGCCAACGCAGTCGTGGTTCTCAAAACTAACCAGAATGCTGATATCAAATCCAGTAATCCTGCCATCGGGGAAACACATACTGCAACTGCCATCAAACCCACTGGAAATTCACCCATTGTACAAAAGACTTCATCTATTGATATGTCTTGTGTCAGGGAATGCCTCGAAAGTAAAGGACTTTCAGGAAAGGCTGCCAACCTCATTCTCGGAGCATGGCGACAAACAACCCAAAAACAGTATAAGACATATTTCGATCAGTGGCAAGCATACTGTAATACCGCAGGGTGTGATCCATTTTAACCACCTTTGAATATTGCAATTAACTTTCTTGCGGATCTTGCAGACAAAGTTGGCTACAGTGCTGTAAATACGGCTAGAAGTGCGCTTTCTGGGATTGTGTCATTACCTGATGGAAGCGTTTTTGGGAAACATCCCCTTGTAAAAAGACTTTTGAAAGGTGTTTTTGAAGCAAAACCATCATTACCACGATACAATGATATCTGGAATGTAAATAGTGTACTTATGTATTTGAAGAATATGTGCTCTTATGACGCCATATCATTGAAGGATCTTACCTACAAATTAGTTATGTTACTGGCGATCCTTACGGGACAGAGATGTAAAACATTGCATCTTCTGAAACTTCCTCATATTCAGATTACAAATGATGCATGCGTTTTCTATATTGTAAATTTACTGAAACAATCCAAACCTGGAAAACATATTCAACCTATTTCACTCCAGGCGTACACAAAAGACCGCAGTCTGTGTGTTGTTACATTCCTTCAGAGGTATCTTGAGGTCATGCAGTCATTAAGACATTCTTCTAATGATGGCTTGTTTATAAGCTATTTAAAGCCACATAAAACTGTAACACGAGAAACGTTGTCCAGGTGGCTGAAGACGGTTCTGCGAGACGCCGGCATTGATGTTTCAATTTATAGTGCACACAGTACGCGTGCCGCGTCGACGTCTGCTGCTTGCGCAAGAGGTCTCCCGATTGAAGATATAATGAGATCTGCGGGATGGAGCAGTGATCGGACATTTGCAAAATTTTACAAACTGCAAATAGACACTGCGAAATTTGACAATGCCATTCTTAGTGATGTTCTGTAATTATCACATTTTCAGTGTTGAAGTCATGTGTAGCATTGTATTTAGTTTATATTATAGTGGAGTTCTTTCAATAGATCTTATGTTGTTTATTACGACACTGTTGATCTGGAAGACTTGGCTAAACATAGCCAGTCTTTTGATCTCCTCGCAGACACATGGCTGTCAAGTCTCCCGTGGTTCCGTAGTGAACGTAGCTATGACGAGATAGAATTAGAAAATTAAACGAGACTTACCTGTAAGTTGAAGTTTGATTGGAATTCTATCGAGTCATAGTACGGAACGTAGGAATCATGGGCCCACCCGATATTGGGAACCCTCCCTAAGTGGTTCATGTGTCCACTTCGGGTTTTAAAGTCTGACCTGCCGCTCACCGCGCCTTATCTCCCATGATTCCTACGTTCCGTACTATGACTCGATAGAATTCCAATCAAACTTCAACTTACAGGTAAGTCTCGTTTAATTTTCTAATTATATATCGGGCCATATATGTGAGAACATCGAAGGTTGTGATTCGTGTTATCCTGGAATAGAAAAGGTCATAGGTAGTAAAAGTTTAGTCCGACTGAGTGGACGGCGAGTTGTGCAGATGGCAGGGGGAGGGGGGGTGGGGGGTATCGATAATTATCGTATGTTAGGCATTAGAATGAAATATGAGTTCAATAGGAAAAAGGTATATTATGTAGGTGTCCAACTATATGAATACCCATATCATGTACATGTATATTGGTAGTGTTGTACCTATATTATAAAAGTGTTTATCTTCATAGGATATATGCCATGTAAAATGATAGTGTTATACCTGAAATATGCAAGTTTCTACTTCTGTGGAGACCTGTATAATTATACCCCTCCCCTGCTGGGGATATACTGGATCACCTTGACATGTCACCCCATGTCTGTCCATCCGTCCGGTTTATCTTGAGTGTCATACATACCAAACTTGTATTAATGATATATTGTGAAGTGCTTAGACTGGTGCTTGCCTCTGATTATGTATCTGAAATACATTTTGTTATTCTGTGACTTTGTTACAAAGTTTATGCCTGTTTGACAAATTGGTTGTTGTGGGTATTTGTCCTGTTAGGACAGCCATAGATTATATCAACTTTCTGTCTGTGCAACTTTTATTGCACCTTACAGACTAGAAAATAATAAATATTAATGAGTATGTGTCTTATCTCTTTTTATTTTAAATCACCAGAAATATGCAGGAAGATATGTAGGAATCATTTGGTTATATATCTGTCTATGTCTGTGTTGTGTCTGTTCTTTTCATAATTCAGAAGGCTGTCATTACTGTCAAGGTAAAACTTGCTTGATGAAGGCAAATATTGTTATCAAAGCTTTCTCAGAAACACATTGCATTCTTTTAACATTCATTTATATATCATTAACTTGATTGACCAAAAAAATTACTGATGGATAGATGCATTGGGCATGAATTACAATGTTGGCTAAGATCCGAGATGAACAAAATTAAAAAAAAAACTTCCCAAAATAAATGTCATTGTACATTTATGTGATTATCATGAGAGGTAGCCTTCTTAAATCTTTTTAATTAATGCAGAATGGTATCTGTGTAAATCTCAGAAAGATTATGGCCACAGAAAGGGAAATTTTAACATCCAAACTGGCCCATTACAGAGTTATGCACGGGTATTGCGCAATAATGTTTGACGTGGAAGAGTTATCTCCCCTTAGTAATTTTAGAAGAAAAAACCTTATTTTCTTGAACCACATACATGTGCCTTTTGAATGCACATATGATATATATATACCTTACCAAGCATAAAATTTTCGTCAATTGTACATCAGATACCTTAACTACTGATATGTATTTCTAAAGTAACGTCTCAGGTTTTTATTAGCTTTATCTTTGGTCGGTTATCTTTCGTTGGCTTTTTATTGTAGTGGAAACTTCCGTTATATTTTAGACACAACAAAGTCAATAAGCGATTTTGTAATCACTATGAAGTTCTAAACTAGTGACGAGGTATTATTAGATGGTGGTGTACACTTCACGATCCTGATTATCATCCAAAGATTGTATTTAGCTACAAAATTATATACATTGTTCTTACAATGTTTTACTGGCACTCAGGCTTCCTTTACAATATTGTTTACATCTCAATTATCACTTTCACTTCGGACTTTAATTTTCTATGTAGTGTCTAACTTATATTCTTTAGGAGAAGAAAAACAACATATGTTTCAATTAAAAATTACAGAGGAGTGCAAAAGGTCTTATTTAACATTATTTATTCTGTGTCACAGGAAATACAAAAGGGTAAATCTATGAAAATAAAACCACATAGAACGTCGCTAAAATACTCGATAAAACCTCAAGTACGTTGACGACCTCGGACGGTCAGTCTTAACATTCGCATTCTGTAGTACTACCCTGTATTAAAGGTTATTGTCTCCTCGGTTGCCGTGAAAGCAAAGTACATCAATAGACTTGGATAAAAGTATGATAATAATACCACATATGAACACATGGTGAACATTTATGCTTTCAATTATTATATTCGTACTTCATTGTCGAAATGTATCGAGTTTAACCTCACCTAAATGTACAACAGATAATATGTATCTGTGCCTAAAGATAAAGATTAGAGCTTACAGGACATAAGTGTGCATTTGCTGCACATAATTATGACGTATATGACTTTAAATATTTTTATTGTCAGAATGCGAGGGGAGGTTTGTTGGATAAAAAGCTGTGACATCTGCATCCAAATTGAAAAGAAAATTTTAATACAATTTAGCACATAAGCATTTACATACAAAAAATCATACGCTTCTTGATTGTTAACTGAAATGATAATACTCCATTTCATGCTGTTCATAATATTGGAAAGCCATTTTCCAATCAGTTACATCCGTTTGGTCTATATAAAGAGCATCAACCTGAACAAAATTTCGTGTAAGAATCAAGAGTTAACCACCACGTACGATTCTCCTAGGTAAGTCATATTTGAATTATTTTGTGCTGATGTAAGATAGTTACAAAACACGTCCTCAGTGATGAGAAATTTGCTTTTATTTTCTAAATTTCTCTAAGAAAAGAAAAAAGATACCGACATGGAAATGCAACCAATAAGCACATGCAAAGACATTACAATAATATTCGGTTGTAATGAAGGTGCAGGAAATTAAATGTGGCAACCGTAATTCATTTAGCATGGATGAAGGTCCAACTTTATCCTCACCATAAAAACAATATTCAGTAAGAAAAAATCTTTTAAAATCTATAAATAAACGTCGATACAAAGAAAAAAACTCTACAGGTTGCTAAGGTTGTGGGTTTCATAAAAAAGAAAAAAAAAATGGGATACCATTATGGAATAATGGAATACTATTTCTGTGTCAAAAATAAAAAGGGACAAATATTAAAACAGACAATATTTAACATCAAGAATAGATTTAACCTTGTTACTTTCCTTATTATTGTTTATTTATTTATTTTTTTATTTTTTTTTTTATTTATTTATTATTATGAGAATAAAGCGGGGGGGGGGGGGGGGGGGGTGTTGGATAAATTCAAAGAAATTGTCACCATACCGATATGTTTAAACATCAGCGTGGTAAACGATTGGATTTGATATTCACGCTACCACAAAAATGAGAGCAAATATACAAGGAAAGCACAATTTGTAGCACAAATCACCAAAGGTTACACACTGGAAGACTGCAGGGTTTTCGTTGAATTTAATTATATTAGGAATTAAAATACAACAATCGCCCAACTCTGTACCATATCGGTCTATTATGCAAGCATATATAATAGCTACGTTGGTGAACCGTTCCCACACAGTCTAAAGTCAAGTGGTGATATTCGGTTATTGTATTAAAATGAAATAGAACAACGTCAATCTAACCATGTACATTACAGACTCGGCTTTTCTTTACAATTTTAGGCTTCATCAACGATGCTTATCTCACTTATGACCCTCGTTTGCCTGACAAGTAGTGCAATGAGCACTGCCGTGGATGTTAGCCTTTACAAGCAACTTATTCTAGACATTCATAATGGGTACCGACGAGGACTCGGGTCTACAAACATGCAGAAACTTGTAGGTATATGCGTCAGATAAATACGAAAATGTTCGTAAATCTTATCCCTTCAAAATTTCACATTTCAATGAAAAATAATAAAGAAAGGAATTAAGATTTATTGAACAGTTTGTTTTTCTTTCTTCAAGTTCATTTACATAAAAGTTTTAAAATTAAGTATCAATATTTATCTTTATTTAAGCAAGTAACTCAGTGATATCTTATTCTAGATCTGTTGTTATCCGGTATATGTGTCTTGTATTATAATTTTACTTATAAACAATTTAATCATATGAATACAAATATTTAAACATTCAGTTAAAGCCTATAATCAATACCTAATCAGGACATAAAGGCAAAGGGATATGACAATGATTGCTGAAGAGTATAATAATACATGAAACTATATTATTAATTATGGTATCTCTTGTATACGTAGGAATGGGACAACGACTTGCAAGCTGAAGCCCAAGACTGGGCTAGGCGGTGTAATTTTGTTCATAAAAATGGACAAGGGGAGAATTTGGCATACAATTCTTACTCCATTACGGACAAAGAGCATGTTGAGAGTGCTCTGGAGAGCTGGTATAATGAGACCTTTCATTACAGATACAGTGACCTGTCATGCAGTAGGGTCTGCACACATTACACAAACGTAAGTAGTATAAATCAGAGAATAGTTATGACGTTACAGGCTGACCATGAAAAAAAATATATTGTTGATTTCCTTTCCTCCTATGCATACCGGCGATCTTTATTCTCATATACTTCTGAATATTGTGTTACATCACTAATGTAACAAACTACAATTCATTCATAATTATTGTTTCTTTTAAATGGTTTACTGTAGATCGTATGGGCGACAACGACCAAAGTTGGGTGTGGCTTGGAGAAATGTAGCAATTATTTAGGTTTCTATACAGTGTGTTTTTACAAACCTGTGTAAGTATTCATTTATTTATCTCGACTGAGTATTTTACAAATTTCGTGTTAGATCTTAATATTCTTTTTTTAAATATTTTTTTAGTATAAATGAATTATTTTCTTTTTTTTTTTGATATAGCGGTAACTGGGTCGGGCAATACCCTTATTTAACGGGCGGAGAACCATGTTCTAGATGTAATCCTGGTCAACAGTGTGAGGATAAATTGTGCACAGGTAAAATTGTACATCAGTTTAACATGTATAAATGTTGACTTGAATTTTAGAAATGAATACATCAATTTTAAATGCAAACCAAAAATGACAACCATAATTTCCATTCACATTACCATAAATTATGACTGTATGCAGTCACGAGATAATACATCATACCTAAACGATATCTTTTTCAGGCACATCGACGAAAATTATACCTCCAGGTAAATATTTATTTTACGTAGACAAGAGAATTTAAAACGGAGTGACATAGTCTGCATTATGCAAACCACGGTATACGTACGTAATAAAGTGTCCAATCATATTTGTAATTCTCCATGTCAAAATCAAAATCGCTTAATTACTGAAGCCTCAGATGAAGAAGAAAAATATTTAGATACAGTACACCGTAGTTACGTCCAATGTTACATTACAGAGTACAAAATGTAAGGACAGTTCCCAAGAACCAGTAGTAAGACCATGTGACATGTACAGTTGGGTGCAGTCCTAACCTTACATTCAAGTGCACTTGACAAGTGCATTTCAAGTTTAGTTTTTCGTCCTGAAAATCAGTCATAAATTTAGTCAAGTGCATTTGATATCAAGGTTACTTTAAAGTTATTCCGTCTTCAATGTAAAGATGATGGATAAATCCAAAGCACAACTCCAAAAATCATAAAACCACAGGACATACAAAATCAGTGAAAATGAAAAACAAATGGAAAATAACAAAATATGTCTACTGGAAGAGCATATCTGAACTGAACCCCTGTGATGGAGTGAGATCAGGTGCCCGGGGAGAGTGAACATCTCCTGCTTGCTAGCAACACCCGTCACATATACCCAGCAGAAAGAGTCAGATCGTGTAAATTCCATATGTATTTATATATGGAGAAGTCGAAGTAGGTAACCTTCTAGTATAGAAGGTGTCAAATCTGTGTAAAATGATCGAAATCGGTCTCAGTCCAGAATATCATCCAAAAGTCTGGATAACGAGATATCATATGGAGTAATAAGAGTCTCGTAACGACCATAGAATTTCCTCAGTGACGTTGCTATTCTAGCACATATATAACCCTGGTTGAGCAGCTTTACTGAAAGTCGCCTAGCCCTCAGAACAAAGTCACTGTAATTTGAACATGCTCTGGAATAACGTATTAACTGAGATATGAATACGCCGTATGTGGGCCATGATGGAATGTTGCTACTTATGAAAGGAAAGTTTGTGATAGCGAAATTGAAATCGTCACGTTTGTCATAGAGTGAGGTGTTCAATTGACCATTAATGTTGAAAGACAACATTATATCTAAATACGAAGTAGAATTACTACTTTCTGTGGTTTCTTTGACCTCAATTTCACTTGGATAGATGATGCTAAGGTAATCCGCGAATAAAGGATTATTAATTGAAAGCAAGTCATCTATATATCTGTAAGTTTACTATCAAGTGACACCAAGTTTACTTTTCAACGTTTGTATATTAGAATTATCAAGTTTCGTATAACAGGATAGAAATAATTGTATTATTATGTATACAGTATAACAGAATTGAAATAATTCTGTTATTATGTTCACTTGTATATTTTACATAAAAAATTGTTTTAATAGAAAAATATAGTAAATGTACATGTATATAGAAACTAAACGAAGTGCACTTGGAGTAAACTTGGAATCAAGTTTAGTATTAAACTTGGAATCAAGTGTTCTTCTAAACTTGATTCCAAGTTTACTCTGTTGTCGCCAAGTAAACTTGAAAAGCAGTCATAAACTTAACTCGAAGTGCACTTTATGTAAGGACTGCACCTAACTCTCTTTTGTCGATATGCCATCTTTCCGATTCCTACATAAGACTGAGAGACACTATTGATTCTCTCTAAGTTGTGATGAAGAGTAGGTTCAGTCTACTAGTATTTCTGTTGTTTGGTTGAATTTCATAAATTTCGAGAGAACTGGGAATATGACACTTTTTGGCGATTTTTCAAATGAGACACACGTAACGCACCCCATACACAGTAAGGGAAAGTATAATGAAAGTCAACTACTATCAATCACCTATATTTCGTTCGACTTCATTTTGGTGATAATTTCACAGTAGGCATAATTGCTAGACATGATTTTGCGAGAAGCTATAAACGTGTTATATAAGTACTTAATCGTAAGTCTTGCAGCATTTTCAGGGAAAGTCGTGTTTGGATTTGTGCAATTATCGGGAATTAAATGTGTTTTTACGGTATTTTGTCGTCCAGTTAGAAAAGTATTTGGATATTGCTAAAATTAAAATTTTGTCGTTGTGCTCCTACTTAAATTACTTATTCCATTTTTATGCGTAATTTCCGTATTGAATTGGTTGAAAATATTCAAATTTCAATATAATGCATGATAAGTTTTAGAAATATTTTTAAAGCAGTATTACATATACGTATTATCTCTATTGTTTTCAGGCATAGGACCAACAGGAGGTGAGATTTCAATAAAACCTTTCAACCACGTTTTCTCATTGCGATTAATTTATCTAGGTTATTGCTAAAGCCAAGAATATCAAATTCTGCTCGAAAATTGTCCATTTAGCATTCATATGACTTTGGTTTATGCGACAAATTTGAACTCAGAATACTATCGTGATATTTCCTTTCATCTTTATGTTTTTATGTTTACATTAGAAAATAATGAGATTAAAAATAATGCTTTATTGATTTTAATAGAATGCAAGGACCTTCCAAAATATGCCTCTCGGTGTCCTGGATGGAAACATAGCTGTGAGACGAACAAGAATTTCATGACACAAAATTGTCCCAAAACTTGTGAATTTTGTGGTTCATCTACGCCAGAGACAGGTACCTTTTTGAATAAGAGATTAACAAAAGTAAATTTTGTCGAATGTATTTTTATTTACATTTCTTTTCATCTATAATATTTTATTACGTTAATTCCTTTTTATATCTTTGTTGTCGTTTCGATTTTAGTTGGTTTTCTTTCTTTTTGTTTTAGGAGGGTGTGGGGCAATTGTTTTGTTTTGTTTTTTTTTGGGGGGGGGGGGTATTCTTCACAAATATATACTGCAATATTCTAAGAAATAGCGTTTTTCTCGGCTCGGTAATACTAGGTAAATACTTATTGTATATAAACTCTGCAAGAAAGGGTATCTACATGTATATAAACAATGTCATGATATTTTACATGGGTCTTTTACAAAGCTTTAATAGTGTTTCTGTCCATAGATAGATCTAAATGAAATTCATAAATCTATAATTTATTAATTTATATATAAAAGAAAAACTTACGTTGTAGGAGATTGCGTAGATGTTCCTAAGTACGCCGATAGATGCCCCGGATGGAAATGGAGCTGTAAGTCCAATGCAGCATTCATGGAACCCAATTGTCCTAAAACATGTGGAATCTGTACTTCAAAAACAGGTATATTGTGTTCATAACCTGGTTTTAATTGTAAAATGATAAAATAAAATTTATAAAGGAGGATGTATATATATAGTTTTGAATTAATTGCTTTTGATGTGGGAGAATAATGAATGAATGAACTGTAATATTTTAAAACAGGGAACCAGTATGTCATGATTTTTTATGTGGGCATTTAGCGTAATACTTTCATAGTGTCTGTGTTTATAGATATTGGATTTAGAAATCGATATATATATAAGTATATATTCATATCACTTCACTCCTAGAACCATTCAAATTATTGATCTCACCAGAATTTTAAGTAAATTTAAAAATTCTCTCGTAATAGATTGTGTAGATGTTCCTAAGTACGCAGACAGATGCCCCGGATGGAAATGGAGCTGTAAATCCAATGCAGCATTCATGGAACCAAATTGTCCTAAAACCTGTGGAATCTGTACGACTTAGTGATAAGGTATACTTTTGTATCTTTTTATATTATATTGTATTTTATTTCAGATGAAAAAATGCATTTCTATTTATATAATAACTTCATTATATTTATAAAGAAAATTGTGTGTGTAAATATATAACTTATTATCATCTATTCTATCATATGGTATTTATATATATAGGCCTCCGAAGGTCAGTGTGAGTCAAGTAAATAACGATGTAATATCCGAAAGTAACTGGTGTCTATTAAGTATGACACTAACATCAATGTACCACAGCGGACAACCACGGACCCCTGATATTCAGAGGCGAGACGAGGTGTTCGGGAGGAGGAAATTTCTCCTGAATGGCTACTTATATTCGCCATGAATGTCCTTACATGCAGGGGAAACATATGAATGAATATTAACCAACACTGTAGAAAGTGTAATTTCCACATAACATCAGGAAAAAAGGTATTATAACACTCGAATCAAAGCTCCGCGGAACACCCAATGGCCACATATTTTCGGTCACTTGGCCTTTATCAAGAGGAAAGAAACAAAAAATTGGGGATATGGTTTTTTTTTGTAATTTATCTTATTTTAATACCTTTGGATCAGGAGAGAGGTGCATGTTTGTAGTACAATCTGTCATTGGTATACTTCATTTCAGCAATGCCATGGTGACTTTCAGATAAATCCATCAAATGTATGTGGGGGAAAAAGAACCTGTATTTGTATTATGTTGGAAATGAAAATAAATAATTAGAGTTGAATTATAATGATTTACTGCAGTTGTGTTTTTATTTCATTTCCGTAGATGAGTCAACTTTGATGTCAATTACACTGAGTGACTTTCTTTGAGACTATGATTTTTTAATTGCATTACAATAAAATATTTTTGTAATGTGTTATATGTTCTAGTATATTATTTATATTCATGTATTGTATAGCTCCATGGTGACTTCTGCCACATAACTGAGCCAGTAACTCCTCTTTCTTCTTTTATATCTACACTTATTCTCAGATGCAGTGTGGAGCCTGTAAAAAGGTTCCCCGTATCTGGGTGTTTCAAGTGTTATTATTCACCCAATAGTTACTGACTTGGTTGTGTGGGAGCTTTCCCCTGGGTTTGTACATCCTTATCCCCCTTTTCATTAAAATGGCTTCAAATATAATAAAATTAAAATACAAATCTCCTAAAGTTATAATCACACCACTTAGATTGCCCTCTGTGTCCACTCTTCATATACCTGGTATTACTTGTAGAAAATTATTCGGCACCACTAAAGTTCATATTTCTCCACTTAAAAGTAGTTTCCCTATTACACGTTTATTTATCACCTGCGTATGGTGTTCTGGGTTATATGTCTCAAATGATTCGTGTGCTCGAGCTTCTTCTGAGTATCGTTCCTTTATCTATAAAAACTACTAGGAGAAAAGTTAGTGTCACAAGGATATGACATCTCACGCACTGAGTCAACATCCCTCAAATTTTAAGGTTGTTATAAAGACCTTATACGCTCATTTCCACTTTCCCATTTATCTTTTGGATAATAAGGAATGATACCGTTTTAAGGTAAATCCTGCATCTTGTGTCACATATATTACTGTTTTTTTTTTTTGGTTTTTTTTTGTTTTCTTTTTGTTTTTGTTATTCTTTTTTTTTTTTTACAAAATTTAATGAGAGAATACAATACAGGTAATTGACTGTTTGTGTTGGGATTATGTTTTACTACCGATTTTTTAATCTTTTTTCTCATTTTACAAAACGTTCATAGAGTTACATGGAGAAAACACTACCGATATGAGTCTTCAAAGTCCTCCAAGGGGTAGTCCAATGTAAGTAACTGAATGTGTGAGTTGTGTCTGTGTTTAACTACTGATATGTATTTCAAAAGTAACGTCTCTGCAGGTTTTTATTAGCGTTATCTTTGGTCGGTTATCTTTCGTTGGCTTTTTATTGTAGTGGAAACTTCCGTTATATTTAAGACACAACAAAGTCAATAAGCCATTTTGTAATCACTATGAAGTTCTAAACTAGTGACGAGCTATTATTAGATGGTGGTATATACTTCACGATCCTGATTATCATCCAAAGATTGTATGTCAGCTAAACATCGAACTCGGATTGCCCCTTCTAGTTAAGCGTTTCAGTCATTGCGACGACAGGAGAATATGTTCGAAAACAAGAAAGTTTAAAAATTACGCAGCCTATAACTAAAGGATACACTTTGTATGCTATTTGCATGTTTTTGCTAACATTTAAAAGTAATTGCAACGATCAAATTAGAAAAAAGGAGAAGGAAAAACCTAACAAATACAAAAAATACAAGTTACATCACTCGCGTAATATTTACAAACTTTTGAACGAAAATATATATTTAGCTACAAAAATTATATACATTGTTTTTACAATGTTTTACTGGCGCCCAGGCTTCCTTTACAATATTGTTTACATCTCGATTATCACTTTCACTGCGGACTTTAATTTTCTATGTAGTGTCTAACTTATATTCTTTAGGAGAAGAAATACAACATATGTTTCAATTAAAAATTACAGAGGAGTGCAAAAGTTCTTATTTAACATTATTTATTCTGTGTCACAGGAAATACAAAAGGGTAAATCTATGAAGAGAAACCCATATAGAACGTCGCTAAAATGCTCGATAAAACCTCAAGTACGTTGACGACCTCGGACGGTCGGTCTTAACATTCGTATTCTATAGTACCACTCCGTATTAAAGTTTATTGTCTTCTCGGTTGCCGTGAAAGCAAAATAAATCGATACACTTGGATAAAAGTATGGTAATAATATCACATATGAACACATGGTGAACATTTATGCTTTCAATTATTATATTCGTACTTCATTAACGAAATGTATCGAGTTTAACCGCACCTAAAAGTACAACAGATAATATGTATCTTTGCCTAAAGATAAAGATTAGAGCTTACAGGACATAAGTGTGCATTTGCTGCACACAGTTATGACGTATATGACTTTAAATATTGATTACATTTTTATTGTCAGAATGCGAGGGGAGGTTTGTTGGAAAAAAAGCAGTGTCATCTCTATCCAAATTGAAAAGAAAATTTTAATACAATTTAGCACATAAGCATTTACATACAAAAAATCATACGCTTCTTGATTGTTAACTGAAATGAAAATACTCCATTTCATGCTGTTCAAAAGCCATTTTCCAATCAGTTACATCCGTTTGGTCTATATAAAGAGCATCAACCTGAACAAAATTTCGTGTAAGAATCAAGAGCTAACCACCAGGTACGATTCTCCTAGGTAAGTCTTATTTGAATTATTTTGTGCTGATGTAAGATAGTTACAAAACACGTTCTCAGTGATGAGAAATTTGCTTTTATTTTCTAAATTTCTCTAAGAAAAGAAAAAAGATACCGACATGGAAATGCAATCAATAAGCACATGAAAAGATATCACAATAATATTCGGTTGTAATGCAGGTGCAGGAAATTAAATGTGGCAACCGTAATTCATTTAGCATGGATGAAGGTCCACCTTTATGCTCACCATAAAAACAATATTCAGTAAGAAAAAATCTTTTAAAATCTATAAATAAACGTCGATACAGAGAAAAAAAAAAAAAAACTCTACAGGTTGCTCAAGTTGAGGGTTTCATAAAAATAAAAAATGGGATACCATTATGGAATAATGGAATACCATTTCCGTATCAAAAATAAAAAGGGACAAATATTAAAGCAGACAATATTTAACATCAAGAATAAATTTAACCTTGTTACTCCTTCTTATTGTTTATTTATTTATTTATTATTATGAGATTAAAGCGGGAGGGGGGGCGGGGTGTTGGATAAATTCAAAGAAATTGTCACCATACTGATATGTTTTAATCATCAGCGTGGTAACAGCGTGATATTCACGCTACCACAAAAATGAGAGCTTAGAAGAAAATATACAAGGAAAGCACAGTTTGAAGCACAGATTGCCAAAGGTTAGGCGCTGGAAGGCTGCAGGGTTTTCGTTCAATTTAATTACATTAGGAATTAAACTACAACAATCGCTTAAATCTGTACTATTTCGGTCTATTATACAAGCATATATAACAGCTACGTTAGTGAACCGTTCCCACACAGTCTAAAGTCAAGTGGTCATATTCGGTTATTGTATTAAAATGAAATACATCAACGTCAATCTAACCATGTAAATTAGAGACTCGGCTTTTATTTACAATTGTAGGCTTCATCAACGATGCTTTTCTCATTTATAACCCTCGTTTGCCTGACAAGTAGTGCAATGAGCACTGCCGTGGATGTTGGCCTTTACAAGCAACTTATTCTAGACATTCATAATGGGTACCGACGAGGACTCGGGTCTACAAACATGCAGAAACTTGTATGTATATGCGTCAGATGAATACGAAAATGTTCGTAAATCTTATCCCTTCAAAATTTCATATTTCAATGAAAAATAATAAAGAAAGGAATTAAGATTTATTGAACAGTTTGTTTTTCTTTGTTCAAGTTCATTTACATAAAAGTTTTAAAATTAAGTATCAATATTTATCTTTATTTAAGCAAGTAACTCAGTGATATCTTACTCTAGGTCTGTTGATAACCGGTGTATGTGTCTTCTATTCTAATTTTACTTATAAAGAATATAATTAGATGGATATATATTTTAACATTTAGTTAAAGTCTATAACCAATACCTATTCAGGATATAAAGGCATAGGGATATGACAATGATTGCTGAAGGTGATAATAATACATGAAACTGTATTATTAATTATGGTATCTCTTTTTTACATAGGAATGGGACAACGACTTGCAAGCTGAAGCCCAAGACTGGGCTAGGCGATGTAATTTTGTTCATAAAAATGGACAAGGGGAGAATTTGGCATACAATTCTTACTCCATTACGGACAAAGAGCATGTTGAGAGTGCTCTGGAGAGCTGGTATAATGAGACCTTTCATTACAGATACAGTGACCTGTCATGCAGTAGGGTCTGCACACATTACACAAACGTAAGTAGTATAAATGAGAAAATAGGTATGACGTTACAGGCTGATCGTGAAAAAATGTTGTCGATTTCTTCTCCTCTATGCATACTGGTGATCTTTATTCTCATTTACTTATGAATATTATGTTACATTACTAGTGTAACAAACAAGAATTCATTCAAAATTATTGTTTTTTTAAATGGTTTACTGTAGATCGTATGGGCGACAACGACCAAAGTTGGGTGTGGCTTGGAGAAATGTAGCAATTATTTGGGTTTCTATACAGTGTGTTTTTACAAACCTGTGTAAGTATTCATTTATTTATCTCGACTGAGTATTTTACTGAGTATTTTACAAATTTCCTTTTAGATCTTAATATTATCTTAAAATACTTTTTTAGTATAATTTAATTATTTTTCTCTGATATAGCGGTAACTGGGTCGGGCAATACCCTTATTTAACGGGCGGAGAACCATGCTCTAGATGTAATCCTGGTCAACAGTGTCAGGATAAATTGTGCACAGGTAAATTGTACATCCGTTTAACAAAACATGTATTAAGAAACAAATGTTGACTTGAATTTTAGAAATGAATACATCAATTTTATATGCAAACCAAAAATGGCAATCATAATTATCATTCAACTTACCATAAATTAAGTGTTCAGTCACGAGATAATACATTATAATTAAATGCTTTTTTCCAGGCACATCGACGAAAATTATACCTCCAGGTAAATATTTATTTTACATAGACAAGAGAATTTAAAAGAGAGTGACATAGTTTGCATTATGCAAACCACGGTCTACGTACGCAATAAAGTGTCCAATCATATTTGTCAATCTCTGTATCAAAATCTAAATTGCTTAATTACTGAAGCTTCAGATGAAGAACAAAAATATTTAGATAAAGTACACTGTAGTTACGTCCAATGTTACATCACAGAGAACGAAATGTAATGAGCGATCCCAAGAATCATAAGTGAGACCATGTGACATGTAAGCGTTTCTGTCGATATACCATCTTTCCGATTCCTACATTAGACTGAGAGACAGTATTGATCCTCTCTAAGTTGTGATGAAGAGTAGGTTCAGTCTACTAGTATTTCTCTTGTTTGGTTGAATTTCATATATTTCGAGAGAACTGGGAATATGACACTTTTTGGCGATTTTTCAAATGAGACACACATAACGCACCCCATACACAGTAAGGGAAAGTAAAATGAAAATCAACTACTGTCAATCACCTATATTTCGTTCGACTTCATTTTGGTGATAATTTCACAGTGGGCATATTTGCTAGACATGATTTTTGCGAGAAGCAATAAACGTGTAATATAAGTACTTAATCGTAAGTCTTGCAGCATTTTCAGGGAAAATCGTGTTTGGATTTGTGTAGTTATTGGGAATTAAATGTGTTTTTACGGTATTTTGTCGTCCAGTTAGAAAAGTATTTGGATATTGCTAAAATCAAAATTTTGTCGTTGTGCTCCTACTTAAATTACTTATTCCATTTTTAAGCGTAATTTCCGTATTGAATTGGTTGAAAATATTCAAATTTCAATATAATGCATGATAAGTTTTAGAAATACTTTTTAAAGCAGTATTACATATACGTATTATCTCTATTGTTTTCAGGCATAGGACCAACAGGAGGTGAGATTTCAATAAAACCTTTCAACCACGTTCTCTCATTGCGATTAATTTATCTAGGTTATTGCTAAAGCCAAGAATATAAATTCTGCTCGAAAATTGTCCATTTAGCATTCATATGACTTTGGTTTATGCGACAAATTTGAACTCAGAATACTATCGTGATATTTCCTTTCATCTTTATGTTTACATTAGAAAATAATGAGATTAAAAATAATGCTTTCTTGATTTTAATAGAATGCAAGGACCATCCAAAATATGCCTCTCGGTGCCCTGGATGGAAACATAGCTGTGAGACGAACAAGAATTTCATGACACAAAATTGTCCCAAAACTTGTGAATTTTGTGGTTCATCTACGCCTCAGACAGGTACCTTTTTGAATAAGAGATTAACAAAAGTAAATTTTGTCGAATGTAATCTTATTTACATTTCTTTTCATCTATATTATTTTATTACATTAATTTCCTTTTGTTGGGGGGGGGGGGTAATTCTTCACAAATATATACTGCAATATTGTAAGAAATAGCGTTTTTCTCGGCTCGGTAATACTAGGTAAATACTTATCGTATAAATAAACTCTGCAGGAAAGGGTATCTACATGTATACAAACAATGTCATGATATTTTTACATGTTAATTTAAATATATATAAAAACTTACGTCGTAGGAGATTGCGTAGATGTTCCTAAGTACGCCGATAGATGCCCCGCATGGAAATGGAGCTGTAAATCCAATGCAGCATTCATGGACCCTAATTGTCCTAAACATGTGGAATCTGTACTTCAAAAACAAGTATACTGCGTTCATAAACTGTTTTTAATTGTAAAATGATAAAATAAAATTTATAAAGGAGGATGTATATATATAGTTTTGAATTAATTGCTTTTGATGTGGGAGAATAATGAATGAATGAACTGTAATATTTTAAAACCGGGAACCAGTATGTCATGATTTTTTATGTGGTCATTTAGCGTAATAGTTTCATAGTGTCTGTGTTCATAGATATTGAATTTAGAAATCGATATATATATATATAAGTATATATTCATATCACTTCACTCCTAGAACCATTCAACTTATTTATCTCACCAGAATTTTAAGTAAATTTAAAAATTCTCTCGTAATAGATTGTGTAGATGTTCCTAAGTACGCAGACAGATGCCCCGGATGGAAATGGAGCTGTAAATCCAATGCAGCATTCATGGAACCAAATTGTCCTAAAACCTGTGGAATCTGTACGACTTAGTGATAAGGTATACTTTTGTATCTTTTTATATTATATTGTATTTTATTTCAGATGAGAAAATGCATTTCTATTTATATAATAACATCATAATATTTATAAAGAAAATTGTGTGTGTAAATATATAACTTATTATCATCTATCATATGGTATTTATATATATAGGCCTCCGAAGGTCAGTGTGAGTCAAGTAAATAACGATGTAAAATCCGAAAGTAACTGATGCCTATTAAGTATGAAACTAACATCAATGTACCACAGCGGACAACCACGAACCCCTGATATTTCAGAGGCGAGACGAGGTGTTCGGGAGGAGGAAATTTCTCCTGAATGGCTACTCATATTCACCATGAATGTCCTTACATGCAGGGGAAACATGTAACTTTGCATTGTATATATGAATGAATATTAACCAACACTGTAGAAAGGGTAATTTCCACATAACATCAGGAAAAAAGGTATTATAACACTCGAATCACAGCTGCGCGGAATACCCAATGTCCACATATTTTCGGTCACTTGGCCTTTATCAAGAGGAAACAAACAAAAAATTGGGGATATGAGTTTTCTTGTAATTTATCCCATTTTTATACTTTTGAATCAACGATCGGGAGAGAGGTGCATGTTTGTAGTACAATATGTCATTGGTATACTTCATTTCAGCAATGCCATGGTGACTTTCAGATAAATTCATCAAATGTATGTGGGGGAAAAAGAACCTGTATTTGTATTCTGTTGGAAATGAAAATAAATAATTAGAGTTAAATTATAATGATTTCCTGCAGTTGTGTTTTTATTTCATTTCGGTAGATGAGTCAACTTTGATATCAATTATACTGAGTGACTTTGTTTGAGACTATGAATCGAACATGTGTGTATGAAGATAAATTTCGACGGACAAATTGTACAAGATAGCGAAAATTTGTAAAATATGAAACCTCACCATATACTGCTATTCCTTTATCACCTGCTTCTGATATGTTATCTCTCAACTGACACCTTCCACAGACTATGGTTCTCTCGTTACCGAGGCAAGCTAGTAATTGAAAAGGATACGAAATCTAGGTTCCACAAAATTTTGCGGTTTATCAGAATTTATTGACATGTTCACTGTTACTGCAGTCCAAGTTTAAGCGTTAGTACTGTGATAATACAATATCACATCTTTTACTTATAATACCTTCTTACGGATTGTGAAAATGGTAGAACAGTCACCACCTCCTACAACTAACGGATACAAGAGCTCAGATAGTCTTATGACATCACTACGAGTGCGACCGGTCAGCACTGGAAACGTACTTCCTACTTGCACCAGACCCCATCTTGGTCAGGGCAACGGTCTTTAATACAATACATCTGTCCTTTGTCTAATATTATGGATGTTCTTTATTTACTACCGCTCTTTGTCTTAAAGCTTCACTTCATTCTTTAGTGAAATGTTAAGCATTCTTTATCTCCGGGCTTGATATAAAATAGCTACAACCGTAACCGTAACGGTTACTTCTTTACAATGATATTAATACAAATTGTATTGCCTCTATTTTCATTCTGTATAATTAAAATTCAAATACTCTAAAGATGAAATAAACGCATACTGGGGTTTCTGATCGGCAATATATATGCTGTGTTTAGTGATCAGGTCAGCAGACCATCAGAATCCCTATTGGCACTACCTGTGCTCCTATGTTAGCGGGTTTGTTCCTTTTTTCTTATGAAACTGACTTCATACAAAATCTTGTAAGTCAGAATATGAAGCAATTGACATTGTCCTTTAATTTTGCAATCAGATATATTGATGATGTACTATCTATAAATAACAGAAAGTTTGATATATAAGTTTATACAATGTATTCCAATGAACTGGAAATTAAAGACACTACAGTATCCAATTCATTTGCTTTATATTTAGATCCTCTACTTGGTATAGACTAAGATGGTGAACTGACTACGTCAATTTATGACAAACGTAATGACTTTAATTTCCCCAATGTTAACATTCCATATACAAGAAATAACATTATATATCACCTACGTATGGTGTTCTGGGTTATATGTCTCAAATGATTCGTTATGCTTGAGCTTCTTCTGAGTATCGTTCCTTTATCTAGAAAAACTACTAGGAGAAAAGTTAGTATCACAATAATATGAGATCTGACGCAGTAAGTCAACATCCTGCAAATTTTAAGGTTGTTATAAAGACCTTATACGCTCAGACAATACATCATTATAATGTTAATGCGATAGATCGTTCTTTCACATGTTGACTTCCCTCTTCCATTGTAGACCGTCTGCGCATATATTGCACTAAATTAATATATATGTAATATAAACGTATTGTCATGTTCTTTGGACTTCGAGTTGTGGAAATCGGATCGGTATCGCAGATTTTTACTTATGTCTATATCATATTTCACAAACAAATGTCTTTCTATTTATCCAACATCGGAATTGGTTGTCCAACATTTCATGAGAAACTGCAAAATTCCAAAGAGACTCGTATCTCGACAGTCCGAAATTGATTCATTTTAAAATTTTGATCTAAATTTGCATGCCGTTGAATGGATATAAGAAAATATCTACATGTACCTGTGTTCATTTACTGCACCATATGCGCATTTTGACAACATTTGTCTCTTCAGTGATTTTCAAAGACTAAATTGTGTAATGTATTTGAAGACCAACTTGTTACCAAATTAATCTAAAACTAAGACACAAAGAACTACTACATATCTTGATCTAATAAAGTCGTCTCTCGCTAAAAAAAATTATTTAATTTCTTGTATTAAATCTAATCATTAAAGACTTCAGCATATTTAATGTAAACTGAACTCATTTGTCACGAACGGGGAACATTTACATCGTCAGAATGAGAGCACAAGCACAATAATAATGAAACAGTTAAATGAAGTTTAATGTTCTCATATTATATTTATTATACTGTATGTAGTTGGGCGATATTTGGCCATGACTGTATTTTTAAAGGAGTCAAATCCGAAGTTGGTTGTTATGGATATCCAAATAGAATAGTAGAAAACTAAGATTAAAAATATATTTAGATGGCAGAAATGAACATAGCGATCAGCGATATTCGATATGACATCCATTTTTACAAATAATCATAATTGAAATGTCAATCAACAGTGAATCTGTTCCTGGTTAAAGTGCAAAAAAACCTGCATGTTACAGGCAGGGACACTAAAAGCTGTTCAAACTATCAAACGTTGTCGACATTCTTTAAAAAAATCCTTCATGATAGTAAGTCTCTAACTGTCGGTAACCATGTAACTTACAACAAAACACGTGGTACTTCACTCAAATTACAAATTTAACATAAATAAGATAACCTGATACATGACATAGGATAGCACTTTTTGTGTAACCTATCATAGCAGACCAATGGACAAGAAATTAAGTTATATGATTCACCACTAGATGCCATAAAATTGATAACATTTATTTTTGTACACAAAATGAATAAAATGCTAATAAAGCAAAACTGTTCCAATTGCTGTCTAGACAGAACATCACCTAAATAATTTGTTTCCTTCGATGTAAACTGATTTGAATTAATATTTTATAACGTACAGCTCACAATCAAAAGGTTATAATGATTGCATAATTCTTAAATTAAGATGTCTTTTTGTTTAGATCTGAACCAATGCCATATTATCTTATATGTTATATCTTTATTTACACTTTTATTAGAAATTATCACAAAATATGAACAGCTAATGAAATCAATATAAATTCTAAAATTATATCCTTCCCTACCATTTACTTGACCATTATAAAGCAACCCGATTCGATTCAAATATGTATCACATCCTATATTTTAAATCCGTGTCTACTATGCATACCATGTCATATACATCTCTGCCCAAGTATTATAATCATAGAAAGCATAAAGACATCTCACTTAACCATATCATAAAAGTAATCACAGACAAAATACAAACAATAAAAACATGGAACGACATCACAAAATACATTATTGTAGCGCAATGTAGTTACTAAGATAGGACGGTCAATTGAAATAATTTACTAAATAAAAGATTTATTCTGTTTGAAAAATATTATTGATAAAGTATTTTAGAATTGAATATTCTACATACTATAAAAGATGTAATGTTATGTTTTGACATTTCCACTTTCCCATTTGTCTTTTGGACAATAAGTAATGATACTATTTTAAGGACAACTTGTGTCACATGTATTACTGTTTTTTTTTTTTTTTTTTTTTTTTTTGTTTTGTTTTTGTTATTTTTTTTTCAAAATTTAAATAGAGAATACAATATAGGTAACTGAGTGTTTGTGTTGGGTTTCTGTTTTATTTCCGATGTTGTAATCTTTTTTCTCATTTAACAAACTCTCTGAATTTAAGGGGTCCGTGAATGTCCACTGTTGTTATTAGTGACATAGTCATGTGACAACAGTTACTTTCGTAGTATATAACTTTAAGTATAATTTTAACACAAAGGTGACTTAATGGGGTATAATGTTATAATATATTGATCTGGTCACTTTATCGTAATGAGACACTGTACTTTGGAAAAGTACTTTTGTCCGATATTCCAATTCACCGACTAAATACTCGTCAAATGTAAAGTCTCTGCAAGTTTTTATTAGCTTTCTCTTTGGTCGGTTATCTTTCGTTGGATTTTGATTGTAGTGGAAACTCCCGTTATATTTTAGACAAAACAAAGTCAATAAGCGATTTTGTAGTCACTGTGAAGTTCTGAAGTGTTGACGAGGTATTATTAGATAGTGGTATATACTTCAAGATCCTGATTATCATCCAAAGAGTCGATGTCAGAGTAACATCGAACTCGGATTGCCCCTTCTAGTTAAGCGGTTCAGTCATTACGACGAAAAGAGAATATGTTCGAAAGCAAGAAAGTTTGAAAATAACGCAGCCTGTAACTAAAGGTTAAACTTTGTATCCTTTATGTATATTTTCCGCTAAAATTTACAAGTAATGGCTACGATCAAATTAGAAAAAAGGAGAAGGAAAAGCCAAACAAATACAAAAAATACATGATACATCAGTCGCGTAATATTTACAAAATTTTGAACGAAAATATATATTTAGCTACAAAATTATATATATTGGTTTTATTCCTCTTTTTTCTTACATGGAGGATTATTTATAAATTTTTAAATGTACGTCTTTTGATTGTTCTGCTGTTACGGTGGGTGGGAAGGTGGGCCCGTAAAGCGGTTAACCACACCATTTGTTTGGCTTTTGTCAAATTAAATGACCGTCCTAAGTCGGTATCGTAATTGCACTACAATCAAATATTTTTGTAATGTGTTAAATGTTCTATTATATTATTTATATTCAAGTATTGTATAGCTCCATGGTGACTTCTGCCACATGGCTGAGCCGGTAACTCCTCTTTTTTCTTACAATGTTTTTACTTGCACCCAGACTTCCGTTACAATATTGTTTAAATCTCAATTATCACTTTCACTTCAGACTTTAATTTTCTATGCAGTGTCTAACTTATATTTCTTAGGAGAAGAAAAACAACATATGTTTCAATTAAAAATTACAGAGGAGTGCAAAAGGTCTTATTTAACATTATTCATTCTGTGTCACAGGAAATACAAAAGGGTAAATCTATGAAAAGAAACCCATATAGAACGTCGCTAAAATGCTCGATAAAACCTCAAGTACGTTGACGACCTCGGACGGTCGGTCTTAACATTCGCATTCTATAGTACCACCCCGTATTAAAGGTTATTGTCTTCTCGGTTGCCGTGAAAGCAAAGTACATCAATACACTTGGATAAAAGTATGGTAATAATACCACATATGAACACATGGTGAACATTTATGCTTTCAATTATTATATTCGTACTTCATTGTCGAAATGTATCGAGTTTAACCGCACCTAAAAGTACAGCAGATAATATGTATCTTTGCCTAAAGATAAAGATTAGAGCTTACAGGACATAAGTGTGCATTTGCTGCACACAATTATGACGTATATGACTTTAAATATTGATTACATTTTTATTGTCAGAATGCGAGGGGAGGTTTGTTGGAAAAAAAAGCTGTGACATCTGCATCTAAATTGAAAAGAAAATATTAATACAATTTAGCACATAAGCATTTACATACCAAAAATCATACGCTTCTTGATTGTTAACTGAAATGAAAATAATCCATTTCATGCTGTTCAAAATATTGGAAAGGCATTTTCCAATCAGTTACATCCGTTTGGTCTATATAAAGAGCATCAACCTGAACAAAATTTCGTGTAAGAATCAAGAGCTAACCACCAGGTCCGATTCTCCTAGGTAAGTCTTATTTGAATTATTTTGTGCTGATGGAAGATAGTTACAAAACACGTCCTCAGTGATGAGAAATTTGCTTTTATTTTCTAAATTTCTCTAAGAAAAGAAAAAAGATACCGACATGGAAATGCAATCAATAAGCACATGAAAAGATATCACAATAATATTCGGTTGTAATGCAGGTGCAGGAAATTAAATGTGGCAACCGTAATTCATTTAGCATGGATGAAGGTCCACCTTTATCCTCACCATAAAAACAATATTCAGTAAGAAAAAATCTTTTAAAATCTATAAATAAACGTCGATACAAAGAAAAAAAAACTCTACAGGTTGCTCAAGTTGAGGGTTTTATAAAAATAAAAAAATGGGATACCATTATGGAATAATGGAATACCATTTCCGTATCAAAAATAAAAAGGGACAAATATTAAAGCAGACAATATTTAACATCAAGAATAGATTTACCCTTGTTACTTTCCTTATTATTGTTTATTTATTTATTATTATGAGATTAAAGCGGGGGGGGGGGGGGTGTTGGATAAATTCAAAGAAATTGCCACCATACTGATATGTTTTAATCATCAGCGTGGTAACCAATTGGTTTTGATATTCACGCTACCACAAAAATGAGAGCTTAGAAGAAAATATACAAGGAAAGCACAGTTTGAAGCACAAATTGCGAAAGGTTAGGCGCAGGAAGGCTGTAGGGTTTTCGTTGAATTTAATTACATTAGGAATTAAACTACAACAATCGCTTAAATTTGTACTATTTCGGTCTATTATGCAAGCATATATAACAGCTACGTTAGTAAACCGTTCCCACACAGTCTAAAGTCAAGTCCTCATATTCGGTTATTGTATTAAAATGAAATAGATCAACGATCTAACCATGTAGATTACAAACAGACTTGTCTTTTCTTTATAATTGTAGGCTTCATCAACGATGCTTATCTCACTTATAACCCTCGTTTGCCTGACAAGTAGTGCAATGAGCACTGCCGTGGATGTTGGCCTTTACAAGCAACTTATTCTAGACATTCATAATGGGTACCGACGAGGACTCGGGTCTACAAACATGCAGAAACTTGTATGTATATGCGTCAGATAAATACGAAAATGTTCGTAAATCTTATCCCTTCAAAATTTCATATTTAAATGAAAAATAATAAAGAAAGGAATTAAGATTTATTGAACAGTTTGTTTTTCTTTGTTCAAGTTCATTTACATAAAAGTTTTGAAATTAAGTATCAATATTTATCTTTATTTAAGCAAGTAACTCAGTGATATCTTACTCTAGGTCTGTTGTTAACCGGTGTATGTGTCTTCTATTCTAATTTTACTTATAAAGAATATAATCAGATGGATATATATTTTAACATTTAGTTAAAGTCTATAATCAATACCTATTCAGGATATAAAGGCATAGGGATATGACAATGATTGCTGAAGGTGATAATAATACATGAAACTGTATTATTAATTATGGTATCTCTTGTTTACATAGGAATGGGACAACGACTTGCAAGCTGAAGCCCAAGACTGGGCTAGGCGATGTAATTTTGTTCATAAAAATGGACAAGGGGAGAATTTGGCATACAATTCTTACTCCATTACAGACAAAGAGCATGTTGAGAGTGCTCTGGAGAGCTGGTATAATGAGACCTTTCATTACAGGTACAGTGACCTGTCATGCAGTAGGGTCTGCACACATTACACAAACGTAAGTAGTATAAATCAGAAAATAGATATGACGTTACAGACTGATCGTGAAAATATGTTGTCGATTTCTTCTCCTCCTATGCATACCGGCATTCTCATTTACTTATGAATATTATGTTACATCACTAGTGTAACAAATTAGAATTCATTCATAATTATTGTTTTTTAAATGGTTTACTATAGATCGTATGGGCGACAACGACCAAAGTTGGGTGTGGCTTGGAAAAATGTAGCAATCATTTAGGTTTCTATACAGTGTGTTTTTACAAACCTGTGTAAGTATTTATTTATTTATCTCGACTGAGTATTTTACAAATTTCGTTTTAGATTTTAACATGATTATTTTTCCCTTTTTTCATAGTATAATTGAATTATTTTTCTTTGATATAGCGGTAATTGGGTCGGGCAATACCCTTATTTAACGGGCGGAGAACCATGCTCTAGATGTAATCCTGGTCAACAGTGTCAGGATAAATTGTGCACAGGTAAAATTGTACATCCGTTTAACAAAACATGTATTAAGAAACAAATGTTGACTTGAATTTTAGAAATGAATACATCAATTTTATATGCAAACCAAAAATGGCAATCATAATTTTCATTCACATTACCATAAATTAAGTGCGCAGTCACGAGATAATACATCATACTAAAACGCTTTTTTCCAGGCACATCGACGAAAATTATACCTCCAGGTAAATATTTATTTTACATAGACAAGAGAATTTAAAACAGAGTGACATAGTTTGCATTATGCAAACCACGGTATACCTACGCAATGAAGTGTCCAATCATATTTGTCAATATCTATATCAAAATCTAAATCGCTTAATTACTGAAGCCTCAGATGAAGAACAAAAATATTTAGATAAAGTACACTGTAGTTACGTCCAATGTTACATCACAGAGAACAAAATGTAATGAGCGATCCCAAGAACCAATAGTAAGACCATGTGACATGTACGCGTCTTCTGTCGATATGCCATCTTTCCGATTCCTACATTAGACTGAGAGACAGTATTGATTCTCTCTAAGTTGTGATGAAGAGTAGGTTCAGTCTACTAGTATTTCTGTTGTTTGGTTGAATTTCATATATTTCGAGAGAACTGGGAATATGACACTTTTTGGCGATTTTTCAAATGAGACACACGTAACGCACCACATACACAGTAAGGCAAAGTATAATGAAAATCAACTACTGTCAATCACCTATATTTCGTTCGACTTCATTTTGGTGATAATTTCACAGTGGGCATATTTGCTAGACATGATTTTTGCGAGAAGCAATAAACGTATTATATAAGTACTTAATCGTAAGTCTTGCAGCATTTTCAGGGAAAGTCGTGTTTGGATTTGTGTAGTTATCGGGAATTAAATATGTTTTTATATAAATATGTTGTTTAAATATGTATTTTGTCGTCCAGTTAGCAAAGTATTTGGATATTGCTAAAATCAAAATTTTGTCGTTGTGCTCCTACTTAAATTACTTATTCCATTTTTAAGCGTAATTTCCGTATTGAATTGGTTGAAAATATTCAAACTTCAATATAATGCATGAAAAGTTTTAGAAATACTTTTTAAAGCAGTATTACATATAAGTATTATCTCTATTGTTTTCAGGCATAGGACCAAGAGGAGGTGAGATTTCAATAAAACCTTTCAACCACGTTCTCTCATTGCGATTAATTTATCTAGGTTATTGCTAAAGCCAAGAATATAAATTCTGCTCGAAAATTGTCCATCTAGCATTCATATGACTTTGGTTTATGCGACAAATTTGAACTCAGAATACTATCGTGATATTTCCTTTCATCTTTATGTTTACATTAGAAAATAATGAGATTAAAAATAATGCTTTATTGATTTCAATAGAATGCAAGGACCATCCAAAATATGCCTCTCGGTGTCCTGGATGGAAACATAGCTGTGAGACGAACAAGAATTTCATGACACAAAATTGTCCCAAAACTTGTGAATTTTGTGGTTCATCTACGCCTAAGACAGGTACCTTTTTGAATAAGAGATTAACAAAAGTACATTTTGTCAAATGTATTCTTATTTACATTTCTTTTCATCTATATTATTTTATTACGTTAATTTCCTTTTGTTGGGGGGGGGGGGGGGGGGGGCGTTATTCTTCACAAATATATACTGCAATATTCTAAGAAATAGCGTTTTTCTCGGCTGGGTAATACTAGGTAAATACTTATCGTATAAATAAACTCTGCAAGAAAGGGTATCTACATGTATATAAACAATGTCATGATATTTTTACATGTTAATTTATATATAAAAGAAAAACTTACGTTGTAGGAGATTGCGTAGATGTTCCTAAGTACGCCGATAGATGCCCCGGATGGAAATGGAGCTGTAAATCCAATGCAGCATTCATGGAACCTAATTGTCCTAAAACATGTGGAATCTGTACTTCAAAAACAGGTATATTGTGTTCATAACCTGGTTTTAATTGTAAAATGATAAAATAAAATTTATAAAGGAGGATGTATATATATAGTTTTGAATTAATTGCTTTTGATGTGGGAGAATAATGAATGAATGAACTGTAATATTTTAAAACCGGGAACCAGTATGTCATGATTTTTTATGTGGGCATTTAGCGTAATAGTTTCATAGTGTCTGTGTTCATAGATATTGAATTTAGAAATCGATATATATATATATATATAAGTATATATTCATATCACTTCACTCCTAGAACCATTCAAATTATTTATCTCACCAGAATTTTAAGTAAATTCAAAAATTCTCTCGTAATAGATTGTGTAGATGTTCCTAAGTATGCAGACAGATGCCCCGGATGGAAATGGAGCTGTAAATCCAATGCAGCATTCATGGAACCAAATTGTCCTAAAACCTGTGGAATCTGTACGACTTAGTGATAAGGTATACTTTTGTATCTTTTTATATTATATTGTATTTTATTTCAGATGAGAAAATGCATTTCTATTTATATAATAATTTCATTATATTTATAAAGAAAATTGTGTTTGTAAATATATAACTTATTATCATCTATTCTATCATATGGTATTTATATATATAGGCCTCCGAAGGTCAGTGTGAGTCAAGTAAATAACGATGTAAAATCCGAAAGTAACTGGTGTCTATTAAGTATGACACTAACATCAATGTACCACAGCGGACAACCACGGACCCCTGATATTTCAGAGGCGAGAAGAGGTGTTCTGGAGGAGGAAATTTCTCCTGAATGGCTACTCATATTCATCATGAATTTCCTTACATGCAGGGGAAACATGTAACTTTGCATTGTATATATGAATGAATATTAACCAACACTAGAAAGTGTAATTTCCACATAACATCAGGAAAAAAGGTATGATAACACTCGAATCACAGCTCCGCGGAACACCCAATGTCCACATATTTTCGGCCACTTGGCCTTTATCAAGAGGAAACAAACAAAAAATTGGGGATATGAGTTTTCTTGTAATTTATCCTATTTTTTTACTTTTGAATCAACGATCGGGAGAGAGGTGCATGTTTGTAGTACAATCTGTCATTGGTATACTTCATTTCAGCAATGCCATGGTAACTTTCAGATAAATTCATCAAATGTATGTGGGGGAAAAAGAACCTGTATTTGTATTATGTTGGAAATGAAAATAAATAATTAAAGTTAAATTATAATGATTTACTGCAGTTGTGTTTTTATTTCATTTCGGTAGATGAGTCAACTTTGATATCAATTATACTGAGTGACTTTGTTTGAGACTATGAATCGAACATGTATGTATGAAGATAAATTTCGACGGACAAATTGTACAAGATAGCGAAAATTTGTACAATATGAAACCTCACCATATACTACTATTCCTTTATCACCTGCTTCTGATATGTTATCTCTCAACTGATACCTTCTACAGACTATGGTTCTCTCGTTACCGAGGCAAGCTAGTAATTGAAAAGGATACGAAATCTAGGTTCCACAAAATTTTGCGGTTTATCAGAATTTATTGACATGTTCACTGGTTACCGTCCAGGATAGATTTCAATAAATGCCGTGACGTTATAGAAGATGCTTTAACTACATATTGTAAACGTTGGTGTAAAAAAGAACAGGTAAAGGTTCATGCTCTTAATGATTGGAAATACGAGATTTTAAAAATTGTCGATATCCGTATTAAGAACTTTACGGAAAATCCGCATTTATTTCAACAGCCTAATACATTGACGGCAAATTCTATTAAAAAGAAGATAGCTGACTTACATGCTAAATATATCTTTGTTCCTGCTGATAAAGCAGGTAATAACATAACAGTTGTTTGAAAACTCTATTATATTGAAGTACTTAAAAACGAATTAAACTCCACTCATACATATGTGGAAAGCCCTACCTCAAAAGACAGCACCTTGCACGATCACCTCATGACCATGTCCGACTTCAGAATTAAAACTGATAAATCTGATCTACCAACCATATATTGGCTCCCAAAACTACATAAAAGTCCATATAAATCACGTTTCATATCTAATTCTAGCCACTGCTCTACTACGGTACTATCGAAGCATATTACGTCTGCTCTAACTGCTATAAAAGATCATATTATCAAATACTGTGATGTCGCATTTCATAATAGTAACATCAATTACTTTTGGTCGATTAAAAATTCTCATGACGTTATAGACAAACTTCTTTCGCTAAATTTCAAAGCGACTCAAATTTCTACCTTTGATTTTTCTACACTTTATACATCTCTGCCTCATGATTTGATTAAAAGCAAGTTGCTGTCTCTTATACAATGGTGTTTTCACAGATAATCTAAAACGTACATATGTACTTCCAATAACTCCGGATTCTTTTCCAACAAACAATATACTTCATATAAATACTGGACTTGCAAGGAATTATGTAAAGCACTAGATTTTCTCATGAATAATATTTTTGTGCAATTTGATGGCAAGATATATCAACAAATAGTTGGGATTCCTATGGGTACTAACTGCGCGCCTCTGATAGCAGATTTATTTCTTTATTGTTATGAGAGGGATTTTATGGTTTCTCTTCAAAAATCAAAACGTTTTGACCTCATTGACAAATTCAATAATACTTGTAGATATCTGGATGATATTTTGGTTATCGACAACCCTGAATTCGAACAATTTATATCAGAAATTTATCCACCAGAGCTCACATTGAATAAAGCTAATACTTGAGATAAATCTACACCTTTCTTAGATTTAAACATCAAAATTATCAACCACCTAATATATACTAATATTTATGATAAACGTGAGGATTTTGGATTTCCTATTGTATTTTTCCCTTACTTGGATGGCGATATCCCTCGACTCCCATCATATGGTATCTATATATCTCAATTAGTTCGATTTGTCAGAGGCTGCACCGATGCTTTGGACTTTCATAAACGAAATTTACAAATTACTACTAAACTTTTAACTCAGGGTTACAGATATCACAAGCTAAGAAAAACATTCGGCAAATTCTTCAGATCTTATTCAGAACTTCTATCTAAATTCGGAAATATTTCTTTTCAACAGTATGTATCCAATGGAATTTCCCATCCTTATTTTTACGGTGATCTCGTATATAATCTAAGGAAAGTAAAAGGCTCCGATAACGTTATTTTATCATGTAATAAAAAAATCAAACGTCTTATAAATAGACAATATGATATTGAGATCATCAAAAAGACTATAGGTCTTGTATTTGGCCCCTCTACAGCCTTATGCAGACTTTTACTTGAACGTTGCACGCTGACTAACAGGGCGGTGGGGACTATATGACGGGCCTTGTCCAAACCTCTTTCAGAGGAGACATGGTCCTGAACCTCGTCCCCTCTGACTGTTAGTCGGGACTCCTACAGATCTAGGGTCTTAGCTCGCTTTCAGACTGGCAGAGCACAGTTTACCATGTTGATGTCGCATATATTTTTATACTATTATGTTTATATTTTTATGACCTCTCAATATGCGATACCTGTTGACCCTTGTTCTTTACATGGAGGATTATTTATAAATTTTTAAATGTACGTCCTTTGATTGTTCTGCTGTTACGGTGAGTGGGAAGGTGGGCCCGTAAACCGGTTAACCACACCATTTGTTTGGCTTTTGTCAAATTAAATGACCGTCCTAAGTTGGTATCGTAATTGCACTACTATCAAATATTTTTGTAATGTGATATATGTTCTAGTATATTATTTATATTAATGTATTGTATAGCTCTATGGTGACTTCTGCCACATAACTGAGCCAGTAACTCCTCTTTTTTCTGTTATTGCAGTCCAAATTTAAGCGTTAGTACTGTGATAATACAATCTCACATCTTTTGACGGATTGTGAAAATAGTAGAACAGTCACCACCTCCTACAACTAACAGATACAAGAGCTCAGATAGTCTTATGACATCACTACAAGTGCGACCGGTCAGCACTGGAAACTTACTTCCTACTTGCACCAGACCCCATCTTGGTCAGGGCAAGGGTCTTTGATACAATACATCTGTCCTTTGTCTAATATTATGGATGTTCCTTATTTACTACCGCTCGGTGTCTTAAAGCTTTATTTCATTCTTTAGTGAAATGTTAAGCATTCTATATCTCCGGGCTTGATATAAAATAGCTACAACCGTAACCGTAACGGTTACTTCTTTACAATGATATTAATACAAACTGTATTGCCTCTATTTTCATTCTGTATAATTAAAATTCAAATACTTTGAAGATGAAATAAACGTATACTGGGGTTTCTGATAGGCAATATATATGCTGTGTTTAGTGATCAGGTCAGCAGACCATCAGAATCCCTATTGGCACTACCTGTACTCCTATGTTAGCGGGTTTGTTCCTTTTTTCTTATGAAACTGACTTCATACAAAATCTTGTAAGTCAGAATATGAAGCAATTGACATTGTCCTTTAATTTTGCAATCAGATATGTTGATGATGTACTATCTATAAATAACAGAAACTTTGATATATAAGTTTATACAATGTATTCCAATGAACTGGAAATTAAAGACACTACAGTATCCAATTCATGTGCTTTATATTTAGATCCTCTACTTGGTATAGACTAAGATGGTCAACTGACTACGTCAATTTATGACAAAGGTAATGACTTTAATTTCCCCAATGTTAACATTCCATATACAAGAAATAACATTCTATATCACCTACGTATGGTGTTCTGGGTTATATGTCTCAAATGATTCGTTATGCTTGAGCTTCTTCTGAGTATCGTTCCTTTATCTAGAAAAACTACTAGGAGAAAAGTTAGTATCACAATTATATGAGATCTGACCCAGTAAGTCAACATCCTGCAAATTTTAAGGTTGTTATAAAGACCTTATACGCTCAGACAATACATCATTATAATGTTAATGCGATAGATCGTTCTTTCAGATGTTGACTTTCCTCTTCCATTGTAGACCGTCTGCGCATATATTGCACTAAATTAATATATATGTAATATAAACGTATTGTCATGTTCTTTGGACTTCGAGTTGTGGAAATCTGATCGGTATCGCAAATTTTTACTTATGTCTATATCATATTTCACAAACAAATGTCTTTCTATTTATCCCACATCGGGAATTGGTTGACCAACATTTCATGAGATACTGTAAAATTCGAAAGAGAGTCGTATCTGGACAGTCCCGTATTGATTCATTTTAAAATTTTGATCTAATTTTGCATGCCGTTGAATAGATATAAGAAAATATCTACATGTGCATGTGTTTATTTACTGCACCATATGCGCATTTTGACAACATTTGTCTCTTAAGTGATTTTCAAAGACTAAATTGTGTAATGTATTTGAAGAGCAACTTATTACAAAATTAACCTAAAACTAAGACCCAAAGAACTACTACATATCTTGATCTAATAAAGTTGTCTCTCGCTAAAAAATTATTTAATTTCTTTTTTTAAATCTAATCATTAAAGACTTCGGCATATTTAATGTAACACACAAAATACCATACCATAAGCTGAAATCAATTATCACGAAAGGGGAACATCTACATTGTCAGAATGAGAGCACAAGCACAATAATAATGAAACAGTTAAATGAAGTTTAATGTTCTCATATTATATGTATTATACTGTATGTGGTTGGGCAATATTTCCCAAGTTGGATGTTAAGGACATTCAAATAGAAAGCAGAGGTTAAAATTATATTTAGATGGCACAAATGAACATAGCGATCAGCGATATTCGATATGACATCGGAATAATGGTAAAATGAAATTCAAATTGAATTATTTAGAAATAATTATAATTGAAATGTCAATCAACAGTAAATCTGTTTCTGGTAAAAGTGCAAAAAAAACCCTGCCAAAATGGTTAGAAATATAGCCGGCGCTACCAGAAACAAAGCAAAAATTGATAATTAAGCGAAATTGCATGAGCGGAATAAATTAGAACTCAATGAATTTCGAATTTATAAAAAACGAATCTCAGTTGCTCAATTGTTTATCAATTATAAACAGTCAAACCAACGAGAATTGAAATTTCTAACAGCCACAAACATGTAATTCAATAACAACATGTGACTTCAACTGTAAAGTTACAGTTAAAGCAAACATTACCAAATTTACTGTAGATGCAGATCTTGCCTTTATCTTATGATTCATACTTGCTTGATATTAAAATGGTTTGAAAAGCTTGCTGAAATCTATAACAATAAAATAATTTTCCTTACAATATTCCAGTAAACTTTGCCAATTGCTTTGCATTGGCGTTCTTAACACAATAAATATCTAATTAATACCTAAATTATTTCATCCACATTATATAAAAGATGTGGTACATCAAAGCCAGTTACATATCTCTTTTTCTTTAGCTGACTAATAAAAATTAGATATAATAAACGAACCAACAATCAATTCTTCAAATAAATTTGATTGAATTGAAATTCAATTTAAATCAATTCAATGAAAATTTTCCATTGAAAACATCACTGAATACTATAACATTGTCAAAACAGCTGACCTTGCAATACCAATTATAAACAAAAGAGATTTAAAAAATCATAAATAAATCGTTGCTATCTGCAAACATATTATCGTAGGTCAACAAATAATTAAAGAGTAAACGAAAACATTGCTAAAATGAACATTAAGAAAATTTGGTTCGTTTGTGTCAGTATTTGAAACACATTAACAAGACCAATGAAAATACCTGTGTATATGAAACAAATTACAGATCCTTTACCTAATTGATCAGTCTTTGAATGACAGATGACAGATGATCCTGGTTTATCCTTCTAGTTGATTTTATTATAATGTAAAATGTTCTTACTTTATCTACTCTAAATGAACCGAAACAAGGACATTGCATGTAAAGCTGTAAATTGTATATTGGACATGCATGTTACAGGCAGGGACACTAAAAGCTGTTCAAATTGTCAAACGTTGTTGACATTCTTAAAAAAATCCTTGATGATAGGAAGGCTCTGTCAGTAATCATGTAACTTATAACAAAACACGTGGTACCTGACAAACATTATACATTTAACATTAATAAAATATACCTGATACATGACATAAGATAGCACTTTTAGTGTAACATATCATAGCAGACCAATGAGCAAGAAATTAAGTTATATGATTCACCACTAGATGCCATAAGTTTGATAACATTTATTTGGATATACGAAATGAATAAAATACTAGTAAAGCAAAGCTGTTCCAATTCCTGTCTAGAAGGAGCATCACCCAAATAATTTGTTTCCTTCAATGTAAACTGATTTGAATTAATATTATATACGTACACCTCACAATCAAAAGGTTATAATAATTGCATAATTCTTAAATTAAGATGTCTTTCTGTTTAAATCTGAACCAATGCCATATTATCTTATATATTATATCTTTGTTTAAACTTGTATTAGAAGTTATCACAAAATATGAACAGCTAATGAAATCAATATAAATTCTAAAATTATATCCTTCCTTACCATTTATTGTATCAATCACTTGATCATTATAAAGCAACCCGATTCGATTCAAATATCCATCACCTCCTATATTTTAAATCCAATTCTACTGTGCATACCATGTCATAAACATATCTGCCCAAGTATTATAATCAAAGAAAGCATAAAGACATCTCACTTAGCCATATCATAAAAGTAATCACAGACAAAATACAAACAATAAAAACATGGAACGACATCACAAAATACATTATTGTAGCGCAATGTAGGTACTAATATAGGACGGTCAATTGAAATAATTTACTAAATAGAGATATATTCTGTTTAAAAAATATTATTGATAAAGTATTTTAAAGTATTCTACATACTATAAAAGATGTAATGTTGTGTTTTGACATTTCTACTTTCCCATTTATCTTTTTCATAATAAGTAATGATACTGTTTTAAGGTAAATCGTGCAACTTGTGTCACATGTATAACTGTTTGTTTGTTTTGTTTTTGTTTTTGTTGTATTTGTTTTTTCTCTTGGGTTATGTTTTACTTCCGATGTTGTAATCTTTTTTACAAAATTTTACAAAATCTCTGAATTTAAGGGGTCCGTGAATGTCCACTGTTGTTATTAGTGACATAGTCATGTGACAACAGTTACTTTCGTAGTATATAACTTTAAGTATAAATTTAACACAAAGGTGACTTAATGGGGTATAATGTCATAATATATTGATAGTCACTTTATCTTAATGAGACACTGTACTATAGAAAAGTAGTTTTGTCCGATATTCCCATTCACCGACTAAATACTCGTCAAAAGTAAAGTCTTAAGTTATAAGCTTTATCTTTGATCGGTTATCTTTCGTTTCGTTTTCGTTTTTATTGTAGTGGAAACTCCCTTTATATTTTAGACAAAACAAAGTCTATAAGCGATTTTGGAACCACTATGAAGTTCTAAACTAGTGACTATGTCAGCTAAACATCGAACTCGGATTGTTCCTTTTAGTTAAGCGTTTCAGTCATTGCGACGAAAAGAGAATATGTTCGAAAACAAGAAAATTTAACAATTACGCAGCCTATAACTAAAGGATAAACTTTGTATGCTATATGTATATTTTTGCTAACATTTAAAAGTAATTGCAACGATCAAATTAGAAAAAAAAGGAGAAGGAAAAACCTAACAAATACAAAAAATACAAGTTACATCACTCGCGTAATATTTACAAACTTTTGAACGGAAATATATATTTAGGTATAAAAATTATATACATTGTTTTTACAATGTTTTACTTGCATCCAGGCTTCCTTTAAATATTGTTTACATCTCAGTTATCACTTTCACTTCGGACTTTAATTTTCTATGCAGTGTCTAACTTATATTCTTTAGGAGAAGAAATACAACATATGTTTCAATTAAAAATTACAGAGGAGTGCAAAAGGTCTTATTTAACATTATTTATTCTGTGTCAAAGGAAATACGAAAACGTAAATCTATGAAAAGAAACCCATATAGAACGTCGCTAAAATGCTCGATAAAACCTCAAGTACATTGACGACCTCGGACGGTCAGTCTTAACATTCGCTTTTTTATAGTACCAACCCGTATTAAAGGTTATTGTCTTCGCGGTTGCCGTGAAAGCAAAGTACATCAATAGACTTGGGTAAAAGTATGGTAATAATACCACATATGAACACATGGTGAACATTTATGCTTTCAATTATTATATTCGTACTTCATTGTCGAAATGTATCGAGTTTAACTGCACCTAAATGTAAAACAGATAATATGTATCTATGCCTAAAGATAAAGATTAGAGCTTACAGGACATAAGTGTGCATTTGCTGTACACAATTATGACGTATATGACTTTAAATATTGATTACATTTTTTATTGTCAGAATGCGAGGGGAGGTGTGTTGGAAAAAAAAGCTGTGACATCTGCATCCAAATTGAAAAGAAAATTTTAATACAATTTAGCACATAAGCATTTACATACCAAAATCATACGCTTTTTGATTATTAAGTGAAATGAAAATAATCCATTTCAATACTCAGTAAGACAAAATCTTGTAAAATCTATAAATAAACGTCGATACAATGAAAAAAACCTCTACTGGTTGCTCAAGTTGAGGGTTTCATAAAAATAAAAAAATGGGATACCATTATGGAATACAATTTTAATGTCAAAAATAAAAAGGGACAAATATAAAAGCAGACAGTGCAATATTTAACATCAAGAATAGATTTAATCTTGTTAATTTCCTTATCATTGTTTATTTATTTATTCATTATTGTGGAATTAAGGCGGAGGGGGGTTGGGGGGAGTTGGATAAACATGTATGTTTTAATCATCAACGTGGTAACCGATTGGTTTTGATATTCATGTTAGCACAAAAATGAGAGCTTAGAAGAAAATATAAAAGGAAAGCACAATTTGAAGCCGAAATCGCCAAAGGTTAGGCGCTGGAAGGCTGCAGGGTTTTCGCTGAATTTAATTACATTAGGAATTAAAGTACAACTATCGCCCAACTCTGTACCATATCGGTCTATTATGCAAGCATATATAATAGCTACGTTAGTGAACCGTTCAAACACAGTCTAAAGTCAAGTCCTCATATTCGATTATTGTATTAAAATGAAATAGATCAACGATCTAACCATGTAAATTACAAACAGACTTGGCTTTTCTTTATAATTGTAGGCTTCATCAACGATGCTTATCTCACTTATAACCCTCGTCTGCATTACAAGTAGTGCAATGAGCACTGCCGTGGATGTTGGCCTTTACAAGCAACTTATTCTAGACATTTATAATGGGTATCGACGAGGACTCGGGTCTACAAACATGCTGAAACTTGTATGTATATGCGTCAGATAAATACGAAAGACTTCGTAAATCTTATCTCTTCAAAATTTCAGAAATAATAAAGAAAGGAATTAGCATTTATTGAAAAGTTTATTTTTGTTTGCTCAAATTCATTTATTTAAAAGTTTTAAATCTTAGTATCAATATTTATCTTTATTTAAGCAAATGATCAGTGATAGCTTCTTCTAGATCTGTTGTTAACCGGTATATGTGTCTTGTATGATAATTTTACTCATAAACAATATAATCAGATGGATATATATTTAAACATTTAGTTAAAGCCTATAATCAATAATTATTCAGGAAATAAAGGCATAGGCCTATGACAATGATTGCTGAAGGTTATAATGATACATGAAATTGTATTATTAATTAAGGTATCTCTTGTTTACGTAGAAATGGGACAAAGACTTGCAAGCTGAAGCCCAAGACTGGACTAGGCGATGTAATTTTGTTCATAAAAATGGACAAGGGGAGAATTTGGCATACAATTCTTACTCCCTTACGGACAAAGAGCATGTTGAGAGTGCTCTAGAGAGCTGGTATAATGAGACCTTTCATTACAGATACAGTGACCTGTCATGTAGTAGGGTCTGCACACATTATACAAACGTAAGTAGTATAAATCAGAAAATAGGTATGACGTTACAGGCTGATCGTGAAAAAATGTGTTGTCGATTTCTTCTCCTCCTATGCATACCGGTGTTCTATATTCTCATTTACTTTAAAAATGGTTTACTGTAGATCGTCTGGGCGACAATGACCAAAGTTGGGTGTGGCTTGGAAAAATGTAGCAATTATTTAGGTTTCTATACAGTGTGTTTTTACAAACCTGTGTAAGTATTCATTTATTTATCTTGACTGAGTATTTTACAAATTTCGTTTTAGATTTTAACATGATTATTTTTCCCTTTTTTCATAGTATAATTGAATTATTTTTCTTTGATATAGCGGTAATTGGGTCGGGCAATACCCTTATTTAACTGGCGGAGAACCATGCTCTAGATGTAATCCTGGCCAACAGTGTCAGGATGAATTGTGCACAGGTAAAACCAAATTAAATTCGAATTTTGTACATCAGTTTAACAAATGCATCAAGAAACAAATGTTGACTTGACTTTTAGAAATGAATACATCAATTTTAAATGCAAACCAAATATGACAATCATAATTTTCATTCACATTACCATAAATCAAGTATGCAGTCACGAGAGAATACATCATACTTAAACGAAATCTTTTTCAGGCACATCGACGAAAATTATACCTCCAGGTAAATATTTATTTTACGTAGACAAGAGAATTTAAAACGGAGTGACATAGTTTGCATTATGCAAACCACGGTATACGTACGCAATACAGTGTCCAATCATATTTGTCAATTTCTATGTCAAAATCAAAATCGCCGAATTCATGAAGCCTCAGATGAAGAACAAAAATATTTAAATAAAGTACACTGTAGCTAAATCGAACGTTACATTACAGAGAACAAAACGTAATGACCGATCACAAGAACCAGTTGTAAGACCATGTGACATGTAAGCGTCTCCTGTCAATATGCCATCTTTCCTGTTCCTACATTAGACTGACAGACTGTATTGATTCTCTCTAAGTTGTGATGAAGAGTAGGTTCAGTGTACTAGTATTTCTGTTGTTTGGTTGAATCTTATAAATTTCGAGAGAACTGGGAATATAACACTTTTTGGCGATTTTTCAAACGAGACACACGCAGCGCTTCTGATACACAATAATATAAAATATAATGACAATGAACTACTGTCAATCACCTATATATTTCGTTCGACTTCATTTTGGTGATAATTTCACAGTGGATATATTTGCTAGAGATAAATTTTTCGAGAAGCAATAAACGTGTTATATTTGAAAAGTACATCAAGGAAGGCGGGCAGCATTTTCAGGTAAAGTCGTGTTTGGATTTGTGCAGTCATCGGGAATTAATGTGTTGTTGCTGTATTTTGTCGTCCAGTTAGAAAAGTATTTGGATATTGCTGAAATCAAATTTTTGTCATTGTGCTCCTACTAAAATTATTTATTCCATTTTTATGTGTAATTTACATATTTAGTTTGTTAAAAATGTTCATATTTCAATATAATGACATGATAAGTTTTAGAAATACTTTTGTCAGCAGCATTACATATAAGTTATCTCTATTGTTTTCAGGCATAGGACCAACAGGAGGTGAGATTTCAATAATACTTTTATTTTTTTCATATTTTCTCATTGGGATTAATTTATCTAGGTTATCACTGAAGCCAAGAATATAAATTCTGGTCGAAAATTGTCCATTTAGCATTCATGTGACTCTGGTATATCCGACAAATTTGAACTCATAATACTCTCGTGATATTTCCTTTCATCTTTATGTTTACTTTAAAAATAATGAGATTAAAAATAATAATGTATCCATTTTTACAGAATGCAAGGACCATCCAAAATATGCCTCTCAGTATTCTGAGTGGAAACATAGCTGTGAGACGAACAAGAATTTCATGACACAAAATTGTCCTAAAACTTGTGAATTTTGTGGTTCTTCTACGCCTCAAACAGGTACCTTCTTTGAATAAGATATTTACAAAAGTATATTTTGTCGTGTGTATTCTGATTTACATTTCTTTTCATCTATATTATTTTATTACATTAATTTCTTTTTTTATATCTTTGTTGTCGTAGATGTTCCTAAGTAAGTCGATAGATGCCGATTTTGTTTTAGGAGGGTGTGGGGCAATTGTTTTGTTTAGGGGGATATTCTTCACAAATATATATTGCAATATTTTAAGACATAGCGTTTTTCTCGGCTAGGTAATGATAGGTAAATACTTATTGCATAAATAATCTCTGCAAGAAAGGGTATCTATATAAACAATGTCATGATATTTTACATGGGGCTTTTACAAAGCTTTAATAGTGTTTCTATACATAGATACATCTAAATGATTTATAAACCTAACATTTATAAATTAATATATAAAAGAAAAACTTACGTTGTAGGAGATGCATAGATGTTCCTAAGATGTTCCATTCATGGAACCCAATTGTCCTAAAACATGTGGAATCTGTACTTCAAAAACAAGTATATTGCGTTCATAAACTGGTTTTAGTTGTAAAATAATATAATAAAATTTATAAAGGAGGATGTATATAAATAGTTTTGAATTTATTGCTTTTGATGTGGGAGAAAAATGAATGAATGAACTGTAATATTTTAAAACAGGGAACCAGTATGTCATGTTTATGTGGGCATTTAGGGTAATAGTTTCATACTCTGCGTTCATAGATATTGAATTTAGAAATCGATATATATATATATATATATATATATATATATATATATATATATATATATATATATATATATATATATATATATATATATATATATATATATATATATAAATATATATATATATATATATATATATATATATATATATATATATATATATATATAATATATATATATATATATATATATATATATATATATATATATATATATATATATATATATATATATATATATATATATAATTATATATTCATATTACTTCACTCCTAGGACCATTGATATTATTCATATCACCAGAATTTTGAGTAAATTTAAAAATTCTCTCGTAATAGATTGTGTAGATGTTCCTAAGTACGCCGACAGATGCCCCGGATGGAAATGGAGCTGTAAATCCAATGCGGCATTCATGGAACCAAACTGTCCTAAAACCTGTGGAATCTGTACGACTTAGTGATAAGGTATACTTTTGTATCTTTTTATATCATATTGTATTTTATTTCAGATGAGAAAATGCATTTCTATTTATATAATAACGTCGTAATATTTTTAAAAAAAATTGTGTTTGTAAATATATAACTTATGATCATTTATTCTATCATATGGTATTTATATCTATTATGATAAGGAGGCCTCCGAAGGGCAGTGCGAATCAAGTAAATAACGATGTAAAATCCGAAAGTAACTGGTGTCAATGAAGTATGACACTAACATCAATGTACCACAGCGGACAACCACGGACCCCTGATATTCAGAGGCGAGACCAGGTGTTCGGGAGGAGTAAATGTAAGCTTCTCCTGAATGGCTAGCCACATTCGCCATGAATGTCCTTACATGCAGAGGAAACATGTAACTCAGCACTGTATATATGAATGAATGTGAACCAATACTGTAGAAAGTGTAATTCCCACATAACATCAGGAAAAATGTATTATAACACTCAAATCAAAGCTCCGCGAAACACCCAATGTCCACATATTTTCGGTGACTTGGTCTTTATCCAGAGAAAACAAACAAAAAAATTGGTGATATGAGTTTTTCTTGTAATTTTTCTTATTCTTATACCTAGAGGGGTACATGTTTGTAGTACAATTCTCTGTCATTGATATACTTCATTTCAGACATGCCATGCTGACTTTCAGATAAATGCATCAAATGTATGTGGGGGGAAAAGAACCTGTATTTGTATAATGTTGGAAATGGAAATAAATATTTAGCATTGAACTATAATGATTTACTGCAGTTGTTTTTAATTCATTTCGGTAGATGAGTCAACTTTTATATCAATTATACTAAATGACTTTATGTGAGACTATGATTTTGTAATGGACATTAGTTGGAACCGTAAAACACCACTGAATGGAACATGTATGTATGAAGATAAATTTCACGAACAAATTGTACAAGATAGCGAAAATTTGTAAAATATGAAACCTCACCATATACTACTATTCCTTTATCACCTGCTTCTGATATGTTATCTCTCAACTGATAGCTTCTTCAGACTATGGTCCTCTAGTTACGAGGCAAGCTAGTGATTGATAAGTTAATATCACAAGGATACGAAATCTAGATTCCACAAAATTTTGCGGTCGCTATAAAGACCTTCCTTTGCGCTTATCAGAAATTATTGATATTTTCGCTTCCATATTTTATTGTAGTCCAAGTTAAAGTGTTAGTACTGTGATAATACAATATCACACATTTTACTTATAATACCTTTTACGGATTATGATTATGGTATAACAGTCACCACCTCATATGACTAAGAGATACACGAGCTCAAATAGTCATCACTAAGAGTGCGACCGGTCGCCACTGGATACTTACTTCTTAATTGCACCAGACCTCATCTTTAGTTAGGCCAAGGGTCCGTGATACAATACATCTCTCCTTTGTCTAATATGATGGATGCTCCTTATTTACTACCGCTTGGTATCTTAAAGCTTCACTTCATTCTTTAGTGAAAAGTTAAGCATTGTATATCTGTGGGCTTGATATAAAATAGCTACAACCGTAATCAGCTAGTTCATTCTCCATAATGATGTTAATACAAATTGTACTGCCTCTATTTTCATTATGTATAATTTAAAATTCAAGTACTCTGAAGATGAAATAAACGCATACTGGACTTTCAATATATATACACTATCTGTGCTCCTATGTCAGCGGATTTATGAAACTGACTTCATACCAAATTATGTAACTCAGAATAAGAAGTAATTGACATTGTCCTTTAATTTTACATTCATATATATTGATGATGTACTATCTATATAAAACATAAAACTTTGATACATACAATTATACAATATATTCCAATGAACTGGTAATTAAAGACACTACAGTATCCAATTCATATGCTTCACATTTAGATCTTCTTGGTATAGACTGAGATGGTAAACTACCTACTTCAATTTATGACAAACATAATGACTTTAATTTCCCCAATGTTAACATTCCATATACAAGTAATAATATTATTTATCACTTACGTATGGTGTTCTGGGTTATATGTCTGCTTGATATTGAAATAATTTGTAAAGCTTTTTAAACTCTATAACGATAAACATAATTATGCTAACAGTATTCAAATGAACTTTCTCAATTGCAAAGTTTGCCAATAGAAATTAATTCCGTGTACTCGATGATTACCTCACCAAGTCTCGTAATAAACCTGTCATTCTACTGTTTAAATAAATACGAATTTCATTTGTTCACTATCTACAACACCTCTCATCCGCCATGAAATTTTCAGAAAGTTTTTTTTTCGTACCTACGTAATTTTCTATGCATTGGAGATCTTAACACAATAGATATCCTATCAATACCTAAATTATTTCATCCAAATGATATGAAGGATGTGGTAAACCAAAACCAGTTACATTATCTCTTTCTTTTGCTGAATAATGATAATAAACGAACCAACAATCAATCCTTCAAATAAATTTCATTGATTTGAAATTCAGTTCAAGTCCATGCAGTGGACAACATCACTTAATACTATACCCTGTCAAATCAGCTCACCTTGCAACACCAATTCTCAAAGAAAGAGACTTATAAATTATAAAGAAATCGTTGCAATCTGTAAACACTTTAAGGTAGATAAACAAATTAATAATGAGTAAACAAACCATTGCTAAAATGAACATTAAGAAAATTTGGTTTGTTTGTGTCAGAATTTGAATCACATTAACAAGACCAATGAAAATACCTGTGTATATAAAACAAATTACAGAACCTTTGCCTAATTGATCAGTCTTTGAATGACAGATTTTATAGTTCTAAGGAAATGATCCTGGTATATACTTCTAGTAGAATTTAACATGTAAAGATGATGGATAAATCCAAACCTTAAGTCCGAAAATCATAAAACCATAGGACATACAAAATCGGTGAAAATGAAAACCAAGTGGAAATAACAAAATATGTCTAGTTCACAAAATACATGTATGTCTACTTAACAAAATATGTCTAAGATGTGGTAGATCAAAGTCAGTTATATATATATATATATATATCTTTTTCTTTTGCTGACTAATAACAATAAGATATAATAAAGGAACCAACAATTAGTTCTTCAATTAATTTTCATTTAAATGATCAGTTCTTAAATATACAAATAATTTATTTATTCTGAATAAACGGAAACAATGATATTTCATGTAAACAGTAAATAGTATATTGGACATGCATATTACAGACAGGGACAGTAAAAGTTTATTAAAATTGTCAAACGTTCTTCACACTCTTAAATCCTTCATGATAGCTAATCGCTAATTGACAGATATCATGTAGCTTACAACAAAACACGTGGTACCTCACACAAATTAGAAATTTAACATTAATGAGCTATACACGTTACATGAGATATAATACCACTTTAAGCGTAACCCTTCATGGCATAACAATGGGCAAGAAACTGAGGTATATGATTCACCACTAGATGCCATAAAATTGATAACATATATTTTGATATACAAAATGAATAAAATACTAGTAAAGGGTAAAAATACATTTTAGAAATATTTTTTCTGAAACAGATACAGTAAAAATTTGTTATTCTATGTAGTAAAACTGTTCCCATTGCTGTCTAGAAAGATCTTCACCTAAATAATTTTTTTCCTTCGATGTAAACTGAATTAATATTATATAACATACAGATCACAATCAAAAGGTTATAATGATTGCATAATTCTTAAATTTGAATTTTTTTGTTTAAATATGAACCAATGCCATATTATCTTGTATATTATATCCTAAACCTTTATTAGAAAATAACAAAATATGAACAGTACAAATCCAAGATATTGTTCCGAAATCCACAATTCGAAGTCCAAGAAACACGACAATACATATGTAAATATAATATAAACAATCACGAACCTCTGTCAAAACAGAGGTGGGATCAGGTGCCATGGAGGAGTAAGCATCCCCTGCCGACCGGTCACACCCGTCGTGATGCCATAAATATAAGCGAAATAGTATTATTCGCTGTCACAGAATTAGGAAACGGCACAGCCGTAGTCAAAATAGATATATGTCATAAGCAGTAAGAATACTGCTGTATAGTATAGGTAATACAGATGGTTTAGTTACTGTGAAATATGGAAGTCAACATGTCAGACAAAACGATACATCATATGAGCAAATGAGGTCTTTATAACGACCGTAAAATTTGCGGAATGTTGACATAAGTCATGATATCTCATATCCTTGTTAGAGTAACTTTTCTCCTAGTAATTAGCTTCGATAAATGAAAGGGCAATACTCAGATAACGCATATCGAATCAATTGGGACACATAAACACCGTACGCATGTGATAAAGGAATGTTGCTACTAGTATATGGAAAGTAAACAATGGGGGAAACTAAATCATTACGTTTGTCATAATTGAAGTAGTAAGTTTACCATCTCGGTGGACATCAATAAGTAGATCTAATGAACAGCTGATGAAATCAGTATACATTCTAAAATCATACCCCTCACTATAATTTATTGTATCAATCACTTGACCATTTTAAAGCAACCCGATTTAATTTAATATGCAGCACATCCTATATTATAACCCCTGCCTATTCTGCATACCATGTCATATAAATATCTGCCAGAGTATTATAATCAAAAAAAGCATAAAGATATTTCACTTAGCCATATCATAAAAGTCATCACAAAAACAAACAAAAAACATGGAACGACATCACAAATAAGTTTCCATTATTGTAGCACAATATACGTACCAATATAGGTCGGTCAAGTGAAATAACTGATCAATTTACTGAATAAAGATATATTCTGTTTACAACATATTATTGATAAAGAAGTTTAGAATTGTGTATTCTACACACTATAAAACATATAATATTATGTTTTAACATTTCAACATTCCCATTTAAGTTTTGGGCACTAAATAATTATATTATTTTAAGGTAAATTCTGCAACTTGTGTGTGTGTTTGTTTTTTTTTTTTAGATATACATGCCGATATGAGTCTTCAGAGTTCTCCGATTACAGTTAAAACAGACTTGGTTTTTCTTTATAATTCTAGGTTCCATCAACGATGCTTGTCTCACTTATAACCCTCGTTTGCATTACAAGTAGTGCAATGAGCACCACCGTTGATGTTGGTCTCTATAAGCAACTTATTCTAGATATTCATAATGGGTACCGACGAGGACTCGGGTTTACAAACATGCAGTAACTTGTATGTTTGTAAATCTTACATCATATATCCAAATGAACTAAATGATACTACAGAGAGCGCATCTTCTGCTTCTTACCTCGATATACTCCTATCAATTAGTGACGATGGTTTATAAGTAACCTTTCTCTATGACAAACGTGACGATTTCAATTTTTATTCTAACCTACTTCCCTTTCCTGTGTAACATACCTTCCTCTCCCGCATATGACGTCTTCATTTCACAACTTATACGCTATGCCAGGGCATGCTCTAAATATGAAAATTTCGTCCTGAGGCGTCTTCCCACGAAACTACTCTCTCAAGGATATATTGAGGAACGTTTGAAATTGTCACTGAGGAAGTTCTTTGGTCGTTATAGGGATCTATTGCAATTTCAGATTCCTCTTTCAAGATGTTAAGCGATATTTTGGGACCTGACTATACAAAATAACCACCTTAACTTTTTGACTATATGACCTGTTCAGTGAGCACCAAATATGACTTTGTATACCAGTTTTGTACTTTCGTATGTACAATTAGGAAACCAAACTTTTGATTTTGACATGTTTCTTAAGAACTGCTGTGACGGGTGATGCATGCAGACAAGGGACGCTTACTCTCCCCGGGCACTTGGTTTCACCTCGGAATTTTTCAGTATTTCGGGGTTCGTGGCAGTTTCTTTTTGAAACTTGCACGATTTTGTGTCTGTCCTTGTATCTCTCCTAAATAGACAATATGATATTGAGATCATCAAAAAGACTATAGGTCTTGTATTTGGCCCCTCTACAGCCTTATGCAGACTTTTACTTGAACGTTGCACGCTGACTAACAGGGCGGCGGGGACTATATGACGGGCCTTGTCCAAACCTCTTTCAGAGGAGACATGGTCCTGAACCTCGTCCCCTTTGACTGTTAGTCGGGACTCCTACAGATCTAGGGTCTTAGCTCGCTTTCAGACTGGCAGGGCACGGTTTATAATGTTGATGTCGCATATATTTTTATACCATTATGTGTTTTACAATACCTTACGTGTTTATATTTTTATGACCTCTCAATATGCGATACCTGTTGACCCTTGTTCTTCACATGGAGGATTATTTATAAATTTTTAAATGTACGTCTTTTGATTGTTCTGCTGTTACGATGAGTGGGAAGGTGGGCCCGTAAACCGGTTAACCACACCATTTGTTTGGCTTTTGTCAAATTAAATGACCGTCCTAAGTCGGTATCGTAATTGCACTACAATCAAATATTTTTGTAATGTGTTAAATGTTCTATTATATTATTTATATTCATGTATTGTATAGCTCCATGGTGACTTCTGCCACATAACTGAGCCAGTAACTCCTCTTTTTTCTTGGACTTTGAGAATGATTGGCGGTTTGGTACTTCTTCGATATTGATTGTAGTAAGTATTATTATCACATTACATCATGAAAAAGTATATTACTAACGTGACACCCGTCGCGGTGCACTCAATGTTCACACATTTTCGGTCACTCGGCTTTCATCAAGAGGAAACAAAAAAAAAAAAATGAAAAATCGCTAAGCAACATCCAATTGATCAAATGAAAATTTTGCTGATATTGAGTTTTTCTGTTCATTTTTTATTTCTCTCTCTTTCTCGTATTATGGAATCAGCTGTATTTTCAAATATTATTTGATAGGTATGAACAGCCAAACACGAAAAGCTAACTCCACTTGGGCACTTGCTTCCACCTGCCAGGGTGCCTCCTGACTAGCCACATCCGCCGTGAATGCCCTTACATACAGACGAAACAAATGTATCAATATATGATTTATACCAGAACACGAAACACGATTAAGGCTATGTTCTGGTATACTCGAAGGAAGTTTATGTCAGCTAATTAGTTAGATTCCCCTCAGCCAATCACGTTTTACCTTTCAAATAGTTCTTCAATTAGTAAAAGTGATATTATAATTCCATAAACACTGATTTTATGCAAATGTTATCCAGACTCTCCGTTATTATAACAATGTACCCTCTCCCCACTTGTTAGATTGACGATCTCAGTGTTTGGGATAAGACTACAAGACTGCTCTATTCCATTCTTCAGCTCAGAGCGAACACGATTCACGTTCGGCGCAGAAATTCTCATCACTGTATCATTATCTCTGCAAAACTTAACAGTTGCGTTTATTCTTACCTTTTCTGTAATTTATTGCGGTTCTAAAGCGTCCCGCACTTTACGACGAATGGGAGGGTTTAGAAACCTTAACGTACAATAAAAGTTTGATATCAAATAAAAGTGCAGCTAACGGATTTTTGAAACTATGCCATCAAGAGTAGAATGGGACGGTGGTATATTGCCATCTTGTAATTGAGAGTGTCAAATTAGTTGCTACTAAATTAGTTTACTAAATTGCTGTAATAAAATTCTCGGTACTTTATATACTTCATTTCAGCCATGGTGATTTTCAGATAAATCAATCAAATGTATGTTGGGGAAAAACCTGTTATCTGTATTTGTATAATCATTGAAATAAAATAAATAATTAGCATTGAAGTATAGTGAATTACTGCAGTTGTATTTTTAATTCATTTCGGTAGATGAGTCAACATTTATATGACTTATACTGACCGACTTTGTGTAAGACTATGGTTGTGTAATAGACATAAGGCAGATCTATGCATGACATAGATATTACGTAGTATAAAAATAATTTCCTACTTTCTTGTCACAGTTAATTTGAAGTATATATTCTAGTTCCAGTACAAAAGAACTGACGATTGGCTGCGATTACTTGTCGGAACTCATATTTCACTAGAATATTATCTCTTTATAGGATAAAATACCAGCAAACTGTGCTGTTTAAAAACTAACTTCAATACATATTAGACAGATTTTATTAAAACAATTCATTGCCAAATAAATTTACCCTTTGAGAATAAAATTTGGTTCCCTGTTTAGGTTGTACCGTATTATTGCATTGAAAACATCAATGTCATAAATTCATAGACGGTATGCAGGTGTAAGTTATGATTTAAAGTAATTAAACTAAAAGCTCTATATTTATGTACAAACATTTACATATTTATCATTATCGATTTGCATATATTAACTCAAACTTTAAAACTAAACTGTAACTTATTAAATTTTATATTTATAAATAAAAAGCAATTTATCAAATAGAGATTATCATGTATATAAGAAATTTTTGATAAAGCACTGTTTTTGCTTGCGGTGAGTGGGAAGGTAGGCGCCCTGAAACCGGTTAACCACACCAATTGAATGACGTTTGTTACTTCAGTTGACCGTCCTAAGTCGGTATCGTAACCGTAGCACAATCGAATATTTTTAATGTCGTTTTTCCTTGTATTTTCTACTATACTCATGTTTTATGTGCATGTCCTTGGTAATTTTTGTCATACAGCTGTAAGAGATCTCTTCAGCTGCCTCTTTTATGAGTATATAGTTTTCTTATATTGACAGTGGTATTTTATTTTATTTATTTTCCTCTCTGCAAAGCATTTTATCATTGTATATTATATATGCTATAAAAGATATAATGCTTTTCAAGATTTTTTTTTATTTACTTCGTGATCTGTAACATCTGCATCCAGCTTGAAAAGAGGCTATTAGTTGAATAAAATAATACACCTCTTGAATGTTAACTGAAATGAAAACTATCAATTTTATGTGGTTCAGAAAAGAGGAAAGCCTTTTTCCTAGCAGTTACCTGCGCTTGGTCTTTATAAAGAGGTCAGCCTGCAAAAAAAGGTTCATTTTAGGATCAATAGCAGACAAGAAAGTACGCTTCTCTTAGGCATGTCATATTTGAATTAAAGAGAAAACAGAAGACATCTGACCAAGCTGTGTGACACAAATCACCAACAGCATCACAATATTGATAACTTTGAAATATTGAAAACATTACCAAACTACCTGGCAAAACAAAATCTGAAATGAAGAAACGACGTTTAGTTGCTGAACTTTATTGGATTAAACATTCGTAAACCACATATCCCCTTGGTCTCATTAAACAAATATTTCAACAAGGTAACTTTTCGTCTTACCATCACACTATTTATATATATATTCGTTAAGCCAAGGCGTTGAGAGGAATTAGAGGCCGCATGATGACTTGGTAGATTAAATAGTTTTTAGACGATCTACTGCGCAGTGGATAACCAGGTATAATGGTCGTCATGAAAATTTACATGCACTATCGTCTATTCTGGTCACAAGAATGAAACTTTTTCTGGATGAGGCTAATCTAAGAAATCTACGTTACACGAATTGATTAAAACTTAAAATGATTATAGTATTTTCATATAACAAAATGTGCCCACGTGTAATATCGCTTCTTCCTAAATAGCAAGATAAATTTGTAAATAAATTTCTGATATTTTTCGTGATCATAGAGTCAAATCTAATTCTACAGTATATAGAGAATCTTAAGCCAACTTTGATTTACTATCAGTACAAAAAAGAAAGCCATTAGAAACCTTATTTTTAATTGCAATGCATTCACATGTTATCCTAATACGCTTGACTCTATTCCATCTTCTTATTCATGCAATAACTCTAAATATATCTATCAGTCTACTAGGCATCTTGATTACATCTTAGTTATCGATAACCCTAAGTTTGAAAGATATATACATGAAATAAACCCACCCAAACTTCAATTAAACAAAACTAATATCTGTAATACAGAAAAAACTTTCTTGGACTTGAAAATTGAGATAATGAACAATAAAAATTCATACTAGTATATACGATAAACGTGACGATTTTGGATATTTTATCGTAGATTTCCCTTATTTGGATGTTCATGTCCCTAGACTCCCATTATATGGCATCAATATATCTCAGTTTGTTGATTTGCCAGGGACTTCCCTGATGTTTTCATACCAAGCATTTATAAATTACTTTGAAACTTTTAACTCAGGTTTACAGATAGCACAAACTTAAAGCAACATTTGGCAAATTCTTTAGATCGTATTCAGAACTTTTATCTAAATTCGGAAATATCATTTTTCAACAATATGTATCCAATGGAATTTCCCATCCCAATTTCTACGGTGATCTTGTACACAAACTTAAGAAGGTCAAAGGTTCCGGCAACTTTATTTCGTTTTTCAGGTTTCAGAATAATTAAACGCCTTGGTCATATACAACATGACTTAGAGATCATCTGAAAGACTCTGTCTTGAATTGGGGTCCTCTACAGCCTTATATAGAATTTTACTTGAACTGTAAAGATGATGGATAATTCCAAACTATAAGTCTAAAAATCATGAAACCGGAGGACATACAAAATCAGTGAAAATGAAAAACGAGTGGAAAATAACAAAATATGTCTACTTGAAGAGCATATGTGAACCTCTGTGATGGAGTGAGATCAGGTGCCCGGGGAGACTGAGCATCTCCTGCTTGCTAGCAACACCCGTTACATATACCCAGTAGAAATAGTCAAATCGTGTAAATTCCATATGTATTTATATATGGAGAAGTCAAAGTAGGTAACCTTCTAGTATAGAAGGTGTCAAATCTGTGTAAAAAGATCGGAATCGGTCTCAGTCCAGAATATAATTTAAAAGTCTGGATAACGAGATATCATATGAAGTAATAAGGGTCTCGTAACGACCGTAGAATTTCCTCGGTGACGTTGCTAGTCTAGCACATATATAACCCTGGTTGAGTAGCTTAACTGAAAGTCGCCTAGCCCTCAGAACAAAGTCATTGTAATTTGAACATGCCCATCTACCCTTGGATTTAATGTCCGTCTCTGAACACCCTTTTAGATACAAGTATTTTGCAGCCCCAATACGAAAAGAGTGCGATTTATCATATTGGTGTCAACTTCCAAAAATTTTAATGACTTATGTAAAATGGTTGAAAACTGATATACAGTAATGCTCTACCCATTTTCATGACAAAAACGAGGCCCTTGGTGATTTTTATGTCCTCTGGTTAAATACAAAGACATTGCATTAAAGAGCATTTCAGAATCTTGTGAACGAGGAATTTCAATGACGGATCCTTTAGCGAATTTTAGCGTTTTTGAACATCTGATAGAGACTAAAATCATGTTAGTTTCCATTGTGAAATCTGTAAATTGTAAGATTTTTTCCCAACTATTTCCTTTAGTAATGGCAGGTTCCCCAACCAGCAACACTGCAAAAAATGCTAGTGAAAATGCAGCTGAAAAAAGGGCTGACTCATACCTAGAAAAGGTGGTATGTGGCTATATGTTGGCAATCTTTATCAGAAGAGGTAATGTTATAGGACTTCGAATATCACTTTGAGTTTATCTTTTTTATAACCTTCCATCATTTTTTGAATTATGAGAGACTGAACTGGATTTGGGATATTATGTATATTCAACACATTGCTGATTCCAAACATGTAGCATTTTGCAGTAAGTAGCATGAGCCAAATTCTTGGATGATAAATATGCTATAAAATTTATGATATGATCCAAAGTAGGTGGCCAGCACTGAATAAGCCCATATTGCAATCTGATTTGTTCAAAAGCTTGAAAGCCCCTTTTGTAAGCGCTTTGGGTGTTGGTTGACAAACTGGCATTAACTAATCTAGATGTCTCATCTACAAAAGGTTCCAAAATTCTGTAGGTACTTGACAAGGATAAAGGTTGGCCCATGGTGCTAGGCTGCGGTATTGGTCCCACTGAAAACGGGAAATTGCATCACAAATTACGTTTTAAGAACCTGAAACATGGGTAGCTTTTATTTGTATATTGACTTGCAAAGCAACCAGCACGAGTTGTTTTAACAATGCCATTACCCTGGTGTTTTGTGAAGTTTTCTAATTTATTATGTGAACCAATGCCAAGTTGTCAATGTGCAATAATAACTTTTTGACTTAAGGATAGTTGACCATATACATATACACAATTGGAACAAGTTCTGAAAATGTAATATCCTTCTTAGTTTCGGAACACCATGATAAAGGCCAGGAAATTTATGCCCATAACTTACCAAAAATCACTCCACCCCCATGGGCCCCAGAACTATCCGAGAAAAAATTCAATGTTTCATTTTCCTCGCAATGCATGAAAGGAAAAGGGGTGGTGCCATTAAATTTTGCAAGGAAAATAAGCCACATTTTAGGTCATATTTAATTTCCTTTGAAATTCGAATTTGTAGTGAGGTTTCCTTAAACTAGCAATTTCCCCATCAATTCGTTTGCAGAAAACTCTGCCACAAGGCAAAGCTTTAACTATGAAGGCTAATGATCCAACAAGTGACTGTAATTCTTTCAAAGTTGATTTCTTTTGAATTAAAATTTGCTTTATTACATCTGTTAGAGATAAGATCTTATCCTCAGGAATAAAAATTGTTTGTTTATTTGTGTTAATACCCAATCCGAGAAAGGATAATGATATTGCTGGACCTTCGGTTTTTTCGACTGATAAGGGAACCCCAAGTTTATGGCAAAAAGAATTAAAGTGATACATAAGCTGCTGACAGTTATTTGTGCTTTTCCTTCCTGCAAGGAGAAAAACATCTAAATAATGAACTCTCTCAACTGGGATTTTTGTTCAAGGGCACAGTGCAAAAAAGTTGAAAATTTTTCAAACAAGGCACATTGGTAAACATTTATCAATGTAAATACTTGTCCTGAAAAATGAACAGGCAGAAATCTTCAGGTCTGACAGGAAGTAACCTAGAGGCGTTAGAGATGTCCATTTTTGCTAACAATGCATTTGGACCCAATTTTTGTATCAACTGAATTGGTTCGTCAAAGGGTGAATATGTTACAGAGCATGATTCTGGGTCAATAAAATCATTAACAGTTCTGCCCTCTGGAGCAGACAAATAACAAATTAAACGCCAGCCTCCTTGCTTTTTTGGCACTGCACCTATTGGACTACAACGCAAATTTGAAATAGGCACATTCTCAAAAGGACCCATTATTCTGCCTAACAAAATTTCTTTATCACGTTTTTTAGCCAATTCCTCGTGATTTTCCACGGCAGATACCATATTTTTGGATTTCCTAAATTCCCTAATACCATGATAATTTAATGTAAAACCACAATTAAAACCTTGAAAAACTTCCCAAGCTATTTCTTTTTCAGGGTAGTGTTGTAAAATTGAAAGTAAAGATTGTTTATTGATTGGGGTCTTGCCCAGGTCCCACAGGCTTTGAACTTTATTGTAAATAGGGTCTCCAGTTCCGGATTTACTGGGAGCCGGGGGACCGAGATGGCTGTTGGTTAAAATTTGTATTGCCTCGGATGTGGTTTGGTAGACGAGGAAACTGGCTGGTCTGCTTAAAACAATTCATGGATGGATGGTTTTAGTGACATTTTAAACAAGCATGTAAACATTTACAGTCAGTTTTAGTACAAACACCTTTAAAATTAAAATCAAAACACTTCAAATGCCTAGCATTGTCTGATGATGATTGATAGGATGGGCTACTTATAACAGGTGCATTCATATACAAAAGCCAAAATTCCGCATCCACATTGTCCCTATTTATTAGAGAATTCTTAGCACGACACAGTCGGAACTGCGAATCACAGTTCCGCCAACCTAAAGTGGATTTACGGGAAGCACCAGTTCGAATTGTGCTCATATATTTCAATAAGCCATGTATTTGATTAGGGAACTTTTTGATGTAAATTGAAACGTAAATTATAAAGGCATCTGTCCATTCAGCCAAGTTTGAAATTTTCTTGTCTTTTTGTTTTAATTTTAACTTCAATTCTTCATTCTCAAAAATTAATTGATGGCCTTGTTCTGCACATGGGAGAGTTTATCTAAGTCAACATATTCGTTTGACAAAATCGTTTCACACAGACTTAAAGATACATGTGTGCCCAAGTCAGCTGAAACACTTATTAAGGCACTCACAGAATCCCTGCTCCTCCTCCTGCACTAACGGATCCAGTAAAATTACCTTGAATACATAAAGACTCACTACATGTAGATTCAATTAGAGCTAGAGACAGTGGCACACTGACAGGTGTATCATTTCCTGGGCCCGGTTCTGTTTTTGCCACTGCCCGTACTGCCGACGTCGTCTTGCCTTGACTCCTCTTGGTCTGGCATAGGGGCTTTTGGATTTTCTTGGTGCCCGGTAACATGTATCTGATGAAATTAAAATTAAACCCCTTATAATACAGACTGCTAAGAATTCTGCTTGCATGAACATCTATATGATTTTAATTACTTATATTTATTTTTATCTATTATTATTTTAAATTCTAATTGTTCTTGATCATTAATGGCATACATGTAGGATAAAACTTAAAACATTCAATTAATACAGCCGAATAAAGAACAATACACAATAATTCAATCTCAACTATATATACTGTAATTATAACAATATAATGATATTGCAAAAAACACAATATTCAGCGGGTACATCCCATTGGGCACTCGCATTATCTTAGGTTTTTGTTATTTTGCTTTTTGTTTTGTCCTTTTTTTTTTTTTTTTTTTTTTTTTGGTTTTTTTTTTTTTTTTTTTTTTTTTTTTTGTTTTTTTGGGGTTTTTTTGTGTGTGTTTTTATTATGAATTAGCAATTAGCATTCGTAAACCTACTATTTATAGGATACCATGCATCATAATTATATACTTATATCTAGTACCATCTCGATTACATGCAGCCAACAGCGTCCAATGTCGGATTAAACGTACTTTACGCTGATGCAGGTCACAACATTTTTTAATCATAATTTAGCTCGAATACGCAGCTAAGGTGACATATAATAAATTTGAGATGATATTTTACCAACCTGCTACGCAAACAAATTAATGTTCGAACAAACCTTAGAAATTTGAAAAGATGATGGCATGCGATTCCCCCTCAGAAAATTTACTGCTCCAACTCTTCTCAGTCTCCGATGAAAAAGGATGACTCTGAATGTGCGCGGTAAAATCTGCACGTGCGCAACAAAATTCTAAGACTGTGCATTTAGCGTGAATAGAATTTGCGAGCTTTGTTGGGAGAATTATCTAGACAACTACTCTCTTTCACAACTCGGCGTAACTTTTAATGGTTATACCTGATTATAAAAGCTTGTAGAGAGGAAAATAAAGAAAATACTATTGGCAATATATAAGAAAATTATATAAAATACTCATAATAAAAATATTATGCTTCATCAAAAATTTCTTGTATACATAATATATCTTTCGATACATTACTTGCTGTTTATAAAATTGATATTAACATTTAATGAATTATATCTTAGTTTTAAAATTCAAGTTAAATATCAATAAATATAGATATGTAAATATATGTATATAAATGTAGAACTTTGAGTTACATTACTTTAAATTACTACTTATACCTGCATACCTTTTATGAATATCTGACATTGATGTTTTTAATGCACTGATACAGTACAACCTGGCCCGGGAACCTAGTTTTATCTCAAAAGATGTATACATTAATTTTGGTAATATATTCTTTTAAAAAATTCTATCTAATATGTATTTAAGTTAGTTTTCAAACAGTAGATTTTGTGGGTACTTTAACCTATAATGAGAGAATATTCTAGTGGAATGTTAGTCCCCGCAGTTTATCACAAGCCCAGTCGTCAGTTCTTCTGTACCGGAACGGGAATATATACTTCAAACTAACTGTGACAAAAGTTTGGAAATCATTGTTATACTAAGTAATATCTCTCTCATGCATGGCTCTGTCCTTACTTTGGCTCTTGGTAATGAGTTTGCACTTTAAATGCTTCACATATTTTCGTCCTTGAACATCACCAAAAAGACATTAGTTGTCTAAATGCGAATATGATGCGCTAAATTAAAACATGTATATGTCTTCTTATATCGATTCAACGGTATTGAAAATCATGATCAAAATTTTCTCATGAATCAACACATGAATTTCGAGATTCGCGTCCACTTCGAATTTTAACATTTTTCATGAAATGTTGGGTAACCATGCATGGTATAAGCATGTTATAACCTTAACAACAAAATTTTGTAAAAGAAAGTGGAAGAAGACATATGTTTGTAAAATATAACACATTTAATCATACACAATGAAAATCAGCGGCAGTACAATTGGTATAACGTCATTGTGAAGAATTTACTTGTTGGTTACTGTTGTAGATATTTTATATCATGCCGGTATTGAATGCTTAAGATTTCACTAAATATTAAGTTATACCGAGCGGTAGTCAGTAAGGAACATTCAATATTAAAAAGATGTATAGACTATCATGGACCCTTGGGAGGAGGAACTAGAGGTGGATCTGAAGCAGTGGAGGAGTAAGCATCCCCTGTTGACCGATCACACCCACAGTGAAATCATAAGATTTCACGAGGTAGTATAATTCGCAGTTATATGAGATGGTTACTGTTGTACCGTAGTGACAATCCGTAAAAAGTCATAAAGAGTAAAAATGTGATATTATTGGTTATATGGTCAGTAACAAACCTTTTACGAATTTTCCCACTTAAGACCTGATTATACCCTGTTATCAAGGAACAAATGCATGAATATTCCTTCTTTTCTCGTCGATTTCCAATCCTGTCCTCTGCTCAAACCGAGCCATACTTGTCCACAAATTAGACGGTCGAGATGTTTTCAATTAATCTGACGTCACGCACACTGAGTAAAGCAACTCGAAAATGTCCATTGAACAACTGTAGATGGACTAATTTTATTTTATTTTATTTTTTGTTAATATAATTTGCGGTAACGAAAAGTACAGGCGGCGGCCATATTGCCCCTATTGAATTTTACTGACTCCACTTGACACGATTTTACCCAGTGAAATGCGACGTTTTGTGCGAGGTGTAATGAATTGTATTATCACAGCACAAACGCTTTAACAAGGACCACAATGACATCAGGAAGTCAACATGACAATGATTTCTGATAAGCGTCAACAATTTCTTGGTACCGACCGTAGAGACAATAAAATAGTGCTACTACATGTATTTCGGAAGTCAACAATAGGACAATTGTAATTGTCACATTTGTCATACATTGAAGAAGTAAGTTTACATGTTTACATGTTTGTCAATATTCAGTCGAAATTATAAATACGAAACGTAGGAACGGTATTTTCTTGTATCTTTAGTTTCGAGTTGGGTAATATATTATGTATTATGTTATATTATATAAAAGTACATATGTATCAATTTATATTATTTACAGACAATACACCATTAGAATATCTGAATATCAAATCAGAGGTTTTGCCAATAACAATTTTCCAAAGAGTACTAAAGACATTTTCGGATGATGAGCCGAATTAAATTACGAACTACTGAAAAATATCAGGCTTTTGACTAAAGTAAAAGCATGTTGCTTTCACTCTTTGTACAGGTACTTGTGTAAAATATGTTATCCTGGGTGCTGATAACGATAAAAGAAGAAGGAAAGAAAAGAAAAAGAGAAAAATCTTGTTGCTATGTAATTGGAGAAAAGATGTAAGGGGTCCTTGTTGAAACTTGAGTAAAATGCCATGTCATTATTAGTTTTCGCTATGTTTGTACAATTTGTCCCGACAGATTCATCTTCATACATGTTCGATTCAGTGATGTTTAACGAGTCAAACTCATATCTCTATTACACAATCATTGTCCCATGCAATCAGTAAATCTGTATAATTCATATTAAAGTTGACGCATCTACCGAAATAAATTAAAAATACAAATGCATTAAATCATTATAGTTCAATACTAATTATTTATTTAAATTTCCATGATTATACACATACAGATAACAGGTTTTTCTCCACATATATTTGATGGATTTATCTGAAGGTCAACATGGCTGGCTGAAATGAAGTATATCAATGACAGAGAATTTTACTACATCAATGCATCCCTCTCCCGATCCTTCCTAGTTTGACACTCTCATTTGGAGGATGGCAATACACGACCGTCCCATTCAACTCTGGATCTCATAGATTCAAAAATTCGTCAACTTTTACTGTTATTTATTATCAAAATTTTATTGTGGGTAAAAGTTTTTAAACCGTCCAAATTCGTCGCATTGGTGCAAGCCGCTTGTGATGAGTCACAATAGATTATTTTAAAAAAGGTATGATTAAACGTAACTGTTACAGTTCTGCAGAAATAATAATGCAGTGATGATAATATACAAAGTTTATTTGTGCCGAAATTGAATCTTGTTCACTCTGAGGTAACAAATTGAAAGGGGAAGTCTTTTAGCCCTACCCGAACAAATGATCTCGTCAAAATAACAACGAGTTGGGAGAGGGTACATTGTTATAACTACGGAGAATCTAGATAGCGACGACATAAAACCATTATTTATGGAACAATGTTACTTTTTACCAACTGAAGACTTATGTGAAAGGTAAAACGTGATTGGCTGAGGGGGAATCTAACCAATTAGCTGACATGAACTTCAGCAAAGTTTACTAGAATATAGCCCCTAATCGTGTTTAGTGTTCTGATTTTAATCAGACTGACAGATAATATAGCAGATTTATAGTCACTGAAGCTCTTAGACCAATGTATAACGATGGACATGCATCTACCCTGAAGATGAATGCAAGTGCCCGAAAGGAGTAATCGTCTCGTGTTTGATTATTCACACCTACCAATTAATGCTTACAAGCTGACTCAAAAATACAAGAATACAATAAATTACAAGAAAACTCAATATGAGCAAATTTTGCTCTTGATCAATTGGATTTTACCTAGCGTTGTAATTTTTTTTTCTCTTGAGGCCAATTGGCCGAAAATGTGTGGACTTTGAGTGTTCCGCAGAGGGTTTGACAAGTGTTTTTATACTTGTTTTCCTGATGTTATGAGGCAATGGCAATCTTTCAGGCAGTATTGGTTCACATTCATTTATTTCTAAAGTTCGGAGTTACATATGTTTCTTCTGTATTTAAGGGCATTCGTGGCGGGTGTGGCTAGCCATCTGGTCTCCCCTCTGACGGTCCGTGAATGTCCGCTTTGGTACATTGTTGTTAGTACCAAAATCACTTGACACCAGTTACTTTCGTATTTTGCACGTTATTTATTTGATTCACAATGCCCTTCGGATTATTAACATAAATACCATATGTTAGAAAAGATGATAAGAAGTTCTATATTTACACACAAAAATTAAAATATTACGACGATAATATATGAATAAAATGCATTTCCTTATCTAAAATAAAATACGATACCATATAAAAAGTAAAATACTATACTTTATTAGTTAGTCGTGCAGATTCCACATGTTTTAGGACAATTGGGTTCCATGAATACTGCATTAGATTCACAGCTCCATTTCCATCCGGGGCATCTATCGGCGTACTTAGGAACGTCTACACAATCTATTACAGGGGAATTTTTATTAACTTAAAATTCCGGAGAGAAAAATAATTTCAGTGGTTCTAGGAGTGAATAGATATGAAAATTATAATTATTTTAGACGATTTCTTAATTCAATATTTATCTTTGAACGCAAACAGTATTAATCTATTACGCTATAGGTCCACATAAAGAAACCATGATATTGTTAATGCATGTAACCTTTTGTTTACATTTTGCATGTAAAAAACTTTCAAACTAGGGTGCTTCTAACAGAAATGCTGGTTCCCTTTTTTAGAATATATCGCAATTATATAGATGATTTTAATAGTTTAATAGTTGCACTAAAGTCTTTAAATAAGTTTACGGAGTAATACGATTTCTGAAGCACTTTAACTCATCTTCCTATTCATTCTATCATTTTACAATTAAAACCAGTATAAGAACGCAATATACCTGTTGTTTGTGAAGTAGAAGAAGTACAGATTCCACAGGTTTTAGGACAATTGGGCTCCATGAATACTGCATTGGATTTACAGCTCCATTTCCATCCAGGGCATCTTTCGGCGTACTTAGGAACATCTATGCAATCTTCTACAACAGAAGATTTTTTTTATATTTAAATTTCATTGAAATCCATCTATGAACAGAAACACTTTTAAACTATCAAAAAGCCCATGTACGGGTATTATGACATTATTTATGTACGTACAACTTCCTACAGATTTTTGTGTGCAGATAGTTTTTGATAAATTATACCGAGCTGAAAAATACAACTCCCCCATCTCCTCCTAAAAAGATAGAAACCGACCTTAAATCCAAAAAGACAACAAACAGACTTAAAGCAAATTAATAAAAAAAGAAAAGATAATATAGATGATAAGAAAAGTGAATAAAAATGAATTGCAGAAAATTAATTTTGTAAATCTGTTATTCAAAGAAGGTACCTGTCTGAGACGAAGAGGAACCACAAAATTCACAAGTTTTGGGGCAATTTTGTGTCATGAAATTCTTGTTCGTAGTACAGCTATGTTTCCATCCAGGACACTGGGAGGCATATTTTGGATGGTCCTTGCATTCTGTTAAAATCCATGAAGTTTTTAAAGCTTATTCTTTTAGAGCATTCTCCAGTATGAATTTAAACGCGAAGAATAACATTACGAGAGCATTCTGTATTTAAATTTGTCGTATGAACAGTACATAGATAATTTTCCAGTGGAATTGAAGCTCATTGGCTTTAGTGATAATTCAGATAAATTTATGTCAAATACGAAAGCCCACATGAGAATACATTATTGAAAACTCTGCAATATCTGTGTGCAGCTATTGCCTGTGAAGGGTTTTCTGTTTGTTTGGGATTTTTTTTTTTTTTTTTTTTTTTTTGGTTTTTTTTTTTTTTTTTTTTTTTTTTTTTTTGTTTTGTTTTGTTTTGTTTTGTTTTGTTTTGTTTTTTTTTTTTTGTTTGGTTTTTTTTTTTTTTTCTATCATTTTTTTTTTCTTGGTGATGATGATGATGATGATGATGTTGATGATTTTATTAATAGTAGTAGTAGTAGTAGTAGTAGTAGTAGTAGTAATAGAAGTATCATCATCATCATCATCATCATCATCATCATCATCATCATCATTATTATTATCATTATTATTATTATTATTATTATCATTATTATTATTATTATTATTATTATCATCATCATCATCATCGTCATCATCATTATTTCTCTGCATCAGCATTTTAAAAATGAATGAGTAGGATAAAGAAGAGTAAGTTACTTTATATAAATACTGAAGAAATACAAATAAAATAGAGTTAGAATATACATTTTAATTATATTCTATTATATTGTAATATACTTATTGAAGTTTACATTGTTTACAAATCAATGATAGTTAAAGGTTTCATTGAAATCTCACCTCCTGTTGGTCCTATGCCTGAAAACAATAGAGATTATACTTATATGTAATACTGCTGAAAATGTATGTTTAAAACGTATCATGTCATTATATTCTCAAATAGTAATTTAATTAGGAGCACAAAGGCACAAAATATGATTTCAGCAATATCCAAAAGTTCCACTTTTGACTGGTAGTCAAAATAATTCAACATCAAATTTGGCGAGAACTTTATTTTAGCGAAAATTCAAGTATGACTCCACACAAAATTAATGTCCTCGCTTTCCTTTTATAATATTTGAAAATATAACATTTTTATTGCGTCTCATATTTTCAGATTTTGATATTGAGGAGGAGACTTTATATAATTTCACATGTTATTGTTTACATATACTGCAGTTTGCATACTGCTAACTATGTAATTCAGTTTTATACATTATATATTAAAAGTACAAGAATATTTACCTGGAGCTATAATTTTCGTTGATATTCCTAAAAAAAGAAATCGTTTGAATCTGATGGATTATTTCGTGACTGCATACTTAATTTATTGCAATCTAAATCGACATTAAGATTGTCATTTTTGCTATTCTTTTCCATATATGACTGATGTATATATTGTTCAGACTGATATATAAAATTGGGATTAACTTTTGTTTTTAACCTGTGCACAATTTATCTTTACACTGTTGACCAGGATTACATCTAGAGCATGGTTCTCCGCCCGTTAAATAAGGGTATTGCCCGTTCCAGTTACCGCTATATCAAAGAAAAATAATTTAATCATACAAAATAGAATAAAAAATAAGAATAATAAGAGAATATCAAAATATAACACTCAATTTGTCAAATATTTAGTCGAGTTAAATAAATGAACACTTACACGGGTTTGTAAAAACACACTGTATAGAAGCCCAGATAATTGCTACATTTCTCCAAGCCACATCCAACTTTAGTCGTTGTTGCCCAGACGATCTACAGCAAACCATTTTTTTTAACAATAACTGTGAATTGTAGTATGTTACCCTAATAATTTAACAAAATAATCACAAATAGTTGAGAATAAAGAACATCAATATGCAAAGGGAGAGATAACATCGCCAACACATGGTTTTCATGATCAGCTTTTCACGTCATATCTATTTTCTGATTTATACTACTTACGTTTGTGTAATGTGTGCAGACCCTACTGCATGACAGATCACTGTATCTGTAATGAAAGGTCTCATTATACCAGCTCTCCAGAGCACTCTCAACATGCTCTTTGTCCGTAATGGAGTAAGAATTGTATGCCAAGTTCTCCCCTTGTCCATTTTTATGAACAAAATTACATCTCCTAGCCCAATCTTGGGCTTCAGCTTGTAAGTCATTGTCCCATTCCTACGTATACAAGAGATACTTTAATTAATAATACAGTCTCAGTTATCCTTATAACCTTTCAGCAGTCATTATCATATTCCTGTGCTTTTATATCCTGGATAATTATTGGTTATATGCTTTAACTAAATGTTTTAGTATCTATCTATCTGATATTCATCTGTTTTTAAGTAAAATTATAATACAAGACAAGATATACTGGTTAACCACTCCTAGAGACAAACACTAAAAGGCCCTCATTTGTTACATTTTGTTTTCCAATGACGTGATGGGAAGATTTCGAATTACATTTGCAGATCTAGAATAACATATCACTGTCACTTGCTGAAATAAAGATAAATATTGATACTTAAATTTAAGACTTTATAAACAAGTACCATGATAAAAAAACAACAAACTTTCAATAAATGTTGATTCCTTTCTTTTTTATGTTTTTGATATCTGAAATTTTGAAAGGGTAAAATTTAAGAACATTTTTGTATTTATCTGAGACATATACATACAAGTTTCTGCATGTTTGTAGACCCGAGTCCTCGTCGGTAACCATTATGAATGTCTAGAATAAGTTGCTTGTAAAGGCCAACATCCACGACAGTGCTCATTGCACTACTTGTAAGGCAAACGAGGGTTATAAGTGAGATAAGCATTGCTGACGAAGCCTACAATTATAAAGAAAAGCGAAGTTTGTATTTGATTTACGTATTCGGTTTTACGTTGTTCTGTTTCATTTTAATACAGTAATCTAATGTGATCACTTGACTTTAGACTGTGTTGGAACAATTTAATCCAGTGAAAACCTTGGAGCCCTCCTGCGCCTACCCTTTGGCGCTCTAATTTTGCTTTACCTGTACGTATTATTCTAAATTTTCATTTCTCTGTAAGCATGAATATAAAAATCACCCAGTTGGTTATTACAATTTCCACTATTTGTTGATATTTCGTCATTTTCTGATATAGAAATTTTATTTGATAATAGTATCCCTGTTTATATTTTTATGACCTCTCCACTTAAGCAAAATGTTGAGTTTTATTCTTTGTATCGATGATTTATTTATAGATTTTAAAAAGATATATTTTCTTTCTTTTTGAGGGTAAAGGTGGAATGTCATCCATGCCAACTGAGTTATTGCTCTCACATTTAATTTCGCGGCCAAAGTCGGTTTGGCACCTGCATTACATCCGAATATTTTTGTGATGTCAATTGCGATACCTTTTTAGTTTTTAGAGAAATTTAGAAAAGAAAAGAGCACATTTACAAATATTTCTCATCACTTAGAAGTGTTTTGCAAATATTTTACATCAATACAAAATAATTCATGACTTACCAAAAAGAATCGTACTTGGTTGTTAAGTCTTGATTCTAATACGAACTTTATTTCAGGTTGATGCTCTTTATATAGACTAAACGAATGCAACTGCTGGGAAAAGGCTTTTCTCTTTCTAGTACAGCATGAAATGGATTATTTTCATTTCAGTTAACATTCAAGGAGTATATTATTTTCTTGGTATGTAAATGCTTTTGTGCCGAATTTTACTAATATTTTCTTTTCAATTCGGATGCAGATGTTACAGATTTTCTTTCCAAAATGCCTCCCCTAGCTTTCTGACAATAAATTGTTATGCAAGCTCTAATCTTCATGAGACATATTATCTGTTGTACTTTTAGGTGTTGTTAAACTCAATATATTTCGACAATGGCGTAGAAATAGGATAATTATAATCATTATTATTTACACTAATGTCTTCATGAGTTATGATTATTATACTTTTATCCAAGCCTATTGAAGTACTCTGTTTTGAAGGCAACTATAGGAAGAGATTGATTTATTGATTTTTGTTTTACGTCACACCATGAATATTTCACGTATATGGTGACGGCATTTGCCTGATGCGGGGCATACAAATTTTGACCTTTGCAGCGGACCCACCCAAAGCAGTGAGGGATCTATAACGTGCCATGCATACCACGACACGGGACCTCGGTTTTTACTTATTATATAAATATTATATATTATATTATATATATATATATATATATATATATATATAATATTATATCATTATAATTATATATTATATATGTTATTATATATTATATTATATATATATATATTATATATTATATTATATTATATATATATATATTATTTATATTCATGTATTTTATAGCTCCATGGTGACTTCTGCCACATAACTGAGCCAGGAACTCCTCTTTTTTCTTACTGTCTCATCCGAAAGACAGGACACCGACATGACCAGAACGGGACTTAAACCCCAGCTTCCCGATCAGGAGACGAGCGCGATACTACTAGGCCACGCCGACTATATAGGAAGCGAATATCCTTCAATACGGGAACCACATCAATTCAATGCGAATGTAAGATATAATTACCGTTCTTCAATGTGCTTGAAGTATTATCAAACATTCTTGTTTGTTTTCATATCCAGTAAATGTTATACCAAACCTCTATTAGCCCTTCTCATCAAAAATTCTATTCGCAGTTAAGGGATAATTTATTTAGGATTAAGATTAAATGCATTCTTGAAGTTTTGGATATTAAACAATTCAAAGAACCTTTTACATAACTTGAAATTTAACAATTAGTCTATTGTAAAATTCTTCAAGTCTTATGATTTTTCGACACTTTGTAAAACTATCCCTCATTACAATTTGAAAGATAGACTATGTTAAAGTATTGATAAGTATTTTATAACAAAGAAAGGTTTGGGAGATACAGGTACATAGTTTTGGGCTATCCAGGCACAAATTTTGTGAAAAAGACAGTGATTCGAAATTCAAATATACTGAATAGGAAAATGAAACATGATGGGATTTTTCATAGACAATATATACGTTATATTTGTTAACCACGTATTCCAACAAATTATCGGCATTCCATTGGGCATTAATTGTGCACCTTTGTTGGTGTATTTGTTCCTTTGTTCATACGAAGATGACTTTATACAAGAATTTTTAAGTCAAGATGAAAAGCAACAGGCAATGAAATTTAATTTCACATTCAGATATAATTAAATAATGAACACTTTGATACATACACACACGTAATATGTCCCAAACATCTTGAAATTAAAGATACACCAGAATTCAGTTCTCGCGCTTTATATTTAATTACATTTTCGGATTTGTGTGACGCATTCAATAATGTTAAGTAAGACCTAGCTCTTACACTTCTCCTATATCTTTTAATTTAAACATATGGTGTTGATTTTTTCGAGAAATTATCAAAAGTTAGACCCGTACAGGAATCAAAGTTAATATTGAATGTGATAATTGAGATTTACGCAATGTTCTAAAGGAAGGCTGGGTGTAAGGAAAAGAAACTTTGAAAAAACAATTTATGCAATAATAATATGTAATCATATATAATGCTCGTTTAAAATTTTGTAAACATAAAACGTGATTAATGAGTCCTCAGTTTCTTTCGTTTGTTTGGTCTTTTCTCCTGTATTTCTAATGTGATCATAGTATGCACCATCATCACCAAATTAGAACGTCATATTGTCTTTCTTTTGTGTAATAATCCACGGGAATTTCCACTACAATAAAAATTTAACAAGACAGAGATTTGAACAAGGCTACATGAAAGTCTACCGCATAATCTCTATGGCGAGCACCTTTATCGTGAGGTATGATAGCTTGATTTATTGAAATACACCCCCCCCCCTTTCAAATTTAATTTATGTTATAGTTAGTTTGAGTAACTAGGAGATGTGGGGCTCACGGTTAAACTTCCAATAGATTGAAAAGTCGTAATCATGCATATAAAATCAAACATAATTCTAGAGATAAATAGAAGAACTTTCTTCACAATCAATTCAATATAATCACAATGTTGATAACGTTGTTATTAATCCCATTGAAAATATTTCAAACTGCCTGGTGAAGACAGAGACATAGATAACGTTCTTGTCTATGTCTCTGGCGAAGATAAAACGGCGTTTACTTGCTGAACTTTATTGGATTAAACAATTAAAAGCCCCATTTCCCCTTGGAATTTTTCAACAAGGTAACAATTCCTCTTACAATAAGAATATTTATATATTTTTATCAAGACCAGACGTTAAGAGGAACGCAAACAAATGCGACTCTTTACTGTATAACTAAATGAATGTGAACCAACACTGTGTAGAAAGTGTTAATGCCACATAACATCAGGGAAAAAGTATAACACTTAAGTCAAACTCTCCTCGGGGAACTTTTCTACGAGCTCCATACTGCAAAGGGAATAAGTGTGACACTAATGCAAATTACTAAAGTAACTGGTGTCAAGTGACCATGGCACTAACAACCATGTACCACAGCAGACAATCAAAGACCCTGGTTAGACCTGCTGTCCGGGAGGAGTAAGCGTCTGCTGAATGGCTAGCCACACCCGCCATGAATGCTCTTGCATACAGAAGAGACAGATGTAACTCAGCATTGTATATATAAATGAAGGTGAACCAACCCCGTGTAGAAAGTGTTATTGCCACATAACATCAAGGAAAAAGTATAATAATACCTTGAAAGTAGTCTACCGGGTATGTCTCATTTATTTATATGTTTATTTATTGGCAGATAAATGCATTACCAAATGAAATGAAACAAATTAAAAGGGGGAAATTGTGGAAATAAAACTATTAATGCATTGGACAACCACAATCTGATTAAAACTATATCTTTATTCCGCTTCTCTACTTGTCCCATTGCGGATAAAGATCTGACGAAACCCCGTTAGGGTTCATGTTCTGGTGAAATCAGTTGATCGGCTACAAATTCATAGGAATGAAATTAACATCGCCAGCGTGCGTGACCTACAAGGTAGTTTTTAAACAGTGTTTGCTTTACTGCATCACTTGCACGTGCCTAGCCGAGTCATTTGATTGACTATGGGAAATAACGGTTTCTTTGACTGAAATGTCATCACAGTTCATCAGAACATGACTTCTTCCGGGGTTTCGCCAGATCTTTATCCACAATGGGACAAACAGAGAAGCGGAATAAAGATACGGTTTATCAGATTGGGGACAACCATATACATGCATTTCTAAAGTGAAAAGTATTGTACAAATTTACCTTTAGTAGAAACGTATTAAATTTATATCATTTAACGCAAGATGAGAATAATTTCACAGGTATATTAGCAACACCTGTCTGATGCATTTTTATGAGATTTTTATGGCATCCCCCACCTTTCCCTAAAGGCACATCCAAAGTAGAGAGGGTTTTTCATATGCTATGATATAGGACATTGATTTTCACTATGTCATACCCCGACGAAAAAGATTTCAACTAGATCTTTTAATCTTAAGCCAAACACCCTTTCTTAGCATTTTAATACCTAGACTCTATTATAAGAGCCTTCCCATGTGATGTCACACTACTAGCATTTGCAACCATGTTGGAGTACAACTCTCGGACTTTTTTAATTACTACAAGTAAACGTCATTAAATTATTGAGAAATTTAAAAACAATCAAGGCAAATTTCGTGACTTCAATCACAATTAATCAGTAAATATAATCAGTCAGTTGACAATTTTCAATAAAACATTTAGATATGCAATGCGATTATATTACAAAATTAAGTCAGTGATGGATAAAGTCCGAGAGTTGTACTCCAATGAGGGAGATAACTCTAGCTATTTGAAGACAACAAGGTTGTATGGGAATAAATAGTAAGATGGATGACATGGTACCCCACAAGTTCAACTGATGCGTAAAATTAGATCTTAGAATATCATATGAAAAACAAACACCAATATAAAATAACAGTATCTTCATTTTCAATAATTACATCTCTAAACAGAAACTGTGAAATATGAATTGAATATCATTTAATATTTACAATAAAATCCACAGAAAATATTGTTTGCTTTATCACTTTCAATAATAATGTTTACGTTGCAGAATATCTCTATTTTCATCTTGCAATATGTAACTTTACCGATTCAAGGTCAATAAAGTGCCTCACCATGAATACTCATGTTAAATTCTTTGAATGAAAGAAATAGTACTTTAACACATGACGTTTATCACAATTCCAATCAATTTATAGAATGCTTCTTCAAGTTCCTTACAAAGCCGTGAATGAAGAATATGGAGATGACACAAACAAATTATTACATGTTTTGAATTTCAGAAGTATGTGATGCAGATGGCAACAATATCTTTCCTTATATTGTCTGAATGGTTCTCATACAAAGTCATGTTCATATCCACAGATTACATAACACTTAAAATCATATTTTATTTTTCATAAATACTTATGTATACCAATCATCATTGTGAATATCAGTATTGGACATGAAACATATATACAAAAATGGTCATCATCATTTCTAAATTTTCTGGAACAAATTTTTGATCTGGAAAAGAGTGGCCACTTTTCTTGCAAAAAGTCTTGAATGCACATTAAAAACAGAGCTCCCATGTATATTTTATGCTTACAAAACTTGCATGTGAGTATTTTCTTTTTGTTATATTTGTGCAGAGAAGTGTTTGCATCTTAAAGCCAATAAAGGTATTAATTTTTAAATCATTAAAAGTAAAACACAAAGGTATTTTCCCCTTTCTTTACCTTTCAATTGATACTATGTGTCTCTGCAATCCTTTATCACTCACTGTTAGCATGATAATCATTATATAAAAACATATATTTAACTAATAAATCTACACCCCCATCTGTCAAGCCTCTGATGTCATCTCAGTAAAAATTCACTTTTACATAGTAAGTAAGCACAGAAAGAAAGACAACACAAGATAAGTTTAATATAATGGGATTTGTTGTACATACTTGTGTCCAACATGTGTCTTGCATTTAAAAGATGAAGTCATGATCAGAAACAAGATCAAATTGCCTGAACGTTAAAGTGGCATTACTCCATGAAACCAACATCAATAACAAAAAACTTGAATTTGTGTTAAGATAATTATATACTACAGTGCTAACTTAAATTTGTATATAATATCATTTTGTTTGCATTTGACCTTTAAAGGATGGCTTTTTGCTTGACTTTGGAATCATTAACTTTTATGTTGGCAATAAATGCTATAGAACTTAAATATATGTACCTATGTAAGTTGCCCAATTTCTCAGAAATTCTCTGAGTTTTGCAAAGTCACAAAGTGCACTTGGCTACTTCTATCATTCTGTATTTTATTATCATTGTTACATGGTCAGAAATAAAAGACAAGACCACAATTAATTTATTTGAAATCATTACCACATTATGACTAATGTTCACTTTTTTAAATATAACACAAAACATTTTTTAACATATAAAATGGGAAATTCGTCCAACATTTCTCTTAAAAGTGAAATAAATGAAACTAATGTTCCATATTTTCTGTTTCACCATCTGAATCACTTTCAATGTCAAGGTCAGCAGCGTCATTTTCATTTGTATCTTCCTCCTCCTCTTCATCTCCGTCACCTGAAAAAATAAATACCAAATTACTTAAATCAAAATAGCCACACTTTTAAATAAAATGTATATTCATTACCTACTGATTAAAAGTAGTATTGATTAAAGCAACTTTAAAACTAGAGTCCAAAATGGGGCTATATTACCACCTTAAACTCAACCTCCCCCCCCCCCCTCTCCCACTTTCTGGATAAATACAGTTGACTTTCCATATCTCAAATTCAATGGACTCATATTAAATAGATAATGGACTGATGATCAGTGATATTAATGCACATGTTTGTTAGAATTATTTCTCTTACCAGTACATTTATTTAAATAGAAGATGGGTAGTATCTAATTCTTAAGAGTGTATACTTAAAATTATAATGCACATCTACAACTTTTTAGTGTTTTCATACTATCTTTCTAATGTGTTAAACTTAATACACGTAGTAATTCTTTAAGATTTATGAAACCAAGATGCTTCAAAACCGAAACACTTATATTCATTAAACAAATGTGACTAAAGCATGAGCAGTTGTGTCAATTACAGCTTACTTAAAAAAAAAAGTGACTAAAGCATGAGCAGTTGTGTCAATTACAGCTTACACAAAAAAAAAGGGACTAAAGCATGAGCAGTTGTGTCAATTACAGCTTACACAAAAAAAAGTGACTAAAGCATGAGCAGTTGTGTCAATTACAGCTTACACAAAAAAAAGTGACTAAAGCATGAGCAGTTGTGTCAATTACAGCTTACACAAAAAAAAGTGACTAAAGCATGAGCAGTTGTGTCAATTACAGCTTACACAAAAAAAAAGTGACTAAAGCATGAGCAATTCTGTAAATTACAGCTTACACAAAAAAAAAGTGACTAAAGCATGAGCAGTTGTGTAAATTACAGCTTACACAAAAAAAAGTGACTAAAGCATGAGCAGTTGTGTCAATTACAGCTTACACAAAAAAAAAGTGACTAAAGCATGAGCAGTTGTGTCAATTACAGCTTACACAAAGTTAATTCAATAACAATTCAGGTAGGGTACTCCAAACTATCAATATCTGTGTCATTAACACATTTCATTAATTACAAAATAAACTTATTGATCTACTCCAATTAAAAGGTGAGGTAGATAACAGGATGTCTATGGCCTCTGACCTCTATCTGACACCATGCAAACATTACAAAGTCAAGAATGATATATCGGAAAAAAAACATCAACAAGCTGTGTTTGTGAAACACTAATGTTCCCTGCAGCACCAAAGTCCAGAAAGTTACTTTTAGTGTGAAGGTCATTGTCAAGGTCAAAAGGTCATCGACGTTGGTGTCATCTGAAAGGGCTTCATTAGTTGAGTACGCATGACAAATATGAAGTCTCTAACCCTCACAGTTCAAAAGTTATAGCAAAGGTTAAGGTTGACAACAGACAGACACAGTATGCCCCCTGATCAACAGAAAATTTAAAAATGAAAACTTTATTTTGGCATGAAACCAAAACCAATAAAACTTCTTCAGACACCTTTTTAGATCACTGATGCACTTGGTTTGTAGATCTATACAACCAGTCCCGAAGAAGTTTGTTAACAGAGGTACCCTATGGGGCATGAATTGCCCTGTCCTGGATGCCCCATTTGTCAGACCCAGTCATAAAATAACAATACTTGTAGGAGACATTGAATGCTTCACTTCTAGCAAGGGTCATTAGAAATCTGTTCAGCAGTTCTGAAGTAAAAGTTGACAGTATACAAAGTTTACACTTGGACAGACGGATGCTGGATGAGGAATGATCACAAAAGCTCACTTAAATCTTCTTAAATCTTAAAAAATTCTCAGCAAAGGAATTTTACAAACCTGGTCCAAGTTCTGTTAGTAATTCAACGACATGCTTATGTAATTCTTCATCACTACACTTCACTTTTGTGCACACCTGAATAAAAAGATATAATTAATGCATAAAACAATGAATAATAGCATTCATTTCAAAATAACACATGCTGATCAGACTTTCTAAATGCAAAAGAAGGTAATCAATGACATTTAACATTTTTTTCAGATGTTTTCAAGTACTGTTTACTTTCTGACATGACATCACAGACTTTCAATGTCTGACAATAACCTACATATCAACAATATTCACTTAAATTTTCGGAAACCAGAGATTTGCTATGTAAAATTTAGCCATCTGAAATTTCTTTAAACAACAAACTTTTGTCATCTGAAATATATCAAGAGGCTAACTTTGAATGGATTTACTTTGATAATGGAGCAGAAAATTCAAACTTCTGATAAGAATACACTTTTATCCACTTTGGACACAGTAGAATACGAGGCTTTGTATAATATACAACTTAATAGGTATGTGAGCGTCAAACCTGCATTAAATGTACAAACTGAAGGTGGAAATATGACCACTTAAGGCAAGTGAAAGGAGGCAAAAACAAAGGTTGTTATTTAAGACAGGTCATTGTTTAATGCAGGTGGTCTTTAAAGCAGGTCTGATTTACCTTTTGGCATTTCAGCAAGTAGAATCTGGCATTTGATTTGTAATCTTCTCCTTGTAGATAATTAGCCCAGCCTATTGTATACCAGACCTGAGGGACATCTTCATTCTCATCTAATAATCTCTCCAAAACATCTACAGCAGTCTGATAGAATACAATGTATCTCTATGCGACAATATCATCTTATTTTCTCAAAGAATAAAAAAAAAACCAAATCTTTTGAGCTATGAATAATGTATCTACCATATACTCCTACTACATAGTTGTTTGTTCAATTATTTTACTTCATACCAAAATTAATTCACTTATATGATGACATCTACCTTATGTGTCATTAATTTTTACCTTTGCAAAGGACCCTCCTGATGCAGTGAGGGATCTTTTTAGTGCAAGCATTGAGAAAGACAAGATGCTTCCATTTTGACCGTCTTATTTGAAAGGCACAGCCGTATCAGGTCGCGAGTTGGGATTGAATCCGAAACCTCTCAGTCTCAAGTCAAGTACCCAATGGACTGAGTTAGGCAAGTTCCTCCCAATTAGCTACCCTGGTTCCTCGTACTTTATAAACATTTATGTATATGTCTGTAGGCCAATGCATACATAAATATTGTTATGATGGAATATTTGTTACAATTCAATCAAGAGAAGTAAGATGTATATGTAGTTTATCTGTAACATTAAAATGTCAAGGTCGAAAGGCATAATTATTTGTATACAAATGCAATGTGTTGTCTCTCTAGTGATATCACAGACCATTTTGTGCATGTACACTTATAGAATACCCTACAAATTTATTCAAAAACAAAAACTCCTTGCTTGAAATATATATATATATATATATTAATATATATTAATATATATATATATATATAGGGAGAGAGAGAGAGAGAGAGAGAGAGAGAGAAAGATTCTTACATCATACTCTTCCACTTCTATCAATATCTTAGCGGCTGACAGTCTGGCATCATATCCTGGGATACTGTCCTATAAAATATAATATAAGTTACTACCATACATAGATAACAGCAGGTAGCAGGTATCTGTATTTTCTTACTTATAGATTCACATATTAACTATTTGAAATAGCAAAGCAAACCATCAAAGTTCACATGAATTGAAAGGATTCCTTATGGGAGTATCATAAACCTCTTACGGTTCAAAAGTTGAAAATTTTAGCTAAATGTTAAAACTGGGGATTCACAGATATATATTTAAAAAAAATATCCATTAGAATCTTATTGAGGAACAAAACTGCAAGACTATATGATTCTTGTGGTTGCAATAAACTTGAAAGGGGCTATTTCTAGTGTGATGTCAAACTGAAAATAAACAAACTGTATTTCTATTTCTCTTTAACTCACCTCAAATTCCTCTACATTGTCTTCTCCTACTTCTCCTTTCTCTGCAGCTTTTAATTTGGACATCCACAACGTAACACTCTTTTTTATCATTTCTTTGGCATCCTGCAATTTAATATAATACAATATAATACAATATAAAGTAATTTATACGATACAATATACATGCAGATTTTTTTCAGCGAAGGATCTTTTCTCTGAGTACTCAATTCTACCATTTAGCATTAAAATTTTCTTTTTTTCTGTAATATAGAGTTATCTCCCATTTGGGTAATCATCTCCACTAAAATAATTGTGATATAAACCAGTCCTTTTGAAAACAATAGATCTATAAGGTTAAAGGAAACTGGGGACTGATGCTTCCTAAAGAAATGATGTCACAATAGTTATGATGTCAGAAAACTACCCAAAAGGGAAATAACTTTGCAGTACAAAAATCACCAATATTAATTAGATTATATTACTGAAATATATTTGCTTAGTTACGAGCAATCACTGAAGAAATGGTATTTATATGTAATATCCATGTTAACTCAATCTGATTCAAACCATATCTTTTTCTGCTTCTCTATTTGTCCCATTGCGGATAAAGATCTGGCGTGAGTGACCTACAAGGTAGTCTTTGAACAGTGTTTGTTACATATTGCGTCACTATCACTTACCTAGCCTAATCATTGATTGGCTATGGGAAATAATGGTTTCGGTGACTGAAGCGTCATCAGAGTTCACCAGATTATGACCCCTTACAGGGTTTCGCCAGATCTTTATCCGCAGTGGGACAAACAGAGAAGCAGAATAAAGATATGGTTTTAATCAGATTGATGTTAACTATGCAATGACATTTGTTGCAACGAAAAGTTTATCAAGGAAAAGACTGAAGGATATTTTAAATATCCTAACAAATGTATGGCAAACATTACAGAAATCATTTTAAAGCATCCCCATAAATTTAAATATTCAACAAATAGACCATTTTCAGATTTTTCATGATGCACAGAGCAATATTGGAGAAATAAAGTTTTGCTACTGTGATCTGCTGTGCTGTCACAATCAAAACATTAACGTTAGAATGGAAATTCCAACAAAAATCTGTTTGGTCAACATAAGGCCCCTAATATCATTTGAGGTAAACAACACATCTATTAAAACAAACTTTTGCAATTTTTTTCCTAAATAAGAAGCTTTGTAAATGTTGGCTAACAAGCATTCAAATGAATCAACAAAAATACAAAATACATTATCACTACAACTGTGCTGCAATAGAAAAATAAACTTTACACATTTTTTTATATTATTTGAATAATCTTAACAATGTGACAAAACATCAGCTGGTCTAATTCAAATTTGATATATACTCACCTCTTTGTTCTCTTTGGAGAGATAATAGCTTGCCATGAGTTGTAATGCTTCACAATTGTCCCCATCTTCTTTCATAGCTTCCTTTATGGCTTTTTCACATTTGACATCAGCATTCTCATCAAAACTGTATTAACATAATCAGTTTTAGTAAACATGTATGTACTCAATATGTCTGTAAAATAAAAATTCCCATGTGGCAATAATTCATCTATCATGGCAAAAATAAAAAATGAACAAAGAGGTGGACCCTGATTTAACTGTTGGTGATATGAATCTTATAAACAAGAACGTAATATTCCAGGAAAACATGGGTTACTTGTGAAGTAAGGGTAACCGAGGGACAGATGGACAGAGAGAAGGTTGGAAAGACAGACAGACATACATACAGACAGATCTTAATAGATCTTGATCTTACGAGGGGTTAAGATGATGTGCGAATGGATCCGTCATTGTTTCTATGCTTCCACAGCAACACCAAAATATTAAAGTGCTATTAGAATGCTGGAGAATTTTGCGTTTTCATGTAATACTAATTGACTTATTCCTCCATTGATAGAAATTACAACTTTTCCTGCTTCAGTATTTCTCTGGGAGATGTTTTAAAATACCGATTTGCCTAGTATCACGAACAAAATAAAAGTCTTCCGGTTTAACTTGTTACATAACCTTTGTACAACTTTTAACGTCATTTAGTATGACGTCACAATTCAAAGTTTAACGTAATAATGAAAAATCAGGGAAAAGTAGCACCTGTACAATTTCTGACGTCACATATTATGGTGATTAACTACTGAAAAAAGCTATCGAACTTTTTATTGCTTATTGTATATATATTGAGATCGGGGTCACGCATGAGCATAATATTTTGTGAGCGACTCGTTTATGTAGATAGGCACATAATATAGAAAAATTGTGATCATTCTAATAGCACTTTAAGATTTAAAGCGGCACTGTCCCTCACAGCCTGATTTTACAGCTGTTGAAATGAAAATCATTGATTTGCTATTTTTGTAGGCTTCTCAAAGATATAAACTTTTCGTAATACAAGAATTTAAAACTTTACTTCTGCAAAGATCATGACATTATCTATAAAATAAAATTAATTCTTGTGAGGTGCACATTAACTGTCCATATTTGCTGAAAGCACCGCCTTTGCGTATGTGCAATAATATAATCCGAAGTGAGACGTAAACAAAGTATCAACAAAATGGAGAAAGTGAAAAGGAAATGGGGAAGGAGGAATTTGTTTATCAATTTGGAGATGAAAAGTAGAAAAACAGATGTGAATAAAGACATCCTTGTCGTTTTAATGTGGTCACATGAATGATGACTCATGAATATTCATTATCTAGGCGTGAAAATGCAGAGAAAAGCACGATATTTCCAACGCTGGTATCTCGTTAATGGTACAATGTTTTCAAAAGATTTTTTGTAAATCTTCGAAATAGTGTTTAATACATGTATATACATATGTGCATTTTAAAGCTTATAGTAAGTTTCAAAACTTGTAAATCCACTGAGGGAGGGTGTTTCTTTAATCAAATCATGATTTAATTAATTTATTTAGTTTTACAGTGAAAAAAATAAACTTTCATCAAATTAAATTGAAGCAGACGTGGCCTAGTGGTATCATACTCGCCCCCTGATCGGGAGGCCGGGGTTCAAGCCCTGCTCTGGTCATGCCGGTGACGTATTTTTCGGATGAGACAGTAAAAAACCGAGGCCCTGTGTCGGGGTATGCATGGCACGTTACAGATCCCTCACTGCTTCGGGTGGGTCCATTACAAAGGTCAAAATTTGTATGCCCTGCATCAGGCAGATGCCGTAACAATATACATGAAATATTCGTGGTGTGACGTTAAACAAAAATCAATCAATCAATCAAATTAAATTGAAAAGAGATATATTCTACTCACCATGAATCTGTCATATATATCTCAGCTATGGCACAATAAGCACTTGAGATATCTCGACCAGAAATCTTGTCAACTTCTGGACCACCACATGCAGCAGACAGCTGTTTGATAACATTATATCTATTTACATGTATGGACAGCATTTCATTAATTAGTTTACTTTATTACATATCTGACATCATAATATGAGATACTGTTAAAGTATAGCAGCTGTATCAAATGTACTATCTTCAAAATTTACTGCCATGCTTAGTAATAGTATTGGCATTGACACTGATTTGACAAGTCTCTATTCTAATTTTAATACATATATACATATCTCTTATTCAAACTTTCAATCATTGGAAATGTTTTACATAAACTCTTTGAGTAAAGTTTTGGAAAGTCAACTGTACATGTTTTCAATTTTAAATTTACATTGTGCTCTATAATTCAAGGTAATAAGCATGGTTTTGTCTAATGAGAAATACCTTTTTTTTCAATAAAAATTTTAAAAAAAAAAGGATTCCAACTTACATCAAAATGGGAATGATATTTGACTCTTTTGATTCTTCCATTCTTAATTTTAGAAAGGGTTCGAATACCGTCTTCAGTTAAGATGACATGAGAGCTTCTAAACACGCTATACATTTTCACACGATTTTTGAGCTCAAATTTCACTGATTCTTTAAAATGGTTTATTTCAATTATCTTAAAATTATTTAATATTTTAGATGATACCTCTTGAGCACTCTGTTTCTCTCTTTCTGCCATCATCAATTCTATGCCTTTCTGGAAACATTGTACAGCTTGTGCTCCTTCAAACAGTTGTCCAAGAGTCATGTACTTACTAAATCCTTCCTCAGGACTGACCTCAACTGCCCTACCAAAACACTGTTATGAAAAATTGCATTAATAATTTCAAAGAATATGCTTGTCTCTGACTATTTCTTAAACTTCTCCTCTCTTTAATTAGATTAGATTTGATTTCTTGATGTTTATGCTTTAACATCTACATTACCACCCATACATGTTACTCCTAATGATCAAGGATTTGAGCTCAGTTTACAGACGGGCAGAGCACGGTTTACTTATGTTGATGTCTCCTTACAAATATTTTAGATGGCAACATATTATTCTATAAACGTTTTGTGTGTGATAAAGTTTTTATGACCTCTCTTCTTGAAAAACCTGTTGATCCTTGTTCTCTATATGGACGATTATTTATAAATTTGTGTCCTTTGATTGTGCTGCTTTTGTGGTGAGTGGGAAGGCGGGCGCCCATAAACTGGTTAACCACACCAATTGAATGACTTCCGTTACTTCAATTCACCGTCCTAAGTCAGTATCGTAACCGCAGCACAATTGAATATTTTTGTAATGTCTTTTTTCCGTGTATATTCTACTATTATCATTTTTTGGGTGCATGTCCTTGGTGATTTTTGTCAAACGCCTTTGTCAGATGTCTTCAGTTTTCTCTTGCCAAAGCAGCCAGCTGCATTTGAATACCAGCCCGCTGGTTATAAGTGACATTTTGGTGAGTACAGACATGTTACATATGAGTATCACTTATCTATTAAAAAATGACAAAATGATCATATTCAGATATCCTAAAATTTCATATTTATATATGTAGTAGAAAGTATACTAGATGATGAAAACATGAAAATAGGAATTCTGCATATATATACATATATATGTACATGCATATTTACAAATAAATATATATATATATATATATATATATATATATATATATATATATATATATATATATATATATATATATATATATATATATCAAATATACATATATACTAACCTGCTTTGCAGCTTCATTATTTCCAAGTTCTAGTAATAATGTTCCAGATGTTTCTAAAGCTCGGACATTGTCTGGCTCCTGCTCCAGAGCTCTCTGACAAAATTTCTGCGCTACCTCATACTCAAAACGGTCGATACAATCCTCCGCCTACAAATTAAACTTATTTTCAATCTAAGCACATTGATGAACACTGCTGTTAATTATGTGGTGATTTATTTTAATGAGTTACATGTACAAATTCATAATAGATGTTCCAAAAACAAGATTACTTCCGAATACAAGGATATGTAAGTTACTGGTAAATCCTTTTTTTCCCAGAGTTCACCCCCTCACCTTCATACCCACCCCCCACAACATGCATTTTGTTCTGTTCTGATGGGTCTGTATAGTTACTTATCTTTAACAGAATGAATGTGCTTTTATTGAAAGTGATGACAAATTTTTTAAAAGATACTTAAGCATTGCAAATTTTTTTTCTGATCCTTGATCAAGATGTGGCATATATTGCATCATGTTATTCCTGAAATCTTACTTTATCTAAAAGCTGGTCAACAGAATATGTTGGTGCAGTTTTCTTTCCAGTTGCTTCTTTATTTATCTCTTTACGTGCTTCTCGGAGAACCTTTCTTCTTTCCTCTATGCAAGAATAACTGATAAATAAACTATCCTCAAACATGCAACAATATAGATATTTACATAATTTACCTGCAATGTATATAATATTCTTTTTTTCACCTTGAAAACATCCCTGCATCATATATCAGCAGGTGCCAAGGAAATAATGTGCCATGGGAAACAGCAGGTACCTTTTAAGAGGCCAGTACCTATCTCAGAGCCACAAGAAAATGAAGTAAAAATTAATCAGGTTAAATCAATATAAATTTAGTGAATATCATTTTATATTTGACAAAGCCCTAGAGGCTTTGGAAGTGATATACATGTGAATGGCTACGTCCTTATTCTTCTGATGACATTCTACAGATTAATTCATGTACTAAGCTTTATTATTGTTGCCCCCCCCCAAAAAAAATCAAGCAAACTTTTCCAGTCTTGTATATTTCTGTTCAGTCTGGTGAAATATGGCTCTTCACTTAACCGAATGTCCAGTAAAATATTTCTGTGAAATCTTTGTAATCTTAGTGGAAGCTCTTAAGTTTCCTGATTTTAGGGCCTAATATTATGCAATTTCACTTCAAGAGACCACCTACAAGTAAGTAAGTACCATAGCTGCCGTGTAATCGAAGCTTTTTGTCATGTTGTTCATGTCATTTCATTACCTTGTTATTCTTACTATACCTGAAAGTTCCCCTTTTTAGAGCCGGCACCCAGCGATTTTCGCCCCCAAAATTCTCTTATACAGTCACCTACTTTTTTTTTTTACATGTCATGACAAAAATAACATTTTTTTTAACAAAAGGCCTAGACTAGATAAAAGCCCTTTCTCGCCGTGTAAGAGCTATTAGTCTGCAAACTTCAACACATTCTGTGCATGCACAGAAGTTTTTGCTGACTGCAATGAATAACAACAAATGTGAATGTATGAGAACAAACAACAATGAATCCAAAGGGATGTCAAGCCTTACTTCAGTATATGCCTAGACTTGCTCAAGTCTCTATCATTTAATTTTCTATGTTTTAATGGTTTTGCAGCGAATCTGATTGGTTAAAAAATTGAGTTCATTTCTGCATCAGAATGCGAAACCCTGTTTTATTTATGGAACAGTGATTCCCGTGTTGTTAATCGATTACATAAAATTGTTTCGTCATATATAACGAATTCAAAGTATGAAAGAAATCGCACTACACTTCAGAAACTATTAAATATAAAATATAGTTTCTTACTATTATTTAATTAAAAGTAAAATATAACAGAAAGAGTACTCGTCTGCTACTATCCTTCGTTCTAGATGGACGCTGATAATTGTAATTTCTACGGTATCATACCCAACTAGTCAAACAGAACGGGCTCCAGAGCAGGTGCTGCCTCCGATCCAAGTCCCTGAGCCTACTCTTTTCACCTTGTGACATGCACATGTACTAGTGTGTTGCATTTCTAATAATACTAACAGCATTTAAAATATAAATTCCTTAGGTAACAGATTATCATCCTCATATGCATGGTTCATTAATTCGTGTATTTAATAATTGTTCATTCTATTTCACTTCTAATCTTTTCAATGGACACAAGGATCAAATTTTCGAACTTCATGTTAGCCGCCATTATTGACTTTAAAATGTTATGTTTACCTTGTCATTGTATTACTACTTAATCAAGTCACATGTATCAGAGATAAAAAAGTCATGTAGTGCCATCACTAATGCAGTTTTCTGTCCAGATTTTAGGTTAATACCTCAATCAACCAAAAAAATATAGGATTCAATTCTTAAATGTTAAGAGTATATTTATTCATAAAGTCCCTAATATGAAATTCTGCTCGTTGTCATACAGCATTCTCTAGAATATTGAGACTTGTAAACCCTGCACAAGGCTTACCAGCCTCACAATTAAATCTGTCATCACAGATGTGTGACCTTTTTACCAGAGTAATTGTTTTTACTGCCTTTAAATCTATTCTAATTGATAATCCAAGAACATTAAACTCCTCGTACAAAGGGATACCTTGTGTATTATTGAAGATATTTAAGAGTTCGACAAATTGTGTATAGAACTTCAGCATATATTTTGTATATCATTTTAAATTGTACATGGTTTTTGATGCCTAGAAATTTTTAATATTATAAAATTTACACCAAGAACTAAAAAATGTATGTGCATTTTGTGTGGCAGTAAAACAGAGGGCAGTAACTTCAAATTATGCTTCAACAACTTTCTTCTAATTTGGTTTCAAGGCAATTAAACACATTTTTCCAGCCCTTTAGATATTGCCAAACTTATTCTTTCAATGTTCATTTTAAATCTGTTTTAAGTTTACACACTACATTTGTTTTAGAGGAAGACGACCCGATATTCTAAAAGACTAATAGTCCCAAAGTCCAATAGTCTGAAGGCCCAACAGTCCGAAGGCATGATAGTCTAATTGATTGACTGAATGATTGATTATTGTTTTATGTCACTCCACGATTACTCCGCATATATGGTGACGCTATCTGCCTGATGCATTGCTTACAAATTTAGACCTTTGCACAAACCCACCCAAAGCAGTAAGGGATCTTTTACATGCCACACCTACCATGACACAGGACCTCGGTTTTCACTGTCTCATCCGAAAGACCAGTGTGCCCAGGGCAGGAGTCCAACCCGTGACCCTAGATCACGAGCTGAGCACCTTATCCACTAGGCCACCCTGGCTTCAAGATAGTCCGAAGATCCAATATTTCGAAGGTCCACAATCATGAGACAGTATGACAAGCTGGACACCCCTGTCACTGAATAACATTTATACACAGTAAAGGCAGCATGAAAATTAAATATTTTAGAAACCTCTCTTCAGAAGTGAACTTTTTTCATTTATACACTGTCATATGTTTGTTAAATTAATTTTACCACATCGAACTGTACTAAAGAAACCTTAATAATAAGGATTAAGAATAATGCAAATAATAATAGATTGCCATACCTAAATTTGCACCTGGCTTCTTCTTGAATCGCTTCTTTCCCATTCTATTTGTCACACGTGTTGAGAAATCAGAGTCAAAATCATGCAGGAATTTAGTACGAAGATGATAATTGTATGAATCTGAACGGACCGGAATTTGATAATTTCGTCAATTTTTACTTCTTCATGTTTTTTTCAAATTAAAACTTTTGTGCTCAAAGTCGTTTTACCTAGATTTGATAAGAAATGTCAAAATGCATTTTTATGGGAATTAATAATGAATTTCAAGAACAATTCTTAAACATCCGGCGACGTCACAGTTTAGTCAAATAGTTTCTCTTCAATTATTTCCTTTTTGAGAAAAAATGTCAAGCGATTCAAATAAACGTGATATTGACAATGTTGAAAAGAATGAGGAAGATGAATGGATTGGCCCAATGCCAGAAGAAGCTTCCAAATCAAAGAAACGAAAAGGTATTCTCTCTAAACATGTTTGTGGTCCTTGCTTTGTTTTTGTTCAGACTGACTGCAAAGATTTTCTTGTGTGTGAAATTCAAATTATATGTTAGAGCCTTCTTAATCAAGTGCAGTCCTTCTCAATTATATTTGTTGGAAATATTGAACTTTCCGGCACGGATACTGGTTATACCAATATTCTTAAGAATACTGGATTTAAAGTCATTACCAGTATCTTCCAGTATTTTCTCAGTATTCTTAAACTGTTAAATCAAGAATACTGGAACAACCAGTATTGTTATATATTGATACTTTTAAATGAGTATTTCAATAATATTTCAGTTTTCATTTGTATTTTTTTTTTCTTTGTAAGACATTAGACTATAAAGAGGACCAAGAAAGTCACTGAAAGTTTGATTAGAAGTAGAACAAGCTGTATTCTAATAGCCATTCTTATATAATGATAGTATTAAATGAATATTTCAGTAACATTTCTGTTTCTGTTTTCATTTTCTAGGCTAGACATTGCATTGTAATACATTTGTTAAGTTTGTATTCTTTAAAGCGACACCAGATTATTTTCCCTAATAATGGCACCTAAAGTTTAGTAGATATATTGTAATTATGTTAATCTCTAATGATTATTCATTTACTGTAGTATTGTACTTACTGTAATCAGGGACGTATATAACACATTATATTTGTCCCTGCTGTAATGAAGTTATATATAGTACTAGATTTATGAATATCCTTAGGGACATAGCAGGGATCTCATTAACGCGTGTATTTGCATCCCTGACATGTCAAAATCGGCCGGGACGCAAGATTTTCAAAGTGATGAGTCCCCAGAATGCGTCCCTGTTACCTCCGTACACAGCTAATTAATTTATGACATTGTGCTGTGTCGTCGAGTAAACTGTGTATTAATTGATTTGAAGTTAACGCTCCACTGATCACCCCTGTCGGGTTTACCTGAGTTGTAAAAGAAGTTACTTTATCGATCGATATGTAAAGACTTCCGGGGTTTGTACGGGTCATTACTAAAATTAGCAGATACTGCAAAATTTCAACAACAGCTTGGGTCAAACATAATTTGTGTTTATGTTAAATTTATTAATGATGCTTAAAGACTTTGACTGCTTGTACGGATCATATTAAAATTCAACAGTTTCTCTGCAAAATTGCAATGACAGCTTCAGTCAAACATAATTAGCGGTCAGATGAAACGGAGATCAAAGGCGGGCGTAATTAAGTACAATCTTCTACTCAGTCACCTACTGAGTCATCTTCCCAGTCCTCTACTCAGTCACCACACTCAGTCATCTACCCAGTCATCTACTCAGTCCTCTACTCAGTCATCCACTCATTCCTCTACTCAGTCATCCCCTCAAGACCAGACTACGCAGCAGACTCCTGCCAGACACTGTGGCCAAGCTGATGCGGATCCAGCAAGCCAGACCACTACTCTGTGAATTCAACACCGAGAAATCCCTGAAGAAGTTTATGGACATGCATAACCATAGGAAGTGAACAATGTGCTATGATATGATGTGATTTGATTATTATCTGTATATAATGTATAATATAATGTATGATAGTGCTTGATTTTCCATAAGAATTATTTGTAGTGCTTATACCTTAAAAATTCTTTTGCTATATATGATACAGTGCTTGACAGTTTATAACATGATTAATAAATTATCATTTTATGTGATTGTTACAAATAAATAAATAAATAATTAAACAAAGGAATCTTTTCATTTTATGCCCAGTGCTTAGCAGTCTTTTAGGGTGGTGTCACACTTATGTTGAAGTTAACAGAAGAGATATTGTAGAACACCATTTCAGAACCCTAGTGAGAACCCTGGGACATAGGGTCCACCAGCAGATATTCTCGACGTTGGTGTGACATTACACTAAGATCTAAGACTAAATGAAGATAATCCCCAAAACATTCCGAGGATAACCTGGGGGATAAACTCGGCGTTTATCATAGATCGTAATGCAACTTTGATGAACTATATTTTGAACACAAGAGCTAAATGATCGAGTCTTAGAACTTTTGAAATTCATTGAGGAATCTCACGATGATTGACTCTCTTTCCTTCTTCGAATTTTATATAGCCGCACTTCGCAAAAAATAAGATTTCAAAATATCGGATTCTTCGTAGACAGCAATGATAAATCCCGAGACTTATCCCCCAACAAATATAATGCAAATTAGGTCATGTGACCACTCCGACATCAAGAATAATAACTTAGTGGTATAAAGTTGATCATTATAAACTTTAAATAATCAATTATACCTATATATAAAACACATTAAAATTCAATATATAAGGTTGACAAGATTTCTAGTAAAGATAACTCAGTCTCAAATGCTTATTGTGCCATAGCTGATATATATATATATATATATATGTATATATATATATATATATATATGTATATATATATATATATATATGTATATATATATATATATATATATATATATTTATAAATTTATATCGAAATGGTAAACATACAAATTATAATAAAGTTCCGTTGTGATCTTTTTTGTGAGATCTTTTGATTTACAATTCATATCTGCATTTACTCGGTAGCTGAGACAATTTTTGAATGTCTTTGTTGTTCCGGTTTCCAGATAGTTGTAGTTGTCTTTGCTGCAGACCCCACATCTAGTGTCCCCACATGTTTTGACCGTATTCTCTGTGTTTGACACGGATGTGAATTTTGCTCTTAAATTTTTCGGTTGACGTCTACTATTGATAAATTTATTTTCCTAAATTTTTCGGTTGACGTCTACTATTGATAAATTTAGTTTCCTAAATTTTTTCGGTTGATGTCTACTATTGATAAATTTAGTTTCATATATATATATATATATATATATATATATATATATATATAAAATGTAATGAAGAAACCTTAATACTGAATAAGCAGTGTATTGTTATTTAAATGCTGATAGTTTAAAGGTATACATACAGTATCAATGCATAATATGTACAAGTGATTGTATTTACCACTCATTTTTTAGATTATGTGCATGTGAGACTGTCAACAAATCATCTTATACAGAGGCCATTATAAATAAAATAAAATATGTTTCCTTATTTTCATTAATTCTAAAACCCAAAACTGTGAATAACCAGTTAGTGTCTTAGTGTTTAATGAAGGGATGATGGTGAAAGCAATTGATTTTGGATACAAATACTTACCATTATAGTATTGACAAAAGCTGACTAAGGTGAAATATTACAAATTGTGTAATTTTTTTCAGTTTTGGAATTTGAACAAGTATATCTAGATAACTTACCCAATGCTGAATCCTATGAGAAGAGTTATATGCACAGGGATGTTGTTACACATTTAGCAGTGTCAAAGTAAGTTTTGTATTTGTATTTCAAACAGCAAGAGTCATCACTTGAATATTAGTCTGAGAATCTGTGCCTTTATTCCACTTTTGGTATGATCAGCGAATTGTGGGAGAGGGTCAGAGAGACTTTATTCATCAAAAGTTGGAACATTAGCGATACCAGCCAGTATCTTGATGTACAAGCTTCTGGGACAAATAAACATTTTCACAGTGAACTTGCAACCTACAATCCAATAAAGGAACATTTAATTTACTCAATCAAGCAATATCTCTTCGAAATAAGATCTATAACCTCTGCTACATGTAGCTGCTGTTTTATTTGAAAACACAGTGAAATTCTCCACTTTGCCTTTTGTCAGGGATGAAAATAAGGGCTTGCTCACTCGCCAATGCGACCAACTTTTGTCTGTTGGCTCATAAAAATCTAATTCTTATTGCCCACTTGGCGACCATGAAATTTCGACCATAAATTTTTCCTGGTTTCGTCTCATCCTATTTGATCGATGTCAGTGAGACGCTCAATCTGATTAAAACCATTTCTTTATTCCGCTTCTCTATTTGTTCCCATTGCGGATAAAGATCTGGCGAAACTCCGTAAGGGGTCATGATCTGATGAACTCTGATTTTTAGCCAATCAGTGGATCAGCTACAAAGTTTTAGGAATGAAATTAACATCCACAGCGTGCGTGACCCACAAGGTAGTTTTTGAACAGTGTTTGTCACATATTGCGTCACTATCACGTGCCTGGTTGAGTCATTGATTGGCTATGGGAAATAACGGTCTCGGCGACTGAAACGCCGATCAGAGTTCACCAGAATATGACCTCTTAGGGGTTTCGCTAGATCTTCATCTGCAATTGGAACAAATAGAGAAGCAGAGTAAAGATATGGATTTAATCAGATTGTGAGACGCTATTACTGCTGTTAAAATTTGAACTGAAAATGCTCTCTTGACCTCATCAATGTCATCATTAGACTGTAGTTACCTGCTATCGCTGCGCGAAAATATTTTAAGATCTAGACAGGCATTGCCAGTCTATGTCATCATGATCATTAAACGGAACTCCTCACCTGCCTACCAACTGATTGTTGAGTAAACACAGGAGGAGTTTCATATTAACCGATAACGGATGAAGTGTGGAGATAAGACCAAGGTGTCTCCAAGCCACTGCTCCAAACCAGGGGTCCTGGAGTGCAAACAATATGGTTGAAATTCGTACTTCAATTCAACGAGTAGTGGAGTGGAGTGGTGATATAGATGTGAGTGAGGAGAGTGAATGTGAGAATGAAAGTGATGAGAGTCTGAGCGAGATGACTGAAGATGAAGAACTTGTGCTGTATGAAAGGTTGAGAGAGATCAAGCATGAAATTGAAAGAGAGCAATTGTAACTACTCTGGTATGTTAATTCAATAAAGTGGTGTAACAAATGAAATAAAAAATGTCATTTTGGATGTGGACTAATTGTTTTCAATGTGGGCACTTAAAATTTTTGACTTGGGGACCACTTGGCCCCTAAAAATTTCAGCGAATTTCCTTCTCTGTTTGTGTGTACAGTATGACAGTATGACATCAGATCTTGCAGAACGCGACTGTGCATTCATGATGAATGGCAAAGAAGCCGGATTCAAGGTTGCTTCTTGATTTTGTTTATAAGAATGTGTCAGCTGCTGAAGTGTCACAAATGCAAGATTCTGTGAGATCTTTTGAATCGTGAAGGATACAGATTTCATATTTTACATGTATACTGAACTAAAGAAGCCTTTTCAAATGACACCATGGTCGATGACTTTTTGACTTTGACAATGACTCTTACTCTAAAAATAACTTTTTGGACTTTGTTGCCACCGGGTCATTAGTGTTTCACAAACACAGCTTGTTACCTTTGAATCGGACCCACCCGAAGCAGTGAGGGATCTTTTATGTACCACACCTATCATGACACAGAACCTTGGTTTTTACTGTTTCATCCAAAAGACAGAACAATGGTGTGTCCGGTAGTAACAAATTTTTTACCGGACCGAACTGATTTTTATTGGTCATGTCCAATGGACCGAAGAGATTTGGGTTTCACTTTTGAAACATCAAACACATTATACTATTTCTTCTACTTTGTTTACAGAACAGATTTCATTGTGACAGGAAGTTGTGATGGTCATGTTAAGTTTTGGAAGAAGACAGAGGAGGAGGGGATTGAGTTTGTAAAACATTTTAGAGCTCATTTAGGTAAATTTTACATGATGCCTCAGATAATTCTACACTTAAAAGTTATTTGTGTATTATTTTTCAGCTCTCATACTATCATGGGATGGTTGTTACAAAATAAGTGGCTGAAAATAAGACTCCCCTTGAAAGAAACACCACTCTAATAAGTCTATTACAATTTCCCAGCTAAATCTTGTTCCCATTCTTAGTAGGGGCATGGCTATATCAAAAGAAGTGTGTAGGCACAAGAAAGTCATGGAGTCTGGGTTGCCATGTTCCCCAATTGATCTAGAGTAACCATATGATAGAGAATCCATTGGCACAAAGCCTTAAGGGAATTTGGATATTTGATTATCAAGATTCTGATCAGCTATTATAGTTTTAAAACCATTTTTTCACTAAAATAGTTTTCATCGAAAATTATGTGTAGGCACGTACATATGTGTAGGCACGTACATATGTGTAGGCACGTACATATGTGCCTTATGTAATTGTGATACTGCTCAGCACTGTAGTTTAAGTTAGACAAATAAAGTTTACATTTATATATAATTCTTAAATTTCAAATGGTCATGTGACTTTCACTCTTATTCTTCATAAATCATAATACATGTAACACGAGGAAAGTAATGTTTCACACCCCTTCGTTTATCTTCTTCTAGGGCATCTTCAGGACTTGGGAATGAGCAGCAATGGACATCTTTGCTGTACCATCTCTGATGACAAATCTGCCAAAATATTTGATGTTGTCAACTTTGGTAAAATGGTTATTTTTCTTTTCAGATATTGTTTTAACCAATGCTTATTGAAACACATTTTTAAGGGTGTTGGACAATATGGTGTAAGAAATTTGATTTATGTAACATACAATGACTTTTCTTATATATTAGATTTAATTTTCAGTCATTTTTAACAGACAAAAATTATATATATTTAATCAACTTGCCTGCATTCAAAAGTTATTTATGATTAATATTGGAAAAGAAATGATTAGTGAACTTATTCCAACTGTAAACTGTTTTTCTAAAATGTATCTTCTTCAACATTTATATTTTTACTTTTTAGACATGATTAACATGTTGAAATTGTCCTTTACACCAAAAGTTTGTGGTTGGATATTTAATTCAGGGGATGCCACTGCTGCCTTAGCCATGTAAGTTGCAAAGACTAACCTATATCTGAGTGGTTTAAAAGATTATATACGAGATACAAGCTTCAAAGGCATATAAATAAAAGTGACGACATCTCTTCCATAGTAGTAAAGTTAAATTTATGATCCATAGATCTGGTGCATTAAATAGAAATTCTTACACATGCAGCATACCCTATCCAAGTTGAAAAGCTATCAAACATGTACTTTTTACCACAGCAAGCTTGTATCAAAGATCTGAGAATTAGTCTGAGATCTATGATAGAGAGACTACACTCTTCCACAAGTCACAAGTGTCATGTTGAAAATTAGTGTTATCCCAGAAACTCACCACAGTGTATCATTACAATAACTGTACTTGTATTGTTTTGAATAAATGTAAAGTTATTATTTTAAATTAACATTATCAGATTACTTACTAAAATCTTTAATTTCTCTAGTAGTGAGAAGTTATTATATAATATATTGAAATAGTTCAGATAAAGACAGTGGAGCAATACACATATTTGATGGCAGAGGACTTAGTGAACCTATACAGACACTGGCAAAAATACACATGAAGCCCATTAACCTCATCAGGGTAAGAACAAATATTTATAGAATCAGAAAACCTTACCATGGTAAAGAAAACTTATATATGCAATCTATAAACAAATGACTCATTTATCAATATATGTTTCAGTATCAATATATGGTTTCAACTAGATCTTGTCTAACTTTACCAATTGTCTGTATCCTTTTTCAAGAATTTTACATGAAAATGGAATTATTGTATGTGTAAGTATTTATATAATATATTGAAATAGTTCAGATAAAGACAATGGAGCAATAAACATATTTGATGACATATGACTTAGTGAACCTAATGGCAAACCATGGTAAAGAATGGACTAAGTCTTATTTAGTTTTACCAGTTGTCTGCGTCTTTTTCCAAGAATTTGGCATGAAAATATACTTATTGTAAGTCCAAACTCAGAGCAGCACCCAGTATACTTCCATGTAGTTTAAAATTTTACTGCCTATAAGCACACTCTGGCTAGAGGCAGCTAGTATCTATAACATGCAAAGTGTATCCTGGAAAGGATTCTGACTTTACATCATGGGCATTGGAAATTAGATATAAACACACACTATGACCACGGAGAACCCAGTTTAAACCTATAAACTTCCAGCTTCAAGCAGAATTTGTGAACCACTTTTTCTTTCTAAAATAAATTTGGAGATTTAAAACACATTGTAGTAAAGGAAATATGGAAATTTGAAATACATTGTATAAAAGGTTAAACTTATTCTCCCTGTAGTTTACTCAATTAGTTATGGTGTGGTCTAGCTCAGTGTAGAAAATCTCAAAAGTAAAGTTGGTCTCATTTTTTTTTTTTAAATTTTTATGAAAAATTGTATTGATGTTTTGATCTTTGAACGATTTGGCAGTACAACCCTGTGTACGAGGTAGCAGTCTCAGTAGACTGCACCGGAATGGTGGAATATTGGACAGGACCAAAAACCTCATATCAGTTCCCAAAGAATGTCCAGTGGGAATATAAAACAGACACAGATCTTTACGAATTTGCAAAGGTAAATTTAAACCAGTCAGTTTCAGTAGCAGCAATACATATGTATTTCTAGAAATTTATGGACAATCTATGTGTATGTGATGTTTGCATCTATGTGTATGTGATGTTTGCATGTTAATCCAAACTTAAGTGCTACACTCAAAATCAAAGCAGAACCTTGACATTGCCACTATATGTGTGCATGTACTTATTTCAAACATATTTAGCTCAAAATATGACAGTAGATGTTTGTGATGTAATGATGTGATCGTGGACTCTCGCGACCTGTGACCATCTTTTGTTATTAGCATTTCTTTGAACCAGGATACAGAGCATAGCACTAAGTTTACTGACATATGATTCCTGTTTTAATAAGTGTTCGTAGAGTATTATGTTAAAAAAAATGCCACATCTCCTTGTTCAACGTTCATGCTTTATGTATGATTATTGAGTGATATTATTAATCTGTCAGAATTAATAATAGATAAGGTTTTTATATATCATACAATGACATATATATATATATATATATATATGTATGTATATTGTGATATATTTGAGTTTCATTTGTTTATTATGTGTATGTATACAGAATGGAAAATAATTGTCATTTTACTTTTCAGTGTCAAACTCAAGTATGTGATCTATGTTTTTCATCAAATGGCAAATCCATGGCAACCATATCAAAGGACAGAAAGGTAATATGCTATTAACTTTCATGCAATTAATTTTGTATAGTACTCCCTGTTATGAGCCAATGTGGCTCAGTGGATGAGGTGTTGTGCACAAGACCGAGAGTCTTGCATTTGGCTCTCACCATGGGCAGACTAGTGTCTTGTTTTTCCAATTAAAGGGTGAAAACCATGGTCCTGTGTCACGGTAGGCCTGGCATGTAAAAGGTCCTTCACTTCTTCAGGTGGGTCCATTGCAAAGATGTAAATTTCTGTTAAATGCATGAAGCAGTTTCCATCACCATATATGCAAAATAATCATGGAGTGATGTAAAACAATAATCAGTAGATATCTCCTGTTTTAAAATTAATAGTATGTTTCTTTCACAAACATTTTTTGACTTAGAATTCATAATGTAAGAATAATAGATCACTATAAATATAAATTTGGATTTACACCCAAATTTTTACTTGAATCAGAGACTCTACAGAAATTTTTTGAATGCAAGGACTTTAATAAGAGCCGACACCAGGCGAAATATCACCGCTTCAAATGATGGACATCGCCTGTTCGAATTTACTCTAATCTCACATTTACTACTCACATTCGCACATACGGTGCTCAAAATGATATGCGTCAAATTTGTAACTCACCTCCTCAAATGATTGTTATTGAAAACTCTGTGAATGTAGAACTTCTGTCACTCAGTCAGAGAAACCTCCTTTTGATGATAAAGAAGACAGTTAAGACTGTCTATAAAGCTATTTTATTTTGTCCAGCTACTATGAATTAAAATACATGTAACTTATGTTGAAAATGTGAAGCTTTAACCATAAAACTCAGCTCACAGTAAGCTCTCTGTCATTTCTTCATGCTGACTGAGAACTCTGAATAATTACATTACTATTGTTGGTACATCATGTTATGTTATTCATTATAGCTCAATGATCTGATATGGGGTATTTGATTTTTATTGTTTAGGTTAGAATATTTAAATTCCTTACTGGAAAGTTATCAAAAGTGCTGGATGAATCTCTTCAACAATTTACTGAATTGCAGCAGGTGAGGATAAATAATGAAATTTTCCTGATTTTAACAAAAGAACAGATTTTATAGTTTCATATACATATGTATGTGTGTATATATATATATATATATATATATATATATATATATATATATATATATATATATATATATATATATATATATATTTATATACAGAGATGCTCCGTTAATCTTGGCTCCGCTTATCTGGGAAATATGAGTACGGAATTCTAAAAGTATTTTAAATTTGCTCCGATAATCTGGACAAAATCTTGCCTTCTGAAAGTAGCTGTAGCAAATAACCACAGTTTAGTTAATGCACAGCCACACTGATTATCTCCTCTCTGTGCACAGTGCTGATCGATTGTTTAACAATTAAACAACACGTCTGCCTGGTCATCTGTCTATGGAATGTTAATTACCTATCCAATTACGAATTGACCACTTTGGGTGTAGTCAAATGTCATGGTAGCGGTCACTGATAATTGCTTTTTAATGAGTCAATAAACACTCGTGCCAGAAATGAAGATTACTGTTATTTGAATGATAGTAAATGTTATTAATGCCAATTTTATAACTTCAGCCATAGGAGAAAAATACATTTTTTGTTTCACATGTCCTAATTTTTGAAATTATACTGATTTTTAGGGTATACAACTTTAACTTGTAACCAAACTCTAGGTAGCATCACTCTTCTATTAAAGATCAATCATTGATAAAGTATCCTTACTTAGTGCTAACAAGTACTCATTACATTATTTTGTAGATTAGTTTGAACTTTTAGCGGTAGTAATTGTTCTGTTTTGTAGTTATAAAAGATTTTTATATTTAAAACGTGTACATTGTATAAATTTATCAAAAATAAATTCTTTTTAATGCTAAATATGTATAACACAGCACAACGTCAGATAAACACTCCGATCACGATAGAAGTGAAAATAGTTAAGCATGAGGTATATACAAAAGCAGCTGTCAACATTTAAATAGAGGACATTGAGTTGAATACCAAGCAGCTTTTAGAAGTTTGGCTGAAATCAATGTACAATTTACTAAAGATGTTAATATATTAAAAAACGTAATAGATATATGTTTCTTCGTACACATATTAAACACGTATAAGGAATGTAGTTTAGTTGTGTTTTATTGTGTATACACCCTTTCTATCGTCAAAAAATGAGATTCATTAACATCTAATGTACTATGATCCAGTAATCTGGAAAATCTGATTATCCGGAAAAATCGTCTGGGCACTAAAGTTTCCGGATAAACGGAGCATCAATATATATATTATATAAGAGGTCGAAAGTCCAATTAACTTTTTGCTGGGATTTTAAGTATGATAATACTTGATTTGTCATCCAAATTTGAGCAGCGAAAAATCATCGTATGAGAGGTCAGCTGAATATGATGCAAGTATAATAAACAACAGATATGTTTTGGACTAAATGTATCAATAAGATTTGTATATTGTTAACAATAACACAAAGGTAGTTTCTAAATATATATTCCTAACAGCATACATATTTTACATTATATATTAAATTTTCTCTTCATGTGATTGATATGTGCAATTTGTATAACGTTATTCAGTTTTGCATAGACTTGTTTGCAAGAGAATATATCATTTTAGTAGTATTTTGTATTAGATTAAAGAAAGAATATGCCCTGTGATTCATGAAGTTGGATTTGCTTGAAAAAACAGCATATTTTTTTAGATGTCAAAGAAAATTAATGGCAGTTATACTACATATTTTGAAATGAAAACATCTTTGTTGCTTTAGATGAAACAGCAGCTGCCTAACATGGAATTTGGTCGACGATTGGCAGTAGAAAGAGATTTAGAAAAACATGATGCTTTTAACAGGTGCAATATAGGTAATGTATTAATGTTCATAAAAACTGTATTTGCAAGTAGAAATGATAAGAAATTCTCCAATAGGAAAGTGTAAATTAAAGAAAATTAAGGAACACTCTGTGTCCACAATTTTTTGGGCTCTTGACCATTCTCAAGCGAAAACAAAAAATAAAAATATCTCTATGTAAAATCCATGTCTGCTGGTTAAATCAGCCCAACACTTACATTGAATGTTTCTTATTTGTAGACTTAACAAAGATTTTAGACTGTTGTTCAAGACTTTTATCATCCATACTACAAATAATGTAGTACTTTGTACCCTGACTTTTGAATTTAGCTTCATCCTTCATCTAATTGACAATTTTTTAATGGCATTGAGCTGGTATAGCTCAGTCACTAACGTGGTTGTGACTAGTAGTTCTTGGGTTTGGTCGTGACTATGTGTTCTGGGGTTTGGTCGTGACCAGGAATTTTGGGGTTTGGTTGTGACCAGGAGTTCTGGGGTTTAGTCGTGATCAGGAATTCTGGGGTTTGGTCGTGATAAGAAGTTCTGGGGTTTGGTTATGACCAGGAGTTCTGAAGTTTGATCATGACTAATTGTTCTGGGGCTTGTACGTAACCAGGAGTTCTTGGGTTTGGTTGTGACTAGGAGTTCTTGGGATTTGATCATGACCAGGAGTTCTGGGGTTGGTCGTGACTAGGAGTTCTGGGGTTTGGTCGTAGCCAGGAGTTCTGGGGTTTGGTCATGACCAGGAGTTCTGGGGTTTGGTCATGGCCAAGAGTTCTGGGGTTTGGTCATGACCAGGAGTTCTGGGGTTTGGTCGTGGCCAGGAGTTCTTGGGTTTGGCCATGGCCAGGAGTTCAGGAGATTGGTTTTGACCTTGCATTCTGAGGTTTGGTCATGACTAGGAGTTCTTGGGTTTCATTGTGACAAGTAGTTCTGGGGATTTGGTCATCACCAGGACTTCTGGGGTTTGGTCGTGACTAGGAGTTCTGCAGTTTGGTGGTGGCCAGGAGTTAAGGAGTTTGGTTGTGACCAGGAGTTCTGGAGTTTGGTCATGACCAGGATTTCTGAGTTTGGTTGTGAGTTGGAGTTCTGGGGTTTGGTCATGGCCAGGAGTTCTTGGGTTTGGTCATGGCCAGGAATTCTGGGGTTTGGTCTTGACCAGGCGTTCTGGGGTTTGGTCACGGCCAGGAGTTCAGGAGTTTGGTTTTGACCATGCATTCTGAGGTTTGGTCATGACTAGGAGTTCTGGAGTTTGTTCGTAAACAGTTCTTTAGTTTCATTGTGACCAGGAGTTCTGGGGATTTCGTCATCACCAGGACTTCTGGGGTTTGGTCGTGAGTGGGAGTTCTGGGGTTTGGTCGTGGCCAGGAGTTCAGGAGTTTGGTTGTGACCATGTATTCTGGGGTTTGGTCATGACTAGGAGTTCAGGGTTTGGTCATGACCAGGAGATAGGGGTTTGGTCTTGACCAGGAGTTCTTGTGTTTGGTCATTACCAGGAGTTCTGGGGTTTGAATCTAACCTGTGTCTCTTCAGTGTCATGTCTCATGGATGAGATGCTGTATCCTTTTACACTTGATCAGATGCTACAGACAGACCAGTTACAAAGTTTAATTCTGTTTTAAGCATCAGGCTGTCACCTAATAAATGACACATAGCAATAATGCCATGATTAGAAATAGGAAACAAACAAGCGCTTAATGCACTGCATTTCAGTATTATGTATGTATTTGTGATATTGATTTAAAATACTGTATTTGGTGTTGTATGTAATTCAGTCAGATTTATTGATTTTAATATTGTCCTTTGAAGGTTCTTCACATAATTTTAAAGTTAAAAAAAAATGGGAAAACTATGTCTTTGATTTGAATCTTAATATTTCAGTGTTTGACGAAACTGGTCACTTTGTCTTATATTCCACCATGCTTGGTATAAAAGGTATGTAATTTTTCCATCATGTATTATGTTGCAATGAGCGTACTTTGGATTACACCTGTTTTTTCTTAAGTTACAGTACACTTAACATATGCCATATAAGTTATCAAATTGATATACTGGTTGATATATTTTGATATTGAATTATTAGTTTTTATTCTTCCTCCTCTTCTTGGGATTAAGAGATATGGATTTGATTATTAAGACTTTGAATTAAACATTTAATAAAACTTCAGTACACTTAAATCAAGAATTCAGTGCTAGTTGTATGTGTTCATTTGTAAACAATTGCATTTAATTCTTTGTTTATGTATTTAATGCAGGTAAACTTTGATATCTCGACATCGGATATCTCAACCTAGCTTATCTTGACAGCAGTTGTCAGTCCCAACTTTTTCCTCAATAATCTTATTAAATTTAGCCCGGATAACTTGACATCCCGTATGTCAACCAGTATGCTTATTTCGACTTCTGGCTTATTATGTATCATAAGTGTGTAAGCTGTCAAAACTATTTTTACCTAAATGATAAAGTTGAATGATGTTTGCAGATAACAATCGATTAAATATTCATTTAAAGAAGAAATCCCATGATTCATGTAACTACAAGAATATTGGCAAACTTAAATAACTTCATCATGAAACATTTAAAAGGGTGTTCATTCTCACTTTGTCATCAAATCCATTTATGCGATGTCATAGACAGGTTCTTCTACCCTCTCGTTTTCGGGAAACCCCCGTCTTAACAGTCAGGTAAATTCAAATAGACAAGTAAAACATAAACTCAAAGTTCATTCTATCGAGACGAAGTATTTCATAAATTGTGAAATGAAACATCTTAAAATTATTATCACATGTGAATAAAACTATCATTTACAATAATCTTTCTTCTGTATTTTTTATTGCTATGCTATGAAGCGGCTACATTTGTATTCTATCCAGCAATTATCAAAAACAACTGTAACACATCACTTTTCTCTTTATTTACTTTCAACATATTTTTCTTGGTCCCTACGACGTCGAGATATCGAAGTATGACTGTATTTAATTTTTGATGTATATTCGTTAACATTTCAGCAACATAACGGTAGCACTTTGTATTTGTTGGTTAATGCAACTTGATAACCCAACCAATACTTTGTTTCTGTATTGTTCTTGTCCTAGCCTAAAGGTATTATAGAAAACATTTATATTTACTGTATAAACTTTTCTTCTTTTATAGTTATAAATCTTCATACTAATCGTTGTATGAGAATAATTGGGAAGCCAGAGAACGCACGCTTTCTACACATAGCCCTATTCCAGGGAACGGGAAAGAAACAGAAAGCAGCAGTAGATGTGGAAATGGCTGCCTCAGACAATCCCTTGCTGCAAAATGTCACCTTTGACCCCACCTTAATATGCACTGCATTTAAAAAGAATAGATTTTATCTGTTTACGCGAAGAGAACCTGAAGATACGAAAAGGTAAAGCAGATATACTTATATGTTATATACATAACAGTTTACCTGTGAAAATTTATTAAATTTCATACAATAGATAGTTTTCAAATGCATAGAATTTAATAGGAGTAACTTCCCTTTTTCTCCATAATGGAGGTAAATGACTAAATATTCATGCATAAATCAACCAAATTGTGTAAGGAATTTCTCCAGACTAAGGATGCTTCTTGAATTTTTGCAGTTATGTAATAATAAAGCCATTGTACAGTGTAAAATGTTTTCAGAGGAGTGAATATATACAACTTTCTCAAAATAATTCAGTGTAATTGGTATGAATATGAAGCAAAAACTCCAGCTTCCCCTCTAAAATGACGGAAAAGGGAAGTAACTCCAATCATATTTCATGCATTCGAAAACATCTATACTAAGCTATATGACCTTTTGAACTGTCATACTAATCTTATATGTGTCAGCTTGTGCTCAATATTTATTCACAGTGATCAGAGGATTTTTTGTGATGTTTCATTTAGTTTTAGATTGATATTCATAGAACTATGTCAATACGCCATGTACATTCTGATTGTTAGAATTAATGAGAAATCTAGGTGAGAGCATCTGCTCTACCCTATTCAATCATTATTTTCTTTTAACAAAATATCACTGCCTAGTGAAATGATCCTACCCTAGCATTAATGAAAATGCAAATATCAAGGATTAGATAATTTCATATTCAGTAAGTTATGTTTAAATTAATTTGACAGTGCTGATAGAGAGAGAGATGTTTTTAATGAGAAACCATCAAAGGAAGATATGGTGGCAGCTACACAGGTATCTGGGTTATGATCCTGTTGAATCCATTGCAATCATTTTCTCTTTGTATAATTAGTTTCAAATCTCATCAAGATCTGAAATTGCATACTCTACAGCTGTATTAATTTTTCATAATTTTGATGTAAAGTTAAATAATCTATAGAAAAAAATAATTTGATTTGCATTCTTCAGGACCCTACATATTCACGAGTGATGGAATCTTGTGTGATACACACCACAATGGGAGATATCCATTTGAAACTTTTTGCTAAAGAGTAAGTAAGGGGGAAATACTCTTGAATGATTGAAATCGAATTGTGAACAAATTAAATTCATATCAGTATTCATTTCTTGATATTGGAAATGTAGACATGAATTTCAATTTATGAGAGGTATCAAATCATTACTGCTTTTGTTTATTTCATTAAAGGTGTCCAAAGACTGTGGAAAACTTTTGTGTTCATTCCAAAAATGGTTACTACAATGGCCACATCTTCCATAGAGTTATTAAAGGATTTATGATACAGACAGGCGACCCACTAGGTAGACATTGAGCATTAATGATACATAAAGGGATACATAGGTCATACATATATACCAGAGTATATATCAGAATTCATTGTACAGATAAGAAATTATCATTGTAAATTTCACACTAGTGATCTCTTACAACCCCTTAAACAATCTAATTAAAATTCGATCTTAATTTTGCTCCCGTACTGTGTGTCGCGCTACGGGAGCAAAATAAAGATCAAATTTTAATTAGATTGCCCCTTAAAGATACATCATGAATTTATGATATGAACTTGAGACCTTAAAGGTAAATACATGTACATGTATTTGAATCTGGGGTACAAACCCAGTTGCTTTGGTAACAAAATGAGTACATAAGTATATAGATTTTGAATTTTACAGTAGAAAGAACTGTGTACTTGGTGATGAATAATTTGTTAAGGATTCATGATATTCTTTATTTTTTATAGGTAATGGAACTGGAGGTGAGTCTATTTGGGGCGGTGAATTTGAAGATGAGTTTCATCCCAACTTACGACATGATAGACCATATACTATGAGTATGGCTAATTCAGGTCCAAGCACAAATGGCTCACAGTTTTTTATCACAGTTGTACCAACAGTGAGTAACATTTGTCTTATTTTAATATAAAGTTTTATTTTTCTCTGCAACTCAGTTTGAAATTGTGATATATTTAGATTTTAAAAAATATTTTAAAGTTAAGTTTCTGCTCAGTTTAATTACAATTTTATTAATGTAAAGATGATGGATAAATCCAAACCACAAGTCCAAAAATCATGAAACCATAGGACATACAAAATCAGTGAAAATGAAAAACAAATGGAAAATAACAAAATATGTCTACTTGAAGAGCATATGTGAACCCCTGTGATGGAGTGAGATCAGGTGCCCGGGGAGAGTGAGCATCTCCTGCTTGCTAGCAACACCCGTCACATATACCCCGTAGAAAGAGTCAAAAATGATTTATTATGTTACCTATCAATTTTCGCTCAAATAGATAACATCTCAGCATAATGTTGAGATTCAATCAGTTGGAGCTCCGTAAAGAAATTTCATAAAGAATCTAAAAATTATTTTTGTAAGTCATATTTTAAGAAGGAAATGATCAGTAGAGAAACAGACATCACAGGGCCCTCAGGTTTTTATATGCCCACATTACTATGTGGCCGCATAATGCTATACCGCTGTCGTCCATCTGTCCATTCATCCGTCCCCAAAATCTTGTCTACATTTCTCCTCCTTAACCATGACTAGAATGTTTTTGTGGTGGTACATTTGTCTATGAAAGGATCAAACTTTTTAAAGATGTAACCCGGGGTTTTAGATTGGGGTCCTGCCCCTTGGATAGGGACAAATGGATGAGGTAAAAATATATTTGTCTGTGCATCTTCTCCTTATCCAAGAAAGGTGCAGATCATTTGGTATATGAAAGCGTTGACTTGAAGTCGTGCACCTAGGTGTTAAGCATGGGTCTGGTCCCTTGGGTAAGGAAAATGGACAGGGTTAAATGAAATTTTCAACACTTATCTTTAACCAAAACAGATGCCATTGATGTCATGATGGCATAGGAAAGGTTTGACTTGAAGTTGTTCACTTAGGTTTTAAACTTTGGTCTGGCCTCTAGGGTAAGGAAAAATGAGCGGGATAAAAAATCCTCTCCTCTCTTTATCAGTGAAAGGTACGTAACTTTTGCAGATGATTTTGTGGTGGTACATGAAATGGTCTAACTTGAAGTTGTGCCCCTGGGTTTTAAACATTGGTGTAGCCCCTGGGGGCAGGCTTGGAGTAGTGGTTAAGCATTTGGCTTGTACTGCCAACAATCCGGGGGCAATTCCTGGATTTCGCTACTATGTATATGAGGTTGGTTACATCCTGCTTCCATGTTACAATATAACTGAAAAATTTTTGAAAGTGATGTAAAACACCAGTCAACCAACCAATCAATTGGTGTAGGGAAGGGGTAGGGAATTATATTAACATGTGAGCATATCATGCGCCCTTTTAGCTGTGCCCTAGTTTTAAGTTACACCAAATGCCACAATGTCAGACTTCTAGTCTTTGTAAATGTACTGACATACCAGTATTTAGTCCTATCATCAATATCAATGTTTAAATCAATTTTATAGTGACTTCAGAAACCAATTTTAACCAAACCATAAAAAGACTGCAGTTGATAAATGTTACTTATGGAAAGGATTTTCTTCGTGCATGTCTTTGAGTTGTTACATATGATCTTGACCTTAAAAAATCTCAAACATTATTTATTCCAGCCTTGGTTAGACAATAAGCATACAGTGTTTGGAAGGGTGAGTAAAGGCATGGAAGTAGCCCAGAATATCTGTAATGTCAAAGTGAACCCTAAAACAGACAAACCTCACGACGATGTTAGAATTATCAACATTTCTCTCAAATAGCATGGAAGTAGCCCAGGATATCTGTAATGTCAAAGTGAACCCTATAACAGACAAACCTCATGACGATTTTAGAATTATCAACATTTCTCTCAAATAGCATGGAAGTAGCCCAGGATATCTGTAATGTCAAAGTGAACCCTATAACAGACAAACCTCATGACGATTTTAGAATTATCAACATTTCTCTCCAGTAACATGGAAGTAGCCCAGGATATCTGTAATGTCAAAGTGAACCCTAAAACAGACAAACCTCATGATAATGTTAGAATTATCAACATTTCTCTCAAATAGCATGGAAGAAACCCAGGATATCTGTAATGTCAAAGTGAACCCTATAACAGACAAACCTCATGATGATGTTAGAATTATCAACATTTCTCTGAAATAGCATGGAAGAAGCCCAGGATATCTGTAATGTCAAAGTGAACCCTATAACAGACAAACCTCATGATGATGTTAGAATTATCAACATTTCTCTCAAATAGCATGGAAGAAGTCCAGGATATCTGTAATGTCATAGTGAACCCTTAAGCAGACAAACCTCATGATGATGTTAGAATTATCAACATTTCTCTCAAATAGCATGGAAGAAGCCCAGGATATCTGTAATGTCAAAGTGAACCCTAAAACAGACAAACCTCATGATAATGTTAGAATTATCAACATTTCTCTCAAATAGCATGGAAGAAGCCCAGGATATCTGTAATGTCAAAGTGAACCCTATAACAGACAAACCTCATGACGATGTTAGAATTATCAACATTTCTCTCAAATGGCATGGAAGTAGCCCAGGATATCTGTAATGTCAAAGTGAACCCTATAACAGACAAACCTCATGACGATGTTAGAATTATCAACATTTCTCTCAAATAGCGTAGGATTACAATGTGATCAGATTGTCATAGGATTTCATTGTGATCACTTGATCTTTATCTAGATACTATTGTTCATATTGTAGATAAAGTGATAAGATAAATGATTGATGATTTGCTGGTAGTGTAGATGATGTCACCAATCTTTTGTATTATTTCCATGTACTCTTCATGTCACACAGTGTTAACTGAACACACACTGATGATGTATTTCTGTAATAAAATTTTTTAAAGAGATATTCTGATAAAATGTGAACATATGTATATTGTGTAATTTTTTTTTTCATATAGCTTACATACATTTTATGTTTTTTTTACATTTATTATTTCACTATATTCATCCTCTCTGAACATCTATCTTTATATGTCCATAAAAGATGGGACATATTATGGTTTGGTATTGTGTGGGGCATCTGTCTGTCTGTCTGTCCATCTATTCACTCTGTGTAAACAATATTTTTAACTGTATCCTCAGGGCTAGGATCTTCATTGTTTGGCGCATATGTTCCTCATGGTGACAGAATGATGTATATGGTTTTTGAAGGTCATAAGTATGAAGGTCAAGGTCACATTCAAATATTGTTAGAAAATTTTGCAGACAATCTAAAAATTGTACCATTGAGGCTCAGATCATCACAGTTGGCACAATTGTTCCCAATGGTCACTGGATAATGCTTGTTGTTTTTCAAGGTCATAGAGTCAGAGGTGCAGTTAAAGACATGTATGTCGAAAACTTAGGCTTATGATCATCTAAGTTGGCAGAGGTGCATTTCCTTGGAAGGGCAATGTTTATGGTTTTTCAAGATCATATGAAATATGTCAAGGTCATACTGAAATGTATTTGGCAAGATATATACTGTACTTTTGAAACCCCATGGAAAGGTGATAAAGCTTATTGTTTTTCAAGATGATAAGGTTATGAACAAAATGACTGTAATATATTGTGTAAGACACAATTTATGGCCCATAATTTTTACATGCTCTGTTCAAATAAGTGCATACTTGGTTGAAATGTCCTTTATAGGATGGTTGATTTACTATTATGTAGCTTTCGACAAATTTTCAGTCATATTGGGACATTTAAGCAGGAGGTAACCAACTACTGACACAATCAGGAAATTAAACATGGAACATCTTCATGGCAAGCCAAGTACTAATCCATTACACACTCACTTCATAAAATGGTGGTGTATCACAACCTACACTCAGGGTCATACATCCATGGTTAAGGTAATTGTCCACTACACACTTCATTGGAAGAAGTTCATGCTTGGAAGAAGTGTTCTTTATAGGAGTGACGTGTGTTATAGTTGTTTTAAAGTTCTAATGCAAGATCATTGAAGGTTGGGGTGACTCATCAGACATGCAAGGTCATATTGAAGGTTGAGGTAAATGTCATCGGAGATGCAAGGTCATATGAAGGTTGAGGTGACTGTCATCAGAGATAAAGGTCATACTGAAGGTTGAGGTGACTGTCATCAGAGATGCAAGGTCATATGAAGGTTGAGGTGACTGTCATCTGAGATACAAGGTCATATTGCATGTTGAGGTGACTGTCATCTGAGATACAAGGTCATATTGAAAGTTGAGGTGACTATCTTTGGACCTGAATAATTAGGTGCTTTTAGATATTGAAGTGATATTCATGGTATAACTTTCTTATAAAAAATACAGACCTACTTCAATTTTATTGTGCGTGACCTTATTTTATATTAAGGCTGTTGTGTTTCATAACAAGTCTGGCCCTTACGGAAGGGGCAGTTTTTGATAAGCCAACTCAGAAATCTTGTTAATGTTATTCCTTTTAAACCTTTGTATATGTAGATAACAAATGATCTAATAATGATATACGAAAAAAATTAGTTTTTCTTTCTATGCTTACTAGCTATGTATGATGTGAAGTTGTTCTAAGGTGACATCAGAGCCGTAATAGATGGATGTGCAGATTTTCTAGGTTTCCATGGAGTTATGTACCAGGAATTTGACCAGTGGAAACGTGAGAAGGAATAAATTATACCACATTATACCTCATACCAGTTATACATTGATAAGTGGTGATACTTTTCTTATGTGGCTGGATTCAAATTATTGATTATTTTCCACCTTCTCCTTCCCTGCTCTGAAAATGAGTATAATAAAAACAAATCAAAAGTTAAAGTAGGAAGCTTGTAAGTTGCGTGCATCAAACGAATTGGGTCTTTTCATTAAAAAAAGGGTTTTTTTCCCTATATCAGCAGGTATCTGATTTTAAACCATTGTGAAGTCTATATTATTTCTTATAATTTTACACCGATTTCCATTGAAATGGTTAAAGTCACAATGGTTTGATGTAAAATACTCGCTCAAATGGGATATTGCTCTTTATAACGGAAAGACAAAATTAAGAATCTCACAAAGTTAATTACAAAAAAAAATAATAATAATAAGTTTCCACTTTCCCATGCATGTTGAATGAAGGTGTAAAGTATTGAAATAAACGGTATTGGTTTTATAATTACATATACTTAGCATATGCTGTGTCATTTAGAGAAAGATATCAGAAAGTAATTATTAATGCCAATTTCAATTTGGATGTGGACAGGGTCATAATACATGTAGGTAAAGATTGATGTAGTAAACTTTTCATATAGTTTTATTATTTGAAAAGTTTTTGCAGAATTGATTCAAAGAGTTGTCAAAGCTACCCACACGTAAAGTAACTTAGTATCAAGAAAATGAACGTTTTGGTAAAAATTCCTTAACCCCCCCCCCCCCCCCCCCGCCATTTTCCCAATCTACGTCTGCTACTGTTTTATCATGTTTTATTCTGCAGTAGTATGAGAATATCAATGGATGGTATACATATAGATGGGCTTTATCTTTATTTTCCAGATTCTGAAATAACGTAGCGGAGTCCGAAAAAGTGGAGCCAACAACTTGCCACATTCAAATAAGATCAATTAAAAACCAACGGAAAATGAATTTAAACTGCGAAAATTCTTAACTAAAAAAACAAAACGAACCTTTCTGGTAAATTTATCCCAATACACAATTTGAAGGGGGAGGGACTAATACCACCCCCACCCCCGCTTAATCCATCCGGGCCACCTCCCTCTCCTTGTGCAACGCCCCTGCTTTGGAAACAATTACACTTGTAGACGAAAAGTTGCTATTGCAATAAAATCAAGATATTTTGTGAATGAACAAGGAAAAACAACCACAATGGCAATTTTTATTCTGTCAACTTTGTTTACAAAATAAACATAATATAAGCATTTCTTGGTGCACTTTAAAGTCAAGGCTTTTTCATTAATGTACGTCATATATGATGCAAGAGATCAAGGTATTATCATATCAAAATATGACATTTTAAAACACACCACACCTAAATACCGACGTACTGATAAATATTTAGTATTGACGCAAAATATATTTGTGTCGCATATAAAGCATAGCAACAGCTAGGTATCTCATTGTCCGTCAATTATCCGTCCGTTTGTAACATTCCACAGGCAAAACATTATTAACTGATAAAAGAAAAGATAAATCTCTGTGTACATTGTATATCCATTTTGGGAATGACTTTAATTTTCTCGTTAATGTTATAACAGCCGAAATACAATGAGCAACAACATTTTAAATATTTGCCCTTTTGTACCACAAGTAAATGTGTAATACAAAAATAAGAATCGAATTCACATCCCACACCCACCCCCAAAAATAGATAAGAACAACAATAATAAAATGAAAAAAAACACTCCACCCCACCCCTCAAAATCCAAATAATCAAAGCAATAGAAAACAAAACCCCCCAAAAAATTAGTATTATAGAAATTCAGTAAAAGTAAAAACGATTATCAGAAATATGAAAATCAGATAACTTTCTGGTCAATCATCATTTGTAGTGCCTTTGTACAATGACGGGCTCCTGGTTACGCTCAGTATTCCGCCTCTCAACATTATGACTAAGCCTCGTTGATACATTTCTAGAAATGAGTTCACCGTATTATGACGAGTAATCTTTTAAAAGCTTACTAACCCAGAGACATGACTTCTGTATTGATGTTTTGGATGAAACAGCATTGTATTATTATATGATACACGTAGTTATATTTTTGTGAAGTTTAGATATTTGCATTGAAACAGAGTTTACTTGATATAAAATATAAACTTTGAACTACAAATAAATCTATGCGTCTCAGTATAATATCATAAGAATGTAGGGACTTTTAACTTCACTACTTGAAAGCGAAAGTATAAACTGGATCTCGGAAGTACTAATGGCGGGCATGGCTAGCCGCCGAAAATGTTCGGGAACCACTGAGGGCGACTGATCTCATATTGGCTCTTTCCACCTTTGACTATTTAATTTAAATCTTACTTTTTACAAGGCAGTGATATTCCAGAGGTATAAAAAAGGGTGACATTTTTGTAGCATTATCTTTATGATCGGACAAAAAAGTTGGATTGCAACCCACCCACTTTACGTCTTTATATAGCCTAGTCCCAGTCTTTTGTTCGTATTCATAAGCTTCATTCTGTTGCTTCGTTGAATAACTTTATCTCATCGATTTGGATATATTGGTAATTATGGTACTTTTGATCGATTTTTTTTTCAAGAATAAATGTTACAGATCTATCGGGGACTTATATATCTTAGATATATGTCCCTGGATCTATGTATGTTATCAGTCTTGCCTGGATAGATAGACGATATGGAATAGCTTATCCACCACATATACAGATCAATGAATGTGAAAGCAAAAAGGAGGGGCTACTCAATGTGAAAAAAAAAAAACTCCGCTAATTTACGGTACTGCAGTAAAGGTTATGATTAAAGTGCTAACACAGGCAGTCTATCCAATGTCGGTAAATTTGAGAAAAGTTTCGCTAAGACTCCTGACCATATATAAAGAGGGAAAATAACGATTTAGGCGAAAGGACGAGTTTTTTAAAAAGTATAATAAGGTTTATGAAAAACAGTTCGTAAGGAGTCCGGGTACATGTATTTGAACTCCCCCCTCCCTGTTTTGTTAAAAGGGTTTCACTGAAATCAATGTCTTGTCGCTAGTGTAAGCAATCTTGATAAAATTTATGTTGTATCACATCACATTGTGAAATCGGGGCCATGAAAGTAGTCTGTGTCTCTCGTGATATGCAGACTGTATATCTATACTCTATTAGAAACTGCTGATCGTGTAAGAGTTGTCTTTCTTGTGACATAACCTGTGTAACCTGTCGACCCGGAAATTACGCACGAGACATCAAACAAGATCGAGGTGATATACATCAGACAGGAAAATGTGAGACAAACATTTGAGTTGAATGTTTCAGTGTCATTACCCTGTGGGCTATATACAGGAAATATCGATGGATGTGTCCAGCAAGGGTCGATGCAGCTGCAAAACTTTGGTAATCGTTTTGTTGTCTTCTTGATAACTTTTTAAAAAGAATGTCTCCAAATAGTGGCCGTCAAAACAAAAACCTGAGCAGAGCAGTGAAACACCACGCGGTATGCGGTTTGTCCAGGTTGACTCACACTTCAAAACAAATAGTGTTGTTGCCATATACTTGTGACGGACTTGAAAGTGAATCAAACTGAAAGTTGTTGCTTACTGTGTGGGAAACATTTGTCATGTGAATGGGAGATCACAATATATGGCTTGATGTAATACGATTATGAATATAGGTAACATATACTTATATAAGTAATATAGACTTTAGTTATGGGTAATGCCACTGACATTGTTATTGGCATCGCAAAAGTATTTTTTTTTTGGTACAAACAGGAAATACACTATTAATCAGTTTGTTCTGATGTCGGCAAGATGTGATAAAGAATGATGCATCCAAATGCACATAAAAATGTACTTTAAGTTGTTCGTGGAGATGTTACATTCACTGAAGCGTAGGAAAAGAGTAAAGTGTATCAAATTGTTCGTAAAGTGATTATATAAGAATGGCGTCATCAAGAAAATCATTGTTTATGGAAGGAACTCGCAAGCGTTTAAATTCTCCAAAGCCTGCTCATACAAAATCTCGCAGTGCGAATTCTCCAAGTCCAAAGCTCTCAAGGCCGCAAGCAAAAGCAGCTGGGACAGCAAAGAAAGTAGAGACTTCGTCATTAACTAGTAAAGCCATGAGTGGTAAAAAGGTGAAGTCAAGAGTTAAAACTGATAAGGAAAAAGTACCAACAGTATCAGAGGCAGCATCTATAAAACAACAGGTAGCAGGAAGTGATGCCAGTGTAAAATCTGAGTCATATCATGATACTTGTATTCAGATGGACTTAGATGAAAAACCTTCTGATATAGCTTCATCTACTGACAGAGTCAGCCCTAAAGATGTGAATCTGGAGATAAGAGAGTCAGAAGAAAAACAAGAAGAAGACCAAGGTCACAGGTGTGACTCAGAAGAGAAATTCCGACCTATTTTTAGGATAGGAAGTGAAACATCAGAGAAGGATGAGGAGGAGATTGTAAACACTGTAACAGAGGTGAAAACAGAATCAGAACATTCTCATAGCCTGGCAATACCCCAGTTCAAGAAAGGATCAACATCAACTCCTATTAGATTCAGTTTTCCTGATTCTCCACTTGCAAGAGATAGTACACCTTCAAGTTCAAGTACCTTACGTCGACAAAATATTACTGATGAGCTTGAGGATATGTCCCTCTCCTCATCTGGTTTCTCGCCATGTAGCACTTCTGCAAGTTTCAAAAGCTTTGATGGTCGTAATCGCATAGAGGATTTCAGTGATGATAGTGATTGCCCAAAGATGCGAGAAAGCATTGATTTAAGTGATGATGCAGAAGTTGCCAGCTTGACCAAACCTCTCAATCAACAACTTCGGGTTGTCACGTCATTTAGTACCCGACTTCAAGCAACGAGCCCTCGTCGAAGGTCAAGTTCACCTAGCAATGTGGAAGCGAAAACTGGAGGGGAACTGATCCGCAGGTTGTCTGACCATCTTATGTTTGTTGATTACCTGAGAAAAAGGGATTTGTCTTCGTGTGTTGGCCACTTTCCTTCGGATATGACCATTACGAATTTCAGGTAAGTCATTTTATCAGTACAACATATCATTGCATGATAAATAACAATACTTCAATATCTGCATGTTTCTAAATCATTATCTACATGTAGGTAATGAAGTACTAAGATGTACATGTATCAGCTGGAATAAACGTCATTAAGTACATACTACAATGTGTTGAGGATGTCAGAGCCTTTGTCACTACTAGGTCAGGCATGTTTAAGATTCTAGGCTCTGTACCCATAGCAAGAGTGTTTAACAACTGGTCATTAAAATGTGGATCGTTAATAGCGCTACCACAGTATAGATGTATGTAATGCGGCTTTTATGTACATGTAGTTCCTGAAAGTGGTAATAAACAACAGGTAAAAATATGAAATAGATACAAAACATTGCAGCACCATTTGTAATGATATATGTGCATGTAAATAAACCTCTTTCCTTTTGTGAATCAGTTTGGAGCAATGGATAAGGCATTCGGCTAAATAATAGAGGGTCTGTGATTCAGTTCCATCTAGAATCTCTTTACTGCCCTGTCCTGAAATCCCATATCACAAAACAGTACAGTTCAGGTGTTACGGAGAAATTTCACAGTACACAATGGGAAAAACACTAGAAATCACAGTGGGAACACAGGTGAAAATTTATCTGTGCTTATTCACACCTCAGTTAATTATACTGTGTATTGTGTCATTCTTGAAATTAATTACACCTGGATGTGGCCCACTGTGATGGGGAAGGGGGGGGGGGGGAATTACAAAACACCTGGACTGTACTGAGGATGGTATGTCCATTTCATCATTATATTCAGTAGCACTAGGTATACTGCCATAGTGTAGATGTAATATTCCAGGCATAACATTAATCAATTATGTTCAATCAGTCTATTAATCACTTTCCTTTTCATGTCATTACCAGAACTAAAAGTATGTTCTGTTGAAAACGTGACATCTTAGATTTCAAAAACTGCTGGTCAAAAGAATTTAACTGTCGATCACTCACTCTTTGAGACACACTGAGGAAGGTTGAGAATTGAAAATGATGCTACAGATTTCATTGTTCATCATTGGAACTCTCAGATGGTCTTAAGTCATTGTCAGCAGTTTAGAAAAAGATTTTCGCAATAGTTGTATTGCTACATGTATAAATAGATACAGTAGGCTGGGATGTACATGTGCATCGTTATATATCATCATATGTATCTTTTTAAAGCATTTGCAAATAACTGATGGTACCAGTACTTATTATTAATGTTAATTATAAAGCCCTTATTTTTCAAAGAGGTCATTGTTCATATACATGTAGAATGGGGGCAAAGTTGTTGCAGATTGCTTGGATCGTGTCATACGTTTGATCTCTGAATTGAGCCATTATCAGATACAGAGGTTGATGATCTCTTGCATCAGTCTGAGAGAATGACTGATTCAAACATAATTTTAATTTTGTACAGAAACTTGTCGGATGAGGAGTTAAGAGATAAGTACAGTATAGAGAGCGGGACTTTACGAGCCAAACTGATGCGGGCCATCGTGCAGGCCACCAGAGAGGAAATGGACACAGATGAGGTATGTTTATAAGTCCTTCTACTACGCCTCTTTAACTTACCAACTTTTGGGATTAGTATTACCTTAATTCCACACTGTATGGATTTAAAAGATTAACCAGTACTATAAATCCTGATGAATCAGACAAGTTTCTCGTACTTGTAATGTACTGTATTTCATGTTTAACAAGGGTGCTTAAACCTATAATCAAAGTATTTTACATTTAACAAGGGTGCTTTTGTTTATATCTAAGTCTGAGGTACCTTATGTACTTGAGAAATAAGAAGTCTACTGAGAGCTTTACCTTGAAAATAGATAAGGTCCAGTATATGTAGACCACATGGCATTTAATCCAAGACATTAAGGTCATATGCTTCATTGGTAAACAAACAAGGTCTTTAAATGGCCATACATGTACTTGTATAGCCTTCACCTTTTTGCTCATTGTGTACTAGTTCTATCTCACTGGACATTATGACCTGTGAAGAATATGAGAAAACTGAAACTTCATGTACATATTTTGTATCTTATTGCAGATACCTAATATCTGCTCACATGTACTATAGTAATAGAAGACTGACGATACAGTCAAAGCATTAACTAGTAAATATTTGTGCATTTATACTTGCAATTCTGAATGCCATTGCAGTACTAAGTAAAGCATGAAATTTGGAAAGTTTTACACACACATGATAAATTGATTATAAATCTCAAAATCATAGGCTCTGAAATATGCAGTTACATATGCAACATGTATTTTAGAATACATGACAAGAAAATTATCAAAGAAAAACTTGAGAAATCTCCTGATAATTCTGTCGTAGGGATCATACATGTATCATGTATATGTAATAATCCTTGAATTCCATAAAAGTATGTGCCGAAATTGCTTTGTAGCGTTTTTATTGGCTGAAAGATGAATTATTTGAAAGGAAGTCCTTATATGCAATTAAAGCTAAAATAATTATTGAATCATATTATGCATGGTATAAGATAAAATACATCTGAAGAAAACAAAGGATGGTACATTGCATTGATTATCTTAGTTTTTATAACTGTAAAACTTAGTCCAGAAGATGAGTTACCCTAAAAGGTATTTTGACCAAAATTTGAAGAAATAAGGTACTCATGCACTGTATATTATACACATATACACATATTATACGATGATGTATGGCAATATGGACAACAATTATTATAAATATAACAGGAAGTAAGTCCTTATATGTTGACCTAGTATGAATGTGTGGGATTTGCTCGGCATGTTACTTGTGTTGGACTTTGAAATAAGTAATAATACTTCATACATTGACCTTTGTGATTGACCCTTAACAGACTTCATTCAACCATACATCCATACCCTTTAAATAAATTTGATTCTGGTCTGCCATGTCCCAATTTTTCATGGAAAATATTCCTCCCCAAATTGTATCTTGTGTGATTATATCTGAATTACATGTATACATATTGTATTTTCTGAAAATTGTCTTTTCTTAACCATTATTACAAAAATTGAAAGTGACGTATTTTCCTGTTGTTTTTGAAGAAACTGTCAAAATGATTGAACTTTTAACATTGGCAAAATGATTGAACGTACAGTAAGTCTTTTTATTGGTAATGATAAGAATAGTTGATTTTCCATAATCAGCAAATACCCCCGGTATTAGCAGTCATTTTTGAAATCATTTAATGAGATAATTCTGAATTGAAAATATAATGATTTTGTAAGTTTCATGAATATTTTTTATGATGCATGAGTAAGAAGCCTAATGCCTTAAAAACTATATATAATTTACGGAATTTTCAGGTGTTTTCATTATGTAAATGCTTGGAATGTAATGGCACAGTAGAATAACTCAAATTCATATGGCAGAATTTTATGTCCGATATTTAATGAGAGAAAAGCGTACAGTGAAGATGGTACATGAATACATAATTGCTAATCAAAAGCAGTTCATTTATTGACCTTTTTTCAATCTTACTGATGTAAAGCTTCTAATATCAGACAAACTGCTTTTTACTGAGGTTCTCATTATGGCCTTAATGCTTGGATAGTGATGGTCACCGTAATATGATTTCTGATATGGCTTCTAATCGTATGTCTAAAATGTGGTCAAATGTCCAAAATGTGGTCAGATGTCCAAAATGTGTTCAAAATTTGGTTTAGTAGTTTTGGTTTTGGAGGAACTACTCAGAGTATCATTTTTAAATTTGACGTGTAGTTAGAATACATGTACATGTATTAAATATCACTTTCAAATGTGATTGTGACAAATTGGCAATTTTGGCTCTCGTGTTAAGTTCTGTTGTGGAAAGGTCCCTCTGTCCTGTACATGTTGTTAAATGCTACCTCTTCACTGTATTATATCAGTGTATCTGAGTGTGTTCAAACTGGTGCCCATAGTTTCTTCATGTGATAACTAGTGTGAAATTCATACTGTTTAGACCATCAATTTGTGCGCCAGAAGAAATATAATGCTATTTACAAGATTCATATACATATCTATCAAATTAATTTTGTGGTAAGTAGTGATACCAGTACAGAATTAAGAACAAATAAAAACGTTGTGACAAATGTAAAAATTTGACTGAGCAAGATTGATATAGCCATGAAGGATAATTCCATAGGAGAAATAATTTTCAAAATGTCATATCTTCTTGGAATGCTGACATTAGATTTAATGAAGTCCCTCTTTTTTATTTTCAATTTTTCAATGGCAATAGGGAGGATATGATAATTAAGAAGAGTACATGTAGAGGGTCTTACTTGTGCTTTCTAGTGATACTTTATCTATTAAATCAGATAAATCACTTTTGAGAAAATAAAAATAGAGGTTCCTGACAAAATTTATTCATGGCTTTTTTTTTTTTTTTTTTTTTGTTATGACAGTTCCATTTATTTATACAAGTTTCCACGACCAATTATTCAAAGATAATCAAATTACATGTGTATCATGATTTTTTGAATGCATGGACTTGGTGGTAGAGAGAGCAATACTGTATTTACAACCTTATGATAAGGGAGAAGCATTAATCCCCTCTAAAAAAAATCTTCCCTGTTAACAAACATGTAAATGTTAAATTTGAATTCTTGAATTTCATAGTAGCTTACTCATTTAATTCATTTTCAGATTTAAGGGTAGTTTGTTGCCGTTGTTATTTAAATGTCAGATTTTACCGATACACATACAGAATAACTGATAGGGTTGTTTTGGTTGTTGGCTACAAACCATTGATTTTTGATCCTTGTTCAAACCACAGCTATGTTCTAGAATGTTGCCACTTCTTGCATTCATGTCAGGTTAAAAAACTGTTGGTTTTCTTTATCATTACACCACAACAACAAAATCGGTAAAAATGGAGGTTATAACGAAGAAAATCAATCAGCTTAATGCAGACATAGATTTCAGGCCAGAGCATGGTATACATAATTTAATGAAGCTTTAGGCATGGTTAGCTGCAGCCTGTAGTCGGTGATATTTGTCATTATTAATATGACATTGTAATTATTCCGTCTTTACTCTAGCCTGGCAGTCACCATAAACCATATTTATCCTTAGGTCTCCAAAGTATTGGAGATTTAAACACGTTATTCTTTCAAGAGGGGAGGGAATCTTCATTATGATATAAGTTGACGTGACGTGATCGGTTGAAAGTTTTCTCTTCTGCTGTGTCGAAGTTTAATAATGTTAAATGCTATAAGGGTAACCGCATTATCATGATTAATTATTGTCGTCATTAAGAGACATTAGGTTTGTATTGATTGGAGTATTGATGCTCAGGATGTGGTTTCCCAGGAGTTTAGTTCATACTCTGTTGTAAAGGATGTTCCGTTGTGTTATGATATGAAAATGATGAAGAGTTCTATGGTTTATTTCCCTATAGTAAATTTCATGCAATGCTTCTAAAGCTCAGACAGCATCACTACTCAACTTGACAAGGTACAGAATTAATTCTTCTTAAATGTATCAAATGCTGGAAAGTTATCCTCCCTGGGGGTATTCAGTATTTGATACCTCCAGGGAAGAGCTTGGAAAGTTATTCCCCCCGGGAATGTGCAGTATTTGATACCTCCAGGGAAGGGGTGGGAAAGTTATCCTCCTTGAGGGTATGCAGTATTTGATACCTCCAGGGAAGAAGAGTGCCATACATCATGTTTAATTCCTGTGGTCTGAGCTCTGGAAACATGGCATGAATTTTACTATAAAGAATATACAAATTACGTTCCAAGAACATATGGAAAAGCTAGGAAGATCTCCCAAAGACGTGTGTTTATACATTAAGCAGCATTATAAGCTTCTCTATCATATCTCATTCCCTGTATGTGTAACAAAGTAATGAACAGCACAAATATGATCCAATCAATGCTTAAGGGGTCACATGCATTACTGTCATAAAATTAATGACAGCTGATACAGTAAAATCTAGGTGTTGTTGCAGTGTCTAAGGTCAGATGTTTGCGAGTTTGAGTCCCATTGTTGAAATAAGCGGTATTTTATTTGTTTTTTTTATGGAAATAATGTTTAACTATATTTGCAAAGTTTGAGGTAAATATATACGGTCGGGTATTAGGCCATTGTGTTGTTCTTCATGTTATAGAAACAAAAACTAAAATGAGATGATTGCTTAATTTTTGTCCATATTATAAAATGCTCCACACAGAGGCATATCTCTGCCATTCACTTATGATGTTGATTTGTTGGAAAATTATATCTATGATTATTTATATGGACAGTCCACAACAATTGAAATGCCCATATAACATCTGATTAGTCAGTATAATATTATGAAAAGTCAACATAACTATGAAAAGTATACATAACATCTGAGGGGCAGGCTTGGTGTAGTGGTTAAGCGCTTGGCTTGCGGCGCCGACGATCCGGGTTCGATTCCCGGGTTGCGCCACTATGTTTAAGAGGTTGGTAACCTCCTGCTTCCATGTCGCGATATAACTGAAATATTGTTGAAAGCGACGTAAAACACCAATCAACCAACTACATAACATCTGACAAGTCAACATAACATCTGACAAGTCAACATCACATCTGACAAATCAACTTTACATTTGATAAATCAATGTAATGTCTTATAGGTCAACATGATACGTGACAAGTCAAAATAATTATAGGCAGAAATTTGCAACCATAACTCTATTCAAACTGTACATTGTCATTGAAATCTTGTTCCAAAGTGTTCAAATATCGATAAACAATAAACGTTTGGACCAGAACTATCCTTCACGGCACTATTACTTTAGAAAATGCACGATTATGTCTCCACTTTATCTGGAAATGCAATATACAAAGTTTAAGCTAACATTAATATTGGAGAATGCAATATACAAAGTTTAAGCTAACATTAATATTGGAGCTAACACTGGCAAAACAGAGTTTGATTTAGAATTCAACAAACTGGATACTTCAGCCATTTCCTTTATTAATAATGATGCCATTTATTATTTAATCTTGACAGCAAGCAAACAAGGTACCTTGATCTGTTGGGAATCAGTTGTAGACCAACAAAATGCATGAATCTGCTATGATATGTCAAGATGTTCTCTTTCCCTTCATTCATGATTAATGATAGTGGATAGTGTGTAACTATCTAGGGAGCTTACTGCTCCCATTTTGGACCAGCTTATTTGTTGATCTCTCTGACAACACTTACCAACATTTTTGTTATGGATTAGTAGCATACATTTGTAGCTCTGTTGGTATATATTGCTTTTAGATTGTTTTCTGATTACATGCCACATGTGACTTGGGAAGGGAGGGATATGAATTTCACTATATGTTGAATAAATCCTATGTTTTCTCTAAAATTTTGTAAGAATGTTCAGGTAACTTATATATCCTGGCATTATTTATAACAATTTTGATAAAACTTAATAGGAATGATCAACTCATGATATTCTAACTATTAGTACGAAACTGATTTAGATTCTTCAATATGCCATCTTGAGAATGTTTTATTTGTGTGGCAAGTACAGTGTCACTATCATACATACTTTTACAAGTTAAGACAAGTGTAAAAAGTTAGAGGGATGAGATATAATATGGAATAAGGCCAGTAGAGCTTCAGACTTGAAAGTACCACTGGTTACAGCTCATTTTGTCATTTGAAAACTTATGTAAAAAATAGCATAGGTGTATGTGAAAAACCTCTGTACTAGATAGTGTAGGTGTATGTGAAATTTCTTCATCATTTTGCATATCATGAATCTGTTTAACTCCCGATGTCTTACTTTAGTATGGCTCCTTATATCTGTCTCATTGTTTATCTGTTATGAATAAGATCCTAGTGTTTGTGAGTGTATTAGCCATTTACATAATATTTCATCAATCATTGTCTAGACAAGGAGATAATCATCATTAATACCTTGTTGTCACATGTTAGAATAAATATGGAAAGCAAGTAGCCACTGATATCCACTTTATCACAAACTACAATATGTTAGATATAGAACACTAGTATCAAGGACAGCAAACTGTCAATCAAGATTAAAGACTGCACACTGGCAGTTTTATCAAGGAGAGCACAGCAAATCACATTTGAGACAGAACATTGTCAGTCATTCAAGACAACATACTTCAAGTTGTATTACAGAGAGCACTGCAGATTCTATGAAAGAAAGCACAGTGTCATTCATTTAGGGCAGCACCCCTCATTCATATGATAGGGAGTACTGCAAGTCTTACCAAAGGCAGCAGAGTGTCGATCATTTAGGACAGCACCCCACCAGTCAGATGAAAGAGAGCACTGTCAGTCAAATCGCAGACAGCACAGTGTCAATCATTTAGGGCAGCACCCCAACAATCGTATGAAAGAGAGCACTGTCAGTCAGATCGCAGACAGCACAGTGTCGATCATTTAGGACAGCACCCCACCAATCACATGAAAGAGAGCAATGTCAGTCAAATCAGAGACAGCACAGTGCCAATCATTTAGGACAGCGCCCCAACAGTCGTATGAAAGAGAGCACTCAGTCAGAATCAAAGACAGCACAGTGTCCATCATTTAGGGCAGCACCCCAACAATAGTATGAAAGAGGGCACTATCTGTCATATCAAAGACAGCACAGTGTCAATCATTTAGGACAGCACCCCACCATTCGTATGAAGGAGAGCACTGTCAGTCAAATCAGAGGCAGCACAGTATCAAAGACAGCAGAATGTCAATCATATCAAAGTCAACACATTGCCAGTCTTATCAAAGACAGCACAGAAAGGTAGTGCATTGACAGATGAAAATATGTCAGTAAGATACATATACCCGATACATTTGTTCTCTTAATCATAATAGTATGTTCTCCAGTCATACTAGTATATTCTCTAAATCATACTAGTATATTTTCTAAATCATACTAATATATTCTATAAATCATACTAGTATGCACTCAATTCCAAATCATCGTTATTACAAACTTATCTATTTGATCTAACTGTTTATGTAGATCGTCAGTGTTCAAATGTCAACCATTTCTAAAGTACATCAATTCTGCAAACACAGTACATGTATTCATTTTGTAAAAGTGCATCGGTCTTTTAATCTTAAGTCTACATTACATCTTCATCCATATTTTATACGACCTCTTGCAGTATTTTGATGAAATCTTATGTCGAATACTCGCCATGATGTGTTTTATTGTTTTTGTGTCAAACTTGTTTATTTACATGATTTGTTTTTCGGTCTGTGGGTCAGCTATCTTTTATCGTCATAGACGGTATACATCATAAGTCTGGCGCAATGAATTCGATCGTCTTTGTTGGTATATATGTGTGTGTGTGTACGTGACAGCTCATCTAGAACATGTCATACGAACAAGAATTCTTCGTATCCTGTGCCGCACTAGAGCGTAATTGCGTTGGTTCAATCTGGCTTCGTATTTGCCTCCACCGGTCTGGCTAAATCACCTTCCATCGCCGTATACAAATTGTGTTACTTCAGATGACGGCGAGACGTCAAATTCACGATAACCAAATAATGAGAGTGTTTTGTCTCCGAAATTGCGTTGCCACTTTCGTATTGATTGCGATCCCCCACAGTGCTGAAGACTTGTGCTGACATATTTTGTATACTGCCAGGAAGCTGTAACTGTTTTGCTTGCAAAGCCGCTAAAGCGGTAGTGCTTATTGTCATTGCTTGGTCGCTTAAGGAGTGATCTGTTGAGTGTTTCTCCCGATAAGATGATTAGACTGAAGGTGATAAATACAAAGCCAATTAAGTGTGATGGTGGGTTGGTCTTTGTAGAAAACATTGTCTTGATTGCCCCACGCCTTAATTGCCCATACAGCGTGGCATAATACTCGAATTGTGCTGAACATACGGTCACTGTGCAACATGATCTGTTTATTAGCATATATATATATATATATATATATATATATATATATATATATATATATATATATATGTATATAATTAAAACACATATCAAATACATGTATATACATATATATATATATATATATATATATATATATATATATATATATATATATATATATATATATATATATATATATATATATCTTGGGAGTGCTGCTTCTACCTCAGTTTTGAAGTGATTTTGATGAAAATTTACAAGAAGGTATTTGAAAATTCACGGCGTGCAAAATATTGTAATGTAAGCAATGAGACGGTCGTGTTGGCACGTGGAACATCTTAGAACTAGATTTTGTAGTACTTTGATGAAATTTTACATGAATGATATACTTATGATTCCTGATAAAATGCGTGTATTTGAAAATTTTGTGTTACTCAATATAATATGGCCACCATGACAACCCTTTTGAAAATTATAGAACTGCATTTTCTTCCTCGTTTTTGTAGAAATTATTACAAACATTATCACTCATCTAGTTTAGATGTATGACGAAATAGTGAAAATTTCGTCTTTGTATTTATTCAGAATAGTTGATATTACAGTATTTTTGAGAATTGTTGAAAATGACTCCTTCATTTTCTTAGTGATTTTGATGAAACTTTACAGGAATGGGCTGCTCATTACGTTTAGACTTAGATAAGATGTATACATGCAGTATGATTCGCGAAATATTTCTGTCCTATGAATAAGTTATAGTGGTTTAACCGTTGTGAACAAAATCTAAATATAAGAATGGTAAAAACATTCATCTTTAACAAAGTGTCTTCTGGTTAGTAGAACTGGAACATCGGGTTCGACATAACCTCTGTAATATTAGGTCTATGAACTGACGGTGTCAGATATACAGTACAAGAAGAAAGATGGGTGTACATGTCTTAGCAATCATTATCAAGTGTACGAAGTATGCTGCATAAAAGGCTGTGCGAAATGTTGGTAGGCGGCTGTTCAGTAGTAAGAGTAGTATATATAACGACCAACTGAATCTTAATAGGAGGAATACCAAGTCTAGTGGAGTGAATGTCCAAACAGTATAACTGACCGGTAATCTCAATCGATCTCCTATATTTGAAGAATGAGGTATCCAAATGATGAAAAATTGGCCATTGGCGGCCATCCGCAGAGTGCGCCGAGATCCATAGCTACAGGGAATTGTTGTCACATGATACCAAGTTAACTCCGATGACCAAGTCATTTGGCAAGATTTTCTCCTGCTAGGGAATGTGCTGCATTGTTATTGTTAATTACAGAGTAAAAGAATATATGTTTATCTGTCTGGGTAAAGCATGCAATTAGCGTGTTGGTGTAAGATTTAGTCATTCATATTTCGATTATTCACGTATAAAGTAACGGACAGTGAAACTGTTAGGCGTGTGAATAGAAGTCGAGTGAAGACGGGTCCATTTCTATGAGTTGTCTTACTTTAGACTTTTATAAATAAAAATCGATTGAAGAAAATACAACTCGTGAGAACGGCATGTCACAAAGATGCAATAAGAAGTTGAAAAAGAGAAACTCCCAACCCTATATAATGCACATAATAGTTGATACAACTTCTTGAATGGTTTTGGAACATGCGGACTTCGGGAATACTTACAAACGTCTGTCCGTCTTGCCTTATGTCTGTTGACTATTACAGTTTCACTATCGTAGCATGTGACCTATATGTCCTTGGAACGTTGATTTTCATCAGGATCACCTAGGACTAAGTTCCTTTTAAATGTTAAACGCGGCATATATTTTATTTGCATTTAATTATATTTTCATACAGGAATTATTTTTAAATATAAAACGAGAGCTTTAAAATAAGATATGAAATTCTATATTTGTAAAGGACGAGCAGATTCATCAGTTCACCGAATCATGGATATGAATACTTTTTATTACAGCGCGTGATAAAAAACACTGATAGCTAAATTGCCTGGCTCATTGCCTGATGCAACACATGCACACACTTAGTTCAAAAGACGTCATCGTTTTGCATTGATATATATAACATTCTATTCTTCATGCAAAGAAAACATACTTTAGTGTAGTGTCACTTAACATGAATGACTGATAATAAGAAATCGTTTTTCAGTAATCCGGAAAAAGTCCGGAAAACTCCGCCCATCTCGGAATGTCGTTCAGGAACGTACACCGTTGTATCTTGTTTTATGTATATGCTTAATGATGCAAATTATCACGTGCATTTTGTTTATATGAAAATTTTTATAAAACTAATATATATTGACTCCTTTAGTTATGGTAAGTTAATGACTAATAATGTGATATTTCAAGAAATGTGTTGTTGTTGGTCGAGAGTTTTCAATTACTGAGAAAGCCTTATATGCATAGGGCAGTCCTAAGTTAGTCGTGTAAAGTTGATCGAAGGTCTGTGGTCGGAAAGCCACAATGATTGACAGGTTATCAGTAGATGATGTAAACAAAGTAATGACGTCGATGTAGAGAAACAGATATGGTATGGTTTTTCCGACTGTAAACTGGATGTAAAGCTCTAGAATTATCCTTTATCCTCGCTTAGTGCTGCGATAGTGTTGACATTCCCTCGAGAAGCCAATGTCGCATTATATACATTGTAGCTGTTGACTGCGGTGTCCCAGTACAGTATGCGCGACTGTGGTCTACAGCAATGACAGTTTCTTTACCGTATAGCAATTCCGAAGGGGAAGGCATCGTTTGGCAGTGTTGATGTCGACTACATAACGAATCTAAGGAAATGACAGATAAACAAAATTACAATTTGATGATCATTCTGTCGTATTCAGCCTTTTTTCGATTTATTACTTGCGTAGGATCGAATTTTCTCTGTTCAGTTAGAGATTTAATTTCCCTCGTCGTCAAGATTGATGAAATGATGCATTGAAGCATTCCATTACAAGTAGAGTGCATTTGTGCAAATGAAATGTATGGACTATGTTCGAAAAGATCCTTCTTTAAAATGATCAAGGGACTGCTATACAAAGACTAACCTGGTTTTCAACCGTTTTATCGAATTTGTGTTGGATTTCATCACATTCAAAAGAACTTTAGATGGGCGAGCTACGAACAGAAATCAATGCATTTGTGATTTGTAAGGAAAATGTGATTTGCAGTGTCGGATTCTGTTAGATAGTCACCGATCTAATTAATGTTGAACAGCTGTCTAAGACTGATGTAAACGAGAGAATCATCTTGTCTTTGATTGGAATCTATTGTATATCGTAGCGTGCATAAAATACATCATACTCCCCCTTGCATTGGCCAGGCAAACAAGTGCATCGCGAGTCACACGTTATCACTAATTGTGTGGAAGGTTACAGTGAAGTTAGGAAAGTAACAATGAAGTGTGATGAGGGGATGGGAAACTTGCGTACATACTTATCAGTAAGATGTTGATCAATTTTGATGACGCTGTTTAGCGCCTGGATATGTACAGTTTCCACAAACACCGTTATAGCATTTTATGGCCTTTCGTAATTGAGAATTTACTATGGAAATAACATTGTAAACATAATGGAATTAAGCATATCTACAAGTGATATCGTCAAAGGAAATGTGTATAATGTAATTAGCATAGCGCCTGAAACATGTATTCTCAATAGTTAAAATGATAGGGAGAAATATCATAATTAACATCAGTTTATGGTTCAAGATCTAGCAGGGATGGCTGCAACTCCCTGGAAAAAGCTTTACTCGGTCAACTTCTTTTATTTTCTGACATTATCGAACTTTGTTATATGTGATGTATGAAGTGAAATTAATGGTTACATCCGAAGTTACGGAACATAAAAAATATGGAAGTCTAAATCTTATTCTGGAATGGATAAAGATCCAAATAAGAGTTTGAAAAGATTGACAAATCATGATTGGACGAAGTCGGAGTTGTCTAGAGACCGAGAAAGAACTTTTACAACTACTAAGATTCAGTTAGTGCCATCTATGGTACCGTTACAAAAAGAAGTAGATGGTTATTCTTCGAAAGAAGTACCGACATCGGTACAGAGCAGAGTGGTTTATACACAGAAAACTTTATCAACGCATGAATTCGTGCTTCCTTCCCAGGAGATAGAGCAAATAAATGAAAAACAAGCAGAAAATCGTGACAACAGCGCTGCTTCTGTAGATAACACGAACAAATCATCTGAAAAATATGAACAGAAACGCGATAAACGAAAAGATGAAAAAGCATCTTTTGCCAATTTGAAGTTAAGTGAAAACACCTCCTTTACAAAAAATGCATCAGCTACCGTTCAACGTAAAGATGAGGAAGAGCATCATAATGCTTCTACCTCCGCCACCTTGACGACTTCTGCCACTGGTACCACCGTACACGAGGAGGAGGTTCCGGTCATTGTCAGAAGGAGGGGCTGTACTCTCCGTGTCCGGATCACTTCCTACACCGACCACGATTCGGATACATATAATTTCAGATACGTATGTAAATTTACCTTTATTTACTTAGTTCTTTAATTTTGAACCTATTTTCAGGGGTGGGGGAGGAAGATTGCACTTTAGTGTTGTGTGAATCCTTGTTCCATGTATGTAAGATGTGTGTGCTTGTAATTTATTCCCGTGTTGTGTTAGAGTATTGAAAGCGTTATAAAACCGTAACAAACCAAACTGAATTTACGAAAGCCTAAAGATGTGTAAAAGACGCTACATGTTGTGACCTAATTTGTTTATCAAAAATATCAGAGAGGCAGAAATCTGACCAGGGATTCGCATGTCCCTTTTTCTTGCCGGCAGCCGCTAACCATACCTCAGTGGAATGATAGGGGTCCAGGGTTGATCTTTATCACAATGGTATTTTTTATCAGCGAAGTAATATACGTATTTTGAGCCCCTAGTAAGGAATTGGAGGAGTGCTCATGTATACGACCCGTCTGACTGTAAATTCAGGTCAGGCATGTAACACATATATCATATTTAGCTTCACCTCCTTCATAATGTGTAGTATAACACCCGGCACTCGCTTGATGATGCGTTATCGCTATCCTTTTCATTACTGGATTTATGGCTTCAACAGGTTGTAAGCTAATGATAAACAAGAACTGTATGACTCACGAGCCTCCAGGAAAACATGGCAAGGAATCCTCAGTATATGTCTTGAAATCATGCAAAGGCCAAGTCGTGTATGAAGAGGTCACCACCCTTCTGATTCTGAAGCGCTATCGTTGCAGATCCCGGATGTTCGAAAGTTTCGGAGAAAAGCACCAGAGTATTATTTGTTGACAAGTTGGAATCGTTATTCTTTGAATGTTGCGTTGAATGCAAAATTGAGTTAATTTTTCCCCATATTTTTAGAAAATCTCTATTCGCCTTCTTTTACCTTTTCAATGTATAGTGTTTACTTTTCATCAATTCATAAGAGTGCGCATGTTTGTTTTCTTTAAAGATTCATCCTGAATAATGAATGCAAATAACCTTGAAAATTTTTAGTTCTACCAATGGCTCGAAAGAATTGAACTTTGAAATCGACGACTGATATATTCTTCTGTTACCTATTGAATAAAATTTAGTCCACAGAGACGAAGGAAACAACTAAAAAACAGAAGGGGTTACATATCTCGCTTTAAAGGCCAGAATATGGGGCTGACCCTTCCTTGTTTTTATGCATATGTTCCAGTAAAATTCTATGATAAAATCTTCATGATAAGATCAGAAACTGCTCATCATACTCTACTATATACAAAGCTAGGAGGAATTTACATAAGCCGCCGACACATTAGCTATACATTCCCCTCTTCTTGCCGAGGTGAAAAGTTTAATGAAAGTGTTTACACCTCGTGCAGCGCATTACGGCTACGGCAACTACGGAGTGCTTCCTGCACTTATATGGTCTTCTCCATAGAAAGTAGAATTAGTTCCATTAATGTAAAAATTACTCCAATGAAGAATGCCACCAAGGGTTTTTAGACCATAGTTATCTTGTTAAATGTGACTGAGGCAGCATTCTTGTGACCAAGGTCGTAGGATTTAGCCTTGCATGTGGTATGTTAATATGCTGAACGAGCACATTATGTGATGTGTTTATAAGTGAACAGTAGCCCAAGGTCACGAGGTGAAGAGAGCTACTCAAGGAAAGTAAGTACTCGTGTTATCCGGTCTACTGACCTCCCTCACACCATCTTGCCATTGACCCATACTGTTTACAGTGTATGTCAGATGACAACATCGTTAAAAGCTGTTGTCATTCATTGATTGTCTGTGTATTCCGAAGTTCTTGAGGGGCTTTGTGAAGTCCGAGGTTCCAGCTCAAATAATACAATGTATAGTGAATGAGAAACGTCTATTGTCGACTTGACAGTGTAAAGAATCGTGTGGTGTAAAACGGATTGCAAAAGTCCTTATGGTTTTTGTTTATTTTGATGATGTCCTTCATCTGTAATGTTGGGCTTTGATGGTGGAGTGGGGATAAAGAACTGCTCAAGTTCACAAGTACGCTCTCTCCTTTCTCGAGGCTGGGTTCGGAGTGAGGTGTTCCAACGATGTATATATACCAGTCTTAAGATCGGTCGCTTTATCCGGGTATTTTGTTTGTTCCTTTTACTGAATTACCTCCTAGTACTGTCTGTGGTCATATTGATACCATGATTCTTGAGTGTTGTTACACTTGGAAGATGATGTCGAGTATTGAGGTGGTAATATATTGTTAAGTGTTGGTAGATCGACTCTTGTAAAATTTGGCTAAACATGCATCTAATTGATTTATATTTCTCTCACTATACCTATATACATGTACACGAACTGCAATGCGGAAACTTTTTTTCCTTTCGGTACTTTTTAGCTACAGGGTGTTACCGTTACTGGGTAGCTTGCGAGTGCACGTGTAACCATACCAAACATTACACGATCCCCGTAACAGAGGAACGTGGTCCAATATTCTGATTGCGTTGTCTGATGACATGTAAATCATATTCCGAATATTTAGCCCTGTTTTGCTCCAACGTTTCATTTTGTTTGTCAGATTCAGGATTTGTCGCATAGCGTGATTACTGTTGTCATTTGAAGATGTCACATGTCGTTATTGATACGAGAGATTTATAAATATTCCATCGGTATCATTGTTTCCCAGGTCCATGCACAGTGTGTACAAATCAATTTTGATATAGAAGACGAATAAATTGACAACCAAATTTCCTAAGTACATGTACATGTGTTTTGCTTTTTGCAGAAAATGGAACGAATTTCTTAAATACAATGTGTTTTGCTTTCTGCAGAAAAATGGTACAAATTTCCTAATTACATGTATATGTGCTCTGCTCTTTTTTTTTTTTTTCGCAGAAAAAAAATAGGAACGGGGGATCACGTTTTACGACAACTATGAATCGGGTCATATGCTTTTCCTTTATTTTTACGAGATGCTCATGTAATCATGAAGACATGTGGTTAACCAAGACCTCTTTCCAGACATAAACGAAACGCATGAAACTAAAGGAATGTGCTGTTCTTCACATATCCTTTGTTAACATTGAGAACGTGCTTTCAGCGAGTAGTAATTCCTTGCGTACACATTCAAGGTAGTTTCTGATGTTTTGTATACTGCAAAACGTTTCACAGACTATGAATTTTGGGATATGAAATTGGAAATCTTTTCATAATTTAGTGATATTTATTTTCCTCGTCAGATTTATTCTTTAAATTGCGCGAGGGCAGATCAACATAATCATAGCAGCACGTTCTGCTTTATTAACTTCAACCTGCTAATTGATCACAAAATGAATTTATGAATAAAACATCCCCTTTCCCCTATTGTATTGTTCATTTCGCCTATGTGGTAATGATGACATCGATCGAGTTACTCTTGAAAGGTTCTACTGAAAGTTACATCTATAGCCACATGAATAAATACATTGAAAAGAACCCTTCGGGGTCGTTGTTTTAATGTAATGCATATCTCCATTAGCAGTTCGCATTGATTGTCCTTCTCAGCCACGTCAATCATTCATTAAAGTCAATAAAAGGTCGAGGTCAGGTAATAATCACAGGTCGTCGATATGGTCTATACAATCATCGACTTGAAGGTCTGATTGATTGCAGGTATGAATGGAAGACGTGGGGTTCAACTTCTTTCATTGCGTCCGTATTACGCACTAATCTCTGACATGTTCCATTATATCCAAGCCAATAATGAGATTATGTACGATTCGTGTATATTGAATTTCTTCAATGGGTCTGAAATTATTTAATAGTCGCAGGCACCGTCGCTAAGCACATTTTGGACCGATTTGGAGGCAAAAAGACCGTAAATTGGCGATGAATATCAGTCTATCTCTCTTGTCTAAAGAGTTTTGCGCTTGATTTTGTCTTTCGTGCACTTAGAAGATACTTACGTCTAGCTTCCTGCTCGTCATTCAGACAATTGCTGGGATTTAATGATACACGATTCAATGACCTCCGCTCTCGTTTCATATGAAGTTTAATACACAAATGATTAAACGCTTGTCGGAGTGCTTACGCTTAAAAATTTTTGCAATAGAAATGGGCGAGTTGTGCCGAATTTTAACATAATATTGGTAACAATGAGTTTAACTTTTTTTAATGAATATGGGCAGATGTAAGCTTCGTATTCATATGCCAATAAAGAAATATTGTATCAGTTTAGTCACATGTTAAACACTGACGAACAAAAAATTCACCTTGCATTCACCCCTGTCATATGTTTTGTATTGAACTGATGTAACTAATAGCCCTGTCCTTGTTGGTTGCTTATATTAATGTAGAATAATTATTTCTTGTATTTAACTTTTTAAAGAAGAACATGAAACATTTTGTACATAGAAACTCTCTTTTTTTTTGTTAACAGTCTGATGGTGGCCATGCTCATTCCCCCATTCCTACGTCACCCATCATCCGTCGGTCGCACGATGAGTTTCCCCTGGCGCTGCCAAGTACATTTCGGCGCCTCCAGCGGACATTATCGGAGGACACGAGGCACCGCCGCAGGGAAAGCCTTCCAAGCACACCCATCAGTCTACCTACAAACCTCGGCAGTTTTGGTGGATCCGGGCTGACTGGAGGGGCTTCAAACCTACATGCTGCAAGTTCGGGAGTTGGCCAAAGTAAGTAAAATTTTAATTCAAGAATTTAATGTTCGCTTGGTCGAGGAAAGTCATATTCAAGATACTTAAGGGCTAATTTTATTTCATTATTGCATAGGCGGATCTAGAAATTTTAGAAATGGGGGTTGCTATCTCCCATGACAAATGTTTTGCACTAGCGGTCTGGAAAAGGGCGGGGGAGGGGGTGGTGGTATGTGGTTGCAGTCCTAAAATTATCGAAAATGACCTTTGTTTGGTAAAATTTTTCGACCAAAGGGGAAGGTTGCAACGCCCCCCCCCCCCCCCCTCTAAATCCGCCAATGTTATTGGTAACTTATTATAGGGAATAATTTAGATATTGGAAAGTCTTTCAGAAATACTAGTCTCAAGAGAAATATTTGTTAAATGAGTGTTAATCATATAAATTCTCTTTGGCAAATCCCTCCATCATCTTCATATAAGGATGTATCTTGTCCGTGAGACACCGATCCCTCATGTTGACGCTATGTTGAGCAAGCCATGGTTAAGAGGAGAGATTGATTGGAAACGAATGATCCAAATACATTTGCATGATCGTCCTTTCCATTTAGGATAATGGAACGTCTCGTACGGAGAAAACAGAATCCTTGGAGATGGAGAAATCAATGCAATACATGCTTCGATTTGTAGGATCTTCTGCGATGCTTGATAGGGGTAGAGTCAGGGATTCTTCTCTTAGTTAAGAAGTGCCTTAGTCAATATTTTGTCAAAATTATGCGAAAATTTGTGAATTTTTAAGAGGACTTCGTGTCAGACACATCTTCCCTGGGCCCGTAACTGATCTGCTTGGCAATTATTTTATCATGCGTCTCTGCATTAAATCATTTCTTTCTGGGTGTTCAACAACCGCTCTTTTCATTGTTTGATATTTTATCATTATTGAGTTACATGTAACATTGTGATAGATCTGTGAACGTTAATGCGTCTGCAGATCTCCTGTTCTCTACATAAATAAAGCAGTCTGTAATGCACAGCTCTATACATAAATTACTTCAGAATAAGTAAATAAAGTCAATGTAACATAATCGGATCGTTTGGTTATTTAGTCGGTTTTGTCCGTTCCGTAACTTGTTTAATTTGTTCAGAAGTATGTGGATACACGACACCATATCCCCCTTGTTCTGAAGCCGGTGTGGCTCAGTTGATGAGGTGCCGAGTTCGTTACCGTAATGTGATGGGTTCGACATCCGCCGTGGGCGCACCGGTGTCCTGTCTTTTAGATCCCGTGTCACTGTAGGCGGAGTATGTAAAAGATCCCTCACTGTTTTGGGTGGGTCCGTTGCTAAAGTATAAATTTCTAAGCAATTGCATTAGGCAGATGCCGTCACCATATATGTGAAATAATCGTGGAGTGACGCAAAACTATAATCATTCAACCAATCCCCCTTGTTTTGTCTTTCGAATTATTGATTAGGTTTTGTACTACCAAATGCGATTTCTTTTTGTGGAACGCTTTGATCATGTCATTAAATGAATCACTTGCGTATGCGCCGCCTTTTCATAGCTTGAAAATTTTCGATGAAATAATGGCTGAAAGGGGTCGTAAAACGAATTATAAACATTTACGATATTATTTGGCTTACGTACGAAAATTAAATCAAATGTTTTATTTCTGTAAATTCTCGAATTCTCGATAACAGCAGAGGTGTTAAAAGTTTTCAAACACGTCAGTCATTTTCAGTAATTTTGAAAAATTTGTCAGTCGGGACAATGAAATATGTGAAAAATGTAATTTAGAATTTTGTCAGTCCGAATGAGATTTTGTCAGTCATTACCTTCGTACTGACATTTTCAACATCACTGAATAACAAAATAGTGTTAAATTTTTTTCTAATTAAAGTGAATGCGTAACTTTACATTTCTTAACTTACTCAGAACACGACCAAAAACATTTTATTTGGCTTGCAGATATAGCCAGACATCTGTTATTTCAGATATTTACTCTGGGATTAATTCAGATCCAGAATAACAAATCTAAGTATTTTTGTTATTTATTTAGTTATTATTCACAGAAATAACACCGATTTTATAACAAGATGTTTATCCATAATACAACACAAACATTCGATTATTCGGTTTACCTACATTGCTAGTCGTGTGCCGTTTGAAGTACAGACGTATTAATCTTGAGTCAAGAATAAAAAGTGTAAATGGTGTAATCATTAAATTGTTTGTGGCTTTTTTTTTTCTCAGAAATAATTCATTTACAGAGGGATTGTTTTAGCTACGTCATCGTAACGTCAGATAATGGTAATACCGAATGGGTTATGTAATCACTAGACATCCTGTTTGTTTATCGAATTTGGGTACAATTTCGTTGCTTACGGAAAGCCAGCTCTGTGACAACCCTTATTTGTTGTGAGCGTGAATCATTTTATTTAGTGATATCTAACGCGTCGTCTTGTTGGTATACATTTATTGTTAGTATATTTGTATTATCCTCTTTGAATGTAGACTGAGCATTAAGATTGAAGTCAAGGGCTTTAAACACTTTGCAGTCATTTATATGAACGTGACGTCATATATCTGATAATAATGGATAATCCCATAATCTGTCTAAATGATTTAGGAGAACTCACAGTGTATGAAATCAGTGATATCGAATTTTAGGATTCATCATAAACTGTCAAAATGTTTGTTCTACAGCTGTCAGTGCATTGGTTGAACCGAATTTACTTCGTATGAGGAACACCGTTCTCGGACAGTCGGCGCCTTCCCTCACGGCTGGAATGGTAAGCTGATAGAGTTATCTTTCTTAGACTAGCGTCAAAAACATTGAATTTGTTTATTGTCTTACTACACGTGTATGCTAGTATTAGTTTGTGTGGCTATTGAATGTGGAATCACACATGAGTGGTTTGCCAAGATTTTATGAAGTGAACATGAGTTGTAATATCTCCCTGTCAGAACCAGAGGAAAAAGGGTTGACTGAGGTTGCAATCAGAGACAGAAACTACTTTCAAAAAGTAGTCCATGTCTCTGGTTGCAATCCATTTCTTTTCAATGGAAAATTCAGCCAAAAGCAGAGACATAGACTATGTCTCTGGCCAAAAGAACGTCATTTTTGACTTTTTGAATGTGTAACCCCTCCGATTTCCTCAGCTAATATTAACCACTGAAAAGTGGATCATCACTGCTTATAAAAATTTCTGTGTCAATGCCCTTTGAGTTTTTTTAGAAGTTTTATTTTACCTTTGTAAAAACTTTAAGCTTTTCCTCACAATGGCCATCATATTAAAGCAGATATGATCATTCTTTTGCTGTGTCAGAAATGAATTAATGGAATTGATTACAAAGAAGAGGATGCTTAGTATGATTTTTATATACCTGCATAAAAATGTGGGTGTATTATGCTATACCACTCTCTGTCCACACCATTTTGTCTTTGCAACTCCCCCTAAATCCTTCAGGGGATTTTGATGAAAATTGGTACAAAGAAAGAAAACTATATATAGATGGGCATATCGGAAGGGGAATGTTGTCCAAAGCATTTACAAGAGTTATGACAGATTATTCTATGGAAAATACCTTGTCTTCCTCACTGCTTCTAAACCCTTCAGGGATTGTGATGAAACTTGCTACAGAGAAAGAATACATTTTGAAGTTATGCATATTGAACAGGAATTTTCACTTTTCCTCAAAATGTAATACAACTGTAGTTGATGTATTTATGAAAGGGGGTATGAACATGGGAAATGATGGGTACTGGAAGCAGATCAATTAACCTACAAAGAATTAAAGAAGAGTGTACTGTGGTATAGTATTTACAGGTATTAAATTGTTTATCCCTCTTAACAAAATGCAGGTATATCATGTAGTGATGTACTGGTTTAGTGGTGCCCTATTTTTATCATTATTTGTAATTACTTAGGATGTTAGAGGAAATGAAATATTATTTATACATCTGATAAACTGTGCAAGCTTATAATTGTGTTTTTTCAGGAAATTGCAATTAAGTTCGAGCTTGTTTGCTGTTAGAAGAAAAATTATTTAGTCAAGATAACTTTTGTTATGTTTTTCTTTTCCAACAAAAGCATAGGTTGGATTCTGTCTTTCTGTCAGTTCTTTTTCATCTTCAGCTCCCATAGTGAACTCCTCAAAGAGTATCATCTTTTTTAAGTTACAGTAAAATACAATGAAGCTGGTGTGGCCTAGTCAGTATTGGATAAGTGGATAAGGCTTGTGATCAAGAGGTCCTGGGTTCGTCTCCCTCCCTAGGTGCATTGGTGTTTTGTCCTGTGTCACAGTAGGCGTGGCATATAAAAGATCCTTCACTGCTTCGGATGGGTCCATTGTGAAGGTCTTAATTTCTATGCAATGCATAAGGCAGATGCTGTCACCATATGCATGAAATAATCGTGGAGTGATATAAAATAATATTCAGTCAATCAATCAATCAATAAAATACAAATGTATCGTAAAAATAATATGGTATACATGTATAATACATGTGTTGTCAAATAATAACATATGTTTATAATTTGTCGTAAAAAAAAGTGAACCAAAGTTCTAAGAATTATCTCATTATCATCAGTGTTCATTATTCATCATATGAAAGAGAGAGAAAAGAAAGTTGATTATAAGGTAACAGATCAATATTTTCTATCCTTTCAGAAGGAACTGGGAATGGTCAGGAGAGGAAGGTAATTCATCCAATAATGTTACTGTATATTGTGTACTGTGTGTATGACAATGTTTATATCTCGTTACATCCATTAATGTGATCCTGTGTTGCTCAGCTCAGTACTTCATAAATCCTTACTGTCCTTGTAAAGAATGAATGACCACAATTAGCCTCAGGAGCTTGAACTTCTGCTGTTAACAGTACTTTGCTGATCTGTCACTGAAGCTTCATGGTGTGTTATATTCCAGATAAAAACAAGCGTATTGAGTATTGCTGAAGCAGTATTCATGTCCCCCACCAGTTTCTGTAAGTCAAAGGGCCATAACTCTTCAAACATATGTCAATCATGACCAAACTCAATCTTAATATGTAACTCGTGGATGCAAAGCTACATACCAATTTTCAAGACTGTAACTTAGTGGTTGCAGAACAATTCAGGAACACGAAAGTGTGTCAGACAAACAGACGGACAGACAGACAGAGGGGAAACATGTAGTCCCTTCCGATGTTACCAGTGGGGGATATTAATAGAAATGTAAATTTAATTTCTGTATTTCATAGTCTGATGATGTCTTTGATAACCTCTAGTATAGACCTTTTCTCCTTTAGAGAAATTATATATATTCTGTTTATTATGCTTCTTGGAAACGTTTTATGTACTTATAAACAAAATGAAAGTGAAAAACTATGATAATTTATAGGCTGTAGAACAGAAATTCAAAAAAACCCTTCCATGATGTATCTATGTGAAAGATTATTGTTTGTGATATATCTGCAAGTAAAATAGAATTAAAGTGAATTAGCAATTACAATGAAAGAAAATCTGCAAATAAAGTACAGGAAAAGAACATAATCCAATTCAATAAAGAATTAAAGTAATGCTAGTCTGATGTCATAAAGATGATTTCTTGAATAAATCCATTCTTAATTCTTAGAGTTTATGCAGTACACACATCAGAAGTGTTAGCACTAGGGGTAATAAATGGAGAAGAGGGTTTCGTGTGTGAATAGATTGGAGGGAATGAGTACGATTAGATTTGACCTTTGTAATATAATCAATTATTCCCATCTTTTTTTTACATCATTGATGGTCATTTGAAGAAGGGAATGGATGGTTTGGTCTAGAGGCCAGACTATTTCTCTGCTGTTAACTGTGATATATTGTAATCCAATCACCCCTCTACCCTATTTCTCAGCTAGCCAGACATTAGTGATAACAATTTCTCACTTTATTATTCCTATTCAAATCTACCACATTGCAAATTGCTTGCAATGTGAGATGTCTTTATGTTCCAAAAGAGAGATACCAAATGAAATAGCTTTCACTGCTTCAAGGCGTGCTATCCATAGATCAACTTGATTGGCTAAAAGCTGTTGCTGGAGTTTTTTCCAGGACTAGAGGCAAATGCTATATTATTCGACAGCTCCTTCCCATCAGGATTAATAAATAGTCTACATTATACATTCCTTGCAACTTTTATTACTGTGGAGCATTAAACTTTCACGCAATTTAGATTGTTTTGCGATTTTACAACTTGTCATCTGTGGATTATTTTTACAGTAATCGGATGAAGAAGACACTCCACGGAGCGAATACCTCCCCTGTCCTGCCTCACCGGAGCACTTCGCCTCAGCCATACCATGGTAAGATACAACCAATTCTAGAAGTTTTAAATCAAACAAAAGCTAACAAGTAGATACGGTCTGATATAACCTTATATAAAGTCAGATTTTCTGAACCTTTATGGTATGGTAATAACTATTGGTAAAGTATTAACTGACAAATGTTTTAAGTCCGCAATATAGATATGAATCAGAAATGGTAATTTTTTTTTATGAGTGGTATGTGTCTTCTTCCATTTCATTCTGATTTGAGTGGATAGTGAACAAATGTTAAGTTGTTAGGGAATAAATTGTTAAGGAACTAAGTGATATTAAATGAAGAAGAAAAGATTAAAAGAAATGGTTAATAAAGTTGGGGTTGGTGTGGAGTGAATAAATTTCAAGTGGTTTATAGAACAATGGTTGTTGATGCAGTTTAACAATTTTCAAATGAAAAAAAAAGTAGTCAATAAAGCTTGTAAATGTTAGATCAGATACTGTCAGAAAGTAGATGGAGATGTGCATGTAGAGGTAGATGTAGAGTAGAGATAAATGATAAATGACACCCAGAATTTAGTGCTGGAGTACTCAGATCTCACTTGTGCCAATATCAGTCTCATGAATAGCTGATTGATTGATGATAAATAGGAAGAAGTGAGATGGTCATTAGAACTGATATTTAATATTGTACATTTCGGTCAAATACAGCCAATTGATGGAGGATGTAATGTTTTAAGAAAATAGTGACCAATGTTTAAGGTATGTTTCATTTTCAAATCCAGTAATTTTATGCAGACACTGGCAAAGTATATCCAGCAATATCCTTTCACTTGAGCAGAAACTTGTCCATAGTTAGGTTTCTTTCAGAAACACTTTATGGATTTTTTTAATGAAACTCATCCAGAGTGATCCCAGAGGATTTAATTGATTGTAATCAAATGTAATGGGAGTTGTGTCTGTCAGAGAGAAGAAAGAGGCTCCTGAAACTTTTACTGTGTAACCTTGTGTTGAATTTTAGTGTATGTTGTTGAGAATAGAAATATTAAAAAGCAAAGTTTCTTATGGTACTCCATCAGATATTTTGGGGAAGGATGTAGAAACTACTGTGCTTGTCTGTCTGTCCAACTCGTATCTTTTGAATTGGTTGGCGGATTTTTGTTAGGTTTTGCACAAGTGTTGCATATTGACCTAAGTGTTGGGAATGTGGACATCCATAGACATATTTTAGGTCACTTGGATATTTATACTTGCATTATCAATAACAAATTACCAAGTGCATGAATTATGATTGTGCGTTACTCATGTTATATGACACAGTCTTAAATCAAAGATGCATTCTAGGGACATAACATTAGTTTTACCGATTCTCTTCTTGTAACCAGATTTCATGAAAGACAAATCCTCCAGGTTCCTCATCAGGAGCCACACCCATCAAATTATAATCTATCGCATATAGAAAGACCTTCGTTGTTCATAGTTCTTCAATTACTTGCCCATCATTGTTCTGTAAAACACTAGGTCAATACACAGATCACGGTCTTTAAAATGATCTTTTCAATTGATTGATTAATTGATTGGTTATTGTTTAATTGATTGGTTATTGTTTTACGTCACTCCACAATTATTTCACGTAAATGGTGACGGCACCAGCCTGATGCATTGCATACACATTTAGACCTTTGCAACGGACCCACCCGAAGTAGTGAGGGATCTTTTACGTGCCACGTCTATCTTGACACGGGACCTCGGTTTTCACTGTCTCATCCGAAAGACAGAACACCGGAGTGCCCAGGGCGGGAGTCGAGCCCGGGACCTCTCGATCACGAGCAGAGCACCTTATCCACTAGGCCACACCGGCTTGATCTTTTCAATATTCATTTCTTAATCTGCCATGTCTGAAGTAAACTACAGAAATAAGAATGTCGTATAGAATTTTAAGTCGACTTAGATGAGCACTTTCTATTGCTGTTAATAGTAATTTACGTTTAAACACGACAACCATTTTGGTTGATTACATTTTATAATGCCTCTTGCAAGAATTGTTAAATGAGCTTAATGTTGATGAAATGCTCGAGATGGCAAGCAAATCTCCAAGGAAATTAGACTTTATCTCAAGAAAATTGAAAGTTTAATGTTTAAAATAAATTTGTTGCTATTTTTGGTTCAATCTTGCTTCATAAACATCGATGGCCAGGGTCAGTACCAAGCATACTACTTGTATTTTAATCTTTTACACTAATTAAGCTATATTTTCTCGGAAACAATGAGATACAAGGTATCATGAATAAGTAATTACCCAAGCAATATGCTCGGTCATTTTTATTTTTGGAAGATGTCTGATACAGGAATTCAAACGTATCTTCAACATAATGTGTTGTTACCACAAAATATTTGAAGGTCTAGGTCATATTGTTTGTAAACGATATATATATATATATATATATATATATATATATATATATATGGACATGGTCATGATTGAAGAAGCTATTGATACCCATTTCCCATCCCCCCCCCCTTGGGGTCAGGCTTGGTGTAGGGGTTAAGCACTTGGATTGCGGTTCAGACGATCCGGTTCGATTCCCGGACTGCGCCACTATGTTTAAGAGGTTAGTAACCTCCTGCTTCCATGTCGCGATATAACTGAAATATTGGTGAAAGCGACGTAAAACACCAATCAACCAACCCAGCAACCCTTCCGCCTTCTCCTACCTGTTTCTAATCTGACGACAAAGAGAACTAGGTGTTTGCAAAGAGTTTTATCTGCATGGTGAGTTGTTGATGGTTTGTAGTTTGTTGTTGTAAGTCTGTTTACCTATATTGGTTCCTATCTTACGCAATATATAGAAATGGATTACGCACCAGTAACTCCCAAAAGTGAGGTTTTGTGTCTGCTAATGTGTTCCGCAGCACCGATCATCAGTTTATATGATAAAGTCAGATAGGACCTAGTCAACATGTCACACTAGGCACTCGAACCAAGTACCTTGGGACTAATCTTAGATTTACAGTCGCTGACTTCAAGTGCGAAGGTCTAACTTTGTATCCACAATGTCATTAAAGTTTTTAATTATTATTCTATGGTAGTATGAGCGGTCACAAAAGGTCATCTAGGTGTTATGACATCATTGCTTAGAAGTGATAGTATTTCAAAAATTAGGTGAAAAAAAAATACGGTTCGGTCATCTAAGACCATTTCTGACTAACACTTTCGTACGACTTCGGTTTTCTGTAAAGTATGATGCCTTTATACTAAATGGTGTAGTTGAAATATTTGCATTGGGTCCTCGTCTTAGTGTCGAAAAAGTCTATATTGAGACGAAATTCCAAGTATATATATACCGTTGCATGGGGAAGAGATTTATTAACCGAAGATTGGAGACTAAAGGGTGAAAATCAGATTTTTTTTACTTTCATGTAATGAATCTAATATCGTGTCGCTTACTGTCTTGATAGTATTCGTGTAATCGATTTTTCGATCTGTACACTGCCACGATGAACGTTCTTGCCAGGTATTACTTAATTAGGTATGTGATATGAAGGCCATAAAACAAACAACATGTATGCGAGTTTGTCATACAGATATTCCATAGAAAAAGAGGACATCTCCGTGGTAGGCTGCGAAGATGGATTATTGTATTTTATAGCCAACGAAAGAATACAGTCAATTGATTGAGAAGATTCCGCGGTATTAACAAATTAACCCGGATGAATTTTAATCGGATGGTTTAAATTTTAGATAAATAGAATCCATTCCAGCATTGATCTAGCATCTCGTGCTTTCTTTTAATGTGTGCTATATCGGCCGATGTTGCTATGTGACACTGAATCATAGACTATATGTGTCACTTAAATAATTACCGCAGTAACTGAATAATTGATACGCGCGCCCTCTGTGGTACTGCGTTTTTCATTAATTAGATGTGCACGTTTTTATGACATTAAGAGGCATTGTTTCACGAGAAAGCAGGAAATAAACTCGCATTAAACAATGTTTTGCTGTACGTACAACACGTCGATTCCCACTCTCTCTTTTAAGTTTTGACGAGTGTGAACACTGCGACATCCTAGGGGTGACTAAGACCGTCGGATGATTTATGACTCTCACTCTGGTGTACACACATTTGGGACAAAGTCCTCTTCTCTAAGGTGAACTAAAGTCTTTTTTTAACACCTGTTAATGAAATTAGTAAAGATGTACTGATTCGTTGATTGTATTTCGGGAATATAACCGCATTACGTCAGACGGTTTATGACTCGGCAAACCCCCCGTGCGACAGCAACAACGAAATATCGAAGATAACACTTCAAGGAACTCGCGAAGCATTATAGACATTGGATTGTATATGCACATTTATATTCATGGCATGTATAATTATTGTTTGATAACGGTGCGTTTGTTTCTACCTCCAGTCCTGTGCATAGACCGTATGTAGTTCGCCGAGTGCTTTTAGCTGTGGTGATGTACTAATGGGAAAAACACATTACTTGTATGTCTCGTTGTTCTCGTAACGTCTCCGTTGTTAGCATGGAATTTCGGACTTCTCAGAACGCGACATCGATTGGCGTGCTTTTAATATATGCTTGTCGTAATTTGGCTGCTGTTTTCTTAAAGGGACTTTATTATGATATTGAGCGTTTGCCTCTATGACATTAGGCACGGTCAGGCCTGTAATGCTTGAAGGTTAGCTTAATCATTTGTGAGCCGACAATACAATTGTAACAATTGTCGACAATACAGGAAGAACGTCATTGTGTGATATCTTTGGGTAAGCATCGGCCAATACTCGATAGCACGTGGAAAATAACGGTACACCTTATCAACACCAGAACAATGCTTGTATCTAATATCAATCACATTGAGAGCTGGTATCGAGTGAATGCATAGTGGGAATTACAAGGGATTATATTACGATGTGTTTTCATGGATTTGAGGCATAGTATTCACTGCACTGCCTCGTCAAGTTGCAAAACAAAAACATCTACCCTAGCTCTTCATGAGTTGTAAATATTTGATTTGATTCCGCGATGGAAGTCACAGTGTTGTGTTACTTGACGATGATGATGCATCGAAGGGAATAAGATCTTTGCTTTCCAAAACCTCAGTCAGTCTAGAACAATGGACGACGATGCTCTGTTATTCAAACGACACCAGTATCATCACCTTTATTCCTTGTCTTGTGGATCGGGTTCCGTAGAGAATTTGTCGGCGAGCACTCTCGAGGACCCCCTTAAAACAAGGGGCAGGTCTAGGGTCCGCAAGAAAAGCTGCCTCTCGTGGTATGGTATGTAGTGTCGATTTATATATTCAAGGGGGGAGGATTTCTATGTGAAGGATCGTGACTAGATATCTTGGTTTTTCCCATGGTATTTTGAAAGTGTGAATGGCGGTACGAAAGTAGTTAATTTTCCGTATTTAAGCACTGTCATAGCATAACATAATACTTCAATATAGTGATAGATTTTGTGTTAATATAATAATAAACCGATTCTGTTTGATTTAGAAAGCTTTATTACTGTCAGTAGTCAGTATAACTTAGTCAAATCAATGTTTAGTATAATTGAAAGAGTTAATGCACACAGCTGATTGGACTGCCTTGGTATTTTCAAAGTGAAAAACCATTGCTTTCAGGAGCTTATGGAGAGCTCCGAAGTCGGTTCATATGTGGTCACTCGGATGCTCCGAGAATACGGGATCTCGGTTGATTGTATTTATTTGCAATTTGCGTGATGTGTGACATTTTATTAATAATGGGCAGAAATTCCATTCATCAACGTCGTCTTAACCCCAGCATATATTGCAGTGCCATCTCTGTAGAATATTGCATTGCTAATACTCGGAAAATTATGCCCCTCAGCAAGGAATGTTTAATGCTAGACAGGGCGTGAGACAAAAAAAAAAAAAAAAAAAAAAGGGGGGGGGGGGATAGGGTATGTGAAGTTTCAGATGTGGAAGGGGCACTCACTCGTTCATAAGATCTTTAAAAAAGTTTTTTTTTAATTTGTTTTGGGGGGATGTTTTAGGTGTTTTGTTTTTCTTATTTTTTTTTTTTTTTTTTGTTCTTGTAATTTCTATTCTACTTTTCAATTGCTAGTTGCAAATTTTGTAAACCCCTCCCGAGCTATTCATTATCCACTACACTGCTATTGTTTTGCATAATCTGTTATATAAACATGTTTTCAATTCAACCCGGAAATTACGAAACGAAAATGCTACTTTCTCTTGTTAATGTTTTGACTGAATTTAGGAAACCGTACTTGAATCTCAAAGTCTGTAGTTTGAATTTCGGTTGACAAGTGATCATAATCCGTAAGGGACGTGATGAGGACGCTATTTTCAATGTTATTTGCATGCATTTGTCTGATTTTAGCGGGCTGGCTCGTAGTAGCAGGGTCTGTGGTTAGAATCGTCATAACGGGAATCGGGGATCAGAATCACAGGCAATCGTATAAGGAGGTGGGGAGGGATGGTTACTCCTAAAACATTGCCCGTGATCAGAATCCTGGCTTGAAGAGTTAGGGGTACGTACATGTAGATGTATATGGCGGGGGAGTTTGCAGCTAATAAAAACAGAAAATATACAGTAATTGCAGCAGTAAACTACTCGAAAAATTTCAGCATTTTTAGTTTAAGACTTGATTGTCGCTTATGAGTTGCATTACCAATAGAAAGGTTTTTACTGCCTTGCAATCTACGAGACTTGAAAATAACAAGCTTAAAAGGTTCTATAGTCAAGTATTACAGTACAATCCTGGTTATAGAACTCTTTAAACGTTTAAGGGATGATGTGAATCAGTATTATGTACTTTAATATACAAGTGAATTGCTATTTTAAGTATTTTAAGTGTATTTTTGTTGTTATCTTAAAGTTCATCACACCCCCAGTGTGAGGAACTTGAGGATGAATTTTGTTTCGTGTGCTTTTCAAATTGATTTGAATTGTGAAATACTTGTAAGATGCACTTAGTCAGTAATCATACATCAGATTTGTGTCCGTTAGTTTTTGTGTCCATTAGTTTTGTCGTGTTTTAATTTTTGTATTTACCACTCTCCATGTAAATTAAAAAAATAAAAACATGACAGTTTTATAGATATTCACATATTTTGAATATTCTGTATAAGAACCATTGGTTTCCTATTCAGAAAAAATCCATCACACTGCTGTTTGAAGCTGAGGTGGCAATATTCCTATAATTGTGCCATTTTCATTTTGCATTATGGATTGAAAAGTTGTAGAAGCTGGCAGATAAAACCTATTCCAGTGTCTTACATGAGATAACCCAGTAGGCATGTTCAGGCTTAAAATAGCCTGTGATTTAGCAATGTTCATAAAGTAGAAAGTAGAATCTGATGAAGAAGGACAAGAATTTACGCTTTAATATCCTGCTGTGGTGTCTAGAGCTAATTCAGTGTCGGTATACTTCTTAACTCATTGTTAAATGATAAATATGTAGTTAAGATGTGTATGGTTGGCTTTCCCAGGTCTTCTTTTCTGGAGACCGGCCACTCAGTGGTATACTCTTTTTTTCTATAACATGACATTGAGTTTTTGGGGGATATTTATTTCACTGTGTTTATCACTGTTGCTTGTTATCAAGTGGATAGTGTATTTTGGGGTGTAAGGTTCTGTTGATTCCTAGGTGTATATTTGGAAGATAGTTTCTTGACAGGATAGCCTTTATGAGCAAACTCTTTCATCCATTTTCAGCTCACCTTATGAAATGAGTGGAAGTTTATGCTATCGCCCTCTCTGTGTCTGCATCCACATTGTGAAGAGGTTTCATTTCTTTCGTATGAGGCATATAAAGATAGGATGCTCCAATGATATATCTATGTGTGTTAAGGAAGAATCTTGTTTCAGATGCTTTTCATGACCCATATTTTCTGACTGACTGAGCATGTTTTGCAGTTTCGTATAGTAATGTTAAGAAATTTCGTTTCTTTAATGTGAGGCATAGGCTGTGTTAACTTACACAAATGATGCATCCAAATGTGCAAAGGAGGAATCTAGTTTCAGATGCTGTGCCTGACTCAAATTTTCCAGTTGATTGAGCATGTTTAGTAGATTCTTTGTTAAGAATTTTCATTTCTTTTATATGAGGCATAGGATAGGATGTTTAAACTTATACCAAAGATACACCATCATTATGTGTTAAGAAGGAATGTAGTTTTGGATGTTGTGCTTCACCTATATTTTTTCGCTGGAGTGAACATATTTGTCTGCCTCTCCATTAAACCTTGTCCAGATAATAATTTTTTCCATGCCTAATTGAATGAAACAGGTAAAGAAATAACCTTAGCATGGTAAATAACCCACGACGTGAGCTTTATAATCTTTGATTATACTATTTATACATAGTGAAGCTTTGATGTTTTCTGACAACTCTTTTTCAATGATGCCTTGATTTGTATGATGAATTTTGCTCTAGTATTGAAATGATCCAAAACTAAACCTTGTCTTTTATCTTTCAGGAAGCAGTCCCCATGACAGTCCACGTAATATGTCCCCTAATCAGCATGGAAACTTCATCTTCCAGAATGTCAGAAAGTGAGCATTTATGACAAATTATTTTATTCACCTTGGGTTACAGGATTAATAACTCTGATATAGTCCTGTCATTAGTTGCCTTACTATGTATATTGCAATGTTGTATAGATCAATAAATATAGAGAATTGACCTCTGTGGCTGTGATTTCTCCCAGTAGCAGTAACAGCCAAGCAGAATGGTGTCTATAACACATGAAATCAGTTGATAGCACAGCCACTACTGATTACGTATTGATTTCTTTCCTGAAGATGCTATAATGAAATATACTATGGGAGAAGCAATCTGAAAAAAAGAAAAGCTCATACCATCTATGTAATTCAGAAATGAAGTTGTTTGTGTGCTTTTTGATGCGTCCTTGAATGGTTTTGTTACGTTCATTTTCAGATGTGATGGTCGACGGTGGTCGTTTGCATCTCTGCCGTCCTCTGGATATTGCACAAACACACCATGCAGTTCAAATGTCTCGGTAAATATGAGTTTCTCTGTGTTATAAAATAAGAAAGTCCAGATTCACAGTAATGTATACATGTGCAAGTTACTATTATGAATAAGAGTTCTCCTAGTGATTTCATAATGTTCATCTGGCCTTGGAAACTTAGTCATCAGTCTTCTTCTCACTCCCTCAGAGGGGAGTAAAGATTTCATTTTTATCTGTTTGTCTATCTGTCTGTTTGACAAAAGGTTCCAGATGATTTGTCATATACATAAGATTATAACCAACTTTGGATATAAACTTAGATATGAAAAGAGGGAACAAATAATCTATTGATTTTCCTTTCAAAATACAAGGTCATAACATCGAAACTTTGAGGACAAATATTTTGAAAACATGGTATCTAGATGGTAACTCAAGTACCGTACATCCGATTCAAATTAAGTTTGGATAAGTACTTCATTATGCAGAGAGGAAGATACGTATTGATTATGAAGTCACAAGTCAATGCCGTGTTTCTTTTCAAACTCTAACAGGATATACTGGGAATAAATATTTCCTCAAGCCCATTAACGATACATAAAATTCAGTTTTAAAGACTTTTTATCCTGTGATGCACTTATATACACCAGTAGTATAAAATTTTGTTGTGGTTAGAGTCGGATCAGGTTCAAGTTTTGTAAAAAAAAAATTTTACCTTTGGCGAAGATAAAGTCCTCCACATGCATAGCCCATACACGAATTTTGTGAGACTTGTAGGGAGCAGTACTTGCAAAATGCATGTTTCAAATGATTTATTGAATTCAAAACTTTTTCTTTTAAATAAGATAATTATAGCTTGTGCAATGGATTAATAACCTTAAGATTTTTCTGGTCTTGTTTAATACCTTGGTTGCTCACGTTGGAGCCGACACCATATGTGTAAGTTCTGTTCATATTGATGTACAAGAGAAAATGTGGTAAATGTTAAAAGAAAAAAATAAAACACGCAACCAATGAATTCAATGTGGTTTTTAAATCTTAGAATTATCTAGAAGACCATGTAAGCATTTTCTTGAAAAATTGAAAATTTTGTTAAATTATCATTTTCTAATTAGTCACAGTACTCCTCTCAAGAGCGACTTCATCAGGTTCCGTACCAGACAACAGCGGAGGAATATGGTCTCCTCAATCGGCAATATAACAATGGAGATGGCGGGGATGAGGAGGGAAGACATTCTCCGTTGTCACCCCTCATGAGACCTCGTTCCAGAAGCCTCAGGTACCCAGATTTCACCTTTGCTTTTACACTTACATTCAAGTCGTTATCGATCATGTTTGGTTTGTCATATACATGATTAAATGTTTTTGGTGATTTTAACCTTTTTGTAGTGCCCTTATCTTAGACTTATAACCTTTTTTCTTACTAATCCTGACCAAATTTAATTGATTTTCTATCATGTTTTCCTAACTTTTATCATGTTGAATAGTATTTGCTTTTCATTTCAATTTTCCTTTTCTTTCTCAACCATAGTTAAGTAGAACCTAAACTTAGCTCTTTGATTTTTCATCTCTTTTGAATTTTACAGCAGCTGGTTTGAGTATTAACATTAAGTAAATGAGAAGGTTGGGTTTAATGGTCTTTTATCTCTTGCGATACTTTATCAGTTGGTTCTTTAGTTAGAGGATACCGGTACCTCTCTCTCTCTCCATTTTTTTTTTTTGTTTTTTTTTAGTCACCTGCAAAGCATAGCAAAGTACATTGTAATTTGCTATGTGTCTGTCAGCTCTGTTTAATTGCTTTTGTAGTTGACAAATGTGTTCCTCATTTACTTGTTCATATACTTGATTGACACTTTCACCAATGACAGGGCCAGGCTGAATTGTCTAATGTTTATTTCCTATTTTCATTGCCATGCGGAGCAGTCTGTCCTGGCTAGCTCTAGAGTATACGTAAGATTTTATTTCTCCTTGTCTCATCGGTGTATCAGCATAACATCTGTCCTTCTGCCTTCTTTCACAGTGTATCTTTGAATTGTTGTTAACTATGTACTTGTTGGAGTCCTTAGCTCATATTTAGTTATGTAGTTAATATAATAACTGTGTAATGATTAAACTTCATCCATCATACTGTTACTAATCTTACTGTACTTGAAATGCATGTAGATCACAACTCGAAAATAAGCACTGTTCATCGTATGTAAAAAAAAATCATAATGGTAGTTCTGCAATCTTCACAAAAACTTTCTTCAAAATAATGACTCAAAGGGGAAGTTTACAAGCCCTTTGTGTTCATATACATGTTGCAACTACTGCTGCATTTCATTAGGGGTGAGGGAGTTTTTGTGAAGAGTGCGCTTAATGGATTATGAGCCAGAGAATGGCGGAAAACTTAGAATATTTATTTACAGTGTATATTTTATGACTGTATTCATGATTATTTACTTGAGACTTTATCTTACGCATTTATGTGTATGCTTTGTTTTCTGACAGTGTATATTATTTTTTCATATCAAATTTATCAAATCTCTGCAATGCTCAGGTTTTATTTTATTTCTTTTGTTATCAAGTTTATCAAATCTCTGCAATACTTAGATTTTAGTAATTTTTTTAGCAAATCTCACTCTGCAATATTCAGATTTTAGTAATTTCTTAGCAAATCTCTGCAATTTTCAGATTTTAGTCATTTTAAACAAATCTCCGTAGTATTCAGATTTTAGTAATTTTTTAGCAAATTTCTGCAATACTCCAATGTAAATTTCTTATATGTGTACACAGATATGAATCTTTTACCTCAGCATTATTTGAAAATGAATTATTTTTTAAAATATTAATATGAATTACAAAGCCATCAAGAATTTTGTAGGAAGTGAAACTAGAGAAAAATATTAGTAGTATTTCTTTTGAATTATTTTTCTGTTGAAAGCTGTGTCTAATTTATGTATCAGGTAAACATAATTTATGTATTATGCTTTTGTTTAGTCTAGTTAGATCAGTTGTTTAGAGTTGAAGTAGTGACAGTGTTTATATTTAGTTAATGTTAAAGTCACCCAGTGTACCAATTTATGGGTTGTTTTCTAATGAAATATCTATCAGTCAAAGTTCTTTTTCCTTGTTGTTTAGAAACTTCCCATGTTTTCTGAAAGCAAGAGTTTGTGATCTTAAATAAGGAGGTGGGAGTTGGCTAAAAGAAGACAGATTTTTTTGTAATTAACTTCATCATATATTTATGTTCAGTGGTTTCTGTATTTTCTGGAACTGTACAAACAAAAATAAAAGTTTTAGACATAAATTGCAGGTTTCATAGCAATGTTATACATCTTTATTTGTATTCAATAAATTCAGTAATTTTTTTGTTGTTGTTTTGCAGTAGCCCAGGTCGATCACCTGGAGGCGATGAGATTGTCATGATGAACAGTGTTTACAAAGAGAGATTTCCAAAAGTAAGTATATGTACATATTTATCTCATTCAGAAATCTGTGTATTTAAATTGCATGAAAAAGGTTTCATTGAATATGAAACATTGATTTAATATTTTCGTCTATATCAGATTTTTTCCCAGAATTTCTAATTTTGTTTTTAGATTTTTATGTTCTACCATTTCTTCAGTATTATTCTGTTCAGCAAAGGCAATCAAAGTATTTAATGTATGTGTTTAAAGATGAAATAAATTGTGGTGAAAAAAGTTTAGATGGATTATACCAGAGTTACCTTTCTTATTTTGCAGAAAAATAATATAGTATTTGAAAACTGTTTTCTCTTATGCTAGGCTACAGCCCAGATGGAGGTGAAGTTGAAGAAGTTCATTGAACAGAATAAGAATTTGGAGACTGTTCACGAGTCTGATGCCATCACAAGGTTTCTTCACCATCAGGTCATGGAACTCGCTCGAGACTGTCTGCTCAAATCTCAAGAGAAACTTCTTAATGGAAACTACTTCTTTGAACTGTCAGAAAATCTGGAGAAACTCCTTGTAGATGTAAGAACTTTGAATATTCATTTCCATAATTTGGAATTAGAATTTATTTAATGAAATGATACTGTATGAGTTTTGATAATTGAGTCATAATTGGTATATAATTGCTTGAAATTCTAAAATGGTTTGCCTAGGACATAAGATTCATGGTGGCTTCCCAGTTTTGACTGGTGTTGTAGCCTTCTGCTTCCATGTTTTGATGAAAGTAAAACCTGAGCAAACCAAACAAAGGGTAATCTTTGTCCTGTGACCTTCACATAACACTTGTTCACTACAAAAACATATTTATCATGTTTATCTAGTTGTATCATAACAATTCTGACACAAAATGTTAAATCTTTGCAAATATTCTTGGCTAAAATACGGTGAAGTTTCCATCAAAATTCTCCTACTTACTGATTTGTCCCTTGTTAATGAGTGACGATTTTGACCATTGTATATGCTAATTACTGTCGCAGAAATGATCTTGTGATTTTTATTACAGGCCCAACAAAGAGAACAGCAGGCTTATGCTTATCTGTATCCTCTGATCAAAAATCTTCTACTTATCGTTTCACGCCCTTCAAGACTACTAGAATGCCTGGTTAGTACAATATATTTCTCATATTAATTAAGGAGACATAGATCAGTTGGCAGGACGTTTGAATTGGGTCTGACAGGAGTTGACTTTGGCCACCAGTGTAATAAATCAGTTTCCTGCCCTACAAATGAGGCTGTAAAATCAGAGGTCAACATCAGAACGAATGATATATTCAGAGTGCTTTACTGCTTTGGATGGTGCTGTTGGTGTACTTCAACTTTAAAGTAGTGTATGCTGCAGATTCCATCATTATATAAATGAAAAGACTTTGATGTAATTTAAAACAACCAACAATATGCTTTCATTGATGTAAATTACATTTGGACTACTACTATACACATAAAATCTGTGTCTAATAAATTCTAATGAAAAATATATATGAATTTTATTGTGATGTGTGAATGAGTTTAATATTACCAAATAAGACATCTGGCCAAGTGAACTACAAAGCATGGCAGCACTTATGAATCTCTTTGTTCATTGTTTGTCTGTCACATATGTTCCTTGGAATTCTATTCTCTTGTTATATCAACTGCTTATGAAGTAGCTATGACGCAAAATTTCTTAATATATCATATTTACAGGAGTTTGACCCTGAGCAGTTTTATCAGTTGTTAGAGGTGGCAGAGGGACAGGCAAGAGAAACAATCAAGACAGATATTCCTCGTTACATCATCAATAAACTAGGACTTACAAAAGACCCACTTGAAGGTCAGTTTTAGGTTTACAAAATTATATGGTTTCTTCATTTGTTCTTTGTTGTCCATTTCTTGTCTTTATTTTCTGGCACCATAACCTTTATCAGAATTAGCATTTCTTGTTTTGCATTTTTCATTTTAACAAAGGACATGGATGATGTTTTTTTTTTTTGGTCAATGTTTTTGTTTTTTTTTTTTTTTTAATTGTTCTAGGAATGTCTGAACAATTTTAGATCCTCATCTCTGTTGCTGATTTTAATTCTTGAGTACAATATTCATAAAAAAGTTTTTTTTTAGTATAGAACAACTTTTGTTTCAGATCTTGTTGACAGTGGAGGATATGAGCAAGATCAAGAATTTCCTACACCTGAGGAATTACAGGTATGGTCTCTAACTTGATTTTATATTGTTCATTCAAAACATATCACTTTAATTCTACAGATTGTCATTTAACATGACTGCTGTGGTATAATATGAATATCAAGACTTCCATATTAAAGCATATGGTGTGAATTATGACTTCTGTATTTCTCATTTAAAGCACACTGTGTGTAATAATGAAGATATGAACTTCATAGACTACCTTACACAATAACATTGAAGGAAAGTCTCTTTTTATGGTGTTGAATCATACACATAATGAATTGACTGCTTGCTAAATTAGAGTGATCTTATGTCCTTGGTTATAAGAGAACTGTTGCCAGGATTATCATCCTCTCAGCACTGTCGGAATCAGCATTTCAGACAGCAAGGTTGAAGTTTTTTTCAAATAACCATAACTTTTATGTTATAATATGGGGTGTTCATACTTCATATCCATATTCCTTAGGAGCATCTCTATTACTTGTGACCAAGACTTTTGATTAATACAATATTTTTTTACTTTTTGACTTTGAAAGGTATATTTTTAATGTTAAAGATAGAAGATGCTTATGTATAACGAATACATTAATTCGAATGATTATTCAGAAATGCTTTTTCATACCTTTTGTGTGAGAGATTTTCTTTTCTTTTGGATTATATTATTCTCTAGGATATTTATACTTGAAACAGAACATTAAAAGACAAAATAAAAACCTTTTGTGTATCTTGTGAAGCAAATCGATGTACTGGGATCACTATGTGAGTTTCCTTTGGGGGTCATTCAGATCTATAATTGGCATTTTATTTGCAGCGGAAAAGAAGAGTGCCAAAATTTGAGACTCCAAAGGAAGAGGACTTTGAAACAATCAAGTTGATCAGTAATGGTGCATATGCGTAAGTACCTGTTTGAGAATTGGATGAAAATTTATTTCTAAAACTTGTTCATGATTTCATAGTGTAGGTAATTTATCTATCAATATATTCTTTATACTTTACTATGCATATTGTAAGATTTTATATATTTATTATTACTTTTTTTCAGTGGTGTGTTTTTGGTAAAACATCGTGAAAGTAGGATGCGTTTTGCTATGAAGAAGATTTGTAAGCAGAACTTAATCCTGCGCAATCAGACAGAACAAGTTTTTACAGAGAGAGATATCCTCAGTTTTACTGACAATCCATTCGTGGTCAGCATGTACTGCAGCTTTGAAACAAAGGTATGCTCTTGCATTATATGTATTTTTTTCAAATAAACCTTAACGAATTAAATAGGAAACCATAATGGGAATTTTTAGTTGACTTTTCTTACATAGGTAATAAATGATGCAAAGAAAATCTCTTTTGCTATAGAGGAGAACTATTTGTAATAGATCTAAAATCAGAATTTTGTTTTGAACAGCGCCACCTGTGTATGGTGATGGAATATGTGGAGGGAGGTGACTGTGCGACTCTTGTTAAGAACACTGGTGCATTACCGATGGACCTAGCCAGGTAAGCATGGATAAAATAACATTCGAGGTCCTGTTTTTTGTTGTATTTGACCACACACAAAATTTAAATCTTATTTACTGATCTGTGGTCTTAAGGTTACTGTTGTAGTTTGTTATTTCTCTTCTTCAGGATGTACTTTGCAGAGACTGTTCTTGCCTTGGAATATCTCCATAGTTACGGTGTTGTTCACAGAGATCTTAAACCAGACAAGTAAGCATTTTGATTGCTGCAGAGATTGAAAGTAAGATTTCTTGAAAATACGGAAAATTTTATCGTTCTTTAACACTGGTACTACTTTCACTTACATATAGATCTTGGTCCTGTACATGGAGGAGCCTCATTGACAGTGGGATTTTAAGCACTGTGCTGGAACTCACTGTACCCTATCACTTTTATCCGTTCTTTGACAAAGTCCTGTTTGTGACAGGTAGAAAGGTCCATTGATGTACTGCCAAAGGTTGCAGTATTCTTTGATCATTCCTGTTTTTGCCATTAGTAAGTGCTATACCCAAACATACAGGTGTAATAATCTAAGTAGTTTGTTAAAGAACTATAAAGAAACCAGTGCAATGACTGTATTTCAACTGACTGTAAAGCACTGTTACTTTAGACATGAATCATGGGACATGGGAACTTATCTTTCAACTTACAAGACTTTAATACAGACTTTAATAACATTATCACACACATCGGTTTTACATCCCAGATAATACTGCTAATGATTTTGCAAGGTTCAAACTGAATCTTATTTTTGTTAAGAAGCCCAAAGGTAAAGGATCAGCATGCTGCTCATCAATTGGTTGATCTTCTATGCTTCATGTATTTAATTTATTTACTAGAATACCTTTCATTTTGTTTTCATTTTCAGTTTGTTGATAACAGCCACAGGACATATAAAACTTACTGATTTTGGCTTATCAAAGATAGGATTAATGAGCTGTAAGTATGAAAAAGTATTTCCACAGAATTTTGACATACCTGTAGAGAAATAACATAATCTACATTTTCTAAAACTTGATTTATTTTACAGCGATTAAGAAACACGTTAACAACTTATATAAATCTTGCTCGTTGGCACAGATCTTCGTGTAAGGGTGTTGTTTGTGTGGGAGGAAACCGGAGTACCCGAAATCGAACCCAGGTCGCACTTGTGAGAAGCGAGCATGCTAACGACTGCACTACCTGCCTCCACAATTCTACTTTTCTACAGGATTTACATTTTGGAACTTTTTGAGAAGTAATACTGATTTTTGCTGTGTTTCAGTGACAACCAACTTATATGAGGGTGCAGTAGAACAGGACTGCAATGAATTCAAGGATAAACAAGTGATAGGAACACCAGAGTACATTGCTCCAGAGGTCATACTACGCAAAGGCTATGGTGAGTCTCTTATACCAGAAGTATAGTGCATATAAATGACACCTTTCACAGAATATTCTGAAAGAATGGCATAAATGTCAGAAATGGAAAATTTTAAAGTTTAAAGTTTAAAGTTTACAGAAGTCATATTATTTAACTATGTATTAAAAATTTTAATTGTTGTTGAAGGTAAACCGGTGGATTGGTGGTCCATGGGAATTATTTTGTTCGAGTTCTTGGTAGGCTGTCCACCTTTCTTTGGAGACACTCCAGAAGTCCTGTTTTCCCAAGTCATCAATGGTTAGTGACTTAAATTATTATATAAATTAAACTTTAACAGTACAAAGTATCTTGTTAATAGTGATTCATTCACGAAAATCAAATTGTAAAAGAATATGTCCATTACACTAGAAACTTGTTATAGATAGTGTGGGTTAATTGTTTGAAAGTATTGTGATGACATTTAGTAGTTAATTATAGGCTAGAGCACTTAACAGACTCTTAGACACCTGTACAAAATAAGAAATAAGGATTCTGTTTTGTTTTCTGTAGTATTTAAGTAATGCTGACTTGTGCACAAGGGACTTTGTGAAAAAGTACAAGCTTTATGCTGAAATTCGAGGCTTTGACCTCTTACTGGTCCGAGTTTGATTTCCAGTCAGGGTGTAGTAAGAAGTTGTACCAGGATATCTACCTAAGGCTGGGAGTTTTCCATCCATAGTCTGGTTTCATCCATGAATATCTTTCACCATAATACAGGTTAAAAATCTTAGGTAAGTTTTTAACAATCACATTCTAACCTGTATTCATGTCTTATCAGAGGAAATAGAGTGGCCAGAAGAAGAGGAGTGGCAAGTAAGAGAAGATGCCAAAGATCTGATTACCCAATTACTGATTCATGACCCATTGAATCGTATTGGCACAGGAGGAGCTCAGGAGGTCAAAGAACATTATTTCTTTCAAGATTTGGACTGGGACAGTTTGCTTAGGAAGAAGGCAGAGTTTATACCAGAACTTGAAGATGATGAAGACACAAGTTATTTTGATAGTAAGTTACTTTGTCAGTGAAATTGATTGTTTGACTAAGAATTATCTCTTTGTAGTTTCAAAAGGAAAAACAGAAGTTTAGTAAGTAAAAGTTCGTATGATAAATAAAAGTAAGAAAACCCCTCTTTGTATGTAATGGAATTTTTAAAGAGGGAAAAAAAAAAGCAAAATCTGATTTTTTTTTCCTTAAAAATTCTTCTTGTAAGATACTTTACTGAAAGTTGGATGTAAATGGCAAGTGAGCCTTTTTTGCCCGATATGCAATTTTTGATACTAATTTGATTATTCCAGTCAAATGAAAGTTTTTGTGTACAAGACTCATTAAACTCACCAGAAGTATTGCTCACTTTTGAATAGACTGTTTTAAGATCTTGTAAGCAAATAATATTTGGGTTTTTTATTTTTTAGCTCGAACAGATCGTTATAATCATGACCTTGATACAGAGGACACAGAAGATGATACAGAGGAGTTATTATTTCACAGCTTTACTTCATGTTCCCCCCGATACTCAAAAGTCTACTCAAAAATTGAGGAATTGCATGAGGTACATCATTATGATACTCTCGGATATTATATGCATTTTATTTTTCTTGACAGTTCTATATTCCTTGGGTCCTCTTGATTAATGTTAATTTTCTGTGATTCCTAAAATTTAACTAAAGCACCACAGTTTGTAGTATTATAAAGAGTTTTCTTATTTAATCTTCGATATGAATAGGTTTCTGTATTCACAGATGCCGATTTCTTAAGCTCCATCAGGTGAATAAGTATTATTTTATTTGTATTCATAGAACAAAGATAAAGACCGTAGAAGACATTCCAGTGCTGATGAGATGAGAACGCGCCTCCTGGAAAAGAAGGCTTTAGAGAGAAAGGATTCCAACCAATCAGAAACCTCCGATACCTCGCTAGAACTACAGCATATTATGAAACGTGACACGGGTAGTGTAGATTCAACAGACTCCTCCAAGACAGAGAATAACACTGTGAAACAATTAGACGAAGATGTGTTCAGTTCTCCAGAATGGTAAGCTGAAAGAATAGTGCTCAGTATCACTTACAGTGAAATTTCATCTGAATTAAAGATCCAACAAGTTCTTTATATGGAAATATGTATCTGGCATAGTGTAAAGAGAGACTTACAGAGTGGAAAATCTCTTCTGAAAATTGTGTGAATGCAACTGTGTTTTACCCCTTTGTGTTAAAAATGTTGAGTTTAACCGGTGGATAATTTTATTTTAATGTTTCAAATATTCCAAATAACATCAGTTGTTTCATAATTTCAACATATATGTATTACAAAATTAATGATGCATTTTCAGGACTTTCTGTTCAACATGTTTATGAAATGTTCACATCTGTTTACAGTACACCTAGATCTCTACCAAAAACAAGCACCCCCGAGAGCAGTGATGACTCGCCCAAGTCCAGTAAAAGAGATCTACGTCCTCCTCCAATCAAATCCATCATACCTAAGTTTGCCATATCCTCAGATGAAGATAAAGCTCAGACAAGCCCAAAAGGTAAGCACCCATGTATAACACATGCACTCACTGCTTCATCAGGTCATTATAGTCAGATATCCTTCAATAGGCTTAGTTATAACATTTTATATAGGTAAATGCAGATATTGATCCAATTTACTGCTTTTGCTTTATGAGCTATGAGTACATTATTCTGGTAATCTTTTAATCTTCCAGTCATATTTTTTTCTATATCAGCACTATGATTCGGAAATTTATTTTTTTCTTCAAGACTGCTTTATCAGTTGGTAGTGGGGCATTTTTTTTTTTAACTGCCTTATCAGTGGGTATTGGGGCATTTTTTTTTTCTTCAAGACTGCTTTATCAGTGGGTAGTGGGGCATTTTCAATGGCAATGTGTAGACTGATAATCATGTCAGGCTAGTTGTAATGATTGAAGCATCTTATCATTGGCTCTTCATTAAGAATCTGTGTAGCAGTAAGTTAAACTTCAAATTGTTAACAGGTTATGCCAACTTGATGAAGGTGATAAAAGGGAGTACTTTTTGCCTTAAACAACAAATGAACTAATTCTATTCATAGAAATGCACCAGAAATAAAACATATGTGCATTTACTGAAACCGAAAAAAAAAACCCCTTAATAGATGCAGTGCTTTCTGACCAATAACTATCTTTCTTTATGCATTTGGAAAATAGAATGTTAATCAGGTATGGCACTTCTGCTTTTATCTTTATCTCTCAAACCCTTCAGCTTGATAACATCACAAATCTTTCGCAGAATTGTCCCCTGTTGATGAGATCAAAGAAAGAGACCCTCCCTGTTCACTTACTCGAAAAGTTCTTCAGAAATCTGCCTCTACAACAGCTCTTACATTACTTATACATCCCTCTGGTAAGTTGTCTCCCTTGTCTGGTAAGGCAAGTCAGTTAAGATGAGATTTACGATCGTGTGAATGATACTTTAATAATCCTTCTTACCCAAGCTTTTTGCTTCAATTTGACAATTGAATTACGAATGCCAAAACCAACCATTGCTTTCCTACTATATATAGAATCTATAATAAGATTTCAGTATCTTCACAGTATGCTTTATCAGAGTAATTCGCTTATTAATCTACATTAAACTTTAAATATGTTTTGTCATGTGTGAAACATAGGAACTTTGATTGCTTCATTTCGTAACAAGCATGAGTCTTCATACATTAGTGATTTACAGGGACCAAAATTGTCATTTCTATGGATAACCACAATTTGCCTTGCTTTATAAAGCCCCTGTTTAAATTGTTTGATAATGACCATAGTAGGGCGACTAATTCTAATTGAAGTCTTAAACATTCAAAATTCATTGTTGTCTTCTCTGGACCTGGCATATTTTGTCAGTTTCAACTGAAAGTTTTTAAAAAAAAATATATGGTTTAGCATGACATTGAAGGTCACTGCATGTGAGACCATCAGATGCAAGTAACCCCCCGCCTACAATCCCAAAAATCTATTTCTGAGTTTAATGATAATGATAAAAGTATATGCTTACTTTCTAGATGAATTTATTGCACCTCCGATGGCATCACCTGGTGGATCCAGCACCAGCTCTCGAGATGGCTCTCCATCAAGAGATATATCGCCCTTAGCAAAGAATCTCAAACCACCGATTGTGATCAAGAAAGGGCCAAGGGGATTTGGATTTCACATACAGACTATAAGAGTTTACCAGGGCAGCACTGATATCTACACCCTGCAGCATGTTGTCACGGTAATGCATTTCACATCAGTTTGAAAAATTCACATCAAGTATACCAGTAGTAGATATTGATTAAAAACATTTTAACACATATATTTAAAATCTTAAATTTATCAGTGCAATTTAAAAGTAGAAAATGTAATTAATTACAAATAAAATAGTATTTGTTCTCAGCTCTTTATTGATACTATTATGCCACATATTCAGGAGAATGTAAAGTTCAGTTCATATGTATATCTGTCTGTTTGCCCTACTTTCAGGAATTTCCCTTTTTTAGAGGAATAATTGTCCAAGGAGAATCTCAAACACATTTTATGTTAATAAATGGTTAATTTTTTTTCTGGGATTTCAGACGGTCGATGAAGGAAGCCCAGCCATGGATGCAGGTCTTATGGTTGGTTCTCTGATCACACACATAAACGATGAAGCTGTACAGAGCCTTCTCAACAGTGAAGTCATCAAGCTTATTCTGAAAGGAAGTGTTGTGAATGTTCGTTGTGTACCTCTGGAAAGTACCTCTATTCAAAGAGGTGGAAAACGAAGAACATATCCTGGCAAAATGGCCCGTAAAAATACGAAAAAGAGACAAGAAAAATCTAGGGAAAAGAAGTCTGGAAAAGCTTTACTTCGAAGATTGAGTTCTAGATCAAAGAAAGCAGAGTGGCAAAGTTCCCCTCTTGGAAGACCGTACACATCACACAGCAGCGCATTTAGTAAATCATGGTCAGGAGAGAGTGGAAGAGGCTTGTTGACATGTACTAGGTCACTGCCTTCAACAATGGCATATTCACCAGAATCTAACTCTTCGACCAGTAGTTCTCCCAGCTCAAGCACTCCTAACTCTCCTGCTAGCTCCTCTCAATATGGTAGACCAAGCTCTCTACATGGTCTCAAACACACCAAAAGATCTCATGCTGTTAGCAGCCTCAAATCCCCTCATAGAAGGAAATCCGTGCACAACATTCCTCTTTCTCCTCTAGCGAGAACCCCATCCCCATCTCCAATGCCAACCTCGCCAACTACAACAAGAAGTCCAAGTCCTCTAGCTTTCTCTCATGGCCATCAGATAGGCAGCTCAAATATGACACAGCATACCATTCCTGCCCATCTAAACACTTCAAGCCAATCACCAAGTCTAGTTGGTAGAAAGTCATCCTTTTCGCACCCAAAAAATTGTGAGCCAGGTTCGCCGTTGTTAAGGAGAGCTTTGTCTCCAGATAGACTTCATCCTCATTCAGCTGAAAAATCTATTCAAAGGAAAGGATCCCTCCAGGAAAAAAAGAGTAACCTGTATGAGTCATTATGATAATTCAGAAATGAAATCTTGCATTATGTCAGCTGAGATATGGAACGCAACTTCTAGCAGAGCTTTGGATGTGATCTTTACTCGTGTAAAACAATCGGCTCATGATCTTGCTTGATGCTCTTTACATGTAGACCTCTTTGTGCTCAAATTACACTTGTAATCCAATGCGATATTTGTGATATATTTCTCTTTGTTTTGAATCGATATATATATATGTGTGTATGTTATATGCGTAAATGGAAGTATGCTTGACTTGTATAAAAAATCAATGTTAAAAGTTTTTGGATATTGTTGATGTGATTCTATACATTGTATTGAAGATCTATTGTTGGTATTCTGGTGTTCTAACCAGAGTGTAGCAGGTGCCCCTTTTACTTAAGTGTTTACAGGTGCTGTTTTATTGGGAGTAGGTGCATTACGTACCCTTTTATCGAAATAAAGGTGTTACTTCTACAATTAGCAGGTACCCATGTACATGTAGTGGTAAATGGATGAGATGGGGCAGCGAGGGAATTTTTTTCAGTGCTGTGTATCGTGCTTCTGTTGAATTGCATGTTAAGAAAGAATTGAGCGTTATAATTGATCATATACCAATTATTTGTTGAAAGTATGACTAGATGTATACTGACTGTGATTTTAACTTGTTATATAGCTACTAGGTGCTTTCATTCTGATTCATATCATTCAGATAGGAGATGTGTAACACCATAACCCCTTGTCCACACTGGTAGTCATAGTTAGCAATATAATATCTGATCATGAAGGATACAATGCCGCACAAAAAATGATTCTCCTCTGAGAAACATTTCAGCATGTTATTAATTCTGAAGTCCACAGTTTGTGGGGAGGAGGGTAGGATATTCTCTTGAGGGTCATAATAGAGTTGTTCATATGTTGGAGTTTTATAATTTAAAAATTTCTATCTAATTAATGCAAAATATTAACAGCAGAAACTGAATTAGAAGTTAAAGTCAACTAATTGCTATCTCTCAATCTATTTCTTGGAGATACCAATCTGCTTTGCTCTTTATATCTTGGGGAATATCTTAGTGCTCATTGATAAGCACTGGGTAGCATATGGAATATAAATGTAATTTCATATGTAAAAGGTTTTATGAAAATCCCTTTCCTCTGCATGCATCAAAAACGGAAAACAATCATTTATACATGAAATCATAATTCACTGTATACTGAAAATATGTATATATTGGGAAAAGAAAAGAAAAGAAGTCGGCTGATTTTAGATTCAGACATTTAACTTTGAACTTTTGCACTCGTATATCACTTAATATAAGCTAAAAGTATTACCCCTTCCCTAAACTGTTATTTGTTTAATTTCTTTTTTGCAATTACAATATAATCTGTTATGATGTTGCTTAATTCAGTAACATTATGGTGTAGATAGATAGATATATAAATATCATATGGAGACAAAATAATGGCATTCATAATTTCATGTTGTGTATTTATCATTCAAAGAATACTCAGTTCATTGCCCTTCATTACACATAGGTAATTTGCACATTTGTTGCACACATCAGCCAGTTGTTGTATTTATTTTTGGACCTGATGCAATTTAAAATGATCATCTGATACATATATATATATATATATATATATATATATATATATAATTTTTTGAAAGGAAAACATCTATTGAAAATGTAGATGAAAGCAGAATACCATATAAGCAAAGGGATTAATACAGACAAATTTTTACCATTTACAAAATCGAAAGTAATTGACATTTTTCAGTTTGGCAGTCGGCAAATAATGTTGAAATATTATTTTATGTTTGATTTAAGAGGTTAATGTGTGTATTTTGTCAAAGTTGTGATTTTTATTATTGAGGAGAGTCAACAATAATTATTTCATATATATGAAAGTAAAAAAAAAGTATGTGAAGACATACATCTTTTGAGATTAAAAATGAAATAAAAACAGTATGCCATATCGGTAATATTTGATATGAAAAGACTTTTACTATACTTTAAGGAAATCAATTTGTCTCTGTGTTTGGTAAATAAAAATTGGTTACCATCTCAACAATTTACCATGTTGGGAAAACATCCTGACATTAGTTCTTTTATTTTTTGATGAAGTGGAATGAACAAACTGTAGCAAGTGTATCTGTATACTGCATGTGCACCTATTTCAGCTCAATCAAGTTTTATCAAAAAATTATGAAAATAGATTTTTGTGATGTAGCAGTGTACATGAATTGACAGTACCTATGGCAGTATATCTTTGTATTTTCCACTTTTTACAATATCTATAAGTACGTTTTACAAATGTATAGGCATAGTCATGTATCAGTTCAAAAAGGGCAGAACCAGCTCCTCTAAAATATGAATCCCTCTGAAATAAGTACACATGCAGTACATGCTTTTTATGACACAAAATAATCAGGTAGAGATCTTTGAAATTGATTCTCTGAAGTTGTATAACTTTTGTTCTGATCTTGTGAATTGTATCCTTTATTCAGTTAATAGGGGCTGAATTATGTTGTCAGGGGTAAAATGACTGTTTAACGTGACAGTGTTGGTTTGAGGATTTGTTCGCATGTTAATTATTTCTATGATCTCGCAGATTGTAAACCCAATCTATAGTATCTAGTCACTGTACTGTAGGTAGAAAAAAATAGCGTAGATATTGTAATGAATGTTAGGACACTTCTGATACTTACATCATATCATTTAAGAGACATCTATAAAAAGATGTAGATTTGCATTTTTGATTTTTTTTGCCAATAACATTAAATTGAAGGCATTTATATACTGTCAAACTGTCAAAGTTGACTTTTGTTTCTACACTTCAGGCAAAAAAGAAGAGAAATGAACACCCATGAGTTTTAAAATTTGGTCTTTTGTTAACTTAATATTTTAGAATTTAAGGTTTATACGTGTATATGAAATTGTTTATCATTTAATTCGGTGTTGTTAATCTGTAAAGTAAGAAATTCTATGAAATGTAAAGCATACCAAGTTTCAACGATATTTTACATGTTATTTAACTTTTGCCTACTACTAACATTGCTTTCATGATTTCAGCATCATCTGTCTCATTCTCTAAAATTATATATGTATATATGGAAGTTTTGTACATATCAGTTTTATTTTATAGTGCATATTAATTATCTTTATGTATTCTTATACACCAAGTCAAGCTGAATGAGAAGCCTACCATTTAATAAAATGTTCTTAAAGTGTTTCGTTGTTTCGGACTTCTTTTACAGTAAATGTAGACTATCAGTTTGTCTGTTTGTGTGTTTTTCTGTGAGATTCTTCCTATAGATTCTACTCGTTAACATTGATATTTATTACATAAATGATTTATGAGGTGGAATATTAATAGTAAAAGTTCACTTTTTAAGAATAGAAAATGTGGTTTTCTCTTAGTAAATTTCATAGTGGCATTGTTTTACAGGCGTTGAATCGTTTTGAAGGGACATGCATGTTATTTACATGTGTGCTTCCCTAATAATGGCATTTGTGAAGTCAAACCTACAACTTTTGGTTTTTCTATGCAAATCGTAGATGGACGTATTATGGTATGGTGTTGTGGGTCTGTCCCTACTTTGTTAACACGATACAGACCATACAGCAGGTTAGGACTTTCAACTTGGTATACATATTTCTTTGGTATAAAGTCGAAACCTATTGATTTTCAGTATCATCATCTAAGGTCAAGATCATTTATGAGGCAAAAATAGCAAATTTTTCTAAATGCAATTTGTAAACAAGGTACCGACCAAACTGTTTATGCTAGAACTTTAAAGCTTTGCACACATTTCTTATGACAGGAGGATGAACCTTATTGATTTTCAACTAATATCTGCAAGGTGAAGGTCGCAGTGCTTATAAGAGTTAGATTCTTGTTCGGGCCATAACTTTTTACTCCTTGCATGGGTTTGAATAATATTTCACAGAAGTCTTGCCCAGGACCCAAGGGTGTGTCATGATATGATTCAAAGGTCATATATGCAAGGTCACAATACGTATGATGGGTGAATCTTTGTACAGGCCATAACTCTTCACCCCTAACATGGATTTGAATAATATTTCACACATTTGCTGCCCAGAAACCAATATATGTGTCTTGACCTTGAACCAAAGTTATATCTTGAAGGTCAAGGCCACACCATATGATGTACAAAAATTTGTCTTGACCTTAACTTTTTACCCCTTGCACGGATTTGAGTAATATTTCACAGAACTGTTGCCTTGGATCAATGGGTGTACCATGACCTAGAACCAAGGTCATATCTGCAAGGACAAGGTCACAGTGTATATGATGGATAAATCTATGTCCGGTACGTAACTTTTTACCTCTTGCAGAGATTGGAATAATATTTCACAGAATTGTCACCCAAAACCCAAGGGTGCATCATTACCTAGACTTGCAGAGTCAAGGTCACAATGCATATGAAGGGTAAATCTTTGTTAAGAGATTTGAATATTTCGCCGAATTGTTAATCAGTACCCAAGGGTGTGTCATGACAAACTAAAGTCATATCTGCATGAACAAGGTCACAATGCACATGATGGGCAAATCTTTGTCTAGACCAAAATTTTTTACCCCTTGCATGGATTTGAATATTTCACGGAATATTGTCCAGGGCCCAAGGTCATATCTGCAAGATCAAGGTCACAATGCTTATGGTGAGTAAATGTTTATCTGGACTTTATTTTTCCCCTTTCATGGATTTGAATGATATTTCACAGAATTGTTGCCCAGGACACAAGGGTGTGTCATGACATTGAACCAAGGTCAAGGTCGCAGTGCTTGTGTTCTTTATTTCTAGCTCATGAAACTTGTACAGAATGCTTGAATAATATAGAGGAAGAGCCTTTTCAATTTTGAAAAAACATCTGTCTTGTTACGGAGTTATGGGACTTTGAAATTTTTTTTTCATTTTTCATGGATAGTGTCTATGAGACACAATAACTTAGTAATCGTGAAAGGTTTTTCATAAACATTAAAAAGGAGATGCCTTTCGATTTTGAAAACATTCCCTGTCAGTACAGAGGAAGGGGTTAAATTCTACTCTTTACCACAATTTCTTACTGCCTTCATGGATTTTCATAATACTTCACGGGGTTATTGCCCAGGGCCAAAATGTGACATCTTGAGGTCTTGAATAATAGCAAAGGAGGAATGTTTCCATACTTTCAAATTTCACTCCTTCAAACTAAGCGACGGTGGTATTATGCCATACAAGGCTTTGCTCTTGTTGCTTATGGCTGCGCAAGTCCTTCTGACTTCCATGACCGATATTTTCCAGGTTTTTATACGCCCGTCGTTAGACAGAATGTTTTACTTAATGACGCTGTCCGACTGAGGCGGTTTTTAATTTCATTATCATTATTATTATTTTTTCTAAATTTATTTATTTTATTTAATTTTTCGGTCATGTTTTAGATACTGAAGTGAAACTTGGCTGTGTACGGTATATGAAATCCTACATATAAAGTTGGACTACTATTTTCGAATCGATCCTGTTTTACAAGTTACTGCCCTTACATAAAAAATCTATACATGTATTTTGAAAATTTCTCAGCCGTGCTTTCAAATACTGAAGTGAAACTTGGTGTGCGAGTTTAGCATGAGATTCTTGCGACAGTTCATAACCCTGTCTCATTCTACTATTGTTCTTTCATGGAAATCGGTATTCTGGAAAGTTTTCGGTCATGTTAGGAGATATTGAAATGTAGCTTTAAGTGTACAAATGTATATTAATAATCCGATTCTGTATATGAAATTCGACTTTTGTCGTAACTGACCCCATTTTACAAGAAACTAGTACTTTAGGTTTGTTTTCTTGTTGTTGTTGTTTTTGGGGTTTTTTTTTATTTATTTATATTTTGTTTTGTTTTTATTGTTGTTGTTTTTTTTCTCGTTTGTAATTTGGAGGTCTATGAGGTCTTACAGATGAAGTTATACTTCGTTGCAATTGATCTCTTTTTACAACTATTATTAGTTAGTGCTAATTTTGTCCAATGTTGAAAATTTCGACTATGAAATTAAATGACAGGTTTTTTTTGTTTTTTTTTTTAACGTAGGCGTTGCACTTGTTCATTACCCTGAACAATGATTCGTTTTTGTTTCAATATAAGACGACTGACGCGAGTGTTTATGAATTGAAATTCACCTCCACCTCTTCCCTCCCCTCACATGCACAAACATACACACTTTAAAAAGTAGGTGATACAAATTCACTTGTAACATAACACTTTCGGGCCATTTTTAGCAGAATTATTACATAAAAGTTTTTATTTCGTTAACTAAAAATAAAGGCTAAAAGAGTATGGATGAGAAGGATTGCAAGGGGAGGGGGGATGAGGTCTTTCAATTCCGATATGTTGCAACTTTATTTTATTGTTAGTTTGCCTTTTCATTCTTTTTCCTTGTTGGTTTGAATTTAGTTGCAAAATGGTTCTTCCACTACGCCACTGCTTCCATATGACTGCAAGACATTGTGAGACACCAGTATTATTTTTGCATGAAATGAATTTATCTTGAAAATGAACTCGTTAATACCAAAACATTTTAAAAATATACAGTAAGCTATTTAATGTAACATATATTCAAAGCAAATAAAGAAAAGTGACTTCATCATACGTAATGGAACAATGAATACAATGATTATCTATGTTAAAAGTGTTTGATCGATACTTCAAAATCAATAAGTTCATTCGTCGCTGCGTTTTATGTTTTCATGTAACATTGTTCATCTGAGCAATCATTTGTCCTTTTATTATCTGTAAAGATTATGCGATCATTTGTCATCTATAATACTTCTCTGTCGTCGGCTCGTTTATCTCTTGAAACACTTTATTTTGTCTGATACACTTAAAAGCACTTTCTGTGAACAATAGACGGCCCGCATTCGTCGTACTCTTGTTTGTTTATCCACATTTGCTGGAATGTAGAAAGCGAAGCCAGAATGGATCCACCAATCCACACAGAATATTTCCTTTCCGGTGGTGCTATTACTCTAACCTTCATGCTGGTGGGAGCCAGTGATAGGATCTCTTTGGAAAGACGGTCAGACAAGCCAGGATACATTGTGGAACCACCAGATAATATAATGTTCTGATACAGGTCTTTTCGAATGTCTACGTCACATTTCATGATACTGTTGTACGTGGCTTCATGAATTCCGTTGATTTCCAAGCCCAGGAACGATGGCTGGAAAAGCGACTCGGGTCCTCGGAAACGCTCGTTACCTATCGTAATTACATGTCCATCGGGAAGTTCGTAACTTTTCTCCAGCGAAGAAGACTGAGCTGCGGTCGTCATTTCCTGTTCAAAATCCAAAGCTACGTAACACAATTTTTCTTTGATGTCACGTACTATTTCGCGCTCCGCTGTTGTGGAGAAGGCATATCCACGTTCAGTCATAAGCTTAACCATGTACTCGGTCAAGTCTCGGCCTGCCAGATCAAGTCTCGCAACTGCATGGGGTAGGGCGTAGCCTTCATAGATCGGCACAATATGTGACACACCATCACCCGAGTCCATCACTATCCCTGTGGTACGACCAGAACCATACAAAGACAGCACCGCCTGTATGCTTACATACATTGCTGGAGCGTTGAACGTCTCAAACATGATTTGTGTCATTTTTTCTCGGTTGGCTTTCGGGTTGTGTGGAGCCTCGGTCAGTAGACAAGGGTGTTCCTCGGGCGCAATGCGAAGTTCATTATAGAATGTGTGGTGCCAGATCTTCTCCATGTCGTCCCAGTTTGTTACGATGCCGTGTTCTATCGGGTACTTAAGTGTTAGCATCCCCCGTTTACTTTGTGCCTCATCGCCAATGTACGATTCTTTATGGCCCATTCCTGCCATGACACCCTGTAATAGGAAAGAATTTATAAAGAATGAAGTATGGGAGGAATTTACAATGTGTTGTAGAATAAATGCTCTAGAAGAGGCACAGGACTGTACAAGATGAAATTTGTCTGATTCATAGTGTATGAGAAACAATTTCATACTTAACGTCGTATATCTAGAATAACTATAATAAAGATATTATCTACGGTTTTGTTTTATAGATATAAAACGCAGATGTTATGCGCTCAAGTAATTTGTCTATTTTAAATAAATAAATAAACAAATAAATAAATAAACAATTAAAAAAAACCCCAATTTACTCATGTTTTATGACGTAATTCGCTAATTTGTTAATAAGGTAAATTAAAAAATGTATGATAAAAATATAAGACAAAATTACGCTGATAAAGTTTAGATTTCGGTACAAATGACCTGCAGCATTCAACATTAAGCTTGTTTGTTTGTCTACCCACCTCGCTACTACCTAACTGCTGTCGATGAAATTTGTGTTTTACAAACACGTATTGTTCTTCCATGCTTAATTTTATGTTCGTTCGGAAATGGGCTAAATATGTTCTTAACAATTCAACACATTTAATGATAATTATTGCACATTGTATTATGATTTCACTTTTTAATTCATCCAGTAAGAGATTTTAGATTTTTTTCAAAATTAACATACATGTAAATATAGATATTAAATTTACGCCATTTAGTGACTTACGGTTTTATTTAATATTTTCATTTAGAGTTATTTATTCGGTCTTTTTTTTGTTTTCTTTCTTTCTTTCTTTATTCATTTATTATTATTTTATTTAATTTTTTAAACTTTAAGTAAGTATATAGTTATAGTAAACTTATTTTAGATTTTCAAATAAATGATATATCAAATAGATTTTAATTTTTTACCTAGGTAATAACAATTTTCATTTATGGATAATTATTTTGTGCACCTATGTTTTGGAGATTTTAAATAATCTTTTAAGAATAATTTTTTTAAAACGTTTAAAGCCAGCTGCGCTACATAGTTTTAAAATGTATTTGAATTTTATTAATAACGTACCGTGTATCTTGGACGTCCAATTACGGATGGAAAAACCGCCCGAGGGGCATCGTCTCCGGCGAATCCTGCTTTACACATGCCCGAACCATTATCAACAACCACTGCCGCAATCTCGTCTTCCAACATATTTTTCTTTTTTCTTATGCTTGCAAATATCTCAGTACAACGTTAATGTTGTCTATATTAGAGTTAATCATACGTCGCAACCTTTTATATATAAATTGCAAAGACAAGTGTTCTTATTTTACCATATATGGCGTACAGGATATTCCTTATTTGGAAATTTAGAAGTGGCAGTATTGATATTTTTAAGCATTGCCCATCTGTCCCAGGTCTAAATATATCTATGAACACATATGTGTATCTTATGTTCTGTTAACATGTTAATCATATATTTACTATACCTGACCTAGAATTTTATTACCTTATAAAGTCTTTACTACTGAATCACGTGATTTCTCTTCTTTCTGTTTTATTGGTCTCCACGAATATACACGTACATGTATTGATAAAGATTTATATATCATAATTGTCCTATCGGAAAATGCCGACCGTTAAATAATATGGTGTAAGCCTATCTTATATGTTGATTCACATGATAGGTATATTATGTACATTGAAAATATACATATCTCCTAGAAAATTTGATCGGTAGACGCATGTAATTTTGTGATGGTACATGTATTTATTTTGATCAGGAGCTGAATATTGTTGAATATTACATTTCTTGATCACATACCTCTGACGTGTAGAAAAATAATTATAATTGTAATTATAAAAATAAACAACATACTTATTTTCCTTTGTAACTTCGTATATAACAGAAGGGACAAAATTGATAATCAGACTGCGAATCGAACCCAAGATCCTTCTCTATTATGACCGCGTTTTACCAGCTTATCTGTCTGAGCTGGTATCACAGTTTGACAGAGCCAATGGATCCACTAACTTTTAAAAAAATACATGTAGATAGTATATGAAATTAAAAAGAGTGAGTGTCGAGTTGGCGTGTTGGTACCCCCGCCAACCAACCGAAATCAGATGACGAGAGTAGATCAAGCTGCTTTTGTCTCAGTTGAAAGATATTTGTCTTTGTTTTCCAACAACGCCACGGCTCACCCACTTGCCGTACAGCAATAACAGGTATTTAAATTTACCTGACTGGAGTTGTGCAATCCTTTTAAAGAAGGATAACTCGAAATGAACATTGAGTTTGTTATTCACATTTATTATTTTATGACGTTATCATTTATACGTTTCTAGTTTAAAAGTTAACCATTTAACTGACGTAAAATATAAAAAAGTTTATCAAGACTCCATTACATCCACTTTCTAGCATTTTATGTAAAAAGTTCATTCAAGGGGGCGGGGTTTTATAAGTCAATGGGGTTAAAATGTATTCCTAAATATATCTATGAACACATCTGTGAATTTTACATTCGGTAAACAGGATAACTATGGATCTACTGTAGGATTTCATTGCCTTATATAGTCGTTAAAACTGAGTGACGAAATCTCATTTCTTCGTGTTTTATTGAAAAGAAGGAAGGTTATTATATATGTTGATTAACGGCTCACCCGCTATCTGTGAAATTATTACTAAAACATAAATCTACTGGCTGGTGTGTTGCAATCCTCTAACAGGCAGATAAATCATAATGAAGTAAAACTTTCTTTATCACATCACGTCCATGTCGTGTAAAACCGGCATTCTGAATGACCATCAATATCGATTTATATTTCATACATACTTGTATCTTGAGGTCATATCCTACTTATTCAGTTTTAGGATAGATTTGCTTCAAAACTGAGCTGGCCTCTTCTTATGGTCTATCATAGAGACTCATAATGACGTCTGATGTTGTTACCAAATGAAAATGTGGAGATTTTTTCAACTGCCTTGATTGATTAATTCAAACATTTTTCATTGCCATGTCTAGACAAAACAAACATTACTCAATATTTTCTTTTATCATGGACATTTTCTCTTCATATTCGAAATAAAATATATTGGATACATAATCCTATGAATGAAGAAAGTATTTGAAAACTTTCTGGTGAAAAGACAAAGAAAATCTTTATTTGCAATATTCCTGGCAACCCTGGAGCTCGATTCGTGACTAAATTAGATTTAACTTTCTTGTCATCAATTGCATTTGATAAGAGGAACTATTTTGTACAGAAATATAAAAGATTTGCGAGCCGGGTATGTCCTTAAAATCGGAAAATATAAAGTACATGTTTCAATAATTTTCGGCCACTTGACCACAAGTAAAATGAACGATGATAAATTCCAATGTAGAATTGTGATATGACATTTCTAAACGATGTTAAATTACAGTTTATCATCAGTCGTATATTCCACTACGATTGTTTTTAATGCATTTTACAATGTCTTCCCCTTGGAAGATTTTACTTGATTGATATCAATATATTTCGTCAAAGAGAGTGAAGCCGGCGTGGCCTAGTGGTATCGCGTCGGACTCCTGATCGGGAGGCCGGGGTTCGAGTCCCGCTCTGGCCATGCCGGTGTTCTGTCTTTCGGATGAGACAGTAAAAACCGAGGCCCCGTGTCGTGGTATGCATGACACGTTAAAGATCCCTCACTGCTTCGGTTGGGTCCGTTGCAAAGGTCAAAATTTGTATGCCCCGCATCAGGCAGATGCCGTCACCATATACGTGAAATATTCGTGGTGTGACGTAAAACAAAAAAATCAATCAATCAATCAAAGAGAGTGATTTGAGGTATGAGACACCTACACCTTTACTGAATTGATTGAAATACTATTCCGTAAAAACTCAGGTATTAAAATCCTATTTTCTTGAGTTTTTTAAGAAGACAAATGTAAGTTCCTGCCGCTAAATATTATACATGTACCTTAATTCAGAAACGTATTTATCTACAGGAAAAAAAAAAAAGAAAAAGAGTGAGTATCGAGTTGGCGTGTTAGTACCCCCGCCAACCAACCGAAATCAGATGACGAGAGTAGATCAAGCTGCTTTAGTCTCAGTTGAAAGATATTTGTCTTTGTTTTCCAACAACGCCACGGCTCACCCACTTGCTGTACAGCAATAACAAGTATTTAAATTTACCTGACTGGGGTTGTGCAATCCCTTTAAAGAAGGATAACTCGAAATGAACATGAAGTTTGTTATTCACATTTATCATTTATTTGATAGCATACGTTTCCAGTTTAAAAGTTAACGATTTAACTGATGTAAAATATTTTTAAAAAAAGATTCTCAAGACCCCATTACATCCACTTTCGAACATTGTATGTAAAACGTTCATCATGGAGGGGGATATAAGTCATTGGGGTTAAAATGTATTTCTAAATATATCCATGAACACGTATGTGTATTTTACATTCGGTAAATATGACAATTATAGATCAATTATAGGATTTCATTGCCTTATATAGTCGTCAAAACTGAGTGACGAAATCTCATTTCAACCTATGTATGTCAATAAAATATATTAATACAGATCCATACATTATGATTGTATGTTTCTGAAAATTCCATTACATCTACTTGCTACATTATATGTAAAAAGATTATTCACTGGGGAAAGGGGAGGGGATATAAGTCAATGGGGTTAAAATGTATTTCAAAAAATATATAGATAAACACATATGTGTATTTTACATTTGATAATGAGAGTTTTGATATATGTTGATTAACGTGAAGACGATAATTTGTATATTGAAAATCTTGTCGTTTGACCCATATACCTTTTTGTACTTTCATTTATTTGATCAGATGTTTATGGAAGGTATTCGTAGTCAGAAATCCAGACATGTAGAATTGTAAATTTACGTTGAAGATGTATCGTTTACACATATGTACTTTATACAAATGTATTATTTACACTTGCACTTATCGCAGTTGTATGTTTTACATATGCACTTTCATGGGCACATTTAACTGTGCAAAACCACTCCGGTGAAACATTAAGCTTGTATATATGCATATTTGAATGTATATTTTACTATAACACAAGCGTAGTTTGCAGTTATAGATACTTCCACTTAAAGCTTTGCAGAATGTACACGTTACAACTCTACATCTGTAATGTGTACATTAAACGGAATTAAATTACGATTTATCAGAATATATTTCACATGAAAAAGGCGATTTGGTCGAAATATTGTCAGGGGGTATTCTTAATTGATTTTAAAAAGCGTTCCCTTTGAAATACTTTACTTCGTTGAAGACAATACATTTCGTCAAGAAGAGACATTTGAGATATGAGACTCATACAAAACACAAATACACATCATGAATTGTAATGTCATACAATGAAAAATCACATATTGAAGATGCTGTTTTGTCGAAGTTCACTAGATGTATATATCAACAGGAAGAATAAATAAATAAAAAAGAAAACAGTGAGTGTCGAGTTGGCGTGTTGGTACCCCCGCCAACCAACCGAAATCAGATGACGAGAGTAGATCAAGCTGCTTTAGTCTCAGTTGAAAGGATCTTTGTAATCCAACAACGCCACGGCTCACCCGCTATCTGTGAAATTATTAATAACACATAAATCTACCGACTGGAGTGGTGCAATCATATTTAAGGAAGGTAACTCGTACTGACCTGGAAGTTACTATATCACATCAAGTTCATATCATGTAAAACTGGAATTCTGAACGACATTTAGTAGTTTTGTTTAGATTTTTAAGTCAAATAAACCATGTTAATTTTAATTTAGAATTGAAATACGATATTCCTACACGAAGTGAAATTACGTTTTATCACCATATATTTGACATGAAAAGGGGGAAGTGGTCGAAATATTGTCAGACGTGTGTTTAAATTGATTTTAAAAAGAGTTCCCTTTGAAAGATTTTACTTGATTGAAAGAATAGGGATTTAAGATATGAGACTCATAAAAAGCACATCATGAATTCTAATGCTATACAGTGAAAAATCACATAAAAATACTGTTTATATTATTGTAAGTTCCCCCTCCCTAGTCTAGTCTCCTAACCCCTCTTCCCTTTCACCCGGTCCGATACTGTATGTATTACATCCTTGTTAATTATTATATGTATTTTATAGTTATTATCTTGTTTTATATATATCATCTTAATGTTACACTCCCTCCACCCTACCTCCTCCCTCCCACTAATTTGAGAACATCTTATGTGATTATTTTTGTCGTTTTAAAATCAGTGTAAGACCACACCCCCTACTACATAATTTCCCTTTCCCGCTCCCCCACCCCCTCCTCTTTTTTTACCTCCTCTGTCCTCTCACCCTATCCAACATCTTTGTTAATTAATATATGTATTATGTAGTGATTATCTTAAATGTCTTATAGTTATATTTGTAATAACGCTATATTGAATATGTTATTTTAGCGGAAACGCGCTAAATGTTATACGTGTATACGCTATGACGTAATTCTTTGTTAATTGTAATTTTTCATATATCGGTTATGAAATATGATGGATATTACATAGCTTAAGCCACCAATACCAATAAAGTTCACTAGAAGAAGGTCAGGAGACCGAAATATTGTGAATACTGAGTTAATTGTTCTTTGTTTTATGACACTTCCCTTCGGAGGACTATTAAGATGTTTGACTATTAATAGTTTTGTTTAGATTTTTAAGTCAAATAAACCACGTTAATTCTAATTTAGAATTGAGATATGAGATTCCTACACGAAGTTAAATTACGTTTTATTACCTTATATTTCACATGAAAAGGGGGAAGTGGTCGAAATATTGTCAGACGTGTGTTGCAATTGATTTTAAAAAGAGTTCCCTTTGAAAGATTTTACTTGATTGAAATAATTACATTTCCTCCAGAAAAAAGATTTGAGATATGAGACTCATACAAAATACATCATGGATTCTAATGGTATACAGTGAAAAATCACATATGGAAAACGCTGTTTTGTCAAAGTTCTCTAAAACTCTAAAAAAAAAAAAGGAATGTAATCTCTTACCACTAAACTATAAATTAAATCAGGGATGTATATATCAACAGGAAGAATAAATAAATAAACAGGTGACGGGACTAGATCAAGCTGCTTTTGTCTCAGTTGAAAGGATCTGTGTAATCCAACAACGCCAAGGCTCACCCGCTATCTGTGAAATTATTACTTATACAATGTACATAAATCTACTTACTGGAGTGGTGCAATCATCTTTAAGGCAGATAGCTCGTACCGTACTGAACTGGAAGTTACTATATCACATCACGTTCATATCATGTAAAACTGCCATTCTGAACGACATTTAGCAGTTTTGTTAAGATTTTTAAGTGAAATAAACCATGTTTATTCTAATTTAGAATTGAAATATGAGATTCCTGATTCCTACACGAAGTTAAATTACTCTTTATCAGCATATATTTCACATGAAAAAGGCGAATATGTCGAAATACTGTCAGACGTGTGTTTTAATTTATTTTAAAAGAGTTCTGTTTGAAAGATTTTACTTTATCAAATCATTTCATTTCATCCAGGAAAGAGATCTGAGATATGATACTCATAATATACACATCATGAATTGTAATTTTCTACTGTGAAAAATGACATATTGAAAATGCTGTTTTGTCGAAGTTCACTGAAAGACGAATGTAACCTCTCACTACTAAACTATAACTTAAATCACAGACGTATATATCCACAGGAAAGAATACATAAATGAATAAAAAAGAAAAGAGTGAGTGTCGAGTTGGCGTGTTGGTACCCCCGCCAACCAACCGAAATCAGATGACGAGAGTAGATCAAGCTGCTTTAGTAGTTTTGTTTAGATTTTTAAGTCAAATAAACCACGTTATTTCTAATTTAGAATTGAAATATGAGATTCCTACACGAAGTTAAATTCGTTTTATCACCACATATTTCACATGAAAAGTGGGAAGTGGTCGAAATATTGTCAGACGTGTGTTTTAATTCATTTTAAAAAGAGTTTCTTCTGAAAGATTTTACTTGATTGAAAGCGTTACATTTCATCCAGAAAAGATATTTGAGATATGAGCCTCTTAAAAACATATCATGAATTGTAAAGTCATACAGTGAAAAATCAAAATATTGAAAACGCTGTTTTGTCGAAGTTCTCTAAAAGACGAATGTAACCTCTCATCAATAAACTATTTCTTAAATCAGGGATGTATATATCATCACGAAGAATAAATAAATAAAAAAGAAAAAGAGTGAGTGTCGAGTTGGCGTGTTGGTACCCCCGCCAACCAACCGAAATCAGATGACGAGAGTAGATCAAGCTGCTTTAGTCTCAGTTGAAGGGATCTGTGTAATCCAACAACGCCACGGCTCACCCGCTATCTGTGGAATTATTACTAATACATAAAGCTACTGACTGGAGTGGTGCAATCATATTTAAGGAAGGTAACTCGTACTGACCTGGAAGTTACTATATCACATCACGTTCATATCATGTAAAACTGCCATTCTGAACGACATTTAGTAGTTCTGTTTAGATTTTTAAGTCAAATAATCCATGGCAATTGTAATTTAGAATTGAGATATGAGATTTCTACACGAAGTTAAATTACGTTTTATTACCTTATATTTCACATGAAAAGGGGGAAGTGGTCGAAATATTGTCAGACGTGTGTTGCAATTGATTTTAAAAAGAGTCCCCTTTGAAAGATTTTACTTGATTGAAATAATTACATTTCCTCCAGAAAAAAGATTTGAGATATGAGACTCATACAAAATACATCATGGATTCTAATGGTATACAGTGAAAAATCACATATGGAAAACGCTGTTTTGTCAAAGTTCTCTAAAACTCTAAAAAAAAAAAAAACAGAATGTAATCTCTTACCACTAAACTATAAATTAAATCAGGGATGTATATATCAACAGGAAGAATAAATAAATAAACAGGTGACGGGACTAGATCAAGCTGCTTTTGTCTCAGTTGAAAGGATCTGTGTAATCCAACAACGCCAAGGCTCACCCGCTATCTGTGAAATTATTACTTATACATGTACATAAATCTACTTACTGGAGTGGTGCAATCATCTTTAAGGCAGATAGCTCGTACCGTACTGAACTGGAAGTTACTATATCACATCACGTTCATATCATGTAAAACTGCCATTCTGAACGACATTTAGCAGTTTTGTTAAGATTTTTAAGTGAAATAAACCATGTTTATTCTAATTTAGAATTGAAATATGAGATTCCTGATTCCTACACGAAGTTAAATTACTCTTTATCAGCATATATTTCACATGAAAAAGGCGAATATGTCGAAATACTGTCAGACGTGTGTTTTAATTTATTTTAAAAGAGTTGTGTTTGAAAGATTTTACTTTATCAAATCATTTCATTTCATCCAGGAAAGAGATCTGAGATATGAGACTCATAAAATACACATCATGAATTGTAATTTTCTACTGTGAAAAATGACATATTGAAAATGCTGTTTTGTCGAAGTTCACTGAAAGACGAATGTAACCTCTCACTACTAAACTATAACATAAATCACAGACGTATATATCAACAGGAAAGAATACATAAATGAATAAAAAAGAAAAGAGTGAGTGTCGAGTTGGCGTGTTGGTACCCCCGCCAACCAACCGAAATCAGATGACGAGAGTAGATCAAGCTGCTTTAGTCTCAGTTGAAAGGATCTGTGTAATCCAACAACGCCACGGCTCACCCGCTATTTGTGAAATTATTACTAATACATAAATCTACTGACTGGAGTGGTGCAATCATATTTAAGGAAGATAACTCGTACTGAACTGGAAGTTAATATATCACATCACGTTCATATCATGTAAAACTGGCATTCTGAACAACATTTAGTAGTTCTGTTTAGATTTTTAAGTGAAATAAACCACGTTAATTCTAATTAAGAATTGAGATATGAGATTCCCTCACGAAGTTAAATTACGTTTTATCACCATAAATTTCACATAAAAGGGGGAAGTGGTCGAAATATTGTCAGACGTGTGTTTAAATTGATTTTAAAAAGAGTTTCCTTTGAAAGATGGTAATATTTATGGTACTCTATTGATTTAAGGCTTAAAAGCTTAAATGAGAACTGGATATAGGGTACCCCTCTCCCACATCCGCCCCCCTGCCTCCCTCACTCCCGCCGCGCCTCCTCCCTCCCACATATTTCAAACAATCAATGTGGTTATTTTTGTCGTTTTTAAATTATTGTAAGATCCCCCTCCCTAGTCTAGTCTCCTAACTCCTCTTCCCTTTCACCCGGTCCGATACTGTATGTATTACATCCTTGTTAATTATTATATGTATTTCATAGTTATTATCTTGTTTTACATAGATTATCTTAATGTTACACTCCCTCCACCCTACCTCCTCCCTCACACTTATTAGAGAACATCTTATGTGATTATTTTTGTCGTTTTAAAATCAGTGTAAGACAACACCCCCTACTACATAATTTCCCTTTCCCGCTCCCCCACCCCCTCCTCTTTTTTACCTCCTCTGTCCTCTCACCCTATCCAACATCTTTGTTAATTAATATATGTATTATGTAGTGATTATCTTAAATGTCTTATAATTATATTTGTAATAACGCTATATTGAATATGTTATTTTAGCGGAAACGCGCTAAATGTTATACGTGTATACGCTATGACGTAATTCTTTGTTAATTGTAATTTTTCATATATCGGTTATGAAATATGATGGATATTACATAGCTTAAGCCACCAATACCAATAAAGTTCACTAGAAGAAGGTCAGGAGACCGAAATATTGTGAATACTGAGTTAATTGTTCTTTGTTTTATGACACTTCCCTTCGGAGGACTATTAAGATGTTTGACTATTAGTAGTTTTGTTTAGATTTTTAAGTCAAATAAACCACGTTAATTCTAATTTAGAATTGAGATATGAGATTCCTATACGAAGTTAAATTACGTTTTATCACCTTATATTTCACATGAAAAAGGGGAGGTGATCGAAATATTGTTAGACGTGTGTTTTAATTCATCTTAAAAAGAGTTTCCTTTGAAAGATTTTACTTGATTGAAATCGTTACATTTCATCCAGAAAAGATATTTGAGATATGAGACTCATAAAACCATATCATGAATTCTAATTTTATACAGTGAAAAATCAAAATATTGAAAATGCTGTTTTGTCGAAGTTCACTGAAAGACGAATGTAACCTCTCATCAATAAACTATTAATTAAATTAGGGATGTATATATCATCATGAAGAATAAATAAATTAAAAAGAAAAAGAGTGAGTGTCGAGTTGGCGTGTTGGTACCCCCGCCAACCAACCGAAATCAGATGACGAGAGTAGATCAAGCTGCTTTAGTAGTTTTGTTTAGATTTTTAAGTCAAATAAACCACGTTATTTCTAATTTAGAATTGAAATATGAGATTCCTACACGAAGTTAAATTCGTTTTAGCACCTTATATTTCACATGAAAAGTGGGAAGTGGTCGAAATATTGTCAGATGTGTGTTTTAATTCATTTTAAAAAGAGTTTCTTCTGAAAGATTTTACTTGATTGAAAGCGTTACATTTCATCCAGAAAAGATATTTGAGATATGACACTCATAAAAACATATCGTGAATTGTAATGTCATACAGTGAAAAATCAAAATATTGAAAACGCTGTTTTGTCGAAGTTCTCTAAAAGACGAATGTAACCTCTCATCAATAAACTATTTCTTAAATCAGGGATGTATATATCATCACGAAGAATAAATAAATGAAAAAGAAAAAGAGTGAGTGTCGAGTTGGCGTGTTGGTACCCCCGCCAACCAACCGAAATCAGATGACGAGAGTAGATCAAGCTGCTTTAGTCTCAGTTGAAGGGATCTGTGTAATCCAACAACGCCACGGCTCACCCGCTATCTGTGAAATTATTACTAATACATAAATCTACCGACTGGAGTGGTGCAATCCTATTTAAGGAAGGTAACTCGTACTGACCTGGAAGTTACTATATCACATCACGTTCATATCATGTAAAACTGCCATTCTGAACGACATTTAGTAGTTCTGTTTAGATTTTTAAGTCAAATAAACCATGGCAATTTTAATTTAGAATTGAGATATGAGATTTCTACACGAAGTTAAATTATGTTTTATTACCTTATATATCACATGAAAAGGGGGAAGTGGTCGAAATATTGTCAGACGTGTGTTTTAATTCATTTTAAAAAGAGTTTCCTTTGAAAGATTTTACTTGATTGAAATAATTACATTTCCTCCAGAAAAAAGAGTTGAGATATGAGACTCATACAAAATACATCATGGATTCTAATGGTATACAGTGAAAAATCACATATGGAAAACGCTGTTTTGTCGAAGTTCTCTAAAACTCTAAAAAAAAAAGACCCGAATGTAATCTCTTACCACTAAACTATAAATTAAATCAGAGATATATATATCAACAGGAAGAATAAATAAATAAACAGGTGACGAGAGTAGATCAAGCTGCTTTAGTCTCAATTGAAAGGATCTGTGTAATCCAACAACGCCACAGCTCACCCGCTATCTGTGAAATTATTACTAATACATAAATCTACCGACTGGAGTGGTGCAATCATATTAAGGCAGATAACTCGAACTGAGCTGGAAGTTTCTATATCACATGACGTCCATATCGTGTAAAACTGGCATTTTGAACGAGAATTAGTGTTCTGCTAAGAATGTTCGATTTATGCTTAATATACATTTATGTCTTAAAGATTTTCAATAAATATAGTTTGTAATTTTCACATTCATTCGTGCATTTGACATTTATGAAGTGAAGTAAATGATATGAATTCTAATTTAGAGTTTAAATATGAGATTCCTAAACGATGTTACCTTACAATTCATCAGCATATATTTTAAATGGAAAGGGCGAATTGGTCGAAATATTGTGAGAGGTGTGTTTTTAATTTATTTGTAAAAGAGTTCCCTTTCAAGGATTTTACTTGATTGTATATTTGTATCTTAAAATCAGAAAATATAAAGTACACTTTTCATTAATTTTGTGGCCTCTTGTCTACAAATGAAATAAGCGATATGAATTCTAATTTAGAATTAAAATATGAAACCCCAAAACGATTTGGAATTACAATTTATCAGCATATAATTCAAATGAAAAAAAAAAACGGATTGCGCGAAACATTGTGAGATGTGTGTTTTAATGTATTATAATAAAACTCACTTTCCTATGAACTATTTTACTTTAAAATTAACACATTTCATCCAGGATTCAAATATGAGACTCTCAAACCTTTACTTCATGCATTGTTATGTTATACTTATAGCAAATTATATGCTATCTGTACATATTTTCGAGAGGATTTTATCGGTAGACTCATGTAATGTTGTGATTGTATCTATCTAATCAGAAGCAAAATATTGTTGAATATTACATTTCTTGATCACTGACCTCTGACGTGCAAAAAAGTGTTTAATTGTAATTATGACCAAAATAAAAATATTCATCTTTCTTTGTAACTTTGTACATAACAGACGAAAAACAATTCATAGTCAGACTGCGAATCGAACCCAATACACTCCTCCATTATAACCGTATTTTACCAGCTTGGTTATATGAAATGGTGTCCCAATTTTACAGCGCCACTGGACCAACTAACTTTAAAATGTAAATGTAATCAATATTAAAAAGAGTGAGTATCGAGTTAACGTGTCGGTTTCCCCGCCACCCAACCGAAATCAGATGGCGAGATGAGATCAATCTGCTTTCGTCTCAGATGTCTTCTGTTTTCCAACAACGCCACGGCTCACCCGCTTGCTGTACAGCAATAACAGTTATTTAAATTTACATGACTGGAGTTGTGCAATCCCAATAAAGGAAGATAACTCGAAATGAACACGAAGTTTATCACTCGCATGGTAACCCTTAAGTATACATCATTTTCTCAAGACTCCATTGCATTTACTTTCAAATGTTTATATGTAAAAAGATAATTTATCGGTTCATTCATTACTATCAAAGCCAAAGAGGAATGTAACCTGCAACCAGCAAATTTCATAACTTCATAACTTATAACAGCAGCAGAAAAAAGCTCCTATATCAAAATACTATTTTGCTGACTTTTTAAAAACGATCAATATAACCTCCTAACACTAAACATTATAACTTCATTCAGAAACGTATTTATCAGCAGGAGAAAAGGAAAGGAGTGAGTGTCGATTCGGCGTGTTGATACAGCAATAACACGTATTTAAATTTATCTGACTGGAGCTGTGCAATCCCTTTAAAGAAAAATGACTCGAAACGAATAAGAAGTTTGTCATTCACATGTTTCGTTTAACTCGAATTTATCATTTATTAGGTACATTGCCAGTTTAAAATTTACGATTTAAATGATGTAAACTAAAGTACCAAAAGAAAAAGTTCACACATTACCTCAATATGAGGGTCAAATATCATCATTAAAATAATTATTAAGCTAAAATTCAAAGTTCTTCGAAAATAATAAATAATACTGTATGTGATTTCCCTTGGTATAGATAACAAATATTATGACTAGAATTATTGTCAAGCTGAATTTCTTAAAAAAGAAAATTACAACTCTGAGCATTCCTCAGTATAAAGGAAACAAACACTAAGACTAAGTTTATTTGTCAAGCTGAAATTCTTAACTCTTATTGTTCATACATTCTTTCTACATAAAGGACAGATATTATGACTAGAACAAATTAAAATTCACAATTCTTCATAAATAATACTGTTGTGCATAATTCCCTTAATATAGGGAAGACATATTATGACTAGAAAAATTTTCAAGCTAATATTCATAACTCTGGATAATTCTACATTTAACTGTTCAGGTTTTCCATAAAAATTGTACATGTGTCATTAAAATCTTATTTTAAATCATAATAAAGTTACATCTAACCCTGATGTTTCAGACTCTGTTCCTTCGTCGTGTTCTTGTGAAAATTCTAAATATGTTTATAAACCGGCAGGTCATGTTATTACTGGTGACTTAAACTGTATTTCGGACAAGAAATTGCGCACCCTTTTTGGAAAAGGACCTAAATATAGGTTACCGTCCAGGATAGATTTCAATAAATGCCGTGACGTTATAGAAGATGCTTTAACTACATATTGTAAACGTTGGTGTAAAAACGAACAGGTAAAGGTTCATGCTCTTAATGATTGGAAATACGAGACTTTAAGAATTGTCGATATCCGTATTAAGAACTTTACGGAAAATCCGCATTTATTTCAACAGCCTAATACATTGACGGCAAATTCTATTAAAAAGAAGATAGCTGACTTACATGCTAAATATATCTTTGTTCCTGCTGATAAAGCAGGTAATAACATAATAGTTGTTTGAAAACTATATTATATTGAAGTACTTAAAAACGAATGAAACTCCACTCATACATATGTGGAAAGCCCTACCTCAAAAGAGAGCACCTTGCACGATCCCCTCATGACCATGTCCGACTTCAAAATTAAAACTGATAAATCTGATCTACCAACCATGTATTGGCTCCCAAAACTACATAAAAGTCCATATAAATCACGCTTCATATCTAATTCTAGCCACTGCTCTACTACGGTACTATCGAAACATATTACGTCTGCTCTAACTGCTATAAAAGATCATATTATCAAATATTGTGATGTCGCATTTCATAATAGTAACATCAATTACTTTTGGTCAATTAAAAATTCTCATGAAGTTATAGACAAACTTCTTTCGCTAAATTTCAAAGCGACTCAAATTTCTACGTTTGGTTTTTCTACACTTTATACATCTCTGCCTCATGATTTGATTAAAAGCAAGTTGCTGTCTCTTATTCAATGGTGTTTTCACAGAGAATCTTAAACGTACATATGTACTTCCAATAACTCCAACAAACAATATACTTCATATAAATACTGGACTTGCAAGGAATTATGTAAAGCACTAGATTTTCTCATGAATAATATTTTTGTGCAATTTGATGGCAAGATATATCAACAAATAGTTGGGATTCCTATGGGTACCAACTGCGCGCCTCTGATAGCAGATTTATTTCTTTATTTTTATTAGAGGGATTTTATGGTTTCTATTCAAAAATCAAAACGTTTTGACCTCATTGACAAATTTAATAATACTTGAAGATATCTGGATGACATTTTGGTTATCGACAACCCTGAATTCCAACAATTTATATCAGAAATATATCCACCAGAGCTCACCTTGAATAAAGCTAATACTTGAGATAAATCTACACCTTTCTTAGATTTAAACATCAAAATTATCAACCACCTAATATATACTAATATTTATGATAAACGTGAAGATTTTGGATTTCCTATTGTAAATTTCCCTTACTTAGATGGCGATCTCCCTCGACTCCCATCATATGGTATCTATATATCTCAATTAGTTCGATTTGTCAGAGGCTGCACCGATGTTTTGGACTTCCATAAACGAAATTTACAAATTACTACTAAACTTTTAATTCAGGGTTACAGATATCGCAAGCTAAGAAAAACATTCGGCAAATTCTTCAGATCTTATTCAGAACTTCTATCTAAATTTGAAAATATTTCTTTTCAACAGTATGTATCCAATGGAATTTCCCATCCTAATTTTAACGGTGGTGGGGACTATATGACGGGCCTTGTCCAAACCTCTTTCAGAGGAGACATGGTCCTGAACCTCGTCCCCTCTGACTGTTAGTCGGGACTCCTACAGATCTAGGGTCTTAGTTCGCTTTAAGGCTGGCAGAGCACGGTTTATCATGTTGATGTCGCATATATTTTTATACCATTATGTGTTTTACAATACCTTACGTGTTTATATTGTTATGACCTCTCAATATGCGATACCTGTTGACCCTTGTTTTTTACATGGAGGATTATTCATAAAGTTTTAAATGTACGTCCTTTGATTGTTCTGCTGTTACGGTGAGTGGGAAGGTGGGCCCGTAAACCGGTTAACCACACCATTTGTTTGGCTTTTGTCAAATTAAATAACCGTCCTAAGTCGGTATCGTAATTGCACTACAATCAAATATCACATGTAATGTGTTATATGTTCTAGTATATTATTTATATTCATGTATTGTATAGCTCCATGGTAACTTCTGCCACATAACTGAGCCAGTAACTCCTCTTTTTTCCTTTATGATAAGATTAATTGTCAAGCTTAAATTCACAATCCATGACAAGTAATTCATTTCAGTGTTGTAAACTGAACAGGTGATTAAAATTTAATTACAGTACAATTAAATTTGTCAATAACAATGTAATTATAACATGACGATTCCGATCATTTTACACAGATTTGACACCTTCTATACTAGAAGGTTACCTACTTCGACTTCTCCATATATAAATACATATGGAATTTACACGATCTGACTCTTTCTACTGGGTATATGTGACGGGTGTTGCTAGCAAGTAGGAGATGCTCACTCTCCCCGGGCACCTGATCTCACTCCATCACAGGGGTTCACATATGCTCTTCAAGTAGACATATTTTGTTATTTTCCATTTGTTTTTCATTTTCACTGATTTTGAATGTCCTCTGGTTTTATGATTTTTGGACTTGTGCTTTGGATTTATCCATCATCTTTACATGTGTTTATGAAACAATTATGCTCCTGGTAGGAAACAAGACAGGAGACAACAAGGCATCCAGAGAAGCTAAAAAGATTATACTCCTTTATGTTTAGATGAAATCTGATGACCCAGACACTGTTAGAAATGTGTTATTTGTTTAATCTTTCCAATCCTCAATCTTTCCAATCCTCAATAAAGATGCCCACAGATGGACAGTACCACTTTCCTTTTACCTGAGCGTCTGCACACGACTGTTTTAGGCACTTTGTACTGCCCAGATCCATTGTAGACTTCTTAGGGGCCTCACCTCTGGCAATGCGCTCCATATCCTCCTGGGCTGCCTTGTGCTTACGGCATTCTCTTTGGCGAGATATTGGCAATGGTGCTGTAGAAGCAGTATCAGGAGGACATACATTAGGAGGAGCCAGCTGTATATTTGGTTCACATGGTGGCTGAAAAGGAGGCATCATCAATGGCATGTTCAAATATTGATATGGAGGCATGACAAATAAATTACATAGCATCGATAAATTACAATAAATTGATTGTAGATAAAATAAATATCTAAAGTTCATGAGTATATTAATCAAATTAGGCCAACCAAATTTATTTTTAGCTCTTCAAGAGCGACTACATCTAAAAAAAATCGAGAATCAAATATAAAATTAAAAAAATAATCCCGCTCCATTTTGATCGGCGGCCGCTTTGGAATTTTGTTTTTTGTTTTTTGTTTTTTTTCGTTACCGATTTGTTTACAATAGCGTTTTAGTTCCCGATTTCCTCTGTTTTTTAACCATGCCGGTGTTCATCGGAGAAGTTAGAGATGAAAAAGGAGGGGTTATCCCTCACAAAGCGATAGATATGCCCATTGAGACGACATATGGGGAATTTTTCATGAAGCTTGCGCATGTTTTAAGCAAAAATGGTGCAGAAATCTCGACAGTTCTTGTAAAAGACAGCATTAAATCGGGCGGAGTAGAGGTTGATTCAGCTTTCCTTGGCGAAAGATTTAAACTTCAAATATATAGAGTTTCATATAACAGGTTTGACAGAGTCACAGACAGAAAGACAAATTCAATTTTGGAATGTCTCATTTTGGTTCGCCCAGGAATTATGTAGGCGAGTTAATGAGGACAATGAATCATAATTACTTCAGTTTTTCTTTTTGTACACACAAGGACTATCTGCTGGTATCTCAATATCTTCTGGAAGACACAAAGTATCATCTTCCTCAAGATGAATGTCACTGGCCTCCTCTAGGTTAATGTCAGGAAGAAGAGGTACTTCTTGGTTAATGTTGAGCCCTTACAGGGAGGGTCGCAGGTCACCCTTTCCCAATTGACTAAGGAGGTAGTCTACAGCTATCAGTTCATCTAAATTATATGAATACACAGTAAACAACTTTATCAATCGATATTATCACGATACTTGAAGAATATAGAGTTCTAGCTGCAGACAGCAAAATATAAATATGCACAAGTATGGCTTCATTCCAATAATCAAAAGGACTTTACCTGTAGGTTTCCCTGGTGGTCTAAATTCTGGTAATAGATCTTCTCCAATGACACGCTGGCTCATAGCATCGATGGATGACATCAGGCGGATGTCATACATGCGAGTCTGGGATACATTTGGTAAGTTGACAGTCTCACGTTCTCGATTCAAACTCCATCTGCTACCACCTTCAACCATGTATATTAGTATATGCACAGCATTTGCTCTCCAACCTGAAACGTTTTCAATATAACATCATTTTCTCAAAAACCAATTCTCATTCACATGGCTATCTTGAACCAAAAAGTATATCTTGATACAAAACATATTAGCACGAGATATAAAACAATCCAGTCTCGCAAATGCCATAACAATAAACTGAAATTGAGTCTTGTGCAAGAAATATCACCTGTATATTTAGAAGCTATGAAATATGCAAGTTTAAGGATGGATTGTTAGACGATTCACATTGTGTGATCACAATATCTTACCATGGTCTTTTCACTGAAAAAAGCGTGGAGGATCAAACCTGGTACAAATGCACATTGGTATCTATGAAATGACTTTAGGAAAGACGGCCCTCTGGCACATTTGTATACAGGCAACAGTTTGCCAGTCTTCTCCAAAGACTCAGTCCTTGTATCCCTGCAGGAATTTGTAGGCATTTCAAATGTTTCTGTTGGACACTCCAAACACGATTCATGCTGTCTTTATTGATTAAAGGGAGACCAGCCGAGTCAGTGCTGAAGTAAATTGTAAATTTCTAATCTGATGTCATCCACAGCTCGAATTCGTCTACGACAATGCCTGGCCAATTCAGTTGTTGTTATTGCTGCTGTTACTTGCCTTTCTGTTGGCATCATACCTTTGCATTTTTTCTTAAGTTTTGCCCGTTTGGCTTGTTTCAGAAGGGTATAATCATCCCTATCCCACATGAAGATGCAACTTGAAAGCTTGCAAAAAGTTCCATACAGGGGGTGGTGTCATGTGGTAAGGCCCTTAGTAAAGCGACGCATGAAATGAAAAACGTCAAAACGTAGATGACACTGCATACATTACTCAGTGATACACACAATCATCGAAATATCAAAGTCTTATGGGAAATTTTGTCTTAAATGTAAATTTTTTTACATCATAACAAAAGGCAGTTATAATATGCCACAAGATTTAAAGCAACATCTGAATAAACTAAACACACACGATATAAACACAGTGATCGTAGTAGGCAGTACATATATATCAGTTGATACATTGGTAGATTAAAGCTATATACATACCTATGGACAGGAACCTGATTATGGGGAGATTGTAAAAACATCAAAATCGTTGTTTGACTAAAACCTTGATGGTACATACCTATTCATTGTTGAACCTTGTCTAGTGTTCTTAATACTGAACAGCAATATCATAACAACAAGAAAAAAGTAATGTCTAATTCTTATTTTAAGATTTGTTGATCATTCATTATTCAAGCCAAAATCATTATCATACCTTATGTAGTTAGTATCACCAAATATATGTTATCAGCCAATAGTCAATGTGATAATAAAATTTGGTAGATGTCATTGACTTTGGTGTACTTGAAAACAAATTATCATTCAATCTCAATTTCTACAATTAAGTTCAGAAGTTATTTTGCCAAAGAAAGGTAAAAATTTTCAACTCTAAATAAAAATATTCACATACCTTTTTGGTGGAGTCAAGCTTCAAAACCTTCCCATAGGTGCTCGTGATGATGCCTTTCATTTCTTCAATGTGGTTGAGAATTTCATGAGAGTAGGCTGTGTGAAACCGCTGTGCTAACGGCAGGGGGCGGAATGGTGGAGGTCTTCTATAAACTGTTCTTGCACGAGTGGTTGTGAAGATGGTTCCCTTTCTGTGTAATTCACAGTCTCTTTCTACGGGGTATATGTGACGGGTGTTGCTAGCAAGCAGGAGATGCTCACTCTCCCCGGGCACCTGATCTCACTCCATCACAGGGGTTCACATATGCTCTTCAAGTAGACATATTTTGTTTTTTGTTTTTTTTTTGTTTTTCATTTTCACTGATTTTGTATGTCCTATGGTTTCATGATTTTTGGACTTGTGGTTTGGATTTATCCATCATCTTTACATTTACTGTCAAGTACTGAATGCAACGTCTTCCCCAATCCTCACTATGAAGCTTGTTGTATGTAACTTGAACTGTTCCCTTGGGTCATTTGCTTCATAAAAGTGACAATTTTGTCTAAGGTGTAAAAAATGTTGCGATGACTTGGATCAAGTTGAGAGAGTATTTCAGGACAGAAAGGAATTTTACATTTGTTGCATTTCGGATAATCACCAGCAATAACATAATACCTTGAATCCATGTCAATTACTTCTCTGGCTTTAGGATATATACCACTGTAATTCAGTGAATGATTGCAGTAAAGACATCTGAGTGGTATATGCCACATCCTCATGGGTGCCCACAGGAACATCCTTTGTCTGAAGTAATGGGCAGGGTTAGGGGCTGATCCCATTGGCGTTTGCCGAACTGGAGGAAAATACCAGTTTTGTCATGGCAGACTTTCCTTTACATGTCCAGAAGAATCATATAGACACTTGGCTATCTAATCCACATCAGAAGTTCTGCTTGTCCTTGTCCACTGCAGGTATCTGATCTTGATGTTTCTCCTCAGGTATCTGATTGATGTTTCTCCTCAGGTATCAGATCTTGATGTTTCTCCTCAGGTGTCTGATCTTGATATCTGATCTTGATGTTTCTCCTCAGGTGTCTGATCTTGATGTTTCTCCTCAGGTGTCTGATCTTGATGTTTCTCCTCAGGTATCTGATCTTGATGTTTCTCCTCAGGTGTCTGATCTTGATGTTTCTCCTCAGGTGTCTGATCTTGATGTTTCTCATCAGGTGTCTGATCTTGATGTTTCTCCTCAGGTATCTGTTCTTGATGTTTCTCCTCAGGTGTCTGATCTTGATGTTTCTCCTCAGATATCTGATCTTGATGTTTCTCCTCAGGTACAGTTAGGTGCAGTCCTAACCTTACATAAAGTGCACTTCGAATTAACTTTATGACTGCTTTTCAAGTTTACTTGGCGACAACAGAGAGAACTTGGAATCAAGTTTAGTAGTAAACTTGATTCCAAGTTTAGTACTAAACTTGATTCCAAGTTTACTCCAAGTGCACTTCAAGTTTAGTTTACTTTCTAAATACATGTACATTTACTATATTTTTCTATTAAAACAATCTTTTTATATAAAATATGCAATTGTACATAATAAGACAATTATTTCCATCATGTTATACGAAACTGGATAATTGTAATAAACAAACGTGAAAGGTAAACTTGGTGTCACGTGATAGTAAACTTAAAGACGGAATTACTTTAAAGTAAACTTGTTATCAAATGCACTTGACTAAACTTTATGACTGGTTTTCAGGACGAAAAACTAAACTTAAAGTGCACTTGTCAAGTGCACTTGAATGTAAGGTTAGGACTACACCCAACTGTATCTGATCTTGATGTTTCTCCTCAGGTGTCTGATCTTGATGTTTCTCCTCAGGTGTCCGATTTTGATGTTTCTCCTCAGGTATCTGATCTTGATGTTACTTCTCAGGTATCAGATCTTGATGTTTCTCCTCAGGTATCTGATCTTGATTTTCTCCTCAGGTATCTCATCTTGATGTTTCTTCTCAGGTGTCTGATCTTGATGTTTCTCCTCAGGTATCTGATCTTGATGTTTCTCCTCAGGTATCTGATCTTGATGTTTCTCCTCAGGTATCTGATCTTGATGTTTCTCCTCAGGTATCTGATCTTGATGTTTCTCCTCAGGTGTCTGATCTTGATATTTCTCCTCAGGTGTCTGATCTTGATGTTTCTCCTCAGGTATCTGATCTTGATGTTTCTCCTCAGGTGTCTGATCTTGATGTTTCTCCTCAGGTGTCTCATCTTGATGTTTCTCTTCAGGTATCTGTTCTTGATGTTTCTCCTCAGGTGTCTGATCTTGATGTTTCTCCTCAGGTATCTGATCTTGATGTTTCTCCTCAGGTATCTGATCTTGATGTTTCTCCTCAGGTGTCTGATCTTGATGTTTCTCCTCAGGTATCTGATCTTGATGTTTCTCCTCAGGTGTCTGATCTTGATGTTTCTCCTCAGGTGTCTGATCTTGATGTTTCTTCTCAGGTATCAGATCTTGATGTTTCTCCTCAGGTATCTAATCTTGATGTTTCTCCTCAGGTGTCTGATCTTGATGTTTCTCCTCAGGTATCTGATCTTGATGTTTCTCCTCAGGTATCTGATCTTGATGTTTCTCATCAGGTGTCTGATCTTGATGTTTCTCCTCAGGTGTCTGATCTTGATGTTTCTCCTCAGGTATCTGATCTTGATGTTTCTCCTCAGGTATCTGATCTTGATGCTTCTCCTCAGGTGTCTGATCTTGATGTTTCTCCTCAGGTGTCTGATCTTGATGTTTCTCCTCAGGTGTCTGATTTTGATGTTTCTCCTCAGGTATCTGATCTTGATGTTTCTCCTCAGGTGTCTGATCTTGATGTTTCTCCTCAGGTGTCTGATCTTGATGTTTCTCCTCAGGTGTCTGATCTTGATGTTTCTCCTCAGGTATCTGATCTTGATGTTTCTCCTAAAACTATTTGTTGTCCACACTTCGGCATTATAACCTTATTTTACTAGCTTGAATATCTAAGGTGGTGTCCCTGTCTGAAATTGCCATTGAACCCACGAACTTTTTTTGATTAAATACATGTATTTTTAAATATTTGAAAATTAAAGAGAATGAGTATCACGTTCACGTGTTGGAAGTATTTTCCAAATAAACTGATGTAAGATATACAGACTACATTATATTAACTGTCAAATGTTTATATAAAAAATATGATTAATTGATTCATTCTTGCTATCGAGAAAGGATGTGTAACCTTCCACTACCAAATTTCATAAATCTGCGACTTATATCTGCAAAATATAGATAAATAAATGAATAAATAAGAATAAAAATAAATAATAAAAAAAGAGTGAGTGTCGAGTTGGTGTGTTGGTACCCCCGCCAACCAACCGAAATCAGATGACGAGAGTAGATCAAGCTGCTTTAGTCTCAGTTGAAAGGATCTGTGTAATCCAACAACGCCACGGCTCACCCGCTATTTGTGGAATTATTACTAATACATAAATCTACTCACTGGAGAGGTGCAATCATATCTAAGGCAGATAACTCGTACTGAACTGGAAGTTATTATATCACATCACGTCCAAATTCTTTAAACGACGAATGTAACCTCTCCCCACTAACTTTTGTAACTTTGTAACGTAAATGAGGTACGCATATATCAACAGAAAAAAGTTAGTGTCGAATTCGTTTGTTGGTACCCCCGAATTGTAATGTTATTCAGTGAAGAATAATATATACTAATTCATAAATCTACTGACTGGAGTGCTGCAATCGTCTTTAAGGAAGAGTACTCCTATTAATGTAGAATTCTCTTTATCACATCATGTCGATTTATTATATAACATTCTGAACGACAGTCAATGATTTTAGAGAGAATTCTCTTTATATTTCATACATATTTGTATCTTCAAATTAATGAGTCTAAATCAATCTTATCACACCAATTCCTCCACTTGGCCTTAATCAAGGGAAATAAACGATGTTAACTTCTAATATAGAAACCAAAAATGAGGTGCTCAATGTTAAATTACAAGTTAAAAGCCAAAATTTCACATGGAAATGGCAAAATGACCGAACTTTGAGGCATTAGGGATTTAAGTCATTTTACCACCACTTCTCTAAAGAATATTTTATTCGACCACGATCATCATTGAAGAGACATAAGTTGTCGAAATGCGCATATGGTACACAAAATTAAAAGGTATATATGATCTATATTTATTACTAGATTGAAATTAAAATGGTCCATCCAGTAATGAGATTTGAGATATGAGACTCCCAAACATATCCTTAATGAATTGTAATGTAATACAGTGCAAATGATATATAAAAATGATGTTCGTTGAAGCCCTTTTAAAGATGAATGTAGCTTTTCACCACTAAACTTTGTAACATAAATCAGGTGCATATATATCAACAGGTGAAAAAGAGTGAGTGTCGAGTTGGCATGTTGGTACCCCCGCCAACCAACCGAACAGATGACGAGAGTAGATCCAGCTGCTTTAGTCTCGGTTGAAAGGATCGACGGCTCACCCGCTATCTGTAAAATTATTAACAATAAATGATTCTACTGGTTGGAGTAGTGCAATTATATTTAAGGCAGATAACTCGTAGTGAACCAGAAATTTGTATACCACATCACGTCGATGTCGTGTAAAACTAGCATTCCGAACGACAATTGGTAGCTCTGTTAAGAATTTAGGATTTATATTTCATACGTATTTGCACCTTGAAAACCCCAATAAATATAATTTGCACTTTTCAAATATTTTGTCCATTTTGCCTTTATCAAGTGAAATAAACGATGTTAATTCTAATTGGTGAATGGTGTCAAGTGGCATTGGTAAAAACAACAGTGTACCACAGGGGCCATTAACGGAAAAAGGCGAATTGGTGTTTGGAGGTTCTTTAAAATGCGAATATAACCTCTCACCACTAACCTTTATAACTTAATTAAGAAATGTCATTATCAAGAGGAAATAAAATAGTTAGTGTCCAGTTGGCTTTTTGGTACCCCCTGCCAACCAACCGAAATCAGATATTCAATTAATCAGCACATATTTCACTTTGAAAAGAAGAAATGAGTGTTTTTAAAGTATATAAAAACTTTCCTTTGGAAGACGGAAGAGAGATCTGAAATATTAAACTATCAAACATATACTTCATGAAAAGTTCTATATTGAATATCCTATTTGTAGATATCTCCTTAATGATTATATCGGTAGATTCATGTAACTTTGAAATTGTATTTATTTTATCAGAAGCTAAATATTGTTGAATATTACATCACCGAAATCATAATTAAAACCAATTTAATATTAAAACATTCATTTTGCTTTGTAATTTTGTACATAACAGAAGAAACAAAATGGATAGTCAGACTTTAAGTCAAACCCAAGACACTCCTCTACTATAACCGTTATTTACCAGCTTGGCTATCTGAGCTGATATCCCAGTTTGCCGGCACCATTGGACCCACTAACTTTAAAATGTAAATGTAATCAATATTTAAAAAGAGTGAGTATCGAGTTGACGTGTCGGTATCCCTGCCACCCAACCGAAATCAGATGGCGAGAGAGGAGATCAATCTGCTTTCGTCTCAGAAGTCTTTGTTTTCCAACAACGCCACGGCTCACCCACTTGCTGTACAGCAATAACAGGTATTTAAATTTACCTGACTGCAGTTGTGCAATCCCATTAAAGGGAATTAACTCGAAATGAACACGAAGTTTGTCATTTATATATATCATTTATTTGATGCGTGTCCAGTTTAAAGTTAACGATTTAGCTGATGTAAAATGTTTTAAGAAAAAGTTTTTCAAGACTCCATTACATCCACTTTCTAACATTATATGTAAAAAGTTCTTAACTTTGGGGAAAAGGGGAGTACAGGGAAAATATACGTCTTTCGAGTAAAAATATATTTCTAAATAAATATTAAACAAATTTGTGTATTTAACATTTGGTCAATAAGACAATTATAAATCAACTATTTGCTTTTTAAAGTCGTTAAAAGTTAATGACGAAATGTCTTTTCTCTCTCTTTTTATTGGTATTTATGAATAACAATAAAATGTATTAATACAGATCCATACATCAATATGATTGCCCATTCCGAAAGTATCACCCTTAAAAAGAAGAAGGAAAGTTATTTTACATATTGAATCACTTGAAGAAGATAAAGTCTGCATTGAAAATATACAAAACAGAATATTGAAATACAGACCTCTGCCGAGCAGAAAAAAAATTTTGTAATTAAAACCAATATCAAAATATCCTTTTTGCTTCGTAACTTTGAACATAACGGAAGGAACAAATTTGATAGTCAGACTGTGAGTCGAACCCAAGACACTCCTCTATTATGACCGTGTTTTACCAGCATCGCTATCTGAGCTGATATCCCAGTTTGCCGGCACCATTGGACCCACTAACTTTAAAATGTAAATGTAATCAATATGTAAAAAGAGTGAGTATCGAGTTGACGTGTCGGTATCCCTGCCACCCAACCGAAATCAGATGGCGAGAGAGGAGATCAATCTGCTTTCGTCTCAGAAGTCTTTGTTTTCCAACAACGCCACGGCTCACCCGCTTGCTGTACAGCAATAACAGGTATTTAAATTTACCTGACTGGAGTTGTGCAATCCTATTAAGGGGATTGGATACACGCCATCTAAATTTGCGGTGGAAATGGGGTGCTCGAAGTTTAAATCTATCCTGCTTTGATGCCCGTCAATCAGTTTTCACAATTTTTGCACACCAGTTTCTATACCCCAATATATTTAATTCCCCAAATTTTCAAAAATAATGAATCTATTGAATTGACAAGTGAGCAGTTTGTAGATTGTGCACAGCTGCAGCTTTGTGCATACATGAAATTTTGTTTTGTTACATCTAAATCGTTAGTTTGATTATACGTCTATGAACGATTGTCGTTGGATTTTTCAAATTCTTAATCGAACACTCACAAATTAGAATAATATCACGACACACGAATATATTAAATAAATTTCTCTATGTATGTTTTATTTCTTATGTCAATATTCATAGTATATTATAATATTGCCAACCATAACTCCATATTTTGTTAATTATTTATTGAAATTTCTTATGATCCACCCCTACCGATGTGAATTGTAAATCGCCACTTTACATGGGTTAAAAAAAATGGGAAATTCTACTATATGTGACAGTTCTTTCAAAATCAAAGGACAATCGTTTTTAGATATATCATCAAACTGACGATTGAAATACCTCTTTCCAAAATGCATTGCATGCACATGCCTTTGGCTGTTCAGCAAGTTGCATTATGCGCACACTGGTCTACTGCAAAATCTACATGGAATTCAATCTTAAAATTTTTTTCGGAAATGGAGCTTTTCATATATAGATAATATTCTGTAAAAATGATACGAATTGGTTGTTTAGTGCCCAAGAGAAATAGATTTCACTTCTTAACACCCCATTTTCACAATGACGCCGTCCATCCTCCTTAGAGGAAATTAACTCGAAATGAACACGAAGTTTGTCATTTATATGTATCATTTATTTGATACGTTTCCAGTTTAAAGTTAAAGATTTAACTCATGTAAAATGTTTTAAGAAAAAGTTGTTCAAGATTCCATTACATCCACTTTCTAACATTATATGTAAAAATTCTTAGATTTGGGGAAAAGAGGAGTACAGGGAGAATATTAGTCTTTGGGGTAAAAATATATTTCTTATTACATCTAAGAACAAATTTGTGCATTTTACATTTGGTCAATATGACGATTGACCTATCCCCAAAACACGCCCCGCTGACCGAGTACCCATAATACGGCGTCTTATCTTGACCGGCGGCGATAATTATAGCTCACATCTCGCACGTGCTTCGACCTCCGACAAACAGAGCATTTCCCTGCAAATGTTTGCGTAAGGATTGTACGGGTCAAGAGGCATAAAACCTTTAAAACACGTAAGTATTTTCGATTATTATAAAAATAATTTAACGACGCATTCACAGTACATGTTATAGTGAGTACCCTCTCCCATTACCAGTCTGTAGCAGATTTAGACAGGGCGCAAGCCCCCCCCCCTCTAAAACTGAAGAACTGAAGTAAAAAAGATAAATAAAAGGGGTAAAGGACAGAGAAAGAAGAGAAAAAAGGAGAGAGATATTGCGTTTACACATATTTTCGAAAAGTCAGGTGCGAGATGGTGGACTAGGTAAATTAAGGAGGGTTGGTTGAGAAATCTCGAGATGCGATTGTAGGGATCATAAAATGGGTAAAAGGGGATGGAAGAATAAAGTGAGAAAAGAAAATGAAACGAAAGAGAGAGAAAAAGAGGATGAGGAGAGATTGAGTGGAGGGTTGCCTGCCCATCCAGTGATGAACTGCATTTATTTATGATTGATTAATTTTTGTTTAACGTCACACTACGATTATTGTAAGTATTTGTTACGGCACCTGCCTGATGCGGGGCATACAAATTTTGACCTGTGCAACGGACCCACCCAAAGCAGTGAGTGATCTTTAACGTGCCATACATACCGTGACACGGAGCCTCATCTAAAAGACAGAACATCGGCATGACCAGAGCGGGACCTGAACCCCGATCTCCCGATCAGGGGGTCGAGTGCGATACCACTAGGCAGTGCCGGCTTCATTTATTTATGTAAAATTATGTTTTCTATGTATGTATGTATGTATGTTTAGAACAATGTGCTAAATCTATAGTATATTGTGAAACATCAATATTGATGGAAAGTAGAGTTTCATTTTTGTCTTATTTCGATGACATCTTCATAGGAAAATTTCGAAATCTTTGTAGGAGCGGAAAAGGGGGGGGGGGGGGTTGCTGTCTGCCATATCTAAAATTTTGCACTAATCTGCAAAAATGAGGATGGGAGTGGTTGCAGGGGTTGCAAAACAGCCCATGCATCTTACTGACGATTCGAGGTGCAGGCCTATCATCTTTAGTAACTTTACACTCTCGAAATAGCTTTACCTGCAACACTTGTATCTTTGCTGCAACGATATTTCGACTTTTTTAAATATCTCGGATAAATCATGAGATAAATCAGTATAAAAAGCGTATTTTCTTTTATTTTCTGTTACAGTGCTGTATTGTTGATATGTCCGACATTGCAATGTTTGTCGGAGCTCAGCGGGGTGCAACATATTAGGAGATAAGGGCGGAGCAAATTTTAGTTGCGGGGATAGGTCAATTATACATCTACTACTTGCTTTTTGAGGTTATTACAAGTTAATGACGAAATGTCTTTACTCTCTGTTTTATTGGTATATATCTAATACAGATCCATACATTAATATGATTGCCCATTCCGAATGTATCACCCGTAAAAAGAAGGAATGTTATTACATATATTGAATCACTTGAAGAAGATAAAGTATATATTGAAAATTTACAAAACAGAGGATTGAAATACAAAATGCCTGTCAATTTTAATATCCTTCACCATTACGACCGTATTTGACCAAATGGGAGTTTCCGCAATTAACTGCAGTCCTAATATTTAGGGAGGAAATAAAACATATTCCCGCAGAAATGACGAAAAGAACAATAGTACGTTATTGTGACGTCATTAGGTTGCTGACTCCAATCGATGTTACTAACTGATAGACCACAAGCGCCGCGTAATGGACGGTACATCCTATTGGCTATCTAAGTTGTTGTCCGTGTCTGAAATCACCAGTGAACACACAAACTTTTTTACGTACATGTAGTTTTAAAAATTCGAAAACTAAGAAGATTCCGTTGACGTGTTAGAACTGAATTACAATTAAACTGAGGTAAATTCTAATGTATTTTGTTTGGAACACGCGATCTCATTGGCTGTCCGATTTAAAAACTGCATGGGTATTCACGATACCCTGCAGTTTTTGATATGACGTTATGATACTCTGCAGTTTTTGATATGACGTCACTGGGATTGGCGACTTGGTTTAAAGAACCGTAACTCTGTGAATATTGCCTCTAGTGTTAATGATCTTTGTCAAATGCACTGGGGACTGGTACTGAAATAAACGATGTGAATTCTAATTTAGAATTGAAAAACGAGATAGGTACACGAAGTTACATTAAGATTTATTAGCATATATTTCACATGAAAAAGGCGAATTGGTCGAAATATTCTGAGAGGTGTACTGCAATTTATTTTAAAAAGTGTTCCCTTTGAAAGATTTTACTTGATTGAAATCATTACATTTCATCCAGAAGAGATATTTGACATATCAGACTCATAAAACTGCAATTTATGAATTGTAATGTTATAAAGTGAAAAATCACATATTACAAATGCTGTTTTGTCGATATTCTTTAAAAAACGAATGTAACTGAAATTGATCTTAATTGAGAAACGTATTTATCAGCAGGAAAAAAAAAGAAAAAGAGTGATGTTAATTCTAATTTAGAATTGAAATATGAGATTCCTACACGACATTAAAGTACAATTTATCAGCATATATTCCACATGAAAAAGGCCAATTTCTCTAAATATTGTGAGAGGTGTTTTGTAATTCATTTTAGAAACGGTTCCCTTTTGAAGACTTTACTTGATTGGAATCATTTCATTTCATCCAGAAGAAAGATCTGAGATATCAGACATACAAAAAAATGCACTTTATGAATTGTAATGAGATACAGTGAAAAATCACGTTGTAAAAATGCTGTTTTTTTTTAGTTCATTAAAAGAAGAATGTAACCTTTCACCACTAAATGATAACCGAAATCAGAGACGTATATGTCAACAGAAAAAAAGGGAAAGAAAAAGAGTGAGTGTCGAATTAGCGTGTTGGTACCCTCGCCAACCAACTGATATCAGATGAAGAGAGTAGATTAAGCTGCTTTAGTCTCAGTTGAAAGGATCTTTGTAATCTTACAACGCCACGGCTCACCCGCTATCTGAGAAATTATTACTTATACATACATCTACTGGCTTGAGTGCTGCAATCCTCTTAAAGGATTTAACTCATACTGAAATACAACTTTCTTTATCACATCACGTCTATGTCGTGTAAATCCGGCATTCTGAACTACAGTCAGTATCGATTTATATTTCATACATATTTGTATCTTAAGGTCAAATCCTGCTTATTCAGTTTTAGGATAGATTGGCTTCAAAACTGAACCAGTTTCTTTTTATGGTCTATGATAGAGACTCATAATAACATCTGATGTTGTTATCAAATGAAAATGTGGAGTTTTTTCAACGGATTGATTAATTAAACATTTTTCATTGACATATATAGACAAAAACAAACATTCCTTAATTCTTTCTTTTATCATGGATATTTTTTCTTCATATTTTAAATAAAATATATTGGATACATAATCCTTTGAATGAAGGAAGAATTTGAAACCTGTCCAGTGAAAAGACAGAGAAAATTTGTATTTGCAATATTCCTGGCAACACTGGAGCTGTATTCGTGACTAAATTAGAGTTATCTTCCTTTTCATCAACTGCATTTGATAAGAGAAACTATTGTCTACAGAAATATAAACGTTTTGCGAGCCTTAAAATCGGAAAATGTAAAGCACACTCTTCAATAATTTTCGGCGACTTAGCCACAAGTGTAATACACGATGTTAAATTCTGATTTAGAATTGTGATATGAGATTTCTAAACGATGTTAAATAACATTTTATCATCAGTCGTATATTCCACTACGTTTGTTTTAATGCATTTTACAAAGTCTTCCCCTTGTAAGATTTTACTTGATTGATATCAATATATTTCGTCAAAGAGTGATTTGAGGTATGAGACACCTACACCTTTACTGAATTGATTGAAATACTATTCCGTAAAAACTCAGATATTAAAATGCTATTTTCTTAGTTTTTTTAAAAAGACGAATGTAACTTCCTGCCGCTCCGCTAAACATTATACCTTAATTCGGAAACGTATTTATCTACCGGAAAATAAAAAAAGAAAAAAAAGGTGAGTGTCGAGTTGGCGTGTTGGTACCCCCGCCAACCAACCGAAATCAGATGACGAGAGTAGATCAAGCTGCTTTTGTCTCAGTTGAAAGATATTTGTCTTTGTTTTCCAACAACGCCACGGCTCACCCACTTGCTGTAGAGCAATAACAAGTATTTAAATTTACCTGACTGGGGTTGTGCAATCCCTTTAAAGAAGGATAACTCGAAATGAACATTAAGTTTGTTATTCACATTTATCATTTATTAGATAGCATACGTTTCCAGTTTAAAAGTTAACGATTTAACTGATGTAATATATTTAAATGAAAGTTTATCAAGACTCAATTACTCCCACTTTGAAACATTGTGTGTGAATAGTTCATTCATGGGGAGAGGAGTGATTAGGGTTAAAATGTATTCCTAATTATATCTATCACCACATGTGTATTTTACATTCGGTAAATATGATAATTATAGATCTATTGTAGGATTTCATTGCCTTATATAGTCGTCAAAACTGAGTGACGAAATCTCATTTCAATCTATGTATGTCAATAAAATATACCGTACATGTACCGTGGAAGTTGGAAAATCCTCGTTGCCTCGGTGGACAGTCCACGTCTGTCCTCCGTGGACATCACGGGAGGCCAGTTTTCTGTCCACGTTAATGTTAATAAAACAATATGCCATCTACCTGTACCTGTCCTCTCGAGGTCAAAGCGGACAAGGTTTTCATACCTTTTACCTGTACGTGTCCTCTGGTGGACAAAACGGACGAGTTTTTCACACCTTTAAATTAAAATTGTGCCACAGTGGATGTAAGGGACATTACATAGATGTGCCTGTATTTTACAAACCGTCAGACATAACGTGTTGTCATCTTGTCTTTAAAAATACGATCGTGAAACTTCCAGATTATTTTTATGTATATTTTTGCTTCCGCTAAACCTCCTGAAAGACAGACGCAAATATTAATTACGGCCCCGATAACCTATTAACCGGCTGTTAATAGACCGTAGTTTTGAAAAATGAGTGAATACAACAATATTGCCGTGGAAATGGTGTCAGTTAATTTAAGATTTATTATTATTATTATTTTTTTTAATTTTTTGTGACCATGTGCCCGAATATCTTTCTTGCCGGTATTATGTCATGTTAATTAAAGAACATTAACGATAGTTTCACTTGTTCACAGCAGGTATCGGACATTTACGATTAACTTCTTTTTTACCAAAATACTTGCTGCAAGTTCGGGTATCACATTTCAATGGACAGTCATTAATAAGCCGTCGTTTATTGCCGTTTGGTGCAATTAATTTATAACTAGGTAGGTCATTCAAGTGAGGGAATGTAGGAGTACAGCAGTGCCTGTTTACATGGGAATTTTTACATCGTTTAAGAAAATCCAGGGTCCGGCGCCATAAATTGAGAAAATACTTAAGTCGTATTTTTTTGTTCAGCAATGAATTTTTAACTGGGATTTGGACTTTTTAAAAATTTTATTCTATCCATAAATAGAATAAACCCATTCTGTATGACAATTTATTTGAATGTTTGATAATCAAGGACTTATAAACAAATTGTTTATAAGTCCTTGTGATAATGGAATAAATTAAACTGAAATAATTGAAATGATTTTCTCAGTTTATGGCGCCAGACTCGGGTGTTTTGCTAAAAATCAGAAAACACGATGTTTTATTTAAGGAGTTTTTGATTAAAGAAAAAATAAATAAATAAATCACAATGTTTTTAAATTACCCTTAGTTGAAAGCATCCAAGGTGTCCCCCTGTTGTGGAAAACGTCTAATCATTCATGTGTGAACCAACGTTTTTTTTAAATTTGAGCCACAGAGGTGTGATAATCTCTTGTGTGAAGACTGTTATACATGTACATACCAATGCATATACATGTATTCTATTGTTATATGTGGATGTGTATTAATACATTGTGTACTAGCATTACTATTTTATATTTGAAAATTAATTATTATCAGATTTCTTGTAATTTATTACTCCCCCTCAACAGCAAAATCTAAGAACCATATCTGCGGCAAAGAGAGAAAACCCAAAACTGAATACCCCCCCCCCCCTTCCTCCTTTCATTTGTACTTGTTGATAATGAAGAAGTGTACGATGTTTCAGTCAAATATCTTATTCGCCAATACAATGGATGATTTCCTTATTGCAAGTCTAAGCATTGTGCTGTAAGCCTACAGGGCAATAAATTTAAGTGAAAGATCGATGCCACCTAACGACCGAGTTAAAGTAACGACACGTCAACCCCCCCCCCTTTCTCTCTCTCTCTCTCTCTCTCTCTCTCTCTCTCTCTCTCTGCACGAGATATCGTTTGCTAACGTATTTTAAACTTTTTCAATACAACCAAAATATATATTTGTGTATGTATGTATTATTGTAAAACATGCAAGATTCAGTGTTCAGTCGGGTCATCATCTTTTATATATAATTGCATGATCGTATCCGTGAAATTAATCCAAAAAAGATACGATCGTATTGGGAAAGAATGTGTAACGAGACAAAACAATAAAAAAGGGGGGGCTTTTCTTCTCTGTTTAGGTCACACGGCACTTAGTCCAGGTAACCTTACGACTGGAGCACGCGTGTTGTGTGAAGTCTATTGTTTTACTTCACCCTGGTAGCGAATAAGGGTTTGACTTATGACACTGATTAATACACGGAATTAGACGATCGCATTCTATGAAATCATAAGATACATATATACGGCCCTATATCTGGCAGGAGTATGTAAGAAGATAAGAAAATGAAAGGGTGGGGGTTCTGAAAGATACTTTTCTTTACTGTTTAGGTAAGAAAACGACCGACACTCTAGTTTCCCTTGCGACTCAAGTGCGCATGCTTTGTCTTTTGTTCTGATATTATAAATATTTTGAAAAGTTTGTCTGCACTTCACCAGGAAGAAAAAAGAATACATAAAAAAAGAAGAAAACAGATCAAAGAAAATAATAATGAATAAAATAGAATGAAGATCAATGTCCATATGTATAAATATCTACCAGAATTAATCAATCGTGTATTTCATCGTAATCGTATGTAATATTTCAAAATCTGAATATGTTTATCAGAGCAATCAATAATGAATATCATATCACATGTAATTATAAGAATTTATTTGATTTTAAAGTCGGTTTTACTGTACTGAACCCACAAGTAGTAATTGCGCTCTTCAATTCGTATTGTTGCCTTCTTTAACTAAGAGTCCGAAATAGGTATTACAAAGAAACTCGGCAGACTCTCGGAATAATAAATCATTTTTTGTGTGCATGTCCTTGGTGAGTTTTGTCATACAGCTTTGTCAGATGTCTTCAGTTTTCTCTTTAAAATCACACTTATACACGCATCTGTACAATGACCAATCAGCTTGTCTTTACCGATTTCATTCAAGAAAAAAGAGGAGTTACTGGCTCAGTTATGTGACAGAAGTCACCATAGAGCTATACAATACATGAATATAAATAATATACTAGAACATATATCACATTACAAAAATATTTGATTGTAGTGCAATTACGATACCGACTTAGGACGGTCATTTAATTTGACAAAAGCCAAACAAATGGTGTGGTTAACCGGTTTACGGGCCCACCTTCCCACTCACCGTAACAGCAGAACAATCAAAGGACGTACATTTAAAAATTTATAAATAATCCTCCATGTAAAGAACAAGGGTCAACAGGTATCGCATATTGAGAGGTCATAAAAATATAAACACGTAAGGTATTGTAAAATACATAATGGTATAAAAATATATGCGACATCAACATGATAAACCGTGCTCTGCCAGTCTGAAAGCGAGCTAAGACCCTAGATCTGTAGGAGTCCCGACTAACAGTCAGAGGGGACGAGGTTCAGGACCATGTCTCCTCTGAAAGAGGTTTGGACAAGGCCCGTCATATAGTCCCCACCGCCCTGTTAGTCAGCGTGCAACGTTCAAGTAAAAGTCTGCATAAGGCTGTAGAGGGGCCAAATACAAGACCTATAGTCTTTTTGATGATCTCAATATCATATTGTCTATTTATAAGACGTTTGATTATTTTATTACATGATAAAATAACGTTATCGGAGCCTTTTACTTTCCTTAGTTTATATATGAGATCACCGTAAAAATAAGGATGGGAAATTCCATTGGATACATACTGTTGAAAAGAAATATTTCCAAATTTCGATAGAAGTTCTGAATAAGATCTGAAGAATTTGCCGAATGTTTTTCTTAGCTTGTGATATCTGTAACCCTGAGTTAAAAGTTTAGTAGTAATTTGTAAATTTCGTTTATGAAAGTCCAAAACATCGGTGCAGCCTCTGACAAATCGAACTAATTGAGATATATAGATACCATATGATGGGAGTCGAGGGACATCGCCATCCAAGTAAGGGAAATTTACAATAGGAAATCCAAAATCCTCACGTTTATCATAAATATTAGTATATATTAGGTGGTTGATAATTTTGATGTTTAAATCTAAGAAAGGTGTAGATTTATCTCAAGTAAATACCATTAATGCACTTTTACGACAAGTAGATATACGGGTATAAGGAACGTATATAACGTAGTTATACGTCCAGACAGAGACGTATATATCTAGAACATTATATACGTCCGTGCTCCAGGTGCGCATTGTATTTTCAATTTTTATATAAAAAATACGTTCTAATTTTAAAAATATTTAGAATAGCAGAATATTTTAAGATACATTTCAAAATTTCATTGTGTAACAAGCAGAGGAGATTTAAAAAGATGTTAAATGATTATTAATCAAGATATCTTTAAGTCTAATTTCGTTATTTTTCATGCTTCACTGAGCAAACACAATACGCATCATCATAAGGTCGTTTCCCTTTTAGCACTATCATACCCATTTACCGGGACATATTTGGTGTCCACGTTTGACCGTTTGACGGCGCGGACACAGGTAAATGACCACCTATATACGCGGTCAATATGGCCGATATACAGGGACAGTGTCCATGCGTGTCCGCGGCTTTACACGCCCAAATCCAATGTCCACGGTACATGCACGGTATTAATACAGATCCATACATTATGATTGTCGACTTAGAAACTATGTATCAATGTTGAAAAGAAGGAAGATTATTATATATGTTGATTAACATGAAGAAGATAATTTGTACATTGAAATCTTACGTAACAGAATATCTTGTCGTTAGACGCATATACCTTTTGTAGTTGAATTTTGTTCATACCATGTTACTCTTGAATATTATATTTCTTGGTTACAAGCTCTGAAAAACAAATAAAAGTTAATTAAAGTAGTTGTGGCTAAAACAAAACTATTTGTTTTCCATACAGCCGATGTGAAAAATAATAGACAGACTGCGAGTCGAAACTAAGACAATTCAACTTTATGTCCGTATTTTACTAGCTTGAATATCTGAGCTGGTCTCCCTGTCTGAAATCGCCATTGAAATCACTAACTTTTTGAATAAATACATGTATTTTTACATATTTGAAAACTAAAGAGATTGAGTATCACGTTAACGTGTTAGAGCTATTTTCCAACTAAACTGATGTAACATATAAAGACTCCATTATATTATCTTTCAAATGTTTATATGTAAAAAGATATTTCGTTGGTTCATTCTTCCTATCGAGAAAAAAGAATGTAACCTCCTACTACCAAATTTCATAAATCTGCGACTTATATCTGTAAAAAAAATAAATAAATAAATAAAAAGAGTGAGTGTCGAGTTGGCGTGTTGGTACCCCCGCCAACCAACCGAAATCAGATGACGAGAATAGATCAAGCCGCTTTTGTCTCAGTTGAAAGATATTTTGTCTTTATTTTCCAACAACGTCATGGCTCACCCATTTCCCGTAGTGCAGTAGCAGGTATTTTAATTTACCTGACTGGAGTTGTACAATCCCTATAAAGAAAGGTACCTCAAATTTATCAGTTATTTAATACTTTCCAAGTTTAAAGTTTACGATTTAAATGATGTAAAGAATGAAAATTAAAAAAAGGTTTTGAAAATTCCATTATATATACTTTCTAACATTATAAGTAAAGAGATCATTCACTGGGGAAAGGGGGAGGGGGAGAGTATAAGTTATTGTGGTTAAAACGAATTTCAAATATATATATATTGAATATTTACATGTAAGAAAATCTTGTCGGTATACGCGTATACTTTTTGTGTTGAATTTATTTGATCACATGTTATATGCTTTTGAATATTATATTCCTGGGTTACAAACTCAACAGGGAAAACGGGGGACGTATATATCAGCAGGGAAAAGGGGGGACGTATATATCAGCAGAGAAAAAGGGGGACGTACATATCAGCAGGGAAAAGGGGGGGGGGCGTATATATCAGCAGGGAAAAAAGGGGCGACATATATCGGCAGAAATAAAAGTGACTATCGAGTTGGCGTGTTGGTATCCCCGCCAACCAACCGAAATCAAATGTAGATCAAGCTGCTTTAGTCTCAGTTGAAAGGACCTGTGTAAACCAAGAACGCCACGTGCAATCATATTTAAGGCTGATAACTCGTACTGAACTGGAAGTTACTACATCACATTACGTTCATATCATGTAAAACTGGAATTCTGAATGACAATAAGTAGTTCTATGAAGATTTTAAAGTGAAATAAACGATGTTAATTCTAATTTTGCGACGGGTTTATTACTTTTGCGACGGGCGTTGCATGCAACCAGAGAACGCTCGCTCCTCCCGGGCTCCTGGTCTCACCTCGATTTTATTGGGGTTCGCATTTCTCTGAATATGACACTAAACACGATATTATTCCCTTTATTCCTATGAGATATGGTTTACCCTTTGGTCCTTTTTTCTTTTTTACTTATCATTGAAAGGTGAGATTCCTATACGACGTTAAATTAGGTTTTATCAGCATATATTTCACATGAAAAAGGTGAATTGGTCGAAATATGGTCAGACGTGTGTTTTAATTTATTCTAAAAAGAGTTCCCTTTGAAAATTTTAACTTGATTGAAATCATTACATTTCATACAGAATCGAGATTTCAGATATGAGACTCATAAATATCACATCATGATTTTCATAATGTTATACTGTGAAAAATCACATATTGAAAATGCTGTTTTCTCGAACTTTTCTAAAAGACGAATGTAACCTTTCACCAATATCAACAGGGGAAAAAGAAAAAGAGTGAGTGTCGAGTTGGCGTGTTGGTACCCCCGCCAACCAACCGAAATCAGATGACGAGAGTAGATCAAGCTGCTTTAGTCTCAGTTGAAAGGATCTGTGTAATCCAACAACGCCACGCATCACCCGCTATCTGTGAAACTAATACATAAATACATACATACCGACTGGAGTGGTGCAATCATATCTAAGGCCGATAACTCGTACTTAAGTGAAAGATTCAATATCACATGACGTCCATATCGTGTAAAACTGGCATTTTGAACGACAATTAGTGGTGGTTCTGCTAAGAATGTGCGATTTATACTTCATATACATTTATGTCTAAAAGATCTCAATAAATATAGTTCGCAATTTTCACATCCTTTGTGCATTTGACATTTATGAAGTGAAGTAAATGATATGAATTCTAATTTAGAGTTTAAATATGAGATTCCTAAACGATGTTACCTTACAATTCATCAGCATATATTTTAAATGGAAAGGGCGAATTGGTCGAAATATTGTGAGAGGTGTGTTTTTAATTTATTTGTAAAAGAGTTCCCTTTCAAGGATTTTACTTGATTGTATATTTGTATCTTAAAATCAGAAAATATAAAGTACAGTTTTCATTAATTTTCTGGCCTCTTAAGCGATATGAATTCTAATTTAGAATTAAAATTTGAAACCCCAAAACGATGTTGAATTACAATTTATCAGCATATACTTCAAATGAAAAAGCGAACTGCGCGAAACATTGTGAGATGTGTTTTAATGTATTATAAAAAAAACCCCCACTTTCCTTTGAACCATTTTACTTTGAAATCAACACATTTCATCTAGAAAACAACTCTCAGATATGAGACTCCCAAACCTATACTTCATGTATTATAATGTTATACATATAACATATAATATACTTAATATCTACTAATGCTATCGGTACATATTTTCTAGAGGATTTTATCGGTAGACTCGTGTAATGTTGTAATTGTATTTATTCAATCAGAAGTAAAATATTGTTGATTATTACATATTTTGTAAATTTTACCAATAGTTTATATAGAAAGTTTCCGGGCTGATATAGAGTCATAAATGCCCCCAAACTTCATATCAGCCCGGGGACTATTTCCAGCTATGTGACGTCATACTTATTTTTTGACGTCATACCGTACGCAATCAAACATGGCGGATAGTACTATTAACGAAAATACTTTGATTTATAGAATTAAATGTAGATGGACGGTTAAATATGTAATAAAAAGGTTATTGACTGAATACGACGAAATATGACCGCCCTCGTTCTTTGAGCTGATGCGGCCCGAGCTTGCTAATACCGCGGGCGGTCATATTTCGTCGTATTCAGTCAATAACCTATAAATATTACATTTCTTGATCACTGACCTCTGACGTGCAAAAAAGTGTTTAATTGTAATTATAACCAAAATAAAAATATTCATCTTCTTTTTAACTTTGTACATAACAAAGGAAAAACAAGTGATAGTCAGACTGCGAATCGAACCCAAGACACTCCTCTATTATAACCGTATTTTACCAGCTTGGTTATCTGAACTGGTGTCCCAGTTTTACAGCTCATTGGACCAACTAACTTTAAAATGTAAATGTAATCAATTATTATATTAAAAAGAGTGAGTATCGGGTTGACGTGTCGGTATCCCTGCCACCCAACCGAAATCAGATGGCGAGAGAGGAGATCAATCTGCTTTCGTCTCAGAAGTCTTTGTTTTCCAACAACGCCACGGCTCACCCACTTGCTGTACAGCAATGACAAGTATTTAAAGTTACCTGACTGGAGTTGTGTAATCCCATTAAAGGAAGATAACTCGAAATGAACACGAAGTTTGTCACTCGCATGGTAACCACTATAAGTATACAGAGGTTTCCCAAGACTCCATTGCATTTATTTTCAAATGTTTATATATATATTGGTTCATTCATACTATCAAAAGGAGGAATGTAACCTGCAACCATCAAATTTCATAACCTTATAACTTATAACAGCAGTCAAAAAACCATTAAAATATCAGATATTTAAATGCTATTTTCTCGAGTTTTTATAAAAGACAAGTATAACATCCTGCCACAAACCATCATAACTTCATTCATAAATGTATCTATCAGCACGAGTAAAGAAAAAAGTGAGTGTTGAGTTGGCGTGTTTGTACAGCAATAACAGTTATTTAAATTTACCTAACTGGAGCTGTGCAAGATAACTCGACATAAAGAAGAGGTTTGTCATTCCCATGTATCATTTAACTCGAATTTATAATTTATTAAGTTCGCTCCCAGTTTAAAGTTTACGATTTAGACGATGTAAATTCAAGTAAAAAAGTTTCTGAAAACGCCATTACATGCACTTTCTAGCGTTATATGTAAAACGTTAATTCATTGAGGGGAAAGAAGGAGGAGAGAATATGAGTCATTAGGGTTAAAATGTATTCCTTAATATATCTGTGTACATATGTGTATTTATATTCGATAAGGAAGGTTATTATATATGTTGAAAAATGTCCATAAAAGTAGTTGTAGCTGAAATGAAACTACATGTAGTTTTCGTAATACAGACGAGGTAGAAATCGGTAGACAGACTGCGAGTCGAATCCAAGACCCCTCACCATTATGACCGTATAATACTAATAATCTATCTAAGCTGCTGTCCCTGTCTGTCATCGCCTATGAACCCACTAACTTCTTTTAAAGTACATGTAGTTAATATTTGGAAACTAAAGAGAATCAGTATCACGTTGACGGGTTACTACTGTTTTCGAACTATACAGAGGCACAATATAGAGAGGCTTCTCAAGACCCCATCTCAAAATTTCATTCTTTAAACCATAGACGTATATATCAACAGGGATAAAAGGAGGGACATATATCAGTAGGGAAAAAGGGGGAACGTATATATCAGCAGGGAAAAAGGGAGGATGTATATATCAGCAAGAAAAGAAGAGTGAGTGTCGAGTTGGCGTCTTGGTACCCCCGCCAGCCAACCGAAATTATGTAATGAATATGTCTCTCATTCACTGTTAGTTCCCAAGTAGAAATAAAGTCCAAATATAAATTCAAAATTTATTTGTTTGAATGTCCGAATTATATCATAAATTGATGAAAATGTTTATTTTACAAAGATCCAAAATACAAAATGCGATAATTCCAATTATACAAAGTTGTCCTAATTTAAGATGATCCAAAAAGCTAACTAACTAAATGCTCTTATTCATTCTATATAAGTTGAATGTACAAAATCATTTACATGTACGAACTCCGCCTTCATTACAAAAGTACAGCCAATCAGAACATAGGTTACATATCATGTGTGTTCAACATACTGAATTTAAAAGATATCAATTCTTAATCAAGTAAATGACAAGCATAAGAACACCAAAAGGAATGAAAGTCTTTGAAATCAGATAACTCAGAACAATACCCCTCCTATGCTTACTTTGGAAACCTGATAAATGACAGATTGAAATATGTACCATATGTGAACAGAAATAACTAATTTCATTTGGTAACATTCAAGGAATGCATTTCACCTGATATTATATCCCAGTAAATGTGGAAGTATTCCAAATCACTAAGAAATAGAAAAGTTAAATCTTAACTATTAATAAAAAATATAAATAAATCCAAAATTAGTTAATTTGATTTTTGTAAACTCATATTATTATACATATATACAACAATTACATTAGTAGGAGTCATCTTCCTTAAAGACGAGCGGCGTGATGTGATATAGTAACTTCCAGTTCAGTACGAGTTACCTTCCTTAAATATGATTGCACCACTCCAGTCAGTAGCTTTATGTATTAGTAATAATTTCAAATATAGCGGGTGAGCCGTGGCGTTGTTGGATTACACAGATCCTTTCAACTGAGACTAAAGCAGCTTGATCTACTCTCGTCATCCGATTTCGGTTGGTTGGCGGGGGTACCAACACGCCAACTCGACACTCACTCTTTTTTCCCTGTTGAAATATATATCCCTGATATAAGTGAGAGGTTACATTCGTCTTTTAGAGGACATCGACAAAACAGCATTTTTAATGTGATTTTTCATTGTATAACATTACATTTCATGATGATTTTTTGTTATGAATCTCATATCTCAAATCTCTTTTCTGGATGTAATGTAATGATATCAATCTAGTACAATCTTCCGAAGGGAACTCTTTTTCAAATAAACTAAAACACTCCTCATACAATATATTGACAAATTCGTCTTTTTCATGTGAAATATATGCTGAAAAATCGTAATTAAACTTCGTGTATAAATCTCACATTTCATTCAATTCTAAATTAGAAATAACATTGTTCATTTCACCACAGGCACTGTGTTACATGAAGAGTGACTTTTTGAAACTACGCCCCCCCCCCCTTCTTTGATATATCGTCTCGTTCCCCTTTCCCCTAAGGTAAGAAACGACGGTCAAAATGCAGCCGCTTCAACCTGTATTTCCTACAAGTTCCGATGATAATCTGAGTAAAATAAAGTACCAACATGTAAAATAATGTCTAACCTTTTTATATCTGTCCTCAAAATTTCATTCAAGCATTTTAAAGGCACCAACAAACGCAAATTCGAACGGCACAACTCGCTGGCAGTTTGCTCACCAATCGCCATGTTGATGCAACATTGGCAGGTTGTAAAAGACAAGATCTGTATAATGACAAGATTGTCAAGATCGTGAGAAAAAGGAATATTAAAGCCATAAAAATGGAATAAAGATTTAATGTTAATTTTGTTTTAGCCATATAGTGACCTACTCCTCCCTGTCGTTATTCAAGCAAACACGGTAAAGTCCTATTATGCAAATAAACCTGTAATCTATTACTGGCGAGGAAACTGTCCGCGAGTTGTGTAGTTCGAATTTGCGTTTGCATGCGCTTTTAAACATACTTAAATGAAATTTTGAGGACAGATATCAAAAGATTGGACATTATTTTACATGTTGGCACTTTATTTTCCTCTATTTATCATCGGAACTTGAAGGAAATACTGGTGGAAGCGGCTGCATTCTGACCGTCGTTTCTTACCTTAGGGGAAAGGGGAACGAGACGATATATAAAGGACGGGGGTTATTTTTAAAAAGGCACTCCTCATGTAACACACTGCCTGTGATTTCACTAAAAAATCTGAACAAAACTACTAGTTTTCTTTCAGAATGCCAGTTTTCAACAACATCGACGTGATGTGATACAGTAACTTCCAGTTCAGTACGAGTTATCTGCCTTAAATATGATTCCACCACTCCAGTCAGTAGATTTATGCAGAGACATATATACACTTGTATATATGACTCCGACTTATGTATTAGTAATAATTTCACAGATAGCGGGTGAGCCGTGGCGTTGTTGGATTACACAGATCCTTTCAACTGAGACTAAAGCAGCTTGATCTACTCTCGTCATCTGATTTCGGTTGGTTGGCGGGGGTACCAACACGCCAACTGGACACTCACTCTTTTTCTTTTTATTTTTGTTTTCTGTTGATATATACATCCATGATTTAAGTTACAGTTTAGTGGTGAGAGGTTACATCCGCCTTTCAAAGAACTTCAATAAAAGAGCATAGAAATTTATACCTTCACATCAGACCCAACCATAGCAATGAATGATCTTTTACGTACAACGCCTACCATGACATAAGACCTTGGTTTTTACTGTCCCACCTCAGCACCTCATTCACTAGACCGCACTGGTTAAGTGAATTATAAGTAAGTAGATGTATTATATAATCAGTACACTCATGGGTAGATTTGTCAGCCCTTCATCAAATTGAAAACTATAGTAGATACATGTACATGTTTACGACTGATATCTGGAGAAGAAAAGTCAACAAAAAAGATGAAGAGACGCACTTACATAATTTCATACAATTTAATTGATAAAATGCATTTGTGATGAATAAAGGTATTTTGTATAGTATATTTGTGCATATAATGTTTGAATTACCTAAAACATTCATTTACTATTAACAAATGTAAAAAAAAACAAGACATATACATGTATATAAAAATTAAGGACCCTAGAGCAAATATAATAGAAATGAGATTTCTTAAAATTGAATTTACACCAAAAGCTGTATGTTTAAAAACATGCTATAACATGAAAGGAAAAACACTGAAATCAATATGCCCTATTGAGTGACAAGCTTCTTGATGAGGACATTTTGTAAATGTTGATATAGGTTAACGGTCAAGATCACGAATTAAAGTACCAATAAAAAGCTCCTATGGTTAAAATTTAAACACCATTAATATTTTTTTTCCAAATGAAAAGGTCAAGGTCAGAAGGTAATAATCTATACTACCAATGGATAGGTATTGTCACAGAACACATAAGTGAAATATGAAAGCACTAAGGGACATGTTTTGTAAGTTATGTCCAATGTTAAAGTCCACAAACAAGATGATCTGGGGCCATAAAAATAAGTCATAATGAAATTTGAGAACTGTTTTAAGTGTTCTTTAAATTTAATATTTGAGTTTAATGTTTATAAATATTTGTTTTTTAATTTTAACGAAAAAATATGAACAATGTCGCAACATGTATACAAGTTTACATTTATACCTGAATTCTTATTTTGATATGTGAACTGACATTATTAAAAGGCACAACTTTTATTTTGATGACATCATCAAAAGACTGACAAACTCAGATAAATTACATTAATGATGTAATAACTATAGCAAATAAAAATCTTCTTCACATCATCTTCAATTATGCACCATCAATGAATCAATTCTGACCACAAATCTAATATCTATTTCAATGTTTTATCCTGTAATCATTACCTTCAACTGACTATATGTTTGATTTTGGAGTTTACACTACAACTTTTAAACATATTTTACAGTAAAAAATTTCCTACATTTTACATCTCAGACACATGCCATTGCTAAATCATATTGATCAGATTAATATTCTCCTCTTGCTGAATTTACAATTTTGAAAAATATCAATTTGAATACTTTTGATATAAAAAATGCTTATTCATAAATTTCTCTACTAATGATATAAAATTGAGTACATAAATTCTAATCTAAGTATGGAAATTACACATTGAGATTTAAGCAAACAATACTATAAGAATATTCAGATTTAAAAATAGAGAAAAAGTATAATGCGGTGATCAGAAATCTTACATCTCTCTATCCGATAAAAATATTTTTATATACAACACACATCCTTGTTAACCTTCAGCTGCCATTCATATATACATATTTAAAAAAGGCTTAAACAAGAACGAATACAAATATCATAATTTTTGATAAAATGACAGAAAAAAATGGTTATCAGTAATGAACCCACCATTTACTGTTTTATTCAAACACCATAAATATTAAAGCTATGCATTTCTGCTGATTCTTACAAACCCTCCCTTCTGCATACTGACACATGATTTTTTATCAATGGAAAATTAAATATAAAAATTTCAGAAATCATTGTAATACCTACAATTATCATGTTTTGTTGAAACAATCAAGTATTTCATGTCAACCCAAATGTTCTGCTTTGTATTCTTACACTGATTTTATAACATTCAAAACAACTCCAGACAATTAAACATTTAGCTCCAAATCATTTGATTTTATAATATCTAGCAGAAAGCCACTAAAAAGATGTATGCTACCTCATAAACAACAAAAATATACAACAAAATGGACTTAAATTCTTTCACATGACATTATGTACAACTTCATTTAAATTAAAATACAACTAATATACACTGAAGCACTTGAAAGTTCAATAACAAATACAGTCAAGCTTCAATAACTAGAAGTATGAGGGACTTTGGAAATCACTTACAACAGGATCAGGTTTTTGAAGTTTTTCTGATGTCGATAAAAACAAAGGTTGTTGGGACCACATGATTACTCAAGATTCTGAGGGTTTATGAGCAAGTTAAAGAAGTTTGACTGTATACACATTAACACACCAAATCCAGAATGTGGGCTAGTTCTTTCACATAAAATTGTGCCTATGTCAATCTAGATAAAAATTGCAAACAAATTCACTTCAGTACAATACATAGCACTACAAAATAAGAGGATAAATCAATACAAAAAATACAAAAGGACAAAATGCACTGAAGCATAGAAAAGAAAGAAATAATAATATAAACAGTGAGTCCTTTACTGGCTTTAGTACGTAGAAATAGAACAATGGTAAACAGAAAGAGATAAGAGCCCTATGTAAAGAAATATACAATCTGTTTAACTATACACAAATAAATACAACATCATGGATCCAGCCAAAATGTATAATTGGTAAAATGTGAAATGATACTAGTAAAGCATATATTTCTCAATAATTGGTCAAACTAGAACTTTTATGAAGCATTAATGCCCCAGGCAGAAACAAATAGCCAAAATATTACGAAAATAATCTAAAAGCAGGTAAGAATATAGATCCACACCAAGATCATTCTAAACCAGCCTATACAACTCAGATCAATCTGATCAGGGCTTTAATCAACCTTTCAAATATCTTTAAGCAAATGTACAATGGACTGCAAAGTATTTTAATGTTATAGCCAAAAATAAATCATATCTACAACATTTTAAGACATAAAACACTTCAATAAATATGTTTACATTACAATGATTAACAAACACTTTGAATATTGCGATTTATATTTTACAGATCAAATATAACAATAATTTGCTGCTTTATTATGGAAGCTTACTCCAAGATGACATGGCATGCATACTGATTGAGGTACAGTGAATATGATTACTGCTCACTTTGAGATACCACAAGGTCCTGAGACTGATTTTTTGTACCCATGCTGCCAAAAAATATGCTGCATGTAAAGTTTGAATCTCCATCAAAAAATGAATGACAACTGTCCATGATTGCTTTACTGAGACATTACCATCGATAACAGAATTCCATCTTTGTATCTATTCACAACAACAGCACTTATAAGCAAGTCTATTTGTACAATAAAATAAACATACATGTATATATATATGTATCAACAATACATCATCTACATGAAATAAAGCTTATTTTAAAACTAACAAATACCTCCTTTTAACAAAAAAATTTAAAACAATGTACCGTATGTTACAACGTACAACAGAAATGAAATTTCATATTTACAAATGAAACGTCATACTTACATACAAATGAAACATCATACTTACATACATATGTAATGTCATACTTACATACAAATGTAATGTCATACTTACATAAAAATGAAATGTCATACTTACATACAAATGAAATGTCATACTTACATACAAATAAAATGTCACACTTACATATAAATGTAATGTCATACTTACATATAAATGTCATACATGTACATATAACTTTCATTCAAATGAAATGTCATACTTTATGGCTGAATGATTAGCAGTTCATTACTTTCAGAGAACTAAATCTTGTAAGTCATACATCAACTGGTGGATATAATTACCTGACATCCCTATCAAAAATTTCCTTCACAAGTTACAGATCCTCATATCTACATACACTAGCAACTAGTCCGTTTAAAGCCACAGCAGCTAGTGCTGCCACTGTTCAATTAAATATAACTTAATATCCATAAAACAACAAACAAGAAAATTCATATTAATGTCCATATAGAATATTATTAGTTATGGAGCATTTTAATGAAGTAACATATCTACCTTTGTATATTTTGGTAGTTGTCACTTTTACCTCAACATGACCATGCAGAAATAGAGAGTTCTTATCAAGGGCAGACAAATCCCCTTAATCTATTCTCCAATATAATACATACACTGTTAGTGCTAACCTATAACATGATCATGATAAATATAAAAATCTCTATCATAGAGTGTTATGATGAATGATGGAGGTTCAATTTCATTCCTGAATGAAATATTGCTATCAATATTAAACTTAAAAAGAAAAATATGGCCATACTTTTGAAAATGATGAGCTGTCCTTGTATGTGGGTATTGTTCTGTTCCAGTCTAATGTTCTCTTGTTCCAGTCTGTTCTTATCTCCAGTCTGACAAATCACAGAAGTGAGTGTCTCCTTCAGTCTTCTGTTGTCTTCTTCCAGTCTACTCTTATCCTCAGTCACACTAGTCAATGTCTCCTCCAGTCTACTCTTATCCTCAGTCACACTAGTCAATGTCTCCTCCAGTCTACTCTTATCCTCAGTCACACTAGTCAATGTCTCAGTCACACTAGTCAATGTCTCCTCCAGTCTACTCTTATCCTCACTCACACTAGTTAACGTCTCAGTCACACTAGTCAATGTCTCCTCCAGTCTACTCTTATCCTCAGTCACACTAGTCAATGTTTCCTCCAGTCTACTGTTGTCTTGTTCCAGTCTACTATTGTCATGTTCCAGTCTACTGTTGTCTTTAGTCATGTGACTCACTATTTGTTTCAGCTCATCATTCTCATCAACCAACAAACTTAAGTTATCTTCAGCCACAGACAATTTATCTTCTACTTCACACAATACAGTTTGAAAATGAGCTTCAATTTCATCAACAACCCTCAACTCTTCCTGCAGTTTGGCTAGATTTGCCTCAAACTGACCATTAATTTTTTTTAAGTTCCTGATTTTGTTTCCACAACTCATTGCAATTGAAATCAAGTCGTATTTTTTCAGCTCTGAGATCATCATTTTGTTGCTGCAGAAAATCCAAGTCCATCTGTGCCACATTCCTCTCCTCCTGAAGTTGTGTCCTTTCTGCCTGGACTGTTGTCAGGATCTGTTGTAAATATGATTTGTCAGTCTTAAGATCTTGGATTTCTGCCAGATGAGCTGTGTATGCCTCACTCAATGTGTTGTTCATGATATCTTTACTGGCAAGTATTTCTCTTAAGGATTCAATACATTGGTCATTTTGCTGCAGATTAATTTTTTGCTGCTCAGTCTCCAGTAAAAGATTGCCTGTAAATCAGAAATTATAAACATATTGAATTTCATTATTTGTTGAAAAGAGTTTACAGACCTTGTTGCTTTGAAATCATATTACACATTACACAATGCTGTCATTTACAAATAAAACAAGAGAATCGGTAGAACCAATGGATGCCCCTCCCCAAAAAACATTAGTTCAAAGAGGGATAATTTTTGTTTATTTTTATACAATGTATATACAGTGTATATATATATATATATATATATATATATTTTGTTCCAAGTTGTAACGTAATTGGTCGTATATGCGACTTAAAACTTGATTTTGCGACCCAAATTTGAAGAAAGTAGCAAAATTGTGACCGAAATAATGCTGCCATGTCTGTTTTCTTTGTTCAGAAGTGTTTAACTGTTATTGGTCCCCAGTTGTTGTCCTGGAGTTATCGTACTTTTGCTGATTGTGACTACAATTACGTGTCATAGGTAAAAGTCCAATAATTCCCCAAGCCAATCAGCTGATCTATGTCAAAATGGCATCGAAATGAACGCTAGCTGATTTTGGTTTTTCTGGAGGTACAAAAAGGCCGAAAGAGGGGCAATCAATCATTGAGGGAAGCCCCGGAAGTGTAGATGAAAGCCCCGAAGCTGCATCTAAAGAGCCTGCATCTAAATCCGATGTCTGGCAAAAACAAACAATCATTGGTCATCATGATGTGACTGAGAGAATTATCTTGGCTAAGGCAGTAAGGGTCCGAGATGGACGTTGAAGTGAAAAGTGCTTTTCTTGCATTAAAAGGAGTTATTCTTTATACATGTTTTTATTATTTATGAAAAAATACAAGTTTTTATAAATGTTAAGTCAGAATTCCACAAATGGCAACCAAAAGTTTTGCCAAGGCAACCTAAATATGCAAATGGTTACAAAAATTTAAGTAAGGTCGCCTTATAGCGACCAAAATCTTGAATGCTACTTGGAGCACTGATATGAATATATATATATTATATGTATATATATATATATATATATATATATATATATATATATATATATATATATATATATATAAAAGCAAAGCCAGTGTGGCCTAGTGGTTTAGGTGCTCGGCTCATGATTGAGAGGCATGTAAAAAGATCCCTCACTGCTTCAGGTGGGTCTGATGCAAAGGTTTAAATTTGTATGCAATACATCAGGCAGATGCCGTCACCATATACATGAAATAATTGTGGAGTGACGTAAAACAATAATCGATAGTATAAAAAAAAAATAACAAAGGCCAACAGCTCCAGTACAATGTAAAAGAGAGTTATGGTTCTTGTGAACGACACTTCTCTTCATCAAGATCTACCTACCTACAAAGTTTCATGTTGATACCTCATATAGTTTTTGTCTTATGCTCCAGACAAATTTTAAGTATGAAATATGACAAAAGGGCAAAAACTCCTAAATTTTGCAAAAAGAGAGCTATGGTTCTGTGCACTGCACTTCTCCTCTTCACAATATACCTACCTACGAAATTCCATAGTGATACTTCTTATAGTTTTTGTACTATGCTCCAAACAAAATTATGACAAATGGACAGACAAACAAACGGAATGACAAAGCTGCAACTATATGCACTCCCTGTGAAAAGCATAAAACGATAACTTGCAGTAAATTAAACAACTGTTTCTGATCTCAATGGATCATTTGCCAATAGCCATAGAAATGTATTTCAGCACATCCTTCAATATTCTATATACTCTAACACAGAAACACTAAATAACTATGAAACCAAGAGCAAGAAATGGATCCAAGTTGCTCCCTTAAAATTACAGAGAATGTTGCATTGATATTATAAAGACATGTAATTATACTCCCTATAATGTATTCATGTGACGTATTCGGTGGGTGATAAGTATGACGATCAGTCAGAAGATCACAGGTGATAAGTATGGTGATCAATCAGATAATCATAGGTGATAAGTATGATGATCAGTCAGAAGATCACAGGTGATAAGTATGGTGATCAGTCAGAAGATCACAGTGATAAGTATTGTGATCAGTCAGAAGATCACAGGTGATAAGTATGGTGATCAGTCAGAAGATCACAGGTGATAAGTATTGTGATCAATCAGATAATCATAGGTGATAAGTATGACGATCAGTCAGAAGATCACAGGTGATAAGTATGGTGATCAATCAGATAATCATAGGTGATAAGTATGATGATCAGTCAGAAGATCACAGGTGATAAGTATGGTGATCAATCAGAAGATCACAGGTGATAAGTATTGTGATCAGTCAGAAGATCACAGGTGATAAGTATGGTGATCAGTCAGAAGATCACAGGTGATAAGTATGGTGATCAGTCAGAAGATCACAGGTGATAAGTATTGTGATCAGTCAGAAGATCACAGATGATAAGTATGGTAATCAGTCAGGAGAATTCTACTCTGGTCAATGTGTTATAACACAAAGCACTTAACACATGCCTAAATCCATCCAGCTATAGATGGGTAGCAGCATCAACAGAAATCTTCACCTAATATGGCTTGGTTTCCTGTTCATTATCTGACTTTAATCCTCCTGCACTGGGTATCAAAGAAAAAAAAAGGTATACATGTACTAAAAATTTCACTTGCTTAGTATTCATGGCAAGGGGAAGAATTTTAAATTTTTTATCAAATGTAAAATAGCTCTAATTTCTGCAACCTGAGAACGGCTTTCTACTCTCTGAGTAATTAAAAAATGCATCATCTATCTTAGGATGAAAGGAATGAATCAAAAGAAGTTTGAAGCAGAATTTCTTTGATAAAATTGTCATTTGAGTACCTAAGGTTTTCCTTGAGATGTCTCGACTCTTATTACCTTCTAATGCAAGGATGTACTTTTCAAATTCTCAGTCACTCTTGGAGGACGGCCTGAAAAATATACATAAATTTACAACATACTACTTCTTTGTTATGTCATACTTTCACCTGAATTTTACATTTTTGTCTGTTCTGAAAGATCTGACTTTTCTTATTTCAACATTTAGGTGAAATCTTGATACAGTGATGCTCTGTTAATCCGGGCTCCGTTTATCCGGAAAATCCACTTTACGGACAAGAAAGTGCGGGAATGGATTTCCCAAATGATATTTGGATCCGATAATCCGGAAATCCGCGATCCGGATCCGGACAAGGAAATACGGGTACAGAATTCCAAAAGTACATGAATTTGCTCCAATAATCCAGACAAAATTTCGCTTTCCGTACGTAACTGTAGCAAATAACTGCAGATTAATTAATACACTGCTTATCTCCTCTCTGCGCAGATTGTTTAACAGTTAAACGACGTGTTTACCTGGTCACCTACCTATTGTATGTTAATTACCTATCCAGTTATGAACTGTGGTGTAGTCAAACGTCATGTTAGCGGTCAATGATGATTGCTTTTTAATGAGTCAGTACACGTTCACGTCAGAAATGAAGATTACTGGTAGTTAAATGATAGTAAATAAAAGTAAACTGCCGACTTCGCAGCTTACATTGTTAATTAAATGGGCTTTAGATTGTAACCAAACTTTAAGCATCGTCATTCTTCTATCTGAGATCGATAATTGATAACGTATCCTTACTTAGTGCTCATTACATTAGTTTGTAGAGTAGTTTTAACTTTTAGTAATTCTTCTGTTTTATATTTATAGAAAATTTTAATATTTAAAACATGAACACATTATAAATTTATGGGGACATGAATGCTTTTCAATTCTAAATTTGTATGACACAGTAGGATGTTAGATAAACACTCCGATCACGACAGAAGTGAAATTAATTAGTCAAGCGCGAGGTATATACAAAGGCGGCTGTCAACATTTAAATAGATGATAGTGAGTTGAAAAATCATGCAGGTTTCAGAAATTTGGCTGCAATTAATGTACAATTTACTAAAGCTGTTAATATATTAAATGCGTAATAGATATATATATATTTCTTCGTATACAAATTAAACGCATATAAGGATTATTACTTGTGTTTCATCGTGTACTGTATACACCCTGCTTTTATCAAGAAATAAGATTCTTTAACATCTAATGTACCGGTACTATGATCCAGTAATCCGGAAAATCCGTTTATCCGAACAAATCGGCCAGGAACAAATGTGTCCGAATAAAGGGAGCATCACTGTATATATTTTTTACACATCTTTTACTTATTTCAGTGGTTTAAATTGTCGCCATTTGGACTCAGACCTAGTATTTCTCTATCACAACTCCACTATGTTTGCCAGATTTTACAAGGAATTCAAAATTACTACTTACTTAAAAAAATACAGAACATGGACTGGCCCTAATCTTTATTCATTATTTTCCTGAATGAACATATTAAAGATATTTTAATGCATATTGGCCATGTTTCTTTTTTCTTTTCTTTTCTTTTCAAGCCGGCATGGCCTAATGGTATCACGCTGGACACCTGATCCCGGAGGCCAGGGTTCGATTCCCGCTCTGGTCATATTGGTGTTCTGTCTTTCGGATGAGACAGTAAAAACCGAGGCCCCGTGTCGTGGTATGCATGACACGTTAAAGATCCCTCACTGCTTCGGGTGGGTTCGTTGCAAAGATCAAAATTTGTATGCCCCAAATCAGACAGATGCCGTCCTATATACGTGAAATATTCGTGGTGTGACATTAAACAAAACTCAATCAATCGATCAGTCTTTTCTTTTCCTTTTTTTTTTTTGGAGGGGGAGTTCCTTACCTTGCTGCAGAACAAATCTGTCATATGCCAGTTGCAAGTCATCTCTACTTGGATGATTGAAAGTGTTCAAGAGATTGTCTATCTCAATGTCTTCTTTTTCATCCCATCCTGAAATCATCCAATAACCAATAAATATTTATCATGTTCATTTATAAATTTAAAACCTAAGTGATCACAAAACGTCACATATGGTCATGTAATTCATTATTACCTCCTTTCTATAGAGAAGCTTTATTATCATAAGCCAGAAATATAATGCCAGAAATGGAGCTTTTTGAATTTGGGACTACATTGTACAATTGTACAATTATTGATCCCTGTTATTGATCCCTATGGTCTGGCTATGATATTTGTGGGTGCATAATTCCAGGGTCAGAGTACCTAACTGTTCCTGAAAAGAGAAAATTTATACCCCAGGAATATTAAGCTATTGACAGTAATTTAGCTTCCTGAACCTGCTTGTCTTGAATATATTTAAAAAAAAAACCCAGTTGACTACAACAGCTTGAATTGAATTGTACAGCAATTAGTTACATTGTACATATATCACTTTACAAAACTAAAAACTGACTATACATGAATTCGAACAAGTAATCTTCAAGTTCAAATAATAGATGCAAGTTGTTCTTAAAATGAGGACTAACTAAATCTGTTTTTTTCTCCAGTCTCTACAATACTACTTAGAATTATGCCGTAGTACATTGAACATTTGCAGTATTGAATCGATTTGTATCGATTACCAGCAATTCTTACTTTGCAGTAGTTCCAGTATTCTGTCTTCTCCCAGACCAAGAGGTCTGACCATGTGCTGTCTGAATGGTAGAGGGTTAGGATGGACAAATTTATCAATGTATTTCTTGAACTCATACAGATGCCAATATCTAGTCGGCTTCTGGCCTGCATAAAGAAAATACAATACATAAAAAACTTTCAGTTGTAAACACATAGAATTTTTTTCAATCTGATTAAAACCATATCTTAATTCCGCTTCTCTATTTGTCCCATTGTGTATAAAGATCTGGTGAAGCCCCGTAAGGGTTCCCATTCTGGTGACCTCTGATGACGTCTCAGTTACCGAAACCGTTATTTCCCATAGCCAATCAGTGATTCGGCTAGGCACGTGATAGTGACGCAATATGTAACAAACACTGTTCAAAAACTACCTTGTGGGTCATGCAGACAGTGGATGTTAATCTCATCCCTAAGATTTTGTAGCCGATCCATTGATTGGCTGAAAATCAGAGTTCACCAGAACGTGACCCCTTACGGGACTTCACCAGATCTTTATACGCAATGGGACAAATAGAGAAGCGGAATAAAGATATGGTTTTAATCAGATTGAATTTTTTTTATCTTTTTGGGTTTCCCACATTACGGAATTTCCAGTAAGTGATTACACTGTACATGCTTCAGTCTGGAATGCCAAAATCTAAGTATGATCCAAATGTATCACATATTCATAAAATTGCAGAAAATCATAGATTTAATTTTAGATCTCATTGACCTTTTACCCATGCTGGAAATAGTCCCAAAAGAATTAATTAAATCCTGTTTTAATCTTTATAATAGTAAGAATTTTTGATGCATATAAGTAATGATGGTAGAAAATTTTCACCAAATAATCTCTCAAGTCAAAGATGCAGAGTGACATTGACCTTGATTTTTGAAATGTGACCTTGGATACAGATCATAGATTAATGATTTTAAACAAGCAAATTCAGAGAATTGTGGTCCTCCGCTTTCAGAGTTATATCAATATATAGGGTGCAGTGATCTGTGACATATTGTCATGGTTGTGCATGTCTACATGTATCTGTAGCGGAACCTTGAAAAGTTTTGACGATATTATACTAAATTCTAACATAATTGAGAATTTTCCCCTTTATTTCCCATAGTTTTCCACTGGGCATTCTCCAATAGACTAACGGCCTGAGTAGAATGACCTAAATTGGTTTTCTGGAAATCAAAATATTGAGTTTACTGCCAAGGTCATATGATAAAAAAATCTGGTACCAACGGAAAGGTATTGCCATTAGGGACACACAAGCCAAATATGAAGGTCCCACGTCTTAAGGTTAAAAAGTTACATTGAAGTAGGTCAAAGGCCACGGTCAAGATCACATGATAAAAAGTTTTGGTACCAACAGAAAGGTATTGCAATTAGGGACACACATGCCACATATGAAGGCCCTACATCTTACAGTTAAAAAGTTATGACCAAGGTTAAAGTTTCTGTAACAGGAGGGCAGACAGACGGACAGAAGCACAGACAAATGAGATTTAATATCCCCATGCTATCCTGAAAAGCGGGGAACAATAAGACATATAATATATATAATACTAATGAGATCTGATTCCAGATAGAAATTTAAAAAAGACATACAGACAAGCGATATAACCACGGTCTGAATCTCCACAATTTTTCAAGGAACATTAAGATAAGACTATAAATACCTGTTCTAGCATTGATGAGATCATAGACTTTCGAATACACATCATCGTTAATACTCTGTACTGGGTCTTGCTGTATACAGGTGCCTGTAAAATTACATATACAAATATATTGTGATACATGTAGACATGTTTATGATTAAAAGCTCAATCAAGGTTTTGATTTCTATGCTCATATACAACAAGTGTCTATTTATTCTGATTTCAGTTTTAACATTGAGCTAGCATAGCTTAATTTGTTATATGAATGGTTCTGGACCCAAGAGGTCATATTTTTGCACAACATATTTGACTTGTCAGTATCCTGTGTTTTAGATGAGACAATTAGTATACAGTGCAATTTAGGTGTTTTTGAAAAAATTCACCCCCTCTCCCCAAAAAGAAAAAAAAAAACACAAGAAACCCCACAAAAAACACAAGCATATTGGACAAATCACACAAACCACAGTGAAAATTCATGAGTAAATTCGATTTATCTGTGCTTGGTATAAAAATTACAAAACATGGTACACCTACATGTAGACTGCACTGTAATCCTGGACAACTCATAAATCTTTAGAAATCTTCCCCAGCAAATTTACCAATACACATCTACTAATAGTATTACTATGATTTTCAATCAATATTCTCTACTGCTACAAAAACAAATTATAAAAATGTCTTCAATTATCATGCTGAGGTCTGTAAACTGCAGATGGTTCAGGTATAATATTTGTCAAAATTTCACACTGAAGCTTGAGTTCTTGCCATGAATGTTACAATGTTTATCAATGTCACAGTTGGCATAATTCTCCTGGCTAACTAAATATGTCCAATAATTGAATCCGTGGAAGATCATGCATTTGCACTTCATGGAACATGATCAACATTCCCTAGAAATAATTTCTTGACCATCAAACCTTATCTGTGTTATCAGTTTCTCTCGTCAAAATTATTTTGTATTATGGCAATAATCTTTCTATTCAAGTAAGGATCAGTGTTATGTATGTACATGTACATGTAGATGTACATGTAAAGTATACATGTACAGGGACGAAAACTAACTTTTGACATGGTAGCCACCCAGGTCCCTAGATTAGGAGCCTGGAGTAGTGTTTTGTATCCAGTGAATAAATGCAGACTTTCATAACTTTTTCGAACTTTATTCAATTCCTCAAATATAAAGTTTATATACTTATAATGAAGTTATTTGAATTTAATTCCAATTACATGTACTTTAAACATTAACAATTTTCTATTTCTCTTTCAATTTAAAAAACTATGCTCAATCACATCACTTTCATCCTCTGACACCTCTGAATGTTTATCCTCTTGCTCTTATCCCAGTCTCTCCCTACATGTATCCTTGTCCCAATCTAACTCTCTTTCCCCTTTACTCCGATGTCTACTTTTCTATATCTTGCACACCAGACTCACATATCTCCTGGTCATCTTTCTCTTTATTCTGTCTCTCATTACTGTCATTCTTGTTTTTTAGCACTCTGCCTCTCATGGAGCGAAACCGGACCACTGACTTTGCGAAGGCCCACACTAAAAGGAGTATGACATGGACTTGAAAAAGTCTAACAAAACAAATTTGATATATCACTATTAATGATGTACTAACAGGGCTTGAAATTAACGTATGTCCGTAGGTCCGTGACTAATAAATTATGTCACAGACTAACAGATTTCTCATTGTATAAGTCCGACAGACTAATGAAAACTCTGTGATACCCACTCAAATTCTCTCACCCACCCTGCAAACGATTAAAAACTTATTTTTCTGGAAATCCCTTAACCTATTTATAATAAAAATATGGAGTATCGCAACTACTAAAATCCCTTACGGTTTGCATTTAGTAACTTACCAAATCTATTATTCGCGATGTGGGCAACGAACATCACAATTATATGAAGTTATAACAATTACAAAATGCGCATGTATGTTGACGTTATTTTAGTTGCGATATTCCGTATTCACCGAAAAGTACATGGAAAGTAACAAGAGTCAGAGTTGCTGGTGCGCTTCATTGAAACAGATTATAGAGCAGCTTCAATAGTTTTCGAATGACATTGACGTTGTTTTGCATGGCGATAGTGGGGCCACAGAGAAATGTGGCGATATATTTATCCATCCTTCCTTTATGGACGAGAAGGAGCTAGAGGCATATGTGCCCCACAGTGTCTTGAAATGTTAAATCTGACAAATGAAATGTGTTTACCCTGAAATTAAATCAAATTAAAATGAATAAATAGTCTACTTTTCTGCGGACTCATAGCTTTTTGTGCGGACTAATGGATTTTGTAACCGATTAGTCCGCGAGACTAGTGCATGAAAAAGTTAGTTTCGAGAGCTGATTAAAGTAAATATCTAAAAATTACCACAATGATGCTGCATGTAACTAGTATGAAGCGCTAAACTTAAAGCTTCAAAGACCTGTGTTACAGAGAGAGGGTGTTGTGTACATGTACTGATGAAGACAGACATGTAAACATGGATAAACAAACATTTTAATAGCATTGTATAATGCTAACCCAAATTATCTATTTACCTCCAACTGTCAAAGCTGTCATTATAAATCCAAAATACAGAAAAAAAGTTAGGCTATACTAAACAGTGATAACTCCTGTCGGTCACTTCCGGTGTACTGTTCTAGACTGGAGTTACCTGCTCTTGCTTGCTATCTCTGCAACATCTTGGTTCACCAAGGGCATTCTGCTATTATTCAAGTTCAGATTTGAAATAAATGGCATTTTTACGTGCGTTTCACATCTTTTACATATGGAAATGTTCGAAATTAGGTGCTAGGTCTCTAGAGAAAGGCACGTAAGAAGGGTCATACTAATTTAAGCCCAGGACAGATTTTAAGCCTAGGGACAAGCCTAGGAGCGCCCAGGGACTATTGGTGATATGTAATGCTTAAATATCACTATATATGGATGGATAATGATGTCAATATGTAATATGCAAAATTTCGTTTCAATCCATTAACTTTTAGCGCACTTTCTACGAAATTGAATGTGTAAATTTCCTAGGCTTATTCTGTTTTCGTAATGTTTCAAAGAAGGATAACTCTTGTTTCGATAACACTATAATGTATATTATACTCAAAGAATATTATTAAAGGATGCATTGCATTAGTAAATAAATTTCAATCTGTAAAACTATTCATGAAAATATAAGTAGAACTCTCAGCCATGTTCATAAATGTTAAATTTACTATGTGAACATGTTTCCAGATCCAACGACAAGGACGTGGTTCTACGTATGGATCCAAATTTATTTTTTTTATTTTTTATTTCAATGATTGCATCTTAGTTTAAAGAGAAATAAATAAGATTTATTTTATTATCTACAGACCTAACATGAAATATGAAATCATATTTAAATTATGTTGGTATATCCTAGACTTAATCCATAGCACAACCGTCAAGCGGAGGAGGAAAAAGTCGAGGCATTAAATGAAAATATTATTTTGAGGGGGAAATGTAAGAGGTTTTATAAATACTGTATAATTATGTTAATTAAATGATCCCTAGACTGAATCCCAAGCACAGCCGTCAAGTGGAGGGGAAGAAGTCGAGGTGTGTGTTAGTTGATTGATATGTGAGAGTCAGTGAAGGATACAAGTAGAGGGATGTGGATCAGAAATAGAAAGTAGAAATGAAGATCATTTTGTTAATTTAGGTTTTTTGGGCACTGAGGTGGTCTTGGCAGATCTCACACGCTTGACTTGACCTGTTTTTTTTGCGATGCGTGCTATGTTTGGAACATTTAATTTTCCATCCGAAGATTCTACAACATCTCTTACTTTAAATTTTAAAAACTTCCGAAATACTTTATTTCTCTGATCATCAGACAGGTCAAGCCAAGTATTGTGAGAAATACGCAAGTGTTGGGCATGTATAGCTAACTGAAGATTACCACGACCATGCAACGCACCACGAATTTCTATTATTTGTGTTTCCTGAATTTCCAGTAACCTGTCGATCAAATGTGGCAATTTAGACATTCTCCATTCTCCCAGAAGTTTTATCTTATGGTTCATGCTCTCGCAATTGTTATTTTTCCAATTTGGTGGAATAAACTGGTTGCGCGTACTTGGGAGAAAAATTTTTTCTTTTAATGTAGGTAGTAATTTCTCTGTTAGATAATTACCCTCTACATGCCCGAATTTATCTGAGATTTCTTGCTCTCTTTCTAAATATGAAATTCGAGAGTCTGCAGTTAAGAGGCCTGAAGGTCCAAATATTGAATGCACAATTTGATTTCTGATGTTTTCCTCCACATTTTTACTGGCCAAATTACGTTGTGCATTTTCTTTAAGGTGTCGTGTACATAAGATATGTTCAGAGGATGGGAAAACGGTTTTTATTGCATTTACTAGAGCGAGTTCTTCATCAGTACCAAAAATGATTTTTTCAGTTAAAATATGAAATCCAAGAGTCGATCTAATTTTACTCAAAAAATCGCAGTACGTTGCATAGGAGCCGTCAGAGTGTAGGAAAATTGCACCTAACATGATTGGTGAAGTGTTTGTTGAATTACGGGTTAGGTTAGGGTGTTGATAACAGAGGCAGGTGACATAAAATTGTCCGAGGTTAAATGTTCTGTCTATACCAATGATGGCACCGTTTGTCATGCATTGTCTCATGTCTTCAAGTTGTTCATCAGTAAAGCAAACAATGTAAGGGGGTCTACCGTCGTTGTTAGCAATGACAGATCTTACAAACTTATTGTTTGGAAGGGAGCTCAAAATTGTCTGGACTTCATCTGCAATGTTATTAGAAGACGAAGAAGGTGGTTTGGCTGCCCTGTCATACCCGAATTTTGCGTTTTGAATGACCTTGAGGTCCACTAAGTTTTCAGAATCAAATTTGTTTAAGTCTTTTGAAATTTGATTTGGTGCTTTACCGTGTTTCAGACCATCGGAAATGATTTTTTTCTGCTCCAAGGTTGGTCGTTTGTATGGTTTGTTTGATTTTGCATTACCATGAACACATTCCCCTGGATATTCCCCAATGTACTCAAACAGTGCCAAAGATAATTTATCTGACTGACCGGGAAGGTGCTCAAACCAACTTACGCGTCTTTGGTATTCAGGATTTTTTTTCAATTTTGAATAGTATCTCTGTAGGACAACAACGTCAATTGAAGATGGCTGTGGTTCTAAAGGAACCATTTTCCCTTTGATTTCTTTGAAAAAAATGACACCCTTTTTGAAAATTGGTTTAAGTTGCCCAATTTCTGTTTGAAGAAAATAAGCGGTTTTTCGAGAATTTTTTACCCACACACCACAGTCATCAACAAAAGATCTCTTATCATTGGTGTTAGTTGTGTTTTTAACAATGAAGAAGACGTTTTCTTTGTGGCCATGTGGAACTTGGTTGTGAACATTTTCAGAGACCACAATTTTGTTCATTGTATCATCAGAACTCAGAATATGAAACTGTATTTGACCATAAAATAGTTATTACTTCATCTTTGTGTCTGGGTGATTTTCGGGGCTTAAAGTATCTATTCCCTTATAGATCCCTTTTTCCAAAAACAAGGATGTGAGGATATTTCAGGGGTACATTCTCATAACTTCGAGCCCCTGTGCCTCATACTCGTGGCAAGGAGAACAAGTGCTTTCAAGCACAGTTACGACTTTCTCATCTGTACTGTATAGCTGTAAAGAGCGTTGTTACAGTCATTCATTGCCTTAGAAAAATCTTACCAAAAGGATTACAGCACAACTTCATATAACACATACATAAAAGATCCGTCCGAAACTGAGAAAGTAGTGAGTGTACTATACTTACAACTTATATTATTCATACACTTGACTCATTACAGCTTATCTTGAGTACAGCAGGTACGTCTAACTCTTGCAAGATGCATGAAACAGAAAATATTCAACCTTACCGCTCTAACTAATGCTCTCGATTCTGATTGGATACTGCTTCTAGGTCACTTAAAATTTTCTATAGTTGTCTTTCTTTTCTCAATGTTATTTTATCTTATTTTATTTATTTATTTATTTATTTATTTATTTATTTATTTATTTATTTCAAAGGTTTTGAACTCGGTAACTTTCTTTCTTGTCTTATTTTCATTATTTCAATATTGTATTAACTTATGCTTCATGCCCTACTGGCGAAGGACCAGTCATCGCCGGGCCGAGACCAGTTACCGGTGTAACGGTTTCAAAGTTCCCCCATGCTGAAAGTTCCCTTTGTCGCACATACGCATGCGTCAATATTAGAATCCCTCAAATTTATCACAATTATATCCTAACAGCCAGATCCAGTACAATTATAAGAATTAATCTTTATTCTTTCATATTTCACGTGGACCAAGGAACTTTCACCACGAGGAAACTTTCACCATGCATATGACACAGACTGAAAGTTTCCTACCGATACGCGCATGCGCAAAACATCAAAAGGGAACTTTCAGCACGGGGGAACTTTGAAACTGTTACACCGGCTACAAAGTACAATGTTATTAAGGGTATTCAAAACGTGAATTGACGGAATTTTCGTATGTAATATTTAGTATTCTATGTATTGCAGACAATCACGTGAAAAAATCTCATTAATTCACGTTTCAAAAGCCGAAATAACGTACATGTAATAGCCGGTAACTGGTACACTACCAGTATTTTGTGCTTTTATCGGGAAATGTAATGATTTGATAGCTTGATTGATTGTAAATTAACTTTAATTAGAGTATATGTAAGGGCATGGTAATCCATGTAACAATCCAATTCAATTCAATATCTTTACTCTCAGAGATAATAACTTTTGCAACTTTAGCAACGTTAATTTTAACGGTTGAGTTAAAAAGATTTGCATATTTAAATGTATTCGGAATCACAATGCATATTTTGGGTAGATATGATCGTCGGAGGTCCTATTTTCGATCATGACCTAATTTCGATCGGATTGCCTCTGCTCTCTAATCTCGTGACCTGACGCGAGATTTCACGCTCCGCTTCACAATTTTACTACGAGCTGTTCGCATCTACTACACCATAAAATATTAGCTGCAATGCCACTCAAAAAAGTAAGATTTATTCTTACCTAAATATTTGTGCATAAAAATCGTCCAAAATCATAAGACTATTTTGTCACATGTTTAAAGCTCAAAATTTTGTTTATAAATAGCATTATAAACAACAACATACTTTACCGTCTGCTTCCCTGAACTGTCATGAATGGAAATCACGTGATGTTTATGATACTTTAAGGCCACATATAAAAAATAACAGAAAAGTTGTGTTTATCGTTCTCTATTTTTTTAAATCATTTTTTACCATTTTTAAACGATTTTTGGCAAAGTTTTGTTGCATTTTAGGTAAAAAAAGTTGACCCTCAACACAAATACAGACTGTATTCCCCAACTGCTTTAAATAATGCATATTTGGCTGTAAAAGAGACCAAGATGACAGTGCGGGGTGCTGCTAGGCAGTACAATATTCCTTTAACAACACTCAGAGACCGAGTTGATGGTAGAGTGTCCATAGATACAACAAAAAGTGGAAAGAATCCCATTCTCTCTAATTATCAAGAGTCCATGTTAGCTGAGCATTTGAAGGTCATGGCCAATTTTGGATATGGTTACACCCGTCAGGAGGTTGTAGATCTTGCCACTGACTTTGCAATCCAACAGGGTCTTCGTAGCAACACTCGCCCACTCACATTGAAATGGTTTAGGGGTTTTATGGGCAGATGGCCGGAACTGAAAGTCAACAAGCCCAGACAACTGGAGATATCAAGGGCCAGGTCTGCATCTGTATCTTGTGTGGATAAATATTTTGATGAGCTGAAAATGATCATGGAGAAATATGGATTTGATGTCGAGCCACATCTCATATACAATGTAGATGAAAAAGGGTTTTCTCAAAACCATACACCGCCAGGCATTGTGTGTAGTGGAGATGCTCAGCCCCAGTCTGTCACAGCAGGGAAGTCGAGCACCATAACTGTCATTGGTTGTGGGAGTGCCAGTGGGGTTGCAATACCACCTTTCATCATCTTTCCAGGGAAGAGAATGCTACCCAAACTGATGGACGGGGGAACTCCGGGAGTTACTGGAAGGATGTCGGATAGTGGATGGTCAAATAGTGATCTTTTTAAAGATTATCTGGAAAATCATTTCCTCAAGTATGCCCCTAAAAGCGATGATCAGAAGATACTTCTTTTGTTGGATGGTCATAAAAGCCACGCCTCAGTGGGTCTTGCAAATTGGGCTAAGGAAAAAGGAATAATTTCGTATATCTTACCTGCTCATACAAGCCATATTTTACAGCCCCTTGATGTCGGATGTTATGGACCACTTCAAAACATTTTCAATAATGAATGCCACAAATTGGTAAGGGAGAGTCATGGGACAATTGTTAGAGAAAATATGTGCCAACTTATTTGCAAATCCTATACTAAAGCCCTGTCTCCTGAAAATTTGATTTCCTCATTCAAGAAAACCGGTATCTTTCCTCATAACCGCAATAAAATTACAGAATTAGCTTTAAAACCCGCAGAAGTGTTTATATTAAATGAAGTTCATGAAGATCTGCATACAGAACCCCCAACTGAAAACTTCTTTTCTATCAGAGAATCAAACCTAAAAGAAATAAAAAGTGCCTTGGTTAAGAAGCCCATGAATACAATGAGCAAGATAATATCTGGCCGTTGCATCACAGAAGACCATGTGATGGAACAAATGGAAAATCACGAAAGATGTCATGCCCCAAATAAATCAAGGGAGGAATTCACTGTCCAAAAAAAGTCTGTAAAAAGGAAGCTAAGTGCCAAAGAAGTTGAAAGTGATGATTCAGAGGATGAAAGTATTGAAGAAAAAGATCTGTGTTGTGTTTGTGAAAAGTATTCCCCAGCTCAGTTAAGCAATAGTGTTGGTTTGGCATTGGTTAAGTGGGTTCAATGTGATGGAATAAGAAATGGAATGCCCTGTCTCCATTGGACCCATCTTAAATATTGTTCAGAACAAAGAGTCATTAGAAGAGGAACACAATTCTATTGTATTCACTGCCAATGAAATTCTGAAATTTTGTATAAAATGCATTAATTTCCTATTGTTCTACCATCAAATAAAATATTTATCTTATAAAGATAACAATTCTTATTTTAATCTACAAACTTTAAGGTACATATCATAATAATTATAATATTTTTATAAAAAATACATAAAATGATACTTAAAAACTATAATTATTCTATCAAACTATGATACAAGTCAATATTAACACAGAATTAATTTGTGTGGCCTTTCCTTTTGCTACATTTATCACGTGATCGAAAATAGGAACAAAATGGCACCTGATACTTGAATTGGGTCACCTGAAGTTATTGGTTTTATTTCAGTAACTGACTGATTTAAAATAAAATGAATGGTACGAATATTCAACATATGGAGTAAAGTAATGATTAAAGTAAGTTTGTATTTTTGAAGTTGCATATTTTAACATACAGTAAGGGACAAATACTTAGGTGATCGAATATCGGGCACACCAGGATACATTTTTCTGGCGAATATAATATCTGTGTTGTTACAACTAAAAATATAGTAAAACTCATCTCCAATTTCGTATAGATCGCATAGCGTACCGACATTTTCGTAACTGATTCCTGATGTGAGTCATGTGTATGAGTTAATTTATATAGAGATCTTTACCATAATTTACACCAATTTCTGCAATTGCTTTAAATTAGTATTTATACCCAGACTTAAACTTAAAAACACATGTAATCTAAATATTATTTTAAGACAGTAAAAGAGACACCACAGCACTAATACATGGTATAAAACTAGAGGGGGGAAAGACGGATAGACGATAGAAATGAGCACTAAGAATAGAAAAGGGTAGTAAATATAAAAGAAAAAGCACTAATCAATGCAGTGAGCATAAGCAATAAGCTGCACACAACAACACAAATGCTTAGTCCGAGATTCTCTGCCTTTCTCCCACAAACCGCCTGTATCAAGTGGGAAAAGGGTAGAGAATCTCGGACTACGCAATAGCTGAACAGTAATTATTAAGCATTTAACTGCACATAACAACACGATAGCTGCATATTAATTATTAAACAATAAGCTGCACATGACAATACAATATAGCTGCATACTATTATCAAGCAATAAGCTGCACATAACAACACAATAGCTGTACAGTAATTATTAAGCAATAAGCTCCACACAACACAATAGCTGAACAGAAAATTATCAAGCAATAAGCCGCACACAACAACACAATAGCTGTACAGTAATTATCAAGCAATAAGCTGCACACAACAACACAATAGCTGTACAGTAATTATCAAGCAATACGCTGCACACAACAACACAATAACTGTACAGTAATTAAGCGATAAACTGCACACAACAACACAATAGCTGTACAGTAATTAAGCAATAAACTGCACACAGCAAGACAATAGCTGAAGAGTAATTATCAAGCAATAAGCTGCACATAACAACACAATAGCTGAACAGTAATTATTAAGCAATAAGCTGCACACAACAACACAATAGCTGTACAGTAATAATTAAGCAATAAGCTGCACACAACAACACAATAGCTGTACAGTAATTAAGCAATAAACTGCACACAACAACACAATAGCTGTACAATAATTATCAAGCATTAAGTTGCACATAACAACACAAATGCTTAGTCCGAGATTCTCTTCCTTTCTCCCACTTTTGATATCGGCGATTTGTAACCCTAACCCTCTCCCACAAACCGCCTATATCAAAAGTGGGAAATGGGCAGGGGGTCTGGGACTACGCAATAGCTGAACAGTAATTATTAAGCATTTAACTGCACATAACAACACGATAGCTGCATATTGATTATTAAGCAATAAGCTTGCACACAACAACACAATAGCTGTACAGTAATTAAGCAATAAGCTGCACACAACAACACAATAACTGTACAGTAATTATCAAGCAATAAGCTGTGCACAACAATACAATAACTGTACAGTAATTAAGCAATAAGCCGCACACAACAACACACTAGCTGTACAGTAATCAAGCAATAAGCTGTGCACAACAACACAATTGCTGTACAGTAATTATTAAGCAATAAGCTGCACACAACAACACAATAGCTGTACAGTAATTATCAAGCAATAAGCTGTGCACAGCAATACAATAGCTGTACAGTAATCAAGCAATAAGCCGCACACAACAACACACTAGCTGTACAGTAATCAAGCAATAAGCTGTGCACAACAACACAATTGCTGTACAGTAATTATTAAGCAATAAGCTGCACACAAATTTAGCAATAAGCTGCACACAACAACACAATAGTTGTACAGTAATTATTATGCATATCAAGAGCAAGCACTGAAGGACTCCCCTTCCCAATTGTTGATCTGCGATTTGAATTGATTAAATGAAGAAATTTGTCTAAAAGAGTTGGGAAGGGAGTTCCATAACATTGCCTCAATTAAACGAAAAGGATTAAGACCCAAACATGTGGTTCTCACCTGTGGTACCTCTGCTAAATTTCTATACCTGACAGAATAAAAGTTGTTTTTCAAAGTAAGATCATGAAGGTAAACAGGAGATTCTCTATGTATAATCTTAAAAGTCTCTAATGCTAAAATTTTGATCATCCTTAATTTCAGGCTTGGCATCTTTGATTGAAATAAAAGTGATTCATAGAAACTGTCATGATCTTTATATATAAAATGTAAAGCAGGCTCCTGTAATTTTTCAAGTTTCTTTGTCTCAGCTTCACCACAGAAGTGCCACGCTAAAGGAGGGTAATTAAAATTTTACATAATAAAAGTATGGTATACAGCAAGTCTACCTTGTCTATTAAGACGTGTTCCAATTCTCTTTAAAACATTTAACTGACGAAATGCTTTTTTTTTTACAAATATTAGAAATTTGAGGTTGAAAATTGTTATAGTATATATATTTTATCATATCTGGAGTAGATTTGAAGTTTTAAGTGTTTTGCTTGTCCTGCAGATGACTTGTGTATGTTTTCCGGATTTTGCCACTGTGTTTAAGTTGTTGCAAGGGTCCGTTTTACAAAACAACTTCAGACAAATCGTAAATATTTTACTTATATCAAGTCTCTAAGAGAGTCTAAAAGGGCCGCATTATGGTTTCAGCCGTTATCCTAATTGCTATGGATACACCTGGTTCTAGGAGATGAACGTCATCTTTAGTCCCTCTGAAGAGGTTGGCACTAGTTTGCGTCACTTGACGAGTTTACTTCACTTTGTACAACGCCAATTGGAAGCGAGTTAGCCGATCCCCAGAATAAACACTGACACTGTTTACCAATTTCTTCTGGCCTTTCTTCGTTCCTTGTTTTACAACTTTATGTGTTACATCATGCTCACCACCATCCAATTCCATGGGGAAATGGTCATCACCATCAACTATCGATTGTTCGTGGATAGACATTGGGACGGCAAACGATTCGTCAACTTCAAGGAAGGACACTTCAGGCTCAGAAGTTAGTGGGGATCGTGGAGTGGATACAACCTCAGGAGATCTCGGTGTGGATACAAGGTCGGGCCATCTCGGAGTTAATGTAACGTACACCAGGCGATCTCGAAGTAGATACAATAAGGAGACGACCATTTGATTCCGGAGGGGAGGGGGAGGAGCTGGCACTTTTTGGAAATAAATATTCTGACTTTGAAATGAAAATAAATATCTTGGCTGCTAGAATGTACATATACCAGATCATGCAATTTTGAATGTTGAATGTTCTATAGAAAACGCGTTGATTTTTTCCGGCTCGCTTCGCTCGCCAGATTGCTACTTATATTATAATATGTAGTAGTTTAACTGTATAACTTAAATTTCAGTGGAATTTATAGCATTGAACAAATCGTATTATTTAACATATTTGACAAAACGTAAGCGAAATGTTGCTTTTTAAAAATATATTTGCATGTCAATTTAGAGGGGCAGACGGGAGACAAGGGCTCTATCATCTGCTTTCTGAGAGACTTTCTCTTCAGGTTCTTGTTCGCAATAGTGTCATTCGCGTCCCCTTGCCGCGAATATCCAATCCCTTTCCCCGATTTCCCTTCGAGTTGTCCATCCCTCATTTATATGCTAGTCATAAATGGAAATTCTACCCCTGGATGTCAGAGACTGAGAGAGACTAAACACTTTACTATAGAATCTAATAGTAAAAAGAGCTATGCAATTAAAGTAGTGATTACATTTTATTTGTTAAATTTACTTTATTTTAGCATGTGTTTTGTTAATGGCATATATTACAACTATTTACAATGTATTGGCGACAAAAAAGTCAAGTAAATGAATAATCTGTTCCAGGATATCAAGGAAATAAATATTCCATCCTTCAAAGATCTGAAAATAAAGAATCTCAAATTTGAAAGCCTCCCCCCACCCCCACCCCCTCAGAAACAAATGGTCGTCCCCTAACAGGCTATCATGGAGAGCATGCAACGCCAGGTGTTTTGACGTTCTCAGAGGTACACAGCTATAGTTACTAATCAAAGAATAACGAAAGATATATTTTTGCGTATATAGTTGTGATTCTAAACTTGACAGAATGGTTAAAGTTTGAACTGTTGTTTGTGCTAGTATCGCGGATTTTTTTTTCAGGATTACCGATTCCCAACCACGAAATACCGTTTAAAATTACAAGACATTATGTGAGAATTTATTGCCTCTTTAAAGGTACTTTATTAGATTATATTTATAAAAACAAATAATTATTTTTTTTTAAAAAAAGAAAATCACAACTGTTTATCACCGACATAGACTAGTAAAAGTAACCTACATGGCTGTATTTACTTCTGGGTGTTAGTGACCAATAGAATATGTAATAACTCTCCTAAATGCTGAAAAGATGGCTTATTTTGTGAACAAATATATAACTGTACACATATTGCTGGATGAAGCAAATCTCGTCTTATGTTAAACTTATAAAATAGCTAAAGGAATCTAAGCACATGTATGGATCTATTTGAACATAAGCTTTTAGCTATACACTGTACTTGTTCCACCTCAAATATGTAAACATACCAAATACATGTACTTAAACCAACTTGTTTGTAAAGTTCACTCAAGTTGAAAGTGATCTTTTAACATAGGGGACCTTTTTACAACAGAAAATGAGAATTAATTTAGTGACCTTAACAGGCAGGTGGAGGTGACCTTTACGGCAGATGACTTCTTCATTGAGGTGACCTTTACAACAAGTGACTTCTTCATGGAGGTGACCTTTACAGCAGGTGACCTCTTCATGGAGGAGACCTTCACGGCAAGTTTCATTCTAATTTTGTCACATAAAGTACTCTACAATTTTTAATGCGTGAAAAAGATTTGCATTATGCACAAACTTAATAATGTTCACCTTATTACATTTAACCCATTACTAAAGTAATACTTTTTATTTCAACCAATAGGTTTCTACAAAATGTTCAAAATATTCATTTATCTTTTCAGAATATTAAGGTGGTAAGCCATATTACATGTATTGATAAATATACAGTTGAAATGAAGCTTTTGTAGCTCTGTTGCAGGTTCCTCCGAGATCATGTCTTGTGTCTAGACCTTTTGGTTTAATACAATACAGTACAATCTAACAGAGATTCCCCGCATCAAAAGCCAAGTACTAAATCACTCCTGAATACACACGAGGAAGTATAACACACTGGCATACTGGTTGGCAGATACCAGTCCCTAGTCCCGTAGAGCATTGTAACAAATACAGCATGTACAGTGGTGTTACCACTAGTAATAGGTTAGGAAAATATTCTAACAAAAAAGACACAATTCATTTTTAAGACTTCATACATTTTATTGATAAACTGTGTTTGATAATATAAATTGTTTTATTATACATGTGTATGTAAAGTTTGACAAAATTTAGGACGTTCACTGGTACAGTAGCAGTCCCCAGCCAGTAACAGTTTCCAGACGTTTTGCTGGTTTGAGCATAACGGACAAAATTTTAATATGAAATAAATGATATTTAAAGGAGAATCAGATTTTTCCAGTAAATTTTTAATTTATGCCTTCTATCTTTTTTCATTCATCACATTAAAAAACTGCATAAATTGATTGATTAATGCATGAGTTTTATCACAAACTTGACATTGTTATATATATATATATATAAAGGGTAGACAATGTACTACACTAAACTTCATGTATTTTAATCTACTGTAAAAAAAAAAAAAAAGTTGATTGCCTAAAACTTCAAAACTTGTCCGGGAACTTACTGCACCAGTATAATGTGTAGAAATGTAAGAACTAAATCTTATATAAAATCTATGGCATCTAATATACATCAAATTACAAATGAACAACTTTTACAAAATCAAACTTGTATTACAAGCTGTATGTTGGTAAAAATGTTGTAAATTGAAAGAAAAAATATTGCAAAATAATGAAAAAAAAAAAACAAACCGAAACCAATACCGAAAATAAATACATCTGTATTCATATGTATGTTTTAGAAGTATTTTAAGTATTCCTTAAGTCTGAGTATCTCAACATTTGCGATAAAGATTTGTATGAAATTGTTCAGATATTTCTATGAAAAAAGGAATAACTTTAAAAATATGTAGAGATTCCATTGTCCAAAAATAAGTTTTTACATAAATATAAATTCATCATTAAACTCTCCATTTGATGTGTGAATTGAATTTTCTTCCAAGCAAATCTAATCATCTGAGGTTTTATATGTATCTGTTATTCAATTATCATGAACAGATTCTATATAAGATTTTGAGGCAAAACTAGTTTTAACACTATTTACAATCACAAATTCCTTACACTTTACCACTCTCAGACAGATGTCACTACATTCATATCACCTAAGAAGGTTAATGTTTTCTCTTGTTGAAAACATCAATTTTCTTTAATCATAATGGTTATTTATTCATAAAAAGTTGTAGCAACATTTTTTTCCATTTAAGATACATAATGAGCTGCAACTGAGTGCACAAATACTAATCTTATTCATGCAAAGTCTACATTAAGATACAAATAATAATGTTATCAGAATATCTCCATATGAAAACGATGGAAATAGCAATGCAATTATTTGAAAATTTACATGTCTCTAGTAAGTATATACATTCTTATTTATATACACACAAATCATTGTAACCTTTCAGCTGCCATTCACATATACATATCAATAAATGTTAAAACATAGAAAGATAAAAATAATCATAATTTTTTTTTTAACAAGGTTGAAGTAAAAACTGGTTTTTGAGAATTAACCAATATATATGCTGTATATTGGGATTTTTGATTCAAACAACACACAGATTTAAAACAACATATTTCTGCTGCTTTCTTTTCAACAACAAACTTGCATATCTACTTTCTTGACACATGATTTTATATGCAATATCTAAAAAATAGTATATTATTGCAATACATCATATTACATGAATTATTAAATTTTGAGGAAACAACCTAATATTTCAATTAACATTATATTTTTATGCATTGTATTTTACATGGATTTTTCATAGAATTTGAAACAACAGTTGCACACAGCTTATATATACACTAAGCTACAACAGATGTTGAAAAGTAGTATTTTATGACCATTTACATTAAAAGACCAGTAACTCGAATTGTCCTAATAATTTATAGCAGAACTTTAGTGGTACTTTTATTCCAGTATCAAATTCAGATTCTACAGTACATCAAAGACATCACAAACACACAGAGATTTTTAAAGTTTCTTATGATAAAATTATGTACAAATTAAGTTAAATCAAAATACATGAAATAAAAATATTTCACACTAAAGCACTTAATTTTTCTATTACAAGTATATACAAGTATACGGCACAACACACCACATCAGGGTGTTAAAGTTCTTTCAAATAAACTTGTGCATCAGTCAGTTTAAATACAAAATGTCCACACTTTATAACCATACATTACAAAAGGGCAATATAAAATATGATAAAAACTCTTTAGTGGAGTAATCAAGTTAAAAATAAGTTGAATGCAAATCTGATATTAAGGACAAAATATACACTGCAGCACGTAGAGGAAAGGCAACAATAATAAAGAGAATGTGCCCTGCAGCATACAAAAAACAATGGTAGAGAGGGAGAGAGAGAAAGAGACACAGAAAACATGGTAAACTCCTTACAGAAAAGAATTCAGTAACATGATGTGCTGTACAACACACAAATAAATTAACTATCATGGATCCAGAAAGCCATGTAAAATTGCAAATATGTGAAATGATACACATAAAGCAAAACAAATATAGCATACTCGATATATTTCATAATATGATAACAAATGGACTTAATTGACTAAGCCAGCACTTATCATACTGATTCATTGCATACATCTATACATCAAACTGAAATGTTTATGATACATTAATGCCCTAACAGCAACAACTGGCAATAAACAATAAATAAAGCAAATTTCTGAAAGTTGATTCTAACAGATCAAAGCCTATACGCATCAAGATCATTATGACCTAGAATTAAATCAATTTTCAAACAAATTTCTCTTAAGCATATTATATAATGAATTCCAAAGTAATTCAAAATGTTATAAGAACAAATATCTAATTTTTTAAAAACATTTAATCTCATTTAAGTTAACCTGTAAATTAGTACATGTACCCAAAAAGTTTAACATTGTTTAATGTATGTATGTTTACATATGCATATCTGATTTAACAATGAATTGCTGCTTTCAACAGGAAGATTCAACATGAGATGACATGATGTGCATACTGATTAAGAAACAGTGAATCCTGCTTACTTTGTGATACCATGAAGTCCTGAGACATCTATATATAAAAAAACCCCAATTTGTGGATACATGCTGCCAAAAGTTTTGTTGTCTGTTATGAATGACTCTATATTGACATGAGAAGATAATGATAACTGTTTATTTTTACTAAAATCATTATTTAATATACTTCCATCTTCCACTTTTTTACAAGAACAGCACTTAGTCAATTTGTACAATAAAATATACTTACATGTATATACATACATATCTACAAAATATACATATATCATCCTTCAATGCAAATGAAATAGCATACTTCCATACAAATACAATGTCATTCCTCCACACAATAAAATGTCATACTTCCATACAAATGAATTGTCACACTTCCATACAAATGAAGCTCCACCATGGTTGAAATATTAGCAATTCATAACTCATATGAAGGTAACCAGTGCCATACTTTCAGAGCACTGAACCCTGCAAGGTGTACATCTATAGGTGGAGACAATTGTCTGCCATCCCTTTCAAAATTTACTTCACATACTGCAGATCCTTTTAATTACACTTAGCAGCAGGTCCAAATTTGGATCCTCCCCTGCTCATGCTGCCTTAATATCATTGAAAAATAACTTAAAACATTAAACAACAAAGAACAAACAAGAAAATTTATATTATCCTCCATACAGAACATCATTACTTATAGGTCATTTTAAATAAGGTGACTTGTCAGTTATCTGTAACTTTATTTAGTAAGTCTGTGAAAGTGGAAAAGGAGTCATATAAAAATTGTGCAATGACTACTAATTAAACTTTCTTTTACTTTCTTATCTGTACGTTCCATGGTGGGACATGATCAATAGTGGTCACCATTATATAGCCATGCAGAAAGTGAGAGAATTTTTATCAAGGGCAGATAAATCATCTTACTCTTTTTTTTCTATACAATACACACACTGTCTTAGCTAACTTATAACAATATATGATAAATATAAAATACTGAATTTCTTTCATAGAATGCTATGATGAATGATGAATGTTCAAATTTATTCCTGAATGAAATATTGCTATTAATACAAAACATAAAAGGAAACATATGGTCATACTTTGGAAAAAGATGAGCTGCCTTTTCATGTGGGTATTATTCTGTTCCAGTCTACTCTTATCTTCAGTCACACTAGTCAATGTCTCCTCCAGTCTACTCTTATCTACAGTCACACTAGTCAATGTCTCCTCCAGTCTACTCTTATCTTCAGTCACACTAGTCAATGTCTCCTCCAGTCTACTCTTATCTTCAGTCACACTAGTCAATGTCTCCTCCAGTCTACTCTTATCTACAGTCACACTAGTCAATGTCTCCTCCAGTCTACTCTTATCCTCAGTCACACTAATCAATGTCTCCTCCAGTCTACTCTTATCCTCAGTCACACTAGTCAATGTCTCCTCCAGTCTACTCTTATCCTCAGTCACACTAGTCAATGTCTCCTCCAGTCTACTCTTATCCTCAGTCACACTAGTCAATGTCTCCTCCAGTCTACTCTTATCCTCAGTCATACTAGTCAATGTCTCCTCCAGTCTACTCTTATCCTCAGTCACACTAGTCAATGTCTCCTCCAGTCTACTCTTATCCTCAGTCACACTAGTCAATATCTCAGTCACACTAGTCAATGTCTCCTCCAGTCTACTCTTATCCTCAGTCACACTAGTCAATGTCTCCTCCAGTCTACTCTTATCCTCAGTCACACTAGTCAATGTCTCCTCCAGTCTACTCTTATCCTCAGTCACACTAGTCAATGTCTCAGTCACACTAGTCAATGTCTCCTCCAGTCTACTCTTATCCTCACTCACACTAGTTAACGTCTCAGTCACACTAGTCAATGTCTCCTCCAGCCTACTGTTGTCTTGTTCCAGTCTACTGTTGTCTTGTTCCAGTCTACTGTTGTCTTTAGTCATGTGACTCACTATTTGTTTCAGCTCATCATTCTCATCAATCAACAAACTCAAGTTACCTTCAGCCACAGACAACTTATCTTCTACTTCACACATTACAGACTGCAACTGAGCTTCAAATTCATCAACAACCCTCAACTTTTCCTGCAAATTGGCTAGATTTGCTTCAAGCTGACTATTAATGTTTTGAAGTTCCTCATTTTGTTTCGACAGTTCATTGCAATTGAAATCAAGTCGTATTTTTTCAGCTCTGAGATCATCATTTTGTTGCTGCAGAAAATCCAAGTCCATCTGTGCCACATTCCTCTCCTCCTGAAGTTGTGTCCTCTCTGCCTGGATTATTGTCAGGATCTGTTGTAAATGTAATTTGTCAGTCTTCAGATCGTGGATTTCTGCCAGATGAGCTGTGTATGCCTCACTCAATGTGTTGTTCATGATATCTTTACTGGCAAATATTTCTCTTAAGGATTCAATACATTGGTCTTTTTGCTGCAGATTAACTTTTTGCTGCTCAGTCTCCAGTAAAAGATTGCCTGTAAATCAAAAAAGATAAATGTATTTGAAATTCTAATAATTTTTCAAAAAAAAGAAGCAATCTTTGTAGCTACACAAATGTTTATTCTGTGGTTATTTACAGACTTTGTTTGAAATAATCTTATAATATCACCCAATGTTGTCATCTACTAATAAAGAATCACTTGTACTAATAACATCAACACTTATCTTTGTCAAAGATATCAATTGCTAAAAAAATTATGTAGTCAAATTGGTAATTTTAAAGGAAATCTGGGCAACCTTCATTATATAAAGTCAAATTTTAGGTTGCCAAAAGAGATTTTTGGTTGTTTTTGACAACCGGACGATGGCTAATTTCCAACCCTGACTAAATAACTATGAAACTAAGAGTTAAAATGGGTCCAATTTGCTCACCTGAAATTACAGAACATGCTGCACTAATATCATAAAAACCAAAGACATGTAAATTATACTCCCTATAAAATATCCATCTACATATATGATGAGTGATCAATATGGTGATCAATTACGGGGATTTCAATAAGAGCCACACCTGATGAAGTACTGTCGCTTAAAACAGCCAGTTCGAATTTCCTCTGATCTCAAATTTACTACTCACATTCGCACATACAGTGTTGAAATTCATACGGCTCAAATTTCCAAATCACGTCCTCAAATAATTCTTAACAAGAGGCCCAAGTGCACCTATATCGCTCACCTGAGTACCTAGATGATCAGTCATGCAGGAAGAAAGAATTCATTTATTTTTGCATTACTGTGACTAACAAATGTTGAAAATATGTCAAATTTTATTTCAGACCAGAACAAAAAAACAACACTTTTTTGCACATCCATTCAAGTGATTTTGATATTAAGCATTTGCTTTGTCTCTGCAAAATATGATTCAGGGCAACAAGTTAGTCATTTTCTTTAGGTGGGGCCTTTTGTTGACTGATTTCAAGTCTGGGTCATGAACAACAATTGTTTTAAATATTGTCCAGATCTAACTTAAAATTGCCTAATTTCATATGTTGAGTGTTGAGAAACATCTAAAAACTTATTTAGATGTGTAAAGAAATGAAAAAAATTTTTTGACCACAGCTGGATTTGAACTGCTACTCTCCATAATTCAATTACCAAGTGGTATATGTACCATTGTGAGACCTACTTTTTAGACATGGTGGCATTATCTGTTAAACAATTTGGATGAAATTTACCAAATTGATAGAGGACCTATAGTACTTCATGTATTCCATGTTTCATTAAAATCTTTCATGTGGTATAACAGCAGAAGTTAAAAATGTGAAGAATTGTTCCTGTACACCCTCATTTGGAAGTCTTAACAAATTCATAGAAAATCCAAAAATTGAGATATTGACAAAGTTCTTCCAAAGTAACATTCCTTACCATAATTATGATGTCAATAGTCCATAAGAAATCATCATTATCAATTAACTAGGAAATATGACACTTTTCTGCATTGAAATCACCAAGTCCAAACAAATGTCGAAAAAAAATTCTAAAATTTGATTTTGGAAGGGAACCAAAATGACAATACATCTTCACTCATCCCTCTAGATCATTTCTATGCATTCTGTTTGTCTCTGTATACAGTCTGTATGAAAAAGAATATTGTCAAAGGAGGGTACTCTTTTGTGACCTACTTTTGACTATGGTGGCGTCACCTGTAGAGAGGTCTGGACGAAAACAACAGAATTTGAAGAGGATCATAAATGACTTATTTCTACCAAGATTTATTAAAATTCTTTGAACAGTTTTGCAGAAAAATTTGAAAATGTGAAAAATGGCCACCCCCCCCCCCCCCTTTTTTTGGAAGTCTTAAAAAAATTCATAAAAAATAAAAAAAATTGAGATATTGACAAAATTCTTTCACAATAATATTCCTTACCACAATTATGATCAAAATAGTCATTAAGAAATCATCAATATCAATTAACTGAAAAACATGACACTTTTCTGCATTGAAATCACTAAGTCCAGAAACACGTCAAAAAAGCGTAAATTTCTATTTGACAGATCTTGACCCCGAACACAATTTTTGATAACCCATTTTTATAGATTGTTAAAATGCAATTAGTTTTCCCATTTATGTACTGGTTCTGGAAGAGAAGATGTTTGAAGAGGGGTACCGTTTTGGGCACTTTTGGCCCTGCCCTGGATCCACCCCTGAGGGAATCTGAATCACGAACACAATTTTAGTAGGGGACCTTGAGTACATCATTTATACAAAGTTTGATCCAAATCTGCAATGTAGTTCCAGAGAAGAAGTCGAAAATGTGAAAAAGTTAACGACGACGGACAGCACTTTGGCTCAGGTGAGCTAATAAAAATCCTGCAGTCAGAGGATCACTACTTTGTACCATGGTGAACATGTCCTAAGACAAAGTAAGTTGGAATCACTATCTTAATCCATCCCACTATAGATGGGTAGCAACATTAGCAGGAACTTTTGACATAACAGGGCCTGGTTTCCTGTTCACAATCTAACCCTCATCCTTGGGTTAGCACAGAAATAGGTTATACCATAAAATTCACCTGCACAAAGTATCATAGAAACAAGGTTTACCAAAACATTTACCTAATCAACATTTAAAGCAAGGGAAGGATTTTTTCTAATTGTAACATAGTTCTAATTTCTGCAAACTCAGAAGGGTTTTCAATTTCTCTGAGTTATTAAAGAATGCATGATCTGTCTTTCGATGACAGGAATAAATCAAAAGATGTTTGAAGTACAATTTTCTTCATGAAATTGTCATTTGAGTACCTAAGGTTTTCCTTGAGATGTCTCGACTCTTATTACCTTCTAATGCAAGGATGTACTTTTCAAATTCTCTCACTTTTGGAGGCCGACCTGAAAAAGATACATGTACATCACTTTTCACTAATTTTTTACAATGTCATATTTCATTTCACATATTTGATAGACCCTTTCACGTTAACTGAGGGATAGATGTTTTGAGTGGCAAATAGTAATGTTTCCCTAATATTTCTGACGTCATAATACATTATTGATTAAACAAAGAACAATAAACTCGCATTCATAATATTTCGGTTTCCTGACCTTCTTCCGGTGAATTTTATTGGAATTGGTAGTGTAAGTTATGTGAAATCCATCATATTTCATAACCGATATATGAAAAATTACAATAAACAAAGAATTACGTCATAGCGTATACACATTATAATATTAATGATTATGTCTTACATCAATTTGTGGGAACAATGCTGATTTTGCCACTCAAAACATCAGTCACGCAGTTAACATGAAAGGGTCTGTACCTTTATTTTCACTTTAATTTTGGTCCATTCTGAAAATCTAATCTTTTATCTCTCTATTTTAAGGACAAATCTCCATACATTTTGATTTTCATAAGAACAATAATAAGAACTACACAATTTTCAAATTTTGACATGCACAACTAATCGATCCCAAGCAATGTGGGATCACTAATGAAGCAATTCTGATCTGACAAATGTTTCATGTCACACAAAGATTATTTCATTTGTACCAGTGGTGAACATATCACTATAGGGATCTCTTATTTAACAATATCAACTGAGACCTCATTTTCATTGTTTCATCAGAAAAACAACCTATGGGAGGACTCAGATTTAGTATTTTTCTATCACAACTGCAGATTTGGTGAAGAATAATCTTTATTGCCTACTAAAAAGATTCAAGACTGACTTAAAGATGTTTTAATAAGATGTGGAATAATACACATACTGGAAATGTAATTTATAATGTTATTTTTTTAGTCACTCACCTTGCTGCAGAATAAATCTGTCATATGCTAGTTGCAAATCATCTCTACTTGGATGATTGAAAATGTTCAACAGATAGTCTTTCTCAACGTCTCCTATTTCATCCCATCCTGAAATTATCCAATAAACAATTAATATTCATCATGTTCATTTAAAACTAAAGTGAAACCTGTTGTAATTGTCATCTCTTTTGATTGATTCACTGATTATTATTTACGTCCCTCCATGATTTTTAAACTGAAAAGCATCTGCTTGATGCCATGCATTGAAATGGATACCTTTGCAACGAAGCCATCTGAAGCAGTGAGGGATCTTTTCTGCGCAAAGCCTACCATGAGGTAGAATCTTGTTTTTTACTGTCTCAACCGAAAGACAGAACACCAGTGTGCACATTGCAGGAGTCGAACCCAGGATCTCTCTGTCATAAACCAAGCACCTCATCCTTTGAGCCATGCCAGAATCATCTTTGTTGAAAGGCTATTTGCTTATAAAGATCCCTTTTTGAAAATGATTTTTGTGGGGCAAAACAGGCCTTTATGTACTGATTAGGAAGGTAAATCTGGATATGCGGTACACACATATTCAGAGGATTGTTATTTTTGTTACTTACTGATCATTTCAGGTAATTTTAACTGCACAACTTGAAAGAACAACATCCTTTTATACTGTATGCCAATGGTCATTTTAAAATTTGTTCACTTCATATGATTTTAACGAAAAGTCCTGATTTACCTCACGTCCAAACTTAACTCCCAGACCAGAACGCGTCACCTTCATACGATATCATACTTAAGTCATCCCCCCATTTGATCATTATACACGATTTGTTAATAACTTCTTGTAACATCCATTGTCAGCCACATGTCTTTCACTTCATTAATAAGGAGACTCTTGTAAACTATGTCTGCCACTTTTTGAATTATGCGACCATTTGAAAACACATCTTCCACTTCATGAAAAATGTGACGGTCTCATTATTCATGAAGTGGAAGACATATTCTCCAAAGGTCTCATTCATGAAGTGAAAGACATGTTTTCCAATTGTCTGACCATTGGAAAACATGTCTTTCATTTCACAAATAATGTCAGATACCATTGGAAAACATGTCTTTCACTTCATGAATAATGAGATCATTGGAAAACATGTCTTCTTGAATGAGGAGATGGTCTCATTATAGCTTGATAAAAGATATTATTAATAGATAAAACGTACATACCCACACACACACATATATGAATGTAAAAGCTTTTCCATAAATTCCATTTATGAATTAGTATACAGGTATATGGTTTCACATTTTGATCAAAATATGAATGGGTAGGGTGCTAACAACTCCAGCTGCACATCCATACCCAGAACCACTGCAAGTTACCTCCCCTTCCTTCCTATGGCATTGGGAAACTGTGGCCATGGATTAGTAATCTGTGGGTACTACATATGTAATCTGTGACCACAAATAATTAATTTGTTGGAACGAGATATTTTACCTGTGGCCACCACTTAGTAATCTGTTGGAACAAGATCATAAATTTTTGACACATGTCCACTTACAGACATATGCAACAGAGAAATTTATCTATATAATTGGGTCTTTTCGCTATACAGAGTTATTTCCCATATGAGGAGGTATCTCACGTCAAACATTGTGACGTCATACAATTTCTACATCCTTTCCTTTAATTTTATGCTGTTTTCCATAGAACTGGTTGACGTCACAATAGTTTTTGACATAAAATATCCTCTCAAATGGGAAATAACTCTGTATAAAGAAAAGACCCAACCCTACTTAGAACGTTGCTGTAGTAAACTGAACCTCTGCAGTAATGAATTGATTTATACACATTACCAGTAAATCTTACCTTGCAGTAGTTCCAGTATTCTGTCTTCTCCCAGACCAAGGGGTCTGACCATGTACTGTCTGCATGGTAGAGGGTTAGGATGGACAAATTTATCAATGTATTTCTTGAACTCATACAGATGCCAATATCTAGTTGGTTTCTGGCCTACATAAAGAAAATACAACACCTAAAAGCTTTTGTTTGTAAAAAAAAAAACAGCATTTCCTTCTACTTAACTTTCACACGTAAGGAAATTAAAAGTATTAGACAGTGCACATGCTTCTGTCTGGAATACCGAAATTTTAAGTATGATCCAAATAAATCACATATTTGATTTAGTAAATATTGTAGAATTGCAGAAAATCATATATTTAATACTTCTTGATCTTATACCAATTTTGGAAATAGTTTTGGAAGAATTCATTATATTCTTTTCATAATCTTTATCATTTATCCTTGTTGGAAATAAGAATTTTTGATACAAATTACCTTGGATGCAAATCATTATCATTGACAATATTTCTAAAAAAGACATGTAACATATGGAACAGTGAGATCTGATTTCAGATAAACAATTTTAAAAATCATACAGACAAGAAATATAACCATAGTTTGAAGCCCCACAATTTTGCATGGAGCACTAAGATAAGACTATAAATACCTGTTCTAGCAATGATGAGATCATAGACCTTCGAATACACATCATCGTTAATATTCTGTACTGGGTCTTGCTGTATATGGATGCCTGTAAAATTATACATAAAAATATATCATGGTACATGTAGACATGTTTATAATGAAAAGTTCAAGCAAAATGTTTTATGTTCATTTACAACAATGGTATCAACTCTTTGGACTTCAATTTTAACAGCTAGCTTAGTTCAGTTTGTAAAGCCATTGCACAAACATATCTCATTCATCAGTGTCCTGCCATTTGGACCAGACAGTTAATGTATGGTGTAATTCCGGTGTTTTCGAGGGAAAAAAAAACCACATACTGGGAAAATCACACATATCATGGTCAAAACATAGGTATAAATTTACCTGAACTAGTTCACACATTTGTACAAAATCGCAGTGTATTGTGTAATTTCTTAAGTATACCTGGATAAGGCCCACTGTGTTTTGTGTAAAAATTGCAGAGCATCTGGACTGCCTGTTAAGCCTTGAGAGCTCAGTCATAAATTCTAAGAAATGGGAATCTCAGTTTTCTTTATATTTTCACATGTCACATAACAATATTAACAATATTTGGCAATGAGGTAATTTCATTTGTGACCAAAGCAAACCAGGTAAAAGGTACATAGCTTGCCTTGCCTGTCAGCTTGATAATATAATAAGACATAGGTGGCAAATTACCATGCTGACATCACAGTAGTTTACTGATAATTGAGTGTTTATGAATTTGAGGTAAGGCACTTTTAAGCACTGGTTGTGAATAATACATGTATATGTATGTGTCAGACTCGTGACTGATGTATGGACTTGTTATAAAGGAAATCTATCATTAATATGGGCACTGTGCCCTGTGTGAGCAATAAATATCAAGACATCTGGAATCTGATTCAGGAATAAGACATAAATTTGTGAAGCATGAAGAGTTTTGTTCAAAAGTTTCTGAAAACAGGAGATGCCCATCATGCCATAAACAAGTGATATCATGTTTCTCTTTTAGCTGGGTGGGGAAAACAAGGTCCTACAAATCTTTTAAAAAGGAGAGGATGCAGACAATGGATTTCAGGAAACGGAGTGTACTATTTTATCATTACATAATCTAAATAAAAGACAGAAATGACTTTATATACATACTAGCATATCATTTATATTAATTTTGATGTGGAGGCCGATGGGAGGCAGAGTGGAGAAAAAAAAGGGAAAATTGTCATGTATGTTTCGCAGCAAGGGAAGTTCTTTTGAATGATATCAAATTTGGGGAAGATAAACTTCAGACATTTTATACAGACATCCATTGCACATGCACATTTTATAATGAACAGGAATCAAAACCAAAAATGATCAATACAATCTAGATGGTTTGTTTGTTTTGTTTCTGTTTTATGCCACTCCATGATTACTGCACTAGTATGGTGGTGGCACCTGGGTGGTGCAATTCTATATAATTATGTCCTATGTTATGGATCCAACCACAGCAGAGGATTCTATTCAAGCCCATGTATGCCATTACACAGGGCACAGGCCAGTGGACAGGAGAAATAGGGGTCGAAGATGGTAAATCACATAAGGACAATCCAAGTTGACAGTAGGGAGTAAACGTGGGTCCTAAGATTTAAAGTCCCATGCAATACCACCTTCCCAAACTGCTCCCAAATCCAGACAAAAACAAATATAAAAAAGAAAATTAGTTTGGTTAATTTTCACTTCTTTTGTGTATTGATGTTTATTAAACTGTTTCTTCAAGAAATCTGCAACAAAATATGGCAGATCCAGTAGATACTGTATTTGAATTGGGTACATGTGTTTCTAGACAACTGAAAAACCTTAGGATCCCCCTTCTCTTTTATGATAAGTAAAAAGCTATGTCAGAGAGATAAATAATCTACGATGACAGCAAATTCATTTCAAAACTACAAAATACATTCAATTTGATGTTTGATTATCAAAAGAATTTGGCTTTGAATTTATATTCAAAAGGAAAGTATTATCTAATCACATGTATTGTCTGAAATATAAGGTAATAATTTAGTTTGGAACAGCGAACATTTTTTTTTAACCAACTTTGTGTATTATGTGATGTGAACTGTTAAATAAACCAATTCATCACTTTATATTTTATTAATTCTTGAAAGACATTGATCAAGAAAACTTCCTTGATATACATCAGGAGATCTTCTAAATCAAAGCACAACAAGAAGCCCAAATGGGACTTTATGGCTCATCTGAGCACCTTAAGCAAATGAGAAACTAAAAACTAAAAAACTTCCGGTACGGTTCTCGGCAAGGCCAGCCACATGTTTTGAGAGCTGACAAAAAAGGCAAAATATCGGATGAAATAGATACTTAAAAGCCTCAAAAACTGCAGTGAAAAGTTATTTTTCTCATAAAAAAGGAGGTGAAATTGTGAGGAAATATTAATAATCTAACTATCTGTGAGTATACACATTTACGTAACAAGCTTGACTTCCACGTGCTTTGGCTTCGGCATTGAGAAAAAGGAGTGTTCGAATGTTAAATGAATAAACCACTAACAGAATATTTCGAAAGGATGACAACAAGAAGAATGTCAAACTCTAAGACAGAAAAATCAAACTCTACAGTGGAAAAAAATAAAGAAAGAGATGACTTTGAAATAATAAAAAACGAACTTAAATTGCTAAAGGATCAGCTATGCAAGACAGTGAAAATAGAAGACATGAGATCAATGGTAAAATCATTAGTTGAAGAAATAATGAAGAGAGACGAAGAGATGATTAAAAACAAGATAGAAGATGCATTAAATAAAGCAGAGGAATCATATATGAAAAAGGTAGATGATTTAAATGACAAAATTGATGTGTTGATGATGGAAAACGAAACACTAAGAGAGAAATTATCTGAAACCAATAAGAGACTGACAGCGAATGAGAAACTCCTAACTGAAACACACAGAACGACAAAAGAAGCTATTAGAAAAGGTAACTATAATGAACAATATAGTCGGAAAAATAACATTAAGCTATGTGGAGTGCGTGAACAGAAGGGGGAAAACACTATGGAGTGTGTAAATAAAATCTTAAGCGATACAATAGGTACAACCATCCCACCGGAAAATGTCATCGCTATCCATAGGATCCCAGGCAGAAAAGACCAACACAGACCGATACTCATAAAAATGAAAAACAACAGTTGTAAGTCGGTAGTGATGCGGAAAAGGTCGCAACTAAAGAGGTCACCTGGTGGATATAAATTCGTGGACGACGTCACCAAACTCAACAGCGACTTAATCAACGATATAATGAAACACCAAAACTGTCAGTCCGCGTGGTATTTCAACGGCAGTGTGTACGGCCAACCAAAAGGATCCGAGAGGCGGATCAGGTTCGACATCTATGACGACATTGACGCGAAACTGAGAAATCCGGATAAACACTAACCGAGTACGCCCAGAACTGTGCGCGTGTGATGTGAGCATCCGGTTTTGATGTGTATTTTGTAAACAATGTGACTATCGCAGATTCCGACTAGTACTTCGCTGTGTTTTGGGGGACAAAACTTCAAGGTCGTATAGTAGTATATATGAATATGAACATAATTCTTAACACATTGAACAAATAATGAAAAACTCGTGTGAATTATATTCACTTGTCACTTAATTCATGATCATGATGTGTTGATTTTATTTATATCATGTGTTACATATACTTGACCTGCTGTTTCATTGGTTATATCCGATAAGCCTAGAGTGAGTACTGGATAGTTTTCCAATTGTTTTTACTCTCTCTGCTCCTTCTCTATATTTTTATAAAATGAACTCCTTCCCTCTATCTTTCCTTTCTTGTGTGTATGGTGTGTGCATGTGTGGAGGTACATTGTGTATGTTGGTTAATGTGAATGTAAAGGGTTTTTTCAATGTCTGATACAATAACAATTGCTACTGTGAACTGTCAAGGTCTAGCTACGTCATCAAAGCGTAAAGATTGTCTGAACTATTACAAAGCTAGAAACTATTCAATCATTTGCTTTCAAGATACTCATTTTGTTCCTGATCTAGAACCTTACATTGAAAGCCAATGGGGTTATAAATGTATTTTTAACTCTTATACGTCTAACAGCAGAGGAGTTGCTATTTTTTTCAACAACAATTTTGAATTGAAAATATTTAAAGAAAAAAAAGATGGTAATGGTAACTTACTAGCAGTGGATTTGAGTATAAATGATATCAGAATAACTCTAGTTAACATTTATGGACCAAATACAGATTCACCTGCATTTTTTGAAAACATACGTGAAGTTTTGCTAGATTTTGATAATCTTTATTTTATCTTATGTGGTGACTTTAACATTGCAATTGACCCTGACTTAGATACTTATAATTACTCTAATATAAATAATCCCAATGCAAGGGAAAAATTATTGGAACTCTTGGAAGACTTTAGAATTACTGATTACTTTAGAATCCTTAACCCAGATAAAAGAATATATACATGGCACAAAAAAAATCCTATTAAACAAGGCCGTCTGGACTATATACTTACATCTGAAAATTTATCCAATATAATAGAAAAATTCTCAATTAAAACAGGCTACAGATCTGACCATTCAATTGTTGTATTGGAATTAAAATTTAATGACTTTATAAGAGGTCGTGGCCTCTGGAAGTTTAATAATGCTTTGTTAAATGATAAAATATATGTGCAAAAGGTCAAGGATACAATTTCTAAAATCAAAGACCAATACCAGAATCCTAACGGTACCATTAATGACAAGTACTCCATAGACGATAGCCTGTTTTTAGAAGCTTTATTACTTGAAGTAAGAGGTATTACAATCTCGTATTCAAGCTTTAAAAAAAAAGAAAGAACTAAGGCTGAGCAGTCCCTTATTGCTGAAATTGAAGATTTAGAGCAAAATAAAACAACAAATTTTTCACTCATTGAAAATAAAAAAACAGAGCTTGAAAATCTCCGCAGAGAGTATCTACAAGGCCATATTATAAGATCAAAAGCTCAATGGGTGGAGGAGGGAGAAAAGCCGTCTAGATATTTTTGTAATTTAGAATCCCGTAACTTTATAAACAAAACAATCAAAAAGATAGATTCAGATGGCAAAATCATTCATGACCAAGCTGGTGTTTTAAAAGCTGTAAAAACTTTCTATGAGGGACTATACTCTAGTAAAGAATCCGAACTCTGTGATATTGATCTTAATACAATTTTCAAGAATTGTTCCTTTGAAATTCCTAAATTGAATGACCACATTGCTGAGACTTTAGAAAATGATATAAGTGAAACAGAGATTCTCTCAGTGCTAAAAAACATGAAAAATAACAAAAGCCCTGGAAGTGATGGGTATACAGCGGAGTTTTTCAAATTTTTTTGGCGTGATTTAAAAACTATTATCACCAATGCAGTCAATGATGTTTTTTGTAAAAAAAAATTACCAATATCACAGAGACTTGGAATTATTACATGTATACCGAAGGGTGATAAACCCAGACAATTTCTCACAAATTGGAGACCCATAACTTTATTAAATGTCTTTTATAAATTGATATCAGGCTGTATTTGTCAGCGAATAAAAGGTACTTTGAATGAATTGATATCCCCCTCACAGACTGGTTTTCTCCCTGGTAGGTATATTGGGGAAAACACCAGGCTCGTATATGACCTAATGGCCTTTACAGAAAAAAACAACATACCGGGTTTATTAGTTTTAATTGATTTTGAGAAAGCTTTTGACTCTATTGCTTGGTCTTTTGTCTACAAAACTCTACATTTTTTTGGATTTGGCAAAAACATAATAGATTGGATAAAAATTCTCAATAATGAAATTAAAGCCTCTGTCTTGCAATGTGGTTTCCTCTCTGATCAAATTAATATTCGTCGTGGCTGCCGTCAAGGGGATCCGGTTGCACCATATATTTTCCTACTTTGTGCTGAGGTGCTATACATTCTTATTAAACAAAATCATGACATTAAAGGTATCGTTATTAATAATTTCGAACATAAAGTCTCTCAATACGCAGATGATACCTCCTTATTTCTTGATGGTTCAAAAAAATCTCTTTTCATGGCTTTAGAAACTTTGGAATATTTTTCGAAAATGTCAGGCTTAAAAATAAATGCAGCAAAAACCAAGGTCATTTGGATTGGCTCAAAAAAATTTTCTGACCAAGTTTTTCATCATAGTAGATGGAAATTAGTATGGGGTTCTACTAAATTCTCACTATTGGGTATAAATTTTTCAGTAAATTTAAATGAAATTATTGATTTAAACTTTAAAATACAAATTCCTAGAATTAAAGCACAATTGAAGCAATGGAGCAGAAGAATTTTAACACCTATTGGAAGAGTGACTGTTATTAAAACCATTATTGTCCCAAAGTTAAACCACCTCTTTTTAGCTCTTCCTAATCCTAAACAGGAAGTATTATCTTCCTTAAACCAAGATTTTTGTAGATTTATTTGGGGAACTAAGCGTAATAAAGTTAAAAGGGATGTAATGACACAACACCATGAGTTGGGTGGACTTAATATGGTGAATATAGAAAATTTTTTATCATCATTGAAATGCACATGGATAAAGAGATTACTGAAAGGAAATCAGTCTTGGATGCATATTTTTAAAGCTAACTTTGGAGAAAATTTCTCGGATTTCCTTTTAAACTTCGGTGATAGCTTTATATTTAAAACTTCAGTAACTTCCCCTAATGATTTCTGGAAAGATGTTTTCTTAGAATGGCATAAAGTTTTAACAATGTACAATTACAAATTGACTACTGAGTCTGTTTTGCTTGGTGTATTCAGTCCTGTTTGGCATAGTTCCAATATTCTTATTGATAAACATCCTATCTTCTTCCAAAATTGGTATAATAAAGAGATCAAAATCATCAATGATTTCCTAGATGATAATGGAAAAATTCTCTCAAAACAAGACTTTGAGGGAAAATTCAATATTTTTATTGGGACCATGCAGTATAATAGTATTTCAAGTGCAATCTCTGTATACCTAAGAAAAATTGGACTGAATTCACAAAGCTATGAAAAAATTGAACTCCCATATATCCCATATCATTTAATGTGCTTTTTTTCCAACTCAAAATGTTCTACATCCATATATAAATTACTCAATGAAAAAAACATTCAACCTTCTGGAATCTTGAAATGGAAAAATGAACTATCCCATATTGTGGAATTTTCAAACCCCACTTACTTTTTTAAAACTTGTTTTAAAACTACTAAAGATACTTCTGTTCAATGGCTCCAATATCGCATCTTACATAGAATCTTACCCACTAATGCATATCTTAAAAAAATTAAAATTAAATCCTCAGATCTCTGTTCCTTCTGTGATGAGAACATAGAAACCATACCTCACCTTTTTCTTGAATGTTCTTATGTTCTACACATCTGGAACTCTCTAAGCCTTCATATTTATGAAAATATTTCTAAAAGAGTTGGATTTAATACTATAAATGTTATTTTTGGTGAAAAACCCTGCAAAAACAATTTTGTCCTAAACTTTATTATTCTTTACACAAAACAATATATATATGTATGTTCAAAACAAAACAAACTTCCATCTCTCCGAGGGTTACTCTACCATATTAAGTTCAAATACAATATTGCTAAATACATAGCAATTAAAAATTTTGAATTCAGAAAATTTTGTTGTCTCTGGGATGAATGGGAAGAAATTTTTCACTTTTAAGTGACTAAATGACTATTCATTCCCTCTTTTTCTGTTTGTTTTTTACAATATTACACCTATTCCAAACTGTTTCTATTTTTTTTTTTTTTCTTCTCTTTTGAGCGGTTTTTACTGCTTTCTGGTCTACTGTTGTTATCTTGTAAAATTTCTGTAAATTCTGAATAATGGTATGAATGTGTGCATGAAAGTTGATTTCTCTTCTCTCTTCTTTTTTCTTTCTCTCTTAAAATCTAGTCATTGAAATATCATATTGCAATATTTTGTTATGATTTGTGTACTGACTAGAAAAATGTAAATAAAAAAAAAAAAAAAAAAACTAAAAAACTACTTCGAAACAGGAATAATGTGTGTAAGACACCTTTACCTTCTACATTTGTATCACAATTTTAATACACGCGTCTCATTTCATCCATGTACTTGAAATAAAAACATCACTAGAAATATGTTTTTACATGGCTGGGAAAGGGGAATTATATTTATCTAATTACATGTAATTGTAGGATATATTGTGATCATTGGTAAAGACTCTAAATACATTAATTACTATTTCAGTTAACATTAAGAGGACGAATTAAATACAATTACTGAAATCATCTTTAAATCATGAATTTTATTGATTTTTTATTCAGTTTAATGAATAAACTGTTGAGTATTCATATGTACCGTATATTTGAACTTTATTCATGTTAAGTTTCATTTGCTTTCTTTACATTCATGCAAATCACAGACCATACAATAGCATGGATACATCCCTTCTCTATGTTAACACAGAGGAGAGACATGTATCCAGGTAATTATAGTAAGACCTGTGATGTCAGTAATATTCAACGCATACGTGGATCACATCTGTCTTAAGTCTTATGCATCACACAGAAATGAAAATGAATGCAACCAATCCACTTAAAGCAATTAGGGATTTTTAATGTTCCAATGCCTATGATCACACAGATCTTGAGTTCTTGGTTATAACTGTCTTGTTCGAAAAAGGGGACACAAAGGAGTCATTGGCAGTACTTAAACCTGGAATCTCTAGGACACGACCTCAGCATGATATCTGCATATAATAAGTACATGTGACAAATGATATATGTACATGGTATGCAGTAGGCCATTATCCTTTTAGTGCATACTTAAGTAAATACTTAAGATTAATCAAACATCCAGGAAGTCTACTGGGATAATTCAATCTTGAACTTGGTCGTCCACTACAAGAGAGTGTACATGTAAAGTGAAACACATTTCCTCCATGTATATAGTTAGAAATCATTATGTCTGCATTCTTGTTCATTCAATTTGCTTTTTAATCAACATCAGTCAGGGACTGGGTGATGGCTAACTTCAGGACCTGAATGATATCATGTTCTATGTATGCTTTATACATCTGAAAAGATTTCAAAGCTTTTGATTCCAGGTGGAAATTCTTAAAAATTATCGAAAAAAGTATGTGACTACAGACAACATTGACATTTCAACTCTAGAATTTGAATTGTAACAAATCAAAGTGCAAATCTGTCTTTCAATTTCTGAATAGATACCACTATTTTTTCCCTTTGAATCTTTTTTTGAATTTTTTTTGTTTAAAGTAATGAACAAACAGTGTAACTTCAATTTAAGATTTTATAATAAAAAAAAAAATCAAAATTGAAAACGACTCAGTTCTGATCAAAATTGTTTATTTTCACTTATTCTTCCAGGAAAATAACACATAATACATGTTCTAATCAAGTCAACACTGAAATCCTTAGACATGATGGATGATACAATTAGCTCTTGTAAAATGGCAATGTTCATTAAAATACCCACAAATTCACATTCTGTTCAACACTCACCTTCATTAACACAAACATTTATATATATAGGTTACTACGAATTACTGAAAACACTAACATTTACTGAAAACACAGGACAAAGTACCGAAAACATGCATGTATATACCAAAAGCATGCATCATGATATGGTATTGACATAAAAAACGCTTTGTAACCAGTGTTTAACTTGTATTTATTCCTTATTTGTCAAAAATGGCAATAATAATTAACATATGCGGCAACAACTGTGTGCCAGCAGCCACTACTGTATGGTTGTGTATGCCAAAGCTTACCAACACAGGAGGGGGTTTCACTCAGTGACTCAAGTTTTTTTTTTCAACATTTTACAGATTCTCCTTTAATGTTGGGAAATAATTTATATCATAGATCTATATTGGAAATGGAAGAAAGTGGAAAGATAATTTGATCTGAAAACAGGAGGATCTGTCATTTTATAATTTTGTGCACTGTCTCCATACACAATAATCATGTTTAAGGCAGGCTTGTACTCTAATAACACGACTTTCGGCACTTTCTGATTTGGGGATCTATAGGTATATGTATATACATGAAGCACCAACAAAAACATTTTTTTGTTACGTATATGCATGTTTTTAGTACTTTGTCCCCGTCTTTTCGTTAAAATTCTGTATTTTCAGTAATATGTAGAACCGTATATATAGTAATACATATGCATGAACTAATTTTATTAGCTGAAAACTTCAAGAGAACACTAGTGTCACTTATGCATTTGTTTTTCAACAGATAAGAAATTATAGATGTATAACATACACATGTACATCGATTTGTTGATATCCTGTGGTAGCATTATCTAGTGAATTAATCCAACCAATATAGACCTTTTCATGTTAAGCGTGGGACCTGCGTTTTTGCAACAAATAGCAATGTTTTGTTAAGAATTTTGACATCATAATTTAATAATACTGATCGTGTCTTAAGGTGGCCGCCCATAAACTGGTTAACCACACCAACTGAATGACGTTATTTACTTCAAATGACCGTCCTAAGTCGGCACTGTAAGCGCAGCACAATCGAATATTTTTGTAATGTCGTTTTTCAGTATATATTCTACTTTTGGCATTTTTTGTGTGCATGTCCTTGGTGATTTTTGTCATACATCTTTGTCAGATGTCTTCAGTTTTCTCTTTTAAGTCACATTGCTGGAAGTGATCTATTTATCCCTCAAAATGTCAGTCCTGCAGGTAATATGATGGGGTCTATTGTTGTTTTGTACTTGAAATGCACTGACAGATAGCTGTATGGAAATGTATGACTGGGGAATGTATGGTGATTCCCTTGCTATCAGTATCCAGCTGACTTTTACATTGCTCTACATTCCAGTTTGATAATTTGTCAAATTTTGGAGTATTTTTCAAGAAATAAATTTAGTTTATTTATTCACTCTAAATAATCATAATATATGCCTATCAAGTTTATCTAAGTTAGTTAATATTGATCAGTGTATATCAAACAACTTGTATATTTTTGTGCACTGTAAGTTGTAAAGCCCCGGACCGGGTAGATCTACATGTGCACACAATTTCCACATAATTAGCTTCAAATAGGTAAATATCAGTTATTTGATAGCATATGCAATGATAAATCAACTAGTCTACCTACCTCCAATTGCTACAGCTGCCATTGTAAATCCAGAGTATAGACACAAATTTTTATATTTATTTTCCAAATAGGTCAATACACAAATCTATTTTTAACCCCACTCTCAAACTCATGTAAACTTGTACTTCCGGTACAAGGGAGATTATTCAAGTTTCGGTTTTGAAATGACATATCCAACCGGACCGGCCCGCCCGGTGGCCCCTTGTTATATGCAAATGAAGCCGAAAGGGAAAGGCATATTTCTGTTTGATTGTAAAAACAATACTACACACAGACTGAACCCCTGTATTGGCCGACAAAAATATGAATAACAGAATAATGCAGGCATTGCCCCCCCCCCCTTTCCCTCTGCTGACACACACTCTTGTGTAGAGTGGCGTTTAATACAACCAGCCATTGCAAATTTAATAAAAGGATTGTGAACAACATCATTTAATATAATAAATATATTGATACAGGCAAAACAGGATTGAAAATCATAAAATTCATAACAGAGGATGACTGACACTAGTCTGACTAGATCTAACATGTAAAACTGGGTCTGACTCCGAGACTGAAAAGATTAATTTACTTAGACTTTATAAGTTACTAAGTAGATCTATAATGTACTTACCTCGATCATGTTCACTCTATACATCCAGCAGTTTATAATACATGTATGTACGTCATATAGAATGTGGGTCTCCTGTCCATAATGTTAAAATTCAATCTTACCGCTCGAACCCGTGCTCTCGATTCCGATTGGACACTGACCTCTTTAATCTTACGTTGCCGTAGTTGTCTTTCTTTTTGTATCTTGTGCTTCTTGTAAAGATATATTGTGATTAAGATTTATTTCATGTAAAGAATTATATATATTATCATTTGATTTAATTGACTATCCAGAGTACAGGGGACAAAACATTCGAAGTAAATGTGTACTGTATCATGTCGCCGAGTAAAATTTCCCCTGAAAGATGGCTTTAAATAGAGTGTATTTTGTTCATTTCAATTAAATATTGCGTTATACTTTATATATATGTATATATGGTCATGAAATAGCACACAACGTGATGCAATGAATGGAGAACGAATGGAATATAGATGGTATTCTGAAAATGTATAATAAAACATAATAAGAGCACATGCAGTCATAAAAATATTTCATACATAATGTGACAAAATCGATTATAAATACAATATCACAAAAACTACAAAATCATAATTTAAAAAACAATGACAAAAAAGTAATGATGTACACGTACCCTAAGTAGGCATAAGGAGCGTCATGACATACAAGTTTCTGTCACGCATACTCAAAACCTTAACCGTCTGGTGAAATCCAAAGATACAAATGCTTACATGCATCACCATAACTTATGCCACCATCATCTAATGAAAACATGTGCATTCAAATAAATGTAACGTTATCACCTGCCCGCGCATCTTACATAACTTTCAAAGCACTATACACAGTGGTGGATTTAGGATTTTCGAAAAAAAAGGGGGGGGGCACATGTGCTTTAGTCAAACTACTCAGCCATTTTGTGGCGAAAAGGGGCCCCTGCTCCCCCTCTAAATTCGCCACTGACACACAATTATTATATCACAGACGCTTTCCATATCTTACACTACTGCAAATTATCTCCTTATAAGATAGAATAGCATAATGTAGAGTCAGCTGCTCTCAGGGCTTCAAACAGTTCAGAATAGATTCGAATCCAATGGAGAAAATAGACTCTAGCTACAGCATAATTTCTTCTGTCCATTGCCTATCCCTGAATGTGAAATTGTCCACTGAATTAACCAGAGACAAACATGTCTCCGATGGCATGTCTCTGAATTAACCACAGTTTATGTTCAGGACCATCTTTGGTAGCAAAGAGTTATCTACCCTTAAAGTAGGTATCTGACGTAGAATAGTGACGTAAATTAGTAGTTCTATGGAAACCGATGTAAAATTGCGGGAAATGAAAGGACAAAAGTGAAGCTGCCTCCATGGAAACTGTTTGACGTGTTATAAAAACAATGACTCCGGCGTCAGATACCTAACCGAACTGAATAAGCGCAAACACTGAATAATGTCATTATCAACTATCACAGTTTTATTTATATTGTCTTATGGAAGTAATGAAGTGTTACAAGTTGCGGAATTTCTGTTTGTAGCCATTTTCGTACATCGTGAATTTAAAAAAAAAAACTCAAACAAACAAACACATGAAAATGCATAAATAAATACAAAATAAAAATAAGTGAAATAAAATTGATAAAATACAAAAAAAAAAAAGAAAGAAAGAAAGAGAAAAAAGAAAAAGAAAGAAAGAAAAAACAGCGGAGCGGGGTTGAAAATCGGTGCAAGCAGGAAGAAGAGGATTTTAATAGCCTGGCAGAGAACCGTTTTGTTGAGAAGTAAAAAAAATCCTTTGAAAAAAAGTTGTAAATATCCTTTTGGGGGAAACCTGCCCCAGACTGAATTTCCAGATGCTACAGATTCAATGAATCTTTGGCAATTAAACACATTCATGTGCATACACCGGTAAACAAAAACTATTTTGAGGGCAGATGCGATCATCTATTAGCAATCTTACAAACACGTGGGGACGATAAGAAAGTTTTCTCAAATCGTGAAATGAACACGCATACACATGTACATACGTATGATTTCGGTAAAATTGTCACTTTTTATAGATTTTTCCCTATTTAAATAAAACCAAATGTGACAATTCATATACGAATATAGTATGAACAAAGATGTTTTTGGCAAGAGTCTTTTGGTAATGAAGAGAAGTTGAAAAAATATAACGAAATTCATATATTCCATAAAGAAGAACATCACTATTATTACAAATTCTTCTGTGATCACTATAAAGAAGTGAAATACTAGATCTATAATAAAATATAATTATTTCCGATGTAAAGCCAAAAGAAGGAAAAAATATCATCATATCTTCCAGAATGCCAAGAGCCGATGCTATATCACTGAATGAACTCGCATATCACTGTGGATAATAATCTAGACCGCTGAAAGTCAGAGGTGAGCCAGAACAGGTACCCGGAAGAAGCAAAGGTTTCCTGTTTGGCTAAGCACACCCTTCATGACTGCCCCAAAACATTAAATCATAATTTATCATATACGACGCCACATCTATGTCACTATATAAGACACCCTCAACAAGGCATCATTGTGGACATTCATAGCCTCTGAAAATCCGAAATGAGAGAAGGTATCTGGATGGAGTAAGCATTTATTTTTGGCCAGCCACGCCAGCTATGAATGCAGACAATAAATAGATAAATATATATTTATTTATTTATTTATTGTGGTCTTACGTCACTTTGATAACTGCCATTTCCCGGTCTTTAGCATGTTTCAATTTTAAGTCGTAAAAACGACGAAGAAGTGCATGACTATAATTAATTGTCCAAACTGAATATGTCTTGTTAAATAGCAATTAACATATGAATTAAGTGTAATATTTTATTGGCAATATATATGGTCACGGTGGATTTTAAGTACAATAACATATTAAATTCTGAGTAACCGACATCATCATAAATAATTAACCTTGTCAGATCAACAAGCAACTGTGGATGCAAATTAGCAAGGACAGACCACTTGTTGGTCCACTTTACCGATCGCTAAATCAATGTACATGTACTCATAATAATGAATTCAGAATTACTCAGATCGATAGTAGTTACATAATCAAATCTTCAACAACCTTAAACTCTACCTTTAGGAACTTTAGTTTCACTTATGTAACAATATTTTATCATTACCAGTTTATATTTAGTAGTTATTATTCCAGAAACACCGGGTGGATTCTCCATGCGCGCTGAAATGGAAATTAAAAAAGTTTATGTATTGAGTGGTTAAACGCAATAAGTAGAACTATTCCTAGAATCCTGGAATGGTGAGATCTTGAACCACCACGACAATGTGGGCATGGGAGGTTCTTCAGTCTTTTGGGCAGGGGTATTCGGAGAAGGCGACAGCTGAATCTAGCTTGTGCAACGTGACGTGGGCTTGCAGCACTGGCTTAGTTGAAATGACATGAACTCGCTACAAAAATGATGCACAGAGAAAGAACTTGTCAGAGTAGCGATAGCTGTGGGTGGGTGGGACAAAAAATTTTCAGGTGCTTACTCCTCGGCGTTGTCTGGAAAGTGGGAGAAGCCCGGATGTTTGGCTGGATTCCAGCGAACTTCATCAATTGCTGTACGGGTATGCAAACCGGGTGCACACTGGTCGGTGCAGTACCAGTACGAGTTATGTTTCTTGCCCCAATCAAGTCAAATATTACACAAAGCAGAGTAGTAATATTTTGATGATATATATATATATATATATATATATATATATATATATATATATATATATATATATATATATATATATATATATATATATATTCGTAAACAGCAGATATTCACTTATAATGTCATTCCATAAGGAGACAGAAAAAATGATTCAACTTTCGAAATGTGCAAGTTGTCAATTTCTTATGACTTCAGAGACTCCTCTACTTCATTGTCTTTTCCTGTTTTTTCTGAACTCATTTCTATGTTCATCTTGGCATAAATATATCATTGTGAATCTTAATTGCTATTGTCCATTTACGTCAAAATCGATTACCGTTAGTTCAAAATTATTATCTATGACATCACTTACTCTACACCTGTTATTTCGAAACACACCTTTTTCGCGCTTAGTTTTCTTTACTAAAGAATGAATGTTAAGCATTTTTTCAGTTTCACTTGCCAAGTAAAAAGTTCAGTTTTTATCCAAAATTTATACATATCTTGTGAGTAACTAACTTTATATGTACATATAGATTGTTAGACACTTCTCAATAAACTAAACTATAACAGTACATTACTTCAAATTCATTTCAATGTCCAAGTGTGAAACCGTCATCAGCAATGATGATAAACGAACTCATTGATGCACGTAACAATATATTACCGAGTCATTGCTTAGGTCAGTGGTATTGGAAGAAATGATAGATAATAATGTTGCATTAAACAGAAATCTACCTATCGTCTGTATCCTTCTGAAGAAATGGAAGATAATAAAGTTGATTTAAAGGGAATCTGCAAATTGTCTGTATCCTTGTCAAACTGTCAAAGCCTTGATACAAAATGCAGCACCCAAACAGTAAAAAAACATACTTTATTTCATGAAACAATTGTAAATACCATATATATGTTATATACTTTGCGCATGTTTTCGGTGAAGGCGATCAGGGTTCGATTCTTGGGTTTCACCACTATGTTCAAGAAGTATATTGCCTCATGTTTCCAAGTCACTATTTACTGAAAAATTGTTGAAAGTGATGTTTATTCAATCCCGATCAATTAACCAACCAATCATATAAACACTGATTATTGATTTTGGTAGGATTGTATTAGAGAAAAATAATAACCATAACAATAATTCTTAAAGGTTTCTTAAATACTTAAAACACGAACCAACGAGCATCTTACAAGGATTGTAAAATATCATTGACATCTACGGCATATGATTTATTTCTGTCTCTTACAACATTTTAAAAGTAATTTACCAGACATTTGGTGTTATACCACGACGAACACTTACGCATCCCTAAAATCAGGTAGGAGACATTATAGCCAGGAAATGTAATTGTCTCCAGGTTGGCTAGCCACGCCCGCAATGAATGCCTACAACATACTGACGATACTATTAGAATTTAACATTGCAAGTGCGAAATGACAGTACAACAACATTGAATGTATAAAGTCACCGCCACAAAACACCAAGACAATGGTATAACAACACTTAAGCCGAACTAAATGAGGAACTTTTTTACGAGCTTCGAATTCGCATTTGGAAGTGTAAGAAAATTACTAAGGTAACTGATGCTATGTTGCCATGAAATTTACAACAGCGCACTGCAGTGGATATTCATTGAACCTTGAAAATCATTCCAGATTAAATGTCCAGGGTTGTTCATAACTCTAACCACTGGTTAAGCTAATCCAATCGAATGGTAAAACTTCATCTGTCTATATCTGAAATGAGAAGAAGTCATAGTCAGTGTGCTGATTTATAGCAAATGAAACCAGTATTGAAATATAATTTGGATATAATAAACATATAATATAATAAACATATATAATTATAAATTAAATTGTCTCTAAAACTTTAACCAATGGCTGGCTTAACCAGTCACTGTGGTCAAAGATTTGAATAATGGTCCCTGGAGGAGTAAGCGTCCCTGTTTGACCAGCTGCATTCGCCACTTAAACGCCGTGCATATGACATGAAAGTGTCGCAAAGTCCATAAGAAGTCTAGCTAATAATTATATTGTTACGCCTCTCGGACATTTGACCTTGGAGTAGCATTGCTGATGTGATTTTATAGCCCAAACAAATGCTTATTAAGATATTATTGTTCTGTATTTGTCTAAATACCGATATAATGCAATGACAACTCTACTATATTTACTCTGTAACACAGTTATTATGTTCATTTTTTTTTCTTTTCTTTTGCATGGACAAGATGTACTTTTTATAATAACCCGAGTAAGTTTTCATTGACAATAACATCTTTATAAATGGTTTTAATCTGTTTTCAGTTAAAAATAGTTCAAAACAGCAAAAGAACGTTAATATATAAACGAGCGACCAAAATATAAATAGCGAAGAGCAGCATGTCAAACATACCACATTAAGTGACGACGAGAGCAAGTGCCGACATTTGTAAACATCGCCTGCTGATTATCTATTTCTGTTGCTTGTAAATCCCCAGGTACTTAAACTTACTAAAAGCACCAGGTCGATGGGTGAGCACCTTCTGACAGTGTATTCAGATTAACTTCACACCAAGAAGGAGATAACCATACGCAAAAAGTAAACTTATGATATTCATAACTGTTCGTCGTGGTATAACTTATATGTAACTTATAAATGGTATATTTACTAATTCTTCTATTAAATGTCAGTATTACATTTCCTCATCATTAACTAACAATAAAAATATATCTTAGTCAGATTTCGAATTACAAATCTCATATTGCCTATCGATTGATTGATTGATTGATTTTTGTTTACCGTCACACCACGAATGTTTCACGTATATGGTGACGGCATCTACCTGATGCGGGGCATACAAATTTTGACCTTTGCAACGGACCCACTCCAAGCAGTGAGGGATCTTTAACGTGCCATGCATACCACGACATGGGGTCTCGGTTTTTACTGTCTCATCCAAAAGACAGGACACCGGCATGACCAGAGCGGGACTCGAACCCCGGCCTCCCGATCAGGAAGCGAGCGCGATACCACTAGGCCACGCCGGTTTCATATTGTCTATTGAAACTGGTAGATGTCATAATATTGATAGACATCTAAGAAAATGTGGATTGTGTGAAGAAGATAAGAGTAATGAATACCATTATACATGCGCGGATCCAGAAATTTTTGTCAGAGGGGGTCCAACCAAAAAAGGTAAATTTTTCTCTTAGAACAGGGGGGTCAAACCCCAAAAATGCCCAAATATTACCTTTTTTGGTAAAATTTTCGGATTCCAGGGGGGGTCCAGACCCCCCTAACACCCCCCCCCCCCTCCTCTGTATCCGCGCATGATTATATTTTGTGTTTTAAATATTTTACAGAATACAGAACAATGCATATTCCAAGATCGTTTTTCAACCGTCCAAAAACAGTGAATTTTAAAAATGTATATTTACTCAATAATTCAATATCTCAATAATAAAAATTATTTGTGAGAAGGTAAGCCCTCCTGATCAAATTTGTAAATATATTGTTATTTATGCGCATGCGTTAAATTCATGATTATGTTTTGTGTATATATGCAAGGACTTATATGTGTAGACATATGTCCTTGATATATGTTCTGGGTGTGTAAACGACGTACGAGAAATAAATACACTTGATATTGCTATGAAAAACAATTTCAGATACTTTAGAATGTCATCTAAACATTTATAGCTTTATACCAATTCACGCACGCAAAAATGAATATGTAGCAATTACTTTGAAAACTACAAATTAACTTTCGTTTTCGTAGGTCCTAGAATTCTCAAATTAACGAAGAGGTAAATGTGCTATATTATATAGATACTATTTTATCTTTTCTTTATATTTATCATTAGCATCACTTTCACGAAATATGAATGTTAAATTTCTTGTTGTTGACAATATACACGTCTTTCATGGTTATATATACGTTTTGGATTCGTTGATTAATTCCGTGTATAACGGTTTAACTTTTCTTGATTGATTGGTGAAGGGGTCTGCCTGATGCTTTGCACATAGATATATAAATACCTTTGCAACGGACCCACCGGAAGCAGTGAGCCACGCCTACCGTGACACAAGTGCTCCGTTTTCACTGTCTCATCCAAAAGACAAGGCACTGGTGTGTCCACAGCAGGAGGTGAACCCGGGACATCTCGGTCACCATTCTGTACCCAGAGTTCCGTACGCTGAAGTCACTACAAGTGAGTAAGGTAAAACGAACAACTCTGGTAGAGAATGCTCGGTCACCAGCCGAGAACCTCATCCACTAAACCACAACGACTCTAATTGTTTTGTACGTTACGTCTCCAATACATAAACAAAATATTTGGTTGAAATTTGGTACGTCAGTAATTAGGAACGTCATTTTTTACGTATGCGATATATGGATTTCATCATTAGGTGATAAATTCTTGTCGTTATTAAACAGAATGAAGAATTGTTGCGTGTTTTATAATCCGTAAATACCACATTTACTGAAGCACATTCCGAAATTCTGACACATCAAATCCCCCAGAGACATCAGTTTTAGCGCTCACGATGACGCTGTCTTAAGCTTCGAAGTCTTGCCTTACACCTAAAGTGCTTTTTGATTTAATGAATCTATACTTGCATATATTTTTATGACTATTCAGCTTTCACTGTCACATTGGATGCTGTCTGGGAGATTTATTACGTCTTTAAAACATCTATTCAATAGATAACATTGTTTAATGTTAAGTGGGAAGCAGGAAACAGTTAACCACCGATTCCAAGTCGACGTGAAAAGCCGCGACATAGTCTAGATTATTTTCAAGATTTTCTGTATCTTCGAATTCGGGGAATGCACCCAATGAAGTAAACGTAAATTTAATAAGATATATCGCTTATGCATAACAATATCTTCCAGTGAAATCCTTGTCAGGACTACAGACTTACCTTAGTTCATCGTGATAACTGCACATACTACCCAATTTGTACCCGAAATGTTTTGTACCGCCTGTAATTTTGTGCCATTCACTACAGATGCAGCAAGTCATACAGGAGATGCTTACTCTTCTCCAGCACCTTAGTTCACCACTCATTTTTCGCGTGTTCACGGAAATTCACCATTGTCGTGAATGTCACACATAGCAACAGTTACTTACGTATTTTAATTTTCTGAATCAGGATATTTTCTCATGCAGAGGACCAAATAAAGAATTTTTCCTTGTTGCTGAGCACCATTGTCTGTCATATCTGTTTATGCCATACAAAACATTATGCCTCAACATGAAACTAAAGATGTGGTACAATATTTTTCAGGGCGGTAGAAAGCATATCAAAAGAGAGGGGACCAAGCCTTAAATTTCGCTTTGTATCGTGATAATAAAAAGAAGTCCATGATCGACCAAAAGTGCCTCCCACCGGATTCTACGGGCCTGTTCGTACTGATCCTGAGATAGTAATAACTTTGTATATGAGCAAAAATAACTGCACAATAATCTTGTCTTGTTCTTTGATAAATATTACGTGTTTTTTTATTAAACGTCACTTCGATTTTATTTTAACTTTTACTAAAAATTTTGACCTGCTGTCGGGCAAGTGGGATATAATAACGATGCCTATTATCTGCTATATGGTTGTACGTTCTATCCGTTCGACATACAATCCACATAATCATGAGACTTGAATTCTGGACATTTCAGTTACGAATTTGTTGAAATCATATCTTTTGAACACACACAACTGTTTGCTTATGTAACCTCAAGGATTCTCCGCGAACATCAAAGCCACATTACTGGTGCATTGTTCAAAACCGTCAATTGCCCCGAACAACACTCATAATATGCAAAGCGCATTATTGACATGGGCTTCAGATCAAGATCACAGCCATCTGACAGACAACCGACATGGCCAGGAATTAATATTTCCAAATTTTAAACCGGAACTTTTGGAATAGTAGATCAAGACTTTCTCTCTAACGACTTTTACATACTAATCTTTTACACTTATCTTTCCGCTTTCTTTATATCACTTCAAGAGCATTTAACTGACAGTGTCAAAATACATATTTTACAGGATATCGGTTTTTCTGTCTCGTTTTAAGGACAAAAAACAAACAAGTCATCAGGGAAACTTGATCCTACGACCTCCTTACCCAGAACCCCAACACATTTACCAACCAAGACGGAAATCGATGAATCATCGATGGTGCTCGGATCTACGACTTCCCAGCATGCTCGTCGTCGGAAACCCACAGTTCAAGGCGAGGATCTAGAAATATAGTCCAGAGGGGATCCACCCCTATGAATTTTCCGAAGAAGGGCCCACTCATATTGTTATGTGTAAAATTAACTTATTTTACATCGATAAATAACGAGAAAATTCATTTTCGACGAATCTCAGGGTGGCTCCAAACCCCGATCCACCCCTCTGGATCCGCGCATGGGTACGTTGCGCTTCGATCGTGGGATTCCGGCGATGCAACACGGCGGAGAATAGCCCACCGTTGCTATAGTAAAGAAACAAATAGTGAACAAGCTTATTTTCCGATTCTTTATTCCAAAATGACACAATGAAGCACTCATATGATAAATGACTACGTGAGGTAGTAAACTGAAGATACATGTATAATGTAGATTATTATGAATGATAATCAGCCTAAAGTCGAGGTAGTCCATGCAGAATGTATTGAAATAGTGATACCACATCAAGAATTAGAACACAGCCAAGAGAATTAAACGTCTACTCATGATTAAGAAAAAACTAACACTCATACTGGTGATTGTTCGATTCTTTTTCTATTCTAAATATAGCATTGGAAATATAAAGATATAAAGATTGCAAAAACTAAAGGTATCATATTTGAATATGTTGATCAATCAATACATTCATGGGCGTATGCATGTATGTATGGCACAATACAGGTAGATAACACGATCCCTGGAGAAGAATCTATTTTTCTGTATAATAAAAATAGGTCAATGTAAACTATACCCGCAATGATGCCGCATTTTTAATATGCTGCATGGGTCAAGAAGATGTCAAAGTAGTTGGGATCTAAAACTTACCTTCGTATAAATCTATTTTGCCCACTTTAATTCCTAACTACACAATTATAAATATAGCACACGAGATTTTTATATTATTTAGTCCAATTGTAAAAAGAGACAGAAACAATCACTTCGGGGCTATTTGTTCCATGATGAACTGTACCGACTCCCTACATCCCCATGGAAAACTTCAAACACCTTCAAAGGAGTTTGAAACCATCAAGCAAATTCTACTTTTCTTAGACAAGGCATACAGTTAAAACATTCATTTTACCAAGCCTGTTTTCCTAAAAACAGTTTGATCCCTTTTCGATACAAAAGCATACCCATTTACGAAATGCATAGTCTAAAAAGTATATGTGTACTTTTAAAGATGGAAAAGTGCAGAGAGAGAGGGGCAGACAACCATAGCATATGTTCCGCATTTCATGCAGTTGTATAAAAAGTAAAACATATTTACTCTAAAATGGAATATACAAGAATTGATGTAATACAATAAAAATTTATCTTAATTTAATTATTTACAAGCTTATTCTTTAAATGAAAATAGATCCATCTACCATTATAATGAACTTACTTTTCTGCTGCCAAAGTTATGTAAAAGACTTACTATAGGAATGCAGGCATTACAAATTAAAATGGCACAATGATGGTGACTTCACCTAAATATGGCACACAAAATATGACATGTACAAAATCAAGGCTGCTGCCAATAAAACGTTCCCGTAAAATAGACTTTTTAAAACTGGTATACTATGAGGCTGCACGAGCTGTCGAACTATCTTGTAGTAAATACATCGTGGGCTGTATCAAAACAGTAGCACTTTTTGGTCCATAATCAAGAGGCTATTGTATATACTTATCATTAATACATAGCTATCATAAATATGATAACATATAACGTTTACTTAATACTCAATAAACATAGTAAATCTGTGAGGAAAAAAACATTTATCCTGCTTGTTTTTAGAGGTAGATAAGTCGACAACAATCATAGATTTCATTTACAAAATTTTGATCAGTTTATTCCTATCTAATCTGTGGATTCTATAATTGGAGAGTTTTAATCTAGTAGTAGAAATTTGTACCATGCCTATGAATTTTATAAAATGGTATTATATGTTGCACATTTGTCTTAGGCTGAAAAAATATAAGTATATGTACAAAGGGGTTTTTGTATAATAAGAAAGAAACTATTAAAACTAATGCCAGAACCCTTGTAAATACCAAAGAAAAAGACGATTCAAACAGTAACAAACAACAAAGCAAGAAAAATAACATTTCAAACTTACAACATTTCCAGAATGCAAACCCGTTATGTACACTTTTCCAAATATTCTTGGATCACCCGTAACTCGTCTTACTGATAAGGGCACGTTAAAACGAGACCTCATGCTTTATATATATATTTATATATAGATAGATAGATATCACACAATATGTATGTGGTTTTATAATTATTCAAAAGGCTAAAAATATTCAACACTACGTAAAACAAAACTGTAAACATTGCTTGGATAAATATAACACACACTAGTATTTTAAAATTATGAGTTATCTCTCTTGGCGTATAAGCATATAGTCAATATTCAAGGGAAAATATGAATACACAACAAAGCACTGATTTTTGTTTTAAAAATCTATATACAGAGATTTGCACATGTCTAGCACTATTCAGTTATATGGCACGGCTATATTGTTCACGGAAGTGTAAAATAAATGTACGTAAAATACATGTATAACGGAGTTCGGCCTTAATCCAGTTTAGGGGGACCAAATAAAATACATAGGTTAAACCTACGGATCAAAAATAGTTAATATAAATTGGATTTTCAAGATCTTATGTTTGAATTTTAGTATATATTAATGTGTCTTCTCTAAACGAAACTAAGGCCAGGTTTTAAAGATGGTTGTAAAGATGTAAATAAAAGGTTAATGGTTTTTAAAATACTTTTTCCTGATTACATGTACACATGTTTTGAGGTACATCGTCATTAAAAACATGTTAGTCACGATGTTCAGTGACAATGAGCTTCGTATCTCTGTGATGTGAGAATTGTCTTATCGACGAACTGAAATATACCTTATCAAAATATACCTTATCAACGAATTGATAAATACAATGTACATCTTGCATCACAATGATTTATCAATTATAACCGATGAAATCCAATGATATTTTAACAACCAGGATTTAAAACAAAAGTATATAATAATAATTATAATAATAATAATAGTGTATAAATAGGAACATAGCATGTCCTCAGATTACATAAATATCTACGTACCCGTAAGATATACTCATAGTTCGACTGTTCTATTCCTGAGCAGTATCGCATGGACTTCCGCTTTCCGGAGTTGTCCCCTTAGTTTCTGTCTCACGTTTCTTGTCGATCATATCCTTAAGGTGTCGCATTTCACTTTGTAATTGGTCTAATTCTGAGCGTAGCTTGTTATTTTCCGATTCCAAGTAACCCGACTTCGCTTCTCTGATCTTCGTTAGAGTTTTGCGGTTTTCTCTGCATTTCCGCGCGGCTTCATTATTACGTCGCCTTCTTTCCATGTATTTTGGATCCAGCATTGATCGTCTCCCACTTCCACTGTCACTTTCCTGGCCATTAGAGCCCCCAGAATCATTATTCCTCGGTTTCTTTACAAGAGGTAGAGGACCAGACTGAGCCAATGCAATTTCAGACAGCTGTGCTAACCCATTGATGACTGGACTAGAATACGCTGTGGTGCTAGTAAATGTTGACGCAAAATCGACGGGCATTTTGTGTCGTAGCTTATGAGGTAGTGCCATGGTTGGTGGACTGTGAGATATAGGACTGTCCACTGAAGAGTAGGAATTTGAGCTGTCGTTACCTGAGAAACTGTCGCCGCGTTTACGAACAGTTAAAGAGAGAGGTTCGTCTTGAGAAAAGTTATCATCTGAAATGTCGTCTGCTTGTTGTCTTATGGCGTCATTGTCAGAGAGAAATTTGGATGACGCAGCTGCAGCGAAATGAGAGGAAGAGTAAGATGAGGTTATGCTTGAGGTAGAAGAAGCGGAATACATGTTTAGTTGTCTGCCCTGAGTATCCATAGAAATCCCTGAGGAATAAAGAGGTTGTCGACGATTGTTTGAAAATTCGTTATCGCCCCCCAAATAGTCATTTTTACATTTAGCATGAGCTGGTTTAGGACCGTAGTCTTGATCCTGGTCCGTGTGATGGTTGCCATGAGAGATATTTGGTGAATTCATCATTTGAGTATGGTAGTTATCATTATTCGGTACGGTTAGGTAATATGGCATGGGTACCTTGGAACCAAAGTTACCATGCAGAGGTACTGACATGGAAATAGCTGAAGGCATTGGAACCATAGTTGGTGGATTTGCCGGAAGTGTCATCGCATGTCCGGGTCTGGGAGAATTGTATCCCGACATACTAGTATTCGCAGCAGATAGATTGACAGCTACCGGCGAAACGCTCCTTTCGCGCGATTCCGTTTTATTTGCTGTCATTTCATCATCAAATGTTATTGTTTCATTCAGGGGAATTCCAAATTTCTTTTTTATCGCAAATAATTCGTTTCGAAGTTGGCAATTATCGCGCGTCAAATCTACTATGCGATTCTCCAGTACAACGTCATGTAACCGTCGTTTCTCACGTGACCTCCGAGCTGCCTCGTTATTTTTGCGTCGTTTTTCCCAGTAATGATTGTCTTTTCTGTTTTCAGGAATGAATTCTCTCTGTTTGCGTGTTGGTATAAACCCGCTGTCGCTTCCTTTGTCACTAGCTGTGGGGGCTACGACACAAGTCGGTATAGATGAGGTAGTATTTGGTGAACCTGCCTCCGAACTACAACTGTCCGAGGAGTCCAAGTAATGGTGATTTTCTTCGTTACAAGACTTCGGTTTTTCTTCCATTTCGTACTTACAAACCGAAAAATCGTATTTTGCATTAGTATATGCACTGTTTTTTCCCTGAGTTAAAGAAACGAAATTCGCAAAAGACAGCCCCTCCTTCGCCCAATTTTCTTTTCCTGGGGTAATCTCCCAATCTGCCCTGTAATGACAAACCACAAATAACATTTATCACAAACTACTTAAAAATAAGCGTGGTAACATACTTTATATCCAATACACTATTGTCTCGGTTTACATCGCAGGAGGAAGTTATATATTCGAAAATATTACATAACTCATAGATATGTTAAGGACTCCACTTTAGACTAAAGTTAAGCATTTTTCCTGCCACTCCAAATATGAAAAGGACACAAGGTCAAACTCCACGACATCCTTTTCATTTTCCCTGTTTCGGTGTTTGAGTTTGAGTACATCAAAGATGACATCCTCATTTTCCCATTGTTAGATAATTCGTAATTCTCAGCTATATCGATGAGTCATACTGTTAAGGAAACTCTTTAACAAAAGAATAATCGAAACACCTTAATGAATATAAGCAAAGAATTGAAATTCAAACAGAAAAAAATATCACATTTATATATAGAATATTTTTATTATATCATGACGAAATTTGCGTTCATGAATACAAATACTGTATTAGTTCCCTTGTAATATTCATTCTGGAAAGATATGACGTGTTCCTTGTTCATCAAAGTTTTAGATGTTTTCAAGGAGAGGCGATATACATATGCTTTATGTTGTTTTAAACCACTGCGAATTCTTTTTGATTGTACAGTAACAAGCATCTTTTGATGAGTTTGTACTGAAAGCCCGCATTTCAACTCTCTCGATATCAATAATGTATACGAGCACTAGCTGCAAACGAAACCTAGCGGAAAGCTTATAAACGGACGTCATTGATGTTCTTTGAAAATAGAATATGATCGATATCTTCATCAGAAACTTTTCATGTTTAAACTTATTGGCAAAAAGGTGTGCATGTAAACGTTTCCAGACGTCATCATAAAAAATAAATACAAAAATACTCTTATAAAGGGTTATAAAGTCTTAACTTTAAAATATGGAGCCTTGAGAATTCAAGGTAGAGTTTATGTAAGCTAAATAAAGTGTATAATTTTCTTACGTAGATTGGTGTTTTCATCTCTTTTCCTTTAAAAACCATATTTATTTAGAATTTATTTATCGTCATCATATAATAAGTATTGATAAATTTAACATTTAAAAATAAGAGGATATATTAACTTTATAAAGTGTACATGTACTTTTCTGATAGAAAAGTACTTTTCTGATAGAAAAGTACATGTGTTGTTATTCTAACGAAAGGGATGGGCCACCTTAAGACGCACTAAACTTAAAGTGAAATGAATCTACAAACGAATACGAATAAAAGTTTCTTAATAAAAGAAGACAGAGTCACTATGTCCAGTGTATCAACCTTTCTCCTTTGTTGTAGGGCATTCGAGGACACATTAAAAACCTGCATCTCGTGTCATTTCAGGACAACAGTTAAAACGTGCATATCAAATGCCAAAACCTGCATCATATTAAGGAGGGATGCACTCCGAAACAATATAGCTATGCACTGGTGTCTTTGTTTCCTCTACACAGGTCAGGCTGTTCAATCAATTAAAACATTTAAGCCATGTATGTTGCCCCGGCCACTGAGGTCAACTTAAGGCCACGACCGCAGTTTATCAATAGATGCAGAATAAACACAAAGAAGTTTTTTTCAGGCTAATGTCAACGATGCATCAGTAGCAGATTGATCCTCAAATTGAGGGTTCTCTCTTAGTTATCCTGTCGAATGCATGGCAAAAAATGATAACAACGACTCCACCTGTCGATACTGCTAAATGTTAATGAAGGGACAAATTTTTTCATAAAAAAGGAGGGTTTTAAATTTTACTTCGAAACCATATTTCTTGTAAGAGGGTGTTGGGAACAAGGACATATGGTTATTTTCTACTAGAAAAATAAACAAATAAATAAAGGAGAAAAAAAACCTATTCTACAAGTTAGAAGACTTGAGTGCAATACAGATTTCCAATTAAGTAACATTTCATATTTACTCTCTAGTGTTCAAACATTTTTTTTCTTTTTTTGAAAGATAACATAGCAGATCTGAAAAAGTAGAATGTCCACTACGAATGAGAACTCATTTCTTTTTTACATTATTTGAACATACATATATATTGTTTTAATTTACGAAATTCTGTTTAAATAATCTTACAATACGTCATCTATATGTGATGATGGGCAATGGCGTACGATACGATATGTGCGAGGTAAAGCAAGTTTTGACAGAATTACGAAACTTGTGAGCATTTACCGGTAGGTTTTTCCGCATTTCATAAACAGTTCCCCGCGGAGGGTTTGACTTAAGTGTTATTATACCCTTTTTGCTGTTGTTATGTGGCAGTTGCAAATTTTACACAGTGTTTGACATTCATGTATATATACAGTACTTTAATAATTATATTTTGTTCGTCTATATGTGAGAGCATTCACGGCGGGTGTGGCTGGCCAAACAAGAGACGCTTACTCCTCTCTGGCACATGGTCTCACTTCTGAATTTTAGGGGTCCGTGAGTGTCCACAATAGTATATTGTCGTCAGTGCCATAGTCATTTGACACCAGTTACTTTCTTTTTTCACACTGATAGCAAACGGTAATTAGAATGTTCCAAATCCCTCTTACCCCTGAAATCCGTCGTGGAAATCGGGACTACAAACAATATCTTTTCATAACTTTTAATACTTATCAAAAGTGACCACATGGTAGTCATGTGATCACTTTTGATAAATATCGAAAGTTATCAAAAGATAATAAGAAAAGATCCCCCAATATGACTCCTTTAATGGTAACTTTAAAACTACCGAATTTGCTTACCTGTTGATACATGTCCACATGATTCCTTTTTCAAGTTTTAATCATTGCAGTGTTATACATAGTCAATAAGTACTGACAACTATACAACAGCTGTGAACCAATATATTAATTCCTCAAAGATTAATAATAAAGGCAAGAAAAAGTATGTATGTTCCAATTTTAAGCATATCTATTTAATAACTTATCGGCTGTTATAAAATAATTTCATACAATGTAAATAGGGTACCAGGTGTTGAACTATACATATATTCAAGAACAGATCCAGAAATTTTCAAAAGGGGAGTTGTACATTTATATTGTTAGACATGGTATTTTGGGTAAAAAGCTTGGACAGAAATGTGAATTATTCCTTGAAAATAAAATCATCAGAATCGACATTTTCTGCAACTCTTTTCCACAGAGAGTAGTGGAGAGTTGCAAATCCAGTAATCCGCTCCACGTAGATCCATCACTGATATTCGATGCAAATGAATTGCAAAGTCGATACTGTTTGTTGTAAACGTGCAAAACAGCAGCGACAATCAAGAAGATTTTCTGAAAATCTTTTATCAGATTGTTTTAGTATGAAATTGACATTGGTTAGGGTGTTAGGCAAGAGTTTTTAATTGGTAGCTGTGTAATTTACATTTACTATACCTACTGAAACTACAATAAATCAAGATGTCCGCAATGCAGGCCACGTCATAATTATCCTGAATACATAATGAAGCGCAAACTAATTAGAACAAAAAAAATCCTATTCAAATTGCTTTAATTTAAAGTTATGAAACAATTTGTATGTTCGTCAAATATACAGAAATAGTACTACGGGAATTTCATTGAAAATGACGATGATCAACTTGGAGTCTTGCCATTTGTGGTTGTTACGTATAGCCTGCATGCCTCGATTACGAACATGAATAAAAACAGGATTGCCTACACAGGTGAACAGGTAAATTCACGTCCGATTATTACATATTTAATTGTGTCACGAATGAACGCAAAAGTAAAACAACTAAGTCTTTCGTCATGCTTTGCAGATTCGCACGGCGATAATGGTGTTTTTGGTTGAAATTTCTACGGCAACAATGAGGGATCTTCATGTGTCAACATATACCATGACGGGGGACTGTCTCATTCCAAGCAGAGATAGGTAAAGAGGAGATGATAAATAATGACAAAAAACACCGTAGCGGTAGCCGGAATCGAGCACGGGTCGCTCGATTAAGAATCCTGTGTGATACCATCGGACCAATCTAATTAATTGATTGAATATTTTCTTCCCGTCACTGTACGAATATTTCACGTATATGGTGACCGTTTATGACTAATGCATTGCAGAGAAATTTATACCTTTGCAACGGATCCACCCGAAGCAGTGAGGGATCTTTTACGTGCCATGGCTACCGTGACACGGGACCTCGGTTTTTACGGTCTCATTCGAAAGCCAGGACAATGGTGTGCCCAAGGCGGGAGTCCAACCCAAGACCTCTCGACTCAGTCACGAGTCGAGCACCTCAATCACAGCCCCACGGCTTCCGGACCAATCTGTAGTTACTTTTATGATATGTGGGTTCAAAGCCTAACCATAACAAATGGGACGGTTAGTCAGTGTATCTGATACAGGTCAGTGGTTTTCACCAAGTATTTCTGTTCCTGCTATCACTTATCTATGACCGCTACCATATAGAGCGGGTAGAATAGCTTTGTGTGGTGTTAAAATAAAAACACTAGCGCTCCAACCAATATAGAAACACAAAAGTTTCAAAGAAATCCAATGACCATTTTACATGACAACTATGAAAACAAAAATGAAAACATCTTTGCCAAAAATTGCTTTAGCTATCTTGTTCATTAAAGACTAATTCAATACCATGGTTAATGATTGAACAGGAGTGAACTGATGTGCTGGAAACCTGTAAACCTCTTCTGTTGGCGAGCAAAACCTACCAAATAATCTTCTTAATTTTTTTTCTCATTTTACCCGCCATCAAAATATCACATCAATACAGTTCATACCGACACATTATAAAACAAAACCACGCAAGATAAACAGCCATTCGATTACTGTACGACCACATCGGTGTCCGATAGATGTTATTTGATGACGGGGAATCATATCACGTGATCTGATATGAACAAGATCAGGAAGTTGAGGTTCACACCACTGTTTCCCGTTAAAACAAGAATGAAAATATATAACTATGTCACAGATTAGTTGAAGTTAGAAAGTTAAGTATGTTAATACTATGTTTACATCATGAAAAATAGTTGAAATATGTTTTAGTTGCATTAACGTATATTAACGAAAGGACCCACGAAATAAACAAACAAGACTTTCACTCTGTAACAGCGCCCTCCCCGAACCTCCTTTCCCTTAAAAAGGGGAGGGGGTAAATAAAAAAAAACAAAAGGAAAAAACAAATTAAATGAAAGACAAACACATAACATAATAAAAAAAATGGTAAAACTCTTATTACAACAAATATTGATCACTCTACTTCAAAAAATCAAATTAAAAAAAGAAGGAGCGATTTCAATACAACAACCCTTACATATGGGATTTTAAAAACGCACAAAACAGATATAAATCGAACCTGAACACACACATATATATACGAACTGGGTGCACGTGTTTTCATGGGCCGGAAAGTTTATTCTTCAGAAATATACAACCTAGGTTGGTAACATTTAAATATACAACAGCTGTAAATATATGTAATAACAATCGGTCGTGATAGCTCTGTTTACGAAGTTAGGACTTGTATTTCATAATGCGGTCGGTTGGGTAATAAAATCTTTTCAATGTGTGTTTAACTGGAATATTATTTGATATGACAATGAGATCAATACTGTTTACGTCATCTTGTACAATGCATACGGTTGAAACAATGATTGCGAATCATAGCTGCTCTGGAATGTATTATTGTATTTACAAAATCAATATATTCTAGTGCTTTTTACAAAGGTATGGCAATCAGAGAAGCAACCAAGCAGTAAAATAAAATAAAATATAAATAATTTAAAATGTTCTTGATGGTTCTTGTATTTTTATAATTTGTCATTACAGCGACCACAGTTGTCAGGTTGCTTAAAATCGATAAATATGTATTATTTCACTGGTTCACTTTCCTTCATGTATTTGCATTAATAATCTGAAAGTAGTTTCCATTGTGCATTAATAGATAATGATTGTATGTTAAAGATGATTTACTGTGATTATAAAATCTATGCATACAGTTGAACAGTGAATACATAACACGAGGTTAACTTTCTATGAAATAAAGTTTTCTTCAGTACTTTTAGAAATGCATGTCACGAATTCATAGCTCTTACTGGCATGGTTTCTTTAAACAATATTATGATTTATCATTCAGTTTGTATTACGAAATAAAAACAACTTGGTTGATTCGTAATCTACCGCGGTTTTTTATAAATAGATCTACATCTGTGAAGGAAATGTTTAAAACTTTTTTTCTTGTAAAAAAAAAAAACAAAAACAAAAACTATATATTTAAAACATCAATGAAAATTTCAATCTTACCTTTTAAATATATAAGTGGCAAAATCATTATGAAAAGAGGAGTTAGTCTGGCATTTAAGAACTGACATCTTCTCGAGATTCTTCCCACAAGATCTTGAAATACTCTTACGTAATTTCCAGATCAACTTATGTAATGATAAAGGCCAAGGTCTCTCGATCTCTACGAAGTAAACAAGTCGATTGCTGCAACTTACACGTGACAACTCATAACTCAACTATGAGTATTACAGATATTTAAAAACTTGTTTTTCTTTTCTTCCACGTTCCTGAGAGAACAAACATTATATTTGTTGATTACATTAAGGACGATTTCAGATGACCGTATGTTACAGATGGCCACAAATTGACCTCGCATAACGCCGCTAAAAATAGGAACAAAACAACATAATATTGATTTGCTAGATGTCACATATCATTTCAGGAAGAAACGATTCCGGTGTATATTTTTCTTGTCGAATTCCTTCAGGAACGGCTTATTGATTGAATGTATGTAGTCAACTCTAACCGACCTCGAGGTTCCCCCGCAAAGGCCAGAGTTCATACAAAGAATAAAACTTACCTTGGTTTATGAATCTCGCTTCCTGAAGAAATCAAGCCATTATTTCCACAGAGATTTTGACGACACCCATCCCAGCATCGCTTCCCCGACAGTGACACGTAGCTTGAGGTAGAAACTGAAAAACACGGCCATTATGTAATATGAAAGAGGAAAAAAATAAATGGATGTCACGTGATACCGAGCATGAACTGAAGTGACCTTACTATCAATGAAGCATTGTGGTCGTTCATGTTACTGGTCAGTTTGCGAATAAACCGCCCGTAGTATATTAATACCATGTTTCAGATTTCAATACCTTGTGCTGAGGTCACTTGAGGTGAATTGGCGATCAGGAAAAGTCCATTGCACAGTAATGCTTTTTATTATTCAGAGCCATGTTCCCCAATAAGTGGTGACCCTGACAGGCAATGCGCGCGCATTCTAGTTATATAATGGGCGCGTAACTAAATACATGACGATACAAAAATGGGTCAAATATGTTGTGTTTAAAAACGTTTGTTCTCTTGTCGTAAAACAGTTAAATCATTGCTACATGTTTATTCAAGTTTATAACGAACGAAGTTGGGACGACGTCGTGAAATGTATATCAGTATTATTGATCGAAAATCGAAGTTTTGACAATAAGGTTAAATATTCAGTTTGCATTTGCAGTATGATGAATGCAAATTATTAATACTTGATCAGTCCTTTGATAAACAGCTGAAGTTAAATAGCATATTACATCATCAAAATTCCTTTTGATGTGTACATAGGTCCCAACAGGAGAGTTGAATATCGATGGCCGTTAAGCGACAAAGTAATGATAACAGTGTGTACATTTCGGTAGAAGAGATCGAGGTAAATGATCTAGATTTTGTATAACGAGACCTAATCGCAAACGCACTGTATATCGGTGAATACACATACGTGTGTGCATGTTATTTAATTCACACTGGATAAAAAGATGAAAGGTTAAGAAGCCTTTTTTTTTTCTTTTTTCTTCAAACACATGGATATATGCAGAAACTGTCAAAAGACAGAAAAGTAATAACTGTTGTGAAACTGAAAAGAACATGTTATGTTTTTTTTCTGGACCTGCTAAACAAAAACATTGGCCATTAATTTCAGAACGTTTAGCTGAAACCAGTTTCACGTGTTCATTATGTGTAAATCATTCTCATAAACGTTTGATTATCTAAGATAAGCCGGAATGTAAGAATTCGTTCAGGACCTCCCATTCAGTAACAATAATTTTCAACTTTATTGAGGAAAACGCACTTAAATCGAGCAAAATTATCAACGAAAATTATAATACCTAAGCTCTTATATAAGTCTACACCACACTGTGTACATATCTATCGTATCAGGATGTCAATACATCGAATTCTTTATGACAAGTTTGTGCAAGTATGAAACGAAGCAATTATACCAATTGCAAGTGTTGAACCCATTAAAAAAGTCATAAAGTCGGCCGAGGTGAATGCATGACCGCAGCTGTATGGGGGTCTTCTTTCAAGGCGAGGTCAAGGAAAGGCTACTTCATGCTTAATAAAGCGCAAACTCTACATGAGTGGACATAGGTCTTCTTTTCATTGAGATCAATGAATGTAGTCATGACAACGCACAACTGACATGCAACACAGCACAATCACGTGAGTCACTCATATCATATTCTACAAATTAGATAGTAATTAAGCACGGAGTATTAGTTAGGGTACTTCAGTATCACGAAGTTGACGTCATTCTTTCTTTATACACTTACTCGATTATGTAAACAATAATTTAATTTACTTCAATAAAACCTTAAATGAGTTGCTTTTGTTCCACAGGACAAAGTAGAATCTAGATTAATGTTCCACGTTTTTGTGTTCCTGAGTGGGTTCGTGTAAGGTCACACATGCTAAGCATTCCTAAATGCATTATGCGAAACGAAGATATATCAGATCATGACATGTGCGCAGGCGCACGACTATTACATAGTAATGTATTATCATAATCCAAGGTTCTAACCGAGATTTAACCTCATGATGAAAGCTCGGTTGGATGAATGTATCTGGTCAATAAACATATCAATATAAACGAGTTGCCGGTCACAAAACACAAAATCAATACTTCACTGACAGCCGGTGAATAATATTAGGATATTTGTAAGCTGTTGCATACGACACGATCAAGGTATACACAAGCAGAGTTCATCAAACACCCTCTGACATGCACCGTGTTGCATATATTGCATAAAAACATAATTGGTTGATCGGTCCGGGCTAAAATATTTTGTTATTCTGATTATGTAAAGGATAACCTTGCAATGTCATTCACTTTTGCTCGAACAGGGATTTGCGTCACGAAATTTTACCTGTATTTGGCTGAATAAACGAAGTACAGTAGTGCTGCAGCTAAAGTTAGAATCGCCCCTTCCCGATCAGAAGTAAAGTCCTGGAGCTGATTGTTAACAACACACATGCAATCCCACATTTTCATGGGAAAGAAGAAAAGGGGGGGGGGGGTGTGATCATCATCAGTCTTCAAATTTAGACACACACATTTCTGATATAGTACAGTAAAACTGTCTTAATAATCTCACATTTTCTAACAGCAAAACGACTTCTCAAAATAATTTTCCATTTCCATTCGTTAATTATACTTTCAGGAACAGAAGTCTCCTTTTACTAAGAGGGCATGCTTGGTGTAGTGGTTAACGCTTGGCTTGCATGCGGCACCGACGATTCCCGGGTTGCGCCACTATGTTTAAGATGTTGGTTACCTCCTGCTTCCATGTCGCGATATAACTGAAAAATTATTGAAAGCGACGTAAAACACCAATCAACCAACTAACCTTTTACTAAAAGAGTTATTGATATCATTTCATTTTTTATAATCTTGTCTCTGGATTATCTTTACCAGCTTCATTCCATTGACTAATGATATTTCAAATTCAATATCAGGTATTTTGTTTTATAACCTTGTCTTTGGTTTACCTGTACCACCATCATTCCATTGATTGATCATTTTTCTACTTTAATATCAGTATAATTTATTTTATAATCTTGCCTTTGGTTTACGTGTACCGCCATCGTTCCATTGATTTATAATATTTTTTATTTCAATATTATTAAAGTTATTTTCAGAATAAGATGAAAGGTTTAGAACCACTAACGATCTTGTCATCTGAAGCATCTTTAATCAGATCGACTATAAAAAAATTTATAAAAGATAGGACGCTGAATACAAAAAAAAAATCAAGAGAGAGAGAGAGAGAGAGAGAGAGAGAGAGAGAGAGAGAGAAGAAAAAGAAGTTGAAAAAAACATGATCTTAATGTTCATCATTTAAGTATACATTCGTAATAGATTTTTTTTTCGAGATTCTAGTATGATTGGTAATTAAAGTCAAACTTTTAAGCTACCACCAAAGACAAGGAGAAAAAGTGGTCTCTTTAGTCAGGTGGTCTCCTGATACAGGTTAAATATGTATAAATAATCAGTAGTAAGGAACAGAGAAAGGTGGTTGTTAAAGACAGATGCTGTAACGACCTAATATAATGTATACAGATCGGTCTAATAAGCCTATGTTGCAAAGATCAATATCGATTAAGTGTATAAAAATCATCAATACATTCTTTCATATCGTATTCCATTCAGAATATAAAAAAATCTACCTCGTGTTCTTAACCTGAATTTCCTTTAAAATACGAATTTCAAAGTGAAAGATGCGTTGTAGTACATGAAACTAGCGTTCAAGTAAAATGATGAGCCATTTCTATCACATGTGTTATTCTCTCGAGATTGGAAAGCTAGGAGAATAACAGGAACAAAGGTATATGAATAACTGAAATGAACTGAAAGAAATAAAATGCTTGGCGAACAGTAAGCATACGGTGGTCAACTATGATAAGCTGAAACACGAATCATTAAGCGAGATCGGACATGCAGGAAAAGTAATCATCTTCTGTCGGGTAGCCACGTCCGTTCTTTAGCTCAAATCAGGTTTCCATTGTAGTTCATCATCATAGAAAATACTTCAGAGGAGGGGGGGGGGGGGGGGGGGGGGGGGCGGGGGGATAAGGAAGTTTTCTATGGGGAAGATTCATTATATGATATTCTGATCTGATCAAACAATCTTAAATTAATTATATTGATTATGTGAAAAGAAAATTTAATATAATTCATTATAAATTAAATTAATCATAAATACATTTCAAAATCCAATGTTTACAAGACTTTTATAAATAACAACACACAACAACTCACATGTTTGAGAAAACAGATAAAACAAATATTAGAACTAGACTCTCGTATACCTCAACAATTAAGATTAAATCCACGATGAAGATAAACAAAATGGCCCAAGTGGGTCTATATCGCTCACCTGAGAAAATTTTCTTGTTCACAAAAAATGACAGCTCAGTTTTTAGTGGAAGACTTTGAGTACTTGGAGTACTTACTTTCTTTAAGATTTTGTGAAATTCTGTGAAGTGGTTAATGAAAAGAGGTCGAAAAATATGTAAGCCAATCATAGATCATGACAGCCATCTTGAATGACAGTTAAGGTAAAAAAAATTGGTATCTAGATAAATTACTTCTTGTACATTTTGTGATACTCTGTACAGCAGTTGCCGAAAAGAAGTAAAAATGTGCCGGTCATTTAAGGCCCTTGACAGGCATCTTGGATGACTGATCTTGTCAAAAGATACAATTCGGTAGAGGACCTTGAGTACTTGTATCTTGTACCATTTGGTGAAATTCTGTGAAACTGTAAATGAAAAGAAGGTGAAAGTGTTTCAGCCAATCAGAGCATTTGGTGGCCATCTTATACAATTTTGGTAGAGGACCTTGAGCAATTACTTCCTACAGGTTTTAGAAGAAATCTGTGAAACAGTTAATGAGAAGTCGAAAAGGTGTTAGACATTCAGAACCCTAACCAACCATCTCGGATGATTGATCGGGTTGAAAAACACAAACTTGGCAGAGAACCTTGATTACTCGTAAGGTCTGGTGATAATTTATGAAGCGGTTCAATCTTATTAAAACCATATCTTTATCCAGCTTCTCTGTTTGTTCCATTGCGTTTAAAGCAATGGGACAAATAGAGAAGCGGAACAAAAATATGGTTTTAATCAGATTGGAAGCAGTTGTGGAGAAAAGCTGAAAATGTGTCAACCAATCATGACGGCCATCCTGGATTACGGATCGTGTCGAAAATACAAACTTGGTAGAGGGCTTTGAGTACTTACTTCCTCTAAGTGTTGGTGGAATTCTGTAAAGCGGTTGTAGAGAGGTCGAAAATGTTTCAACCAAAGCCCATGAAGGCTATCTTGGATTACGGATTGGGTCGAAAAACACAAACTTTATAGAGGAACTTGATTACTTACTGCTTGTAACATCTGATGAAATTTAATGAGGCAGTTGTGGATAAATGCTGAAAATGTGTCAATCAACCAGGACCCATGGTGGCCATCTTAGATTGCGGATCGGATCGTAATATACAAACTTAGTAGTAAAGGACCTTGAGTATTTACTGTAAAGTTAGGTGATATTCTGTAAAGCGATTGCAGTGAAGTCGAAAATATGTCAACAAATCAAAGCCCATTCCGGCCATCTTGGATTACCGATCGGGTCGAAAAACACAAACTTGGTAGAGGACCGTAAGTACTTACTTCTTCTGAGTTCTGGTGAAATTCTGTAAAACGGTAGCAGAAGAGAAGTCGAAAATGTTTCAAGCAATTAGAGCCCATGGCTTGGATTACAAATCGGGTTGAAAAACACAAACTTGGTAGAGGACCTTGGGTATTTACTGTAAAGTTAGGTGATACTCTGTAAAGCGATTGCAGAGAAGCCGAAAATATGTCAACAAATCAATCCCATTCCGGCCACCTTGGATTACCGATCGGGTCGAAAAACACAAACTTGGTAGAGGACCGTAAATACTTACTTCTTCTAAGTTTTGGTGAAATTCTGTAAAACGGTAGCAGAAGAGAAGTCGAAAATGTTTCAAACAATCAGAGCCCATGGCTTGGATTACAAATCGGATCGAAAAACACAAACTTCATAGAGAAATTCGAGTACTTACTTCCTGTAAAGTTTGGTGAAATTCTGTGCAGCTGTTGCAGAGGAGAATTCGAATATGTGAAAAAGTTTACGACAGACGGCACACTATGACAAAAGTGCACTTGAGTCTTTGGCTCATGTGAGCTAAAAACTATAAGTTAAAACACAGATTATCGAACAATGACGAAGTCAAGACCATTGAGGGAGTAGTAATCTCCTGTGTGGCTGCCACAAGTACCGTGTATGTCTCCACAGTCAGCTTCAGGAATGAAATTAGGGAGAAACACACTCCAATGTCTAACTACTTGCATATATAAAAATATAAATATCAGATGACGAAGTGATGAGCAGCATGCAATAACAAAATCATACATATTGAGGATATGTCATATTATATAATCATTAGATTGATCAAATTAAATTGATGTGGAACCCTGGTATTGACTATCTGTCTGAAACTTATGTTAAGTTCGTCGATTTGTTGACAAAAAGCCACATTTGAGGTTTTTTCATTTATACAACAGCTGACAAGTTATACGCTTTTTGTACATGCATTTTAGTCCTATAAATTATGTACACCGGGATTATCAATCAATTGTCTTCTGCAATATGTAAATCTTCTGATACGTATTTTCAGGCATCCATTGCAAACGCAGCCAGTCAAATTACTGACGGTGAAATGAAATGGGCACGTAGTTCATCCACCATTGTACGTACCGCACGTACTTCATCCACCATTGTACGTACCGCCGTAACAGAACTGTCACGTTTCTAGACTCTTTATTTTAAGAATATACTAGCAGATGGCAGTGTTTGGTGTTTACATGTTTTATGTTACGCCAAAATTATTTCTCTTATTTGGTGATGCCGTTTGCCCGATGTAAAAGTACTCATATCTATGCAATAAATATAGAACATATACTGCAACAGGCGCACCCATGCTGGATCTTCTACTTGCCAACGTTTACTGTGACTCGGGATCTCTGGTTATACCGCCGTATCCTAAAAACGAGACACAGATGAGCCATCGATGGGATTCGAATCCGGGACCTCTCGACCACGCTTACCGATTGAGCTTCTCAAGCCAAGGTCACCAGTGTTTAGTGGTGAAGAAGACAGGAACATCTTGAGAGATCACCAGCCTTTGACCTTCGACCTCCTCTACATGTCTTGATAGAGGGATCTTATCAGATCATAACTAAGACTACATGGCGTTCTAGCGCGGCCTTTTTATCCATTTGACGATCGAAGTCTCATCTAAGCAATTCATCTTAACTTATGCAATTAGCCAACACAACCCCACTCCCCCTCCATCAATTTTCTGGATATTTTCTGAATAACCTTGGATTCTACAATTTGTACAGCCTAGAGGAAAAATCATGGGTAAATCATTTTCGAACCATGAGCTTATCACGTCTAGACGTCAGCGCAATCCTAAAACACATCGTGATTTTAATATTTACCATAATATATACGGCACATATGGATTTTTTGTGCTTCGAGGAAAATATAACTCTAAGCTGACATTCATGATGTATTCAAACGTAATGCTTGTGTAAGAAGCAAGAAGGGTCATTTCATTTATAATGATACGGAAGTTGTCAACGTAAATTTAGTCATGATATTGTGCACATATGCTGACCTTTATATGAAACAGTTATTACGTCCTACATTTCGGACACAAGACGGGCGTTGTTGCATAAAGTGTGTCTTTGACTTGCATCTTTCTAAACGAGAGGTGTAACGATATACCGCAATAGGATATTCCACTATGCAATATATCGCAATACAGGGGCCATGATACGATATACGATACAGAAAGACGTTTAAACGATACGGCAATGATACAGAATCTGTAAACAACCAACTTTTATGTAACTCATTTCAAGCTAAAGATCTGATGTAAATTTTTTTTCTGAAAAATCTCTTTGATACTTCATGAAATCAATGCATTAAACTGGTATCTTGATTGAAAGGTTTATCGTGACACGAACGTTTTTCAAGTATCGTGATGAGTATCTTATCATTGTTCAAGTATGGTGTGGTAAGAAGCTGTATCGTTACGTACGTATATATATATATATATATGTATAACTAGAAATATTTTTAATCTGTTGACATTTATGGAGCCATAAAAATAAGGTAAAACCAAGTACTGTAGAAAGCATCTCCTGAATGGCTAGCCACACTAGCCTGGTTTATCTGGAATATATACCTACGTGTTATTTTGGTTCGAGAGAACCATAGTGGGAAAACTGCTCATACTCATGTTGAGGCAAATTAGAATGCAACCTACCAAGATTATAAATTTGAAACTTTGATATATGACGGTTGAATTTCTTAGCACATAGTGAAATGAGCAGACAAACGTATAAGAGTTATACACATACATTTATTTAGTGTACCATATTTGACAGTTGATGTCTCTTCACTGATGCTCAAGGCCAAAACTGTGGAAGTCCAAAGAAATCGATGTATTTTTGTCTTCTACAATAACCACGGTTAATGATGTAAACCATACGAGATCTAAATTGTACATTTGCCACAGAATAAAAATCATGAGAGGTCTTTAACGAGATATATACGATATATGTATACAGAAGTTTAATTTTTTCCCTTTCTCTTCCGTTGTTTAAGACATCGAGTCCACTCTTCTGTCTAGAGGCTAAACAAATTACCGAATTATGCCGATATAGTTTCGACATAAATGTATATGCATTGCTTTCTTGCCACGTTAAATTTTCAAAAGTATAATACATAGATATAATGGTGTGATCTGTTTTGGGAGTAACATTTAATTGGTTTTTACTTGTTAAATTTTATTAAGAGAATGATTGGTGAATTAAGAGGAGGCAATTGCCGGTGTGGTAATCTAGTAACACAAGGAAGTTGTAGTCATAGTTGTTGCGTGGTATGCAAAATGTACTTTGCCAAGTTCTCTTATTTGATTTCTTTTTGCAAATAGTTTTTATTGCCCTTTAATGACTCACATTATGTAAGTATTATGTACTGCAAATACATTATGTTACATGCTGACACCAACTTCATAAAGTAGCACTCGCACATGCAAATCAAAAAAAAAAAAAAAACATATCTAAAATCTTTATTTATTTATCTTTCGTGTGCATAAAGTATGAATGTCGCCAAATCATTACTAAGGAGTTAAAATGTGGAGGGAATGGAGAGGGGAAACAGACATGTCCAAGAATTTTCTTGATATTTCATGTATTCTTCACAAAAGGAAATCCCACGATTAAAAATCTATAAATTCAAGTAGATGTTTACTTCCAACATACATGATTTGACGAATTATATCAACATTTCATTAATTCTTCACAAAATGAAATCCCAAGGTTAAAACATCTTAAAGTCAAACTAAATGTATACTTCCGACACACTTTAAAAGCCGTATTGTTATGCCCCAAATAACTTCCCATTTAAATTGTAGGTCTGAAAATATCAACGCTCAGGTAAAATGTCAAGTAATGTAAGTGAAATGGCTTTGAAATTAGGATAGGAGAGAAAAACGATAATATAAGAAATTAAAAATGCCAAGATTTTGGAAATAGGGCAAATGCAAGAAACATTTCAAAATAATACAAATTTGATTCAAATGGTAATCGTTATATTGAAATGAAGTAAATTGATAGAGTTACTCCCGATAATAAGAGCTCGACAAGAACTTGTGGATAAAGAGACAGCTATCACTTGTATGTATATCGGATTTATGCTGGAAAGGCACCGTCACTATGAAGGAATCGTATAGCGTTATATGACAATGTTGATACATTTGCGTAATACAAAACCCATCGAGTAATTTCTTTCATACATTACTCTATACAACGCTCTGTTGTTACATGTATCAGGCTAGCTTCTGTATCATGGGATGAAATTTATTCGGATACATAAATACCACGAATGAACAAATTAACATAAATTCAAAATAACTAGTAAAACATACGACAGGGTTTTCTTTACGGTAAGAATACATATAAAGTGTGGGTAGCTGATACTCATAATGGGCAAACTTGCCAAACAGGATACGTTTACTCCTCTCAGGAACCCGATTTCTAAAGTGATTTCCAGGGAACCATACATAGCCCATAGCAGTAAATGCCACATGTTATTTTTATTCAAGTATTTTATTTATTGTCACGCTTATGCCGTAGTAAAAGTGAAGCAAATTTAATGATCCCGGCGTAATATGCTACTCGTGAATATTTTTTGCGGGATTCATTTTAAGCCGAATAAGGTGTTGCCTTCTGTGCGATGGATTTTTACTACGCTAGCACAAATGTGCACGAAGATACAGGAAAGGACATTCACATGCAGGTCGAGCTAATTCATGACTATGGCAGTACAGCACAAACCTTCCAACACTTTACACGAACGTTTGATTGAGCTAATATAGGTATACAAACTAAATTTGATGCGTTGCTATTCTACAAATATATCCCTTTTGTTACTGAGTGTGGTTATGATAATTTTAAATAATTGTAATTTGCATCAACAGCACGAGCATTGTAATAGTAATGAAACGTCTGTAAGGTTTGAGTGTTCACGGCGGTTATTGCTAGCCAAACAGGCGATGTCCCATATCCTGGTCTCTTCTTTCATTTCCAGGGACCCGCAAATGTCAACTGTGGGACATGTAAGTGCCAAAATGAAATGATACAAGTTACTTTCGTATGTCACTTAAACAGTAATATATGGCGACTTGCTATTACTTTACAATTTCTAAAGATATATTAAACAAAATATTTACTTTTAAATGTCATTACACATTAACTCTCCGTCGTGATAAACATTATATACACTGCAGATGTTTGATCACTCTGTCAACAATATACTACACCAATTTTTACTATTTAAAACAGGATGTAAAACCCAGGAAGGACCGATCCTTTTGAAAATACCGCTGACCGTGATAGGCATTCCAAAAGGCCTACCTACATTCCTCTAAACAATTCAGCACTTATTTCAACAAATTACAAAGCTCCACATAATACATTATCGACATGTTTAACGACATCTTACGCTATTTGATCAGCATCTAGAAATATGATAACCCTGTGTTGAAAGTTTATAATTTTGATGTTCCTTAACTTCAATTCAAAAACCAATGAGTAATCAAATTATTTTCAAAAATGTTCCTTTTGTATAATTAACATTTCAATTACAAGCTTTCCTTGATTAGATGTTGTTGTACCTGGACGCCCTTCTGTGCTCTCTGTTGGTTTGATTTGCTAGAGTATGCACTAGTGTTAGAACTTTTAAAGGAAAACTATACAAATAACCTCTTTTATTTATGTATTTATTTTATTTATTTATTTCTTATTTTTTTATTCAGGGTTACAGATTATAAGATGCCATGAAAAATCAAAGACTCTGGTAAATTCTATTGATCATATTCACATTCATAATATAAATTCGATACACTTTAAGTGTACATGTGTCCTGTGGAATTTTTCAGTTCAATGTGTACGGTCTTTTTCACATCTACGGTTCTAGTTTTGTCTCATTGTTTAAAAAATAGTTATAAGCTCCCGTTGTCGACAGTTTAGTTACACCCTGTCGCTGTCGACACTTTTTGACCCCGACATCATCGGTAATACATGTGTTTTATTTTCTTTTTCTGCACTCAAACCAACAGAGCACTGGAAACACTATAGAGACCTTGTCTTAAATTTTTCAGAGATCTTTATTTCATGTGGGCAGATCAGCTCTTATTTATTGATACTAAAATTCTGATGTGTGATACTATTCATGCTTTTATATTTATACGACTACTCAACGTGGTTTGCCAGTAAGTCTTTATTCTCTTTGTGGAGAAGGGCTGTTATTAGTAATATGTCTTTTTCATCAGTCCTGAATCGGTTCCACACCTGGTGCGTAATCGAATGTTTTCTTTAAATGTGCGCATTTTTCATGTTCAGATATTATAAAAACGCAAATGCATACCATGCAATAAAATCTAAATATTTTCGTTCAGTTTGACTAATATTTTAGATGTCCTAAAAAGGGGGAATAGAAAGCTATCAACGATCGACAAAGGCAGACTGATACAGTCAACAGTTCGTTTTGTTTTGCTATACTGGGCAACGAATTTCACGGTGGGCACTGGATAACAATTAATGGTGAAGTTCTAATTTCGCGATTTCGTTGTAAAACTAATTACTGATGTTTTATGTTCGCAACTAGAGCATGTTTGTACAACATATGCCCCCGCGTGGGCTTAATTCATAGCAGCACCAAAGCTTTCATAAAATGTAAGTTTCATGGGTCATAGCTCCTATAAATATTACCAGCAGTATAGTATTGCCTTTTGACATATTGAACATCAAATCTATAGGCATCCTTTCCTTTTAAAAAGATTTTACCTTTGTTTACCTTTGTTTAAGAGAACTTGACCTGTGCAACATGATCAAATTCTGATGAGCTTTTAATAATATTTTGATAATATATGTGATCATCCGGAAAAAAATAATTACAGATTTTCTATCAGCTGCTACCTTGGCCTTTGACCCTATGATCCCAAAATCTGTAGGGTTTTTTCTCTCTTGATAAGTAAGTATATATCCAAATTTGGTTTGAATATGATAAAAGGTACTTGAGTTATCATCCAAAAACCAATAACATTCTATTTTCATCGGCTGTGACCTTGACCTTTCAGCTTTTGATCCCAAAATCAATAGGGTTCTTCCTCTCTTGATAAGTCAGCATATATCCAAATTTGCTTTGAATATATTGAAAGGTACTCAAGTTATCATCCGGAAACCAATGTGTGACAGGAGGATAGAAGGACGGAGGGACGGACAAAGCAAACACGCCATACCTAGCGCGGGCAAAACAAAGTCGATCATTGGGACATATCTTTAATCCTTAAACTACAAAACCTTCAAGGGACTTGTTTACTGAGTTTTTTCTATTTGCAAGAGAATCCTTCCCACAATATTGAAATGCTCACTAACAAAAGATCCTCGGAGTTCTATTCTTATTTTTGGACCCGATCCTTCGGACAGCTGACAAACAGACTCAGATATTTGTGCCTTCCTAGCATGTTACGAAACAAATGACAATTCATCCTTGAAATGAATTCCATACCTGCCCAGACTATTACATCAGGTATGGATTTAAATAGATGCAAAATTCATGCGAAGTGGCATGTTAGTAATGTAGTCTGTGATTTAGATAATGTTCTTCAAAGCTGTCGCTTGTTAATGTACAACACACATGAACAGATTATGGGTTCATTATATAATAAGAGGGAAAATCACATAATATTACAAAATAGGCTGCGCATATGGTCGGCATTCCCGAAGATGTAAACAAGAAAAAAATGAAGGTCTGTTCTACATTTTGGATACCTATATTTGCAACACGGGATATATATATATATATATATATATATATATATATATATATATATATATATATATATATATATACACGCACATTAATATATGAGATGAAATATTTATCTGCTCATCTGCTCAACATTCTCAAAACAAATTAATTTTAATCTTAGTTTTTATTTATTCATTCCAATTATAAAAGTATGACTTTTCACATTCTAATTTCTTTTTTTTTTCCCTATATCAGGATTTATTTCTTTCTGATCGAAGAAAATATTCATACAAGATCTTGACATGAGTATGTGGCAAAACGTGTATATAAAATCTGAACCCCTGTATTATTCAGTATGATAGAAATTGTCTGGGTTTTCATTGGCTTTATTTCTGATAAGCAAGTCCTAATGTCAAGTGACCTTGACTGGATGATAAAGTATCATCGTGGATTGATGTATTTGGGCTAAAGAAATTAGGGCCCATCCAATTTTCAAAACGACTGCCAGATTAATTTCCCTGTTTACGCTTCTGCTCCTGCACAGAATGACATGATGATATTATACTTTTCTTTAAAGTTAATTAGAACTGTTAACCCTCACGAGGTTGTCGAACTGCCACTAGTTAAAGTAACTTTTGCAACCCATGTAACAAATACATGGGTTTGGAAAAGGGGGAGAGGGGTTGTTAGATTTAAGGCAGGTTTTTTGTTTTTGATTTTGTTTTTTTTTATTTGATCTCAATTTGGTTGTTTTTGGTAGTTTGTTTTAATTTTTTAAATATTGTTCTTACATTCCTCTCAGAATTATGTGTTGTTGCGATGAAGATTGGACAGAAAATGGACATCGATTGACAATTTTCAATCATGTAACTTTATCAAGTGAGCAAAAAAGAAATTCCTACTGAGGTACATGTTCATTCTATGATACTTACATTCATCATATGTCTATATATATACATGTAAACCATTGATGCCCTGGACTGACAGCAATGTCTGAAAATATTTTGAAAAGTCCAAATAACAAGGTCACTGGATCAAACTCGTTTTGAAACTAATTGGAACTAGAACTGTCCTAACGGGACAAATACCCCCCGCGGCACAAAAATTCAAAATAGGGCATAGAACTATATATCTGATCAATATTTAAATTTTGGAGAAGAAGGTGAAGGTCAAGAGTAAACACATGTAAAATGGACTCCCTATCTCTCTATGACTATACTTTACCGTCAAAGTTAAAGTTTTTTCCAAAAAAAAAGTAAAAGGTCAAGGCCAAGGTCACAAGGTAAAAAAGCTGGTACTGACTGAAAGGTCTTGCCACAAGGAATACACATATATAGTATGAAGGTCCCATCTCTATTCTTTCAAAAGTTATGGCTAAGGTTAAAGTTTTTACAAAGTAGGTCAAACATAAAGACCAAGGTCACAAGGTCGAAAATGTTGGTATCGACAGAAAGGTCTTGCCACAAGGAATACACATGTGTAGTATGAAGGCCCCATCTCTTTTCTTTCAAAAGTTATGGCAAAAGTTAAAGTTTTTAAAAGGTAAGGCAAATGTCAAGGCCAAGGTCACAAGGTCAAAAATTTTGGTACCAAAAGAAAGGTCTTGCCAAAAGGAATATACATGTAAAGTATGAATACCCAGTCTCTTTTGGTTCAAAAGTTATGGTCAACGTTAGTTTTCTGGACAGACGGACAGACAGACAAGGTGATTCCTATATAACCCCCCCCCCCCCCCCACCAACTTTGTTTGCGGGGGGTATAAAAATCCCATTTACATACAATACACACGTAAAATTTGAAGTTCTATCCCTAACAATTAAACAATTACGGAATTATGTCCAAAATTTTGAACAGTAAGTCAAAAATAAAGATCACTAAATAAAAAATAAAGGTACCAATGGAAAGATATTGTCACAAGGCGCACATACATGTATGTATATATGAAAGCCCCATCTCTTACTATTTACAAATTACGATCAATGTTTCAGAGAGCAAAACATACACGGAGTTCAATATGTGAATAAAAGGCAGGAACTATAAATGCACAATGTTTGATTGGTTCTGACGGCCTTAAATATGTACAGTAGCTATACGGATGGAAGCGGACATCCTGACAACGTGTTAGCAACGAGAGGAGGATGCAACATCATGGCTATACGCTTTGCAGTATCCATCTCTGTCGATGAAAATTACTTTTTTGTCATTTTTCGATGTGAAATAAGTAATTTTACACACAAAAATATGGTTGGACCCCCTCTAAAAAATCCCTCGGGGTAGAAACCCCCATTTTCGACAAAATATCTGGATCCGAGCCTGAGAAATAAATTACCATCCTCTAGCTCTGGAGAGTTACGTGCATCATATTATAAGTTATAGATTGGGTTTGTTTGAAATCTATCCTGAGCCTTTTATTTTGAACAACAAGATGCAGATCTTGAGACCATATAGTTATACTTCAATATTATCCAACATCTATCTTATTGGAATCAATGATTCAGTGGTTATACAAAGCACTTATTGGAATGACTTAGTAGTTACACATGGCTCTTTTAGATTTTGGATACAATGTAACGTCACATTATAGCTCTATCTAAAAGTCAGAATTGGTAAGGTTCGCTAAGTTTTAATATCACTTTCAGCAACTCTATTCCACAGAAAGTAAAAAGATACCCCTACCTCTTCCAAGGCATTTAGACTAAGGCATTTAGACTAAGTCAGGAATCGAACCTAGATAACATATACCTTTATACAAGCCCTTTACACTACATTAACTCTTAATATCAAGAAATTCAAAGCAAAAATTCTCCAGAATGTAAGCTGTAGCATCCCAATACAATAGGTCCTTGACTTTGATCTTTTGACCAAAATTCAGTAAGATTTCTGTTTTAACTGAGAATGACATAATCTGAAACTGGTTGCACGTGGCTCGGTTCCGAGGTGGGGATATCACATCCTCGACACCAGCGGACGTCCATGTAGGTGTATATGTAATATATGTAGTAAATGTAGACTGCACGGCGGCTTCGTCTAGCCTACAAAGCATGCCGCATTTAACGCCACGCCACGGAAACCCTAAAATGGTTGTCCCAATGACGTACATATATTACGGCATGCCTGGCCTACAAAGCATGCCGCATTTAACGCCACGCCACGGAGACAACCCTAAAAAGATGGTTCCAATGACGTACATATGGTTAGCAGACACCGGAAGTGAAGTTATGATCTGAAATTGGTTGCACGTGGCTCGATTTCGAGATGGTGATATCACATCCTCGACACCAGCGGACGTCCATGTAGGTACATATGTAATATATGTAGTAAATTTTGACCGTACGGTATATGCGGCATGCTTTGTAGGCTAGGCGAAGCCGCCGTACGATCTAAATTTACTATATAAGAATTACATATTTTGTGAATTATGGTGAAAATAGGACAGAATACACACATTGTATTTCTGACCCATACATGCCTTCAGATGGCACCAAAAACTGAAGTTTTTCTTTAATAAGATATTGTTCCCAAGATCAAAATTTTTGGTTTCAACATAAAGATATTGTTAAAAGGAATACACCTGTCTTCACCCTGACTGTTCACAAATTATGACTAATGTGTAAGCTTTGTGGCTACGAACAGACAATAAGGCAGACAGACCAAACCTACATGCATAATAATGTAAGGTGGTGATACGGTACTCCCTGCAAGATGTTATGAAGGGATAGTAATGCTTTATTCATTCATACATATCTAACCAAAGACATGTGTTACACTCAGATATTCATTCAATACACCGAACAGTGACTCCATACTACATGTATCTTCACAGCTTATACTTGAAACACCCTCATTAATGATATCAACCTTTCATTACATTCTGCAACATGTTGAGTTAAATACACATAACTCCTTCATTTATGAGGAGTTACTTTTGCATCTTTGCAATTTTGAGGGGTTTTTTTTGCCTATGAAAACAGAAATCAAATAGCTCTATGTAAATATCTTTATTTTTGATAACCTTTCAAACTTCAAAACTGTAATACATGTTAGGACTCTTCAAATAATAAATAAAAAAGATCAACAACAGATATCTCAAAATCTGTATTTGTCTATTTCTTGTACCTTCAATGGACTTTTTGTGCATGTAACTCAGCAGACTTCTCCTCCATAATTTGTCGCAGACGTGAAGGATCCGAAAAGAAATATACAAATAATTTCCTTTCTTTCAGTAACATCCTATCGCTTTTCAGAATCTGTAAATGAAAGAAAAAGTACAACATGTAACTATATTGTGAATTAAGACCAGTGCTCATCAAAGGGAAGTGTCTATGAGAAGAATGTATGATGCACACTTCATTAACTTGACATAAGGGATTGTATCAAAAGCTGTTACATCGCTTTTCATCTTAGTGATCCTCACCTTCAGATCTATATTTAAAACATCAAGAGAAATTGTAACAAGAGGTCCAAGTGGACCTATATCACTCACCTGAGTACCTAGATGATCAGTCATGCAGGAAGGAAGAATTCATTTATTTTTGCATTACTGTGACTAAGTCAACACAAATGTTGAAAATATGTCAAATTTAGACATGGTGACATTATCTGTTAACCAATTTGGATGAAATTTACCAATTTGATAGAGTACCTTCAGTACTTCATGTATTCCATGTTTCATTAAAATCTTTCATGTGGTATGACAGCAGAGGTCAAAAATGTGAAGAATTGTTCCTATACACCCTCATTTGGAAGTCTTAAAAAATTCAAAGAAAATCCAAAAATTGAGATATTGACAAAATTCTTTCAAAGTAACATTCCTTACCATAATTATGATCACAATAGTCCATAAGAAATCATCATTATCAATTAACTAGGAAATAAGATACTTTTCTGCATTGAAATCACCAAGTCGTAAAAAAAATGCTAAAATTTGATTTTGGAAGGCTACCAAAATGACAATACGTCTTCACTCATCCCTCTAGATCATTTCTATGCATTCTGTTTGTCTCTGTATACAGCCCATATGAAAAAGAATATTGTCATAGGAGGATATTCTTTTGTGACCTACTTTTAACTATGGTGGCGCCACCTGTAAAAAGGTCTGAATGCAAACAACAGAATTTGAAGAGGATCATAAGTGACTTATTTCTACCAAGATTTATTAAAATCCTTTGAACAGTTTTGCAGAAAAAGTTAAAATGTGAAAAATGGCCAACCCCCCCCCCCCCTTTTTTTTTGGAAATCTTAAAAAATTCACAAAAAAACCCCCAAAAATTGAGATATTGACACAATTCTTTCACAATAATATTCCTTACCACAATTATGATCAAAATAGTCATTAAGAAATCATCAATATCAATTAACTGAAAAACATGACATGAAACACATCAAAAAAGCGAAAATTTGTATTTGACGGATCTTAACCCGAACAAAATTTTTGATAACCCATCTTTATAGATTGTTGAAATGCAATTAGTTTCCCTTTTTATGTACTGGTTCTGGAGGAGAAGATGTTTGAAGAGGGGTACCATTTTGGGCACTTTTGGCCCTGCCTTGGATCCACCCCTGAGGGAATCTGGATCCCGAACACAATTTTAGTAGGGAACCTTGAGTACATCATTTATACAAAGTTCCAGAGAAGAAGTCAAAAATGTGAAAAAATTAACGACGGACGACGACAATGACGACAGACGGCGCACTATGACTATAAAAGGCTCAAGTGAGCTAAAAAAAAAAAAAAACAAACACATGAATTGCTTAATTCTAGGAAATGTGACCAAATCCTTTGTTCACAATGTAGGTACAAATGTCCTAATGCAGAAAAGCATATCGAGTAACATAAACTACACACTTATTGCTTGATTGAAACTTCTTACCATTGTTTTCTTTTTCTACATGTATTTAATACATTTTTCTTTTCACTTAAAGTTAAAAAAGGGTGACTTAATTCAAGATTAATGTCTAAAAGGTAGAATAGTTTTCTATGCATATACACTTCTATATAGAAACAGTGTGTATTTATGAAACAGGAATACCCCTGGCGGCAACTTTATCAGTATAAGCTGTTATCCTAAAACTAGGTCAAACTCTAAGGTCAAAATTTTGAAACCGATGGAAAGGTCTTGTTGTCACAAGGAATACACATGCCAAATATGAAATCTCTATCTCTTACATACAAAAGTTATGCCAAAGCTTAAAGTTGACAGCAGACAGATAACAGACAAACAAACAAACAGACAGACAGGTCAATAACAATATGCTCCTGATCTATCGAGCATAAAAAATTCCTCTTTGGGGAAAGTTTACAAGATTTACTATATGACATATATATGCAATGTTCTGAGATATGAGGGTAATTATAACCCATAGTTAGACCCTTTAAATCAAATTACTCAAGGAAACATGTATCTGGAATACTATTAAGTAAACCATCCCCCTCCCTCCTCTCTCTCATGATATTTCACATGTTAAATGGAGAAGAAGGGAAATGTGTTGGAAATTTATGCTAACAGAAAATGCCAGCAAATAAATGATTACGGGATTTCTGTAGAGAGAAATATGCAACAATCTTTCTAGTCATAGCAATCATACTACCTCTATATCAATATTTACACAGAAATAACACATGCTGTCTTATTAACATACGTTGATGCTAAAAATATAAAATTACAGAGCCCAAAGTTATTAGTTAGTGTTTATATCAAATTTCAAATCCAACCTGAATGAAAATATGGTAATATGTATTAAGCAAGAGGCCAGATGATACACAGCATATTATTAGTAAAGGCAAAGGTGTGCTTGTAAACAGCATCAAGTTGTATGTCCACAGATGAAATGCAATGAATAGAAAACTAAATTGCACTGTGTACAATACCACAAAATCTTTTGTGTTTTCTTTAGCATATGTGTGTAAATAAAAAACAAGAAATATAACTGAAGTGGTAAAAGTATTTAGTGAACATTTTTCAATCCAATGAATGTCTCATACACAATATTATAAAATAATGAAATATGATTAGTTCCAGTAGATTCTTGGGTACCTGAATTGAAAATGCTGCATGATTAGTACCTTAAAACTTGTTTCTATTTGAATATAATATACTATAACAGAAAGTAGAAAGGGATATATAAAATGTGGGGTACCTCAGAAAGGACATATCTAAAAGTAGAGATAAAATACAAATGGGAAATTACTGATCAGTAAAGCTTCCATGTCGCGATATAACTGAAATATTGTTGAAAGCGACGTAAAAAAACACTAATCAATCAACCAACCAACAGATCAGTAAATGGAAAATTAGACATTTCCAGTTAAGAGTGTATTTTATCATTAATATTTTGTATACTTGTTTATGATGCAATTATGCATCTAAATGTGTAATAAAGAATACATGTGACATTTTTTTCCCCCTAATTCTCAATTTTGTTTGGTTTCCTATGTGGTGAGTAAAAGACAAGTTCAGTATCAGAGCTAATGAAATGCCATCTGCTATATTCTTTGTTGTCCCATACCCCAAAACAAACGGATGACTATAGCAGGTAACATTGCTGAACTAAAACTTACAGTAGTCTCTCATGTACACATGCACGGGTATGATCCCATGTAGGAACAAGGAGGAAGGTGTGTCAATGCACCTTGTCAGGGGTAGTTAGGTTCAGTGGTATTGCACTGGACTTCCTACCCTAGGATCGGGGTCAATTCTGGTGTCAGCTACGATCTTTTCTACAATGATTTACCATCTCCTGTCTCTCAATCTGTCTTTCGCATGAGACTGTATAAACTGAGGTCCCGTCTCACGGTATATGTATGTAAAAGATCCCTTGCTGCTTTGTGCGTTTCCATAGCGTAGGACAAAATTATGAAGCAATGCACCAGGCAGGTGCCAACACTATATAAATACAATAATCTTAGAATGGGGTAAAACAATATCAAGAGGTCCAAGTGGGCCTATATTGCTCACCTAAACACTACTTGCTCACCAACAAACAACTGACTGCTGGAAGAAATTCCCAGATATATATATTCTCTTGCTGATTGTGTCTTTGACAACTGACGAAAAAAGACTGTAAACTTACTTCTGAACACTGAATAAATGAAGACCATGATAAAAATATAGCCTTTGATTTTAGGGTGGGAATCTCAATACTTTTAAAGATATTAAACCATTTATAATGATATGGGACCATTTATAGAAGGGCAGAGTCAGACATGACCACAGGGGACCTCTGCATATGTGCAAATGAACTTTTCTTGACACAAAGAAAAAAAAACCCAGTTTGAAGGTGGTGACTCCAAATGTTTTTATGTTGATTGGCCATTTTTAAAGAAAGTAGTGGAGTGTTTCCAAGAGACCTTTTTTCCCTCAGCCATTTAAAAAAAAAAAACTCCATATTTCACATAATTAAGAAACTTCAATCAGATTTAAACAGATTGTAGCTCAAGTTTTCTTCAAATGAAGATTTTGTAAACTTTTCTTAAATTTGAAATTTCTAAATATTAGCCCCCTGTTGCAGCAACAATTTATTCTCAGGAGTCCTGATTTGAACAAACCTTAATCTATTTTCGATGTTTTTCAATTATCTCCCCTTCTTTAAGGGCCTGGAGCCCGTTTCATCAAATGGCGTAACTTCTGGCATAGGCTCAGTTTGGCGTAAATACCCAAAAGTTTAGCATATATTTAGTCGAAACTCTATGGCAACCTCCTACCTCTACTAAATGTTGGTGTAAATCAGTGTAATGACTTCTAGTCTTTTTTAATGTTTCCATTCAGTAAATAGTACAATATACTTTCCACATTTAACCAAAACAATAGTTTGCCTTACATAAATTTGCTAATTTTATTTTTAGAAGGGACTTGAGGAGGGTGTTAGTCATCCAGAATTTTAATAAATTATTATACTAGACTGACAAAAAGGAGAGGGAGGATTCTCTTTTTCTATTTCATTGCAATTTGTGATCCACCTGATTTTATAGATCTATGTTGACACATATATGTACTTATCAGGTAATCCCTTTCATTTGATGACATATTTTCAAGTATTGCATATGATTCCATGACGTCACTACCTGTTTATAAGCCCATTGAATGTAAATGTAAATGTAAGCAAGTGTTGCAAAATATATGTATTTAAAGGTTATACATCTGTAAGAAGTACATTTGGACTGGCTAGTCAGATCCTTATGTATATACACACTTACATTGGTTGATGAAACACATTTCGTTGAACTAACAAGGTATGTAAGTAGACGCAAATGGCGTAAGATTTAATTTGTTGAAAATTTACACATGTTGATGAAACGGGCTCCTGGCCCTTCCTTTGAACAAATTTTAATCCCCTTTATCCGAGAATCCTTTGTGCTAAGTTTGATCAAAATGGCCCTGTGGTTCTGGAGAAGAAGTTGAAAATGTAAAAAGTTTACAGATGGATGAACAGATATTCAGATATCAGCTTACCAACACCTGACGAGGGTACCCAAGTAACGATCGTCTTCCAAAGTATACTTACCAACACCATATAGATGAAATGATACATTGATTGTGTTTGATCTTTTCAGCTGACAGTTTTTCAAGCCAAGACTATTTAACTTACATGGTGATCCCATCTACCCAATGCATTTGCAATAACCTTAAGAAAGAAACATCCAAAGCAGTGACTGAGTGAGGGATCTTTTACATATCAAAACATCTACAGGGACACAGGTCCTCTATTTTTTACTGTTTATTTAAAAGACAAAACAGCAACAAGCTGCCAGGACTCAGGACCACTTGGCCCCAAGCCAAGCATGCCACTGATTGAGCTAGGATTCTCCTCTGTTGTTGCGACTTCCAGTACAAAGAAAAAATTCCTTTACTGATATACTGATAACCACATACTTGTTTCTTTTTATCGATGTCTGTACAGATATCTCGTATGGACTGATTCAACTTCTTCATCTGATTTTCTAGTTGTGTAAATGCTGATAGAATATCTGGATGAGTTAAGGTAGGGGTGCCACCTGTTGTGCTGGACCCAGAATATAGACTCTTTTCACACGACTGAAGCTTCCTCTCTCTGCGAAGAATGGTATGTGCAGAAACTGTCATTTTTTAATGTTAAGAATAAATACACTAAAGCAGAAGTATTGGAAAATGTAGATACTCTTCTATACCTATACCTATAAAGTCAAATAAAAACTATTCTTTAACTGTCATAGGCAAATGTTGACAATGCTTTATGGTTTTACAAAATACAATATTCTATAATGAATATTATAAATATATTAGATTTGGTAAAATTCAAAAAGAGATGTATAGTCTGTATAAACTGTATGGCGGCTTCCCCTTGCCTACAAAGCATGTCACATATAACATCATGCCATGGAGAGAACCCCAAAAAAGGTGGTTCCAATGAAAATAGATAAAATATCTAGTCTGTATAAACCGTACAGTGGCTTCGCCTAGCCTACAAAGCATGTCGCATATAACATCATACCATAGAATGATAGTTTGGTTAGGTATGTGTACTTTTTATTTTTCCACTTTGAAAATTACAAATTATGCAGGTAAATTATACCTCATTATATGAATTGTTACAGTATTATCACCAAAAATTTCTCTGAATAAAGTGAATTTTCACTGAAAATACACGATAATACAATATCACTGTACCTGGACTTCAGTGTTTCTTCTTGTTTCAATGACATAAGAGCCATGTTGGATTTAGCTTCTCTATATTTCTGACACAATTTTCCTACATTTTCTGTCAGTGCTGAGTAAGTCAAGAAAAGCTGCTGACCTCCTTTTGATTCTGAAATATCTAATGAACAAAACAACATATACATGCAAGAAGATTCCAATATTGAAGCACTGAAGCATTTTTAAAGCTTTACACTAATCACAAAAACTGCAATATTTTTAAATTTAGGACCTAACCATAGCAGTTAAATCTTAAATATATTGAGAGTCTGATTTTGACCATGAACATTTCTTTACGCTCTATTATCTGAAAGCTAAAAATCAAACAATCACTTTGGGATATTTCCTACAAGTGATAATCATTTAGCAAACAACAAGTATGTTAACGATCAAACTTTGTTGGTTTCAAAATCCAATTCCCAAGATTCTATAGTACAAGGACAAAATCAAAATTACGCATGCAGTTAAAAGAAATGGATCTAACATTTCAAAATTCAGAAGAATACTTAAGGATGTAACATGTTACACAGTCAACAACTTTCTTCTGATATCTTATGAATTTAAACCTAGTCTAATTACACTTTTTGGACTAGATATAAAACACCAAAGTTTCAACATTTATAACTAATAAAATTAACAAAGTCAATATAATCCAATGTTAAAACTCTTATTCTGAAATGATAACTTGAGACTAAATAATAGTCATAGAAATAAATACTGAATTATATCATTAAATCAATGAATTTCTGGGTACTGTTATCATTACAGTGCTATTAGAATGTTCACAAATTTTCTTTATGATGTGCATATCTACAAACTAGAGTCAATGACACAAAATTATGTTTCTGCGCTACTCTAGTCACAAGATATATGCAATAATCCATTAACAGCTTGATGGCTTTTTCAGTCATTAATCTCGGTAAGACTTGATGTCAGAAGTTGTGAGAATGCTACTTTTTCCTGGGTTTCCATTATGACATTAATGTTCAAACTGAGACATCATGGTGAAATGGTGTCAATGGATGTACAAAGTGAACCAGAAACCATTTCTATACTCAGATTTTCACGTAAAATCGGGTAAATGGGTATTTTTGGATATCATTCAGGGAAATACCAAAGCAATGAGAAAGGAGAGGTCTAACTATCACTAACATTAATTCTCATTCATCATTTTAAATAACCAAAAACACTAAGTTTCCACACATTTATGACCCCCTGGCTTTGATTGATTGATTTTTGTTTAATGTCACACCACAAATATTTCACGTATATGGTGACAGCAACTGCCTGATGCGGGGCATACAAATTTTGACCTTTGCAATGGACCCACCCGAAGCAGTGAGGGATCTTTAACGTGCCATGCATACCACGAGACAGGGCCTCTGTTTTTACTGTCTCATCCGAAAGACAGGACACCCGCATGACCACAGCGGGACTCAAACCCCGGCCTCCCGATCAGGAGGCGAGCTTGATACCACTAGGCCACACCGGCTTTGTGCTTACATGGATAGTATAATGACTTTGGTGAAATCCCTGACCTCTGGTAAGACCTCCCATTACAATTAAATCAAAATTCTTCATCTTTCTAAAGTCACCAATCTATAAAATAAATGGCACAACTAAAGGATGAATCAAATCATCCTCATTATAAACAAACATTTAACAAACACAACATTTTCTTGTTTCAGTACTGACCGATCATTTTGTAGAGATGGGTAGTAAATGTGTCACGTGAATCAACCGTTCCTCGCTGATATTTTGCTGGGGTCAACAGTGGATCTTCCATCATTTTCTACAACAGATAATCACATCTACATAAACAGGTTGACAATTACGATCAGCAACACGATGTGTGGATATGAATTATTCATCGTCTCTAGATGAAGTCCTATCGTAACTTTCGTTTTATTCTTGTCATATCAAAAATATGTCGCTTTTTTTGTCCCACCAAATTTACAGAGTTTGCTATACACAAACTGTGAGAAAAAAAAAATAAAATGGTTACTTGGACAGTTGCAGCCTTTTTCCCCCTCAAAATTAGTTTCTGAAAACTCATGTCAAGCAAAAAGATTACTAAAATATGTATATGTATGGATTGAACCTGTTGGGAGGAATATTATAGATTTGGAAACCTTTTGTTTAGACTAGAATGGGTTTTCAAGTGAACACAGTTGTCGACTTTGGGGCTTTATGTACTACCGCAATACAGTCCAATACAGCTATTCCTAGCAAAGAAGTCACAGTCATGGTCACTGACCTTGGTTTCATTTAAAATGGCTTCATTTTTTCTATTGACATCACAAGCATAGACTTATAAACAAAACACTTGACATATATGCCTTCACAATAACTAAAGCATCAGTGAGGACTAAAAGATAAAAATGTAATCTGTTAAAGTGAAAAAAAAGTGTGACTACATGTACTGGATAATCCTTAAAATAGGTCAATCTTTGAAGTCAAGGTCATAGGTCTAGGTCACAAGTCCCTGTCATAAGGAATACACATACGAAATATCAAAGGTCACATGGTAAAAAACCTTTGTGTTGACAAAAAGGTATTGCCATAAGGAATACACTTGTGAAATATGAAAGCCCTATCATTTGTCATTTGAAAATTATGGCCAATGTTAAATTTTTTCAAAAAGCAGGTCAAACTCCAAGGTCAAGGTTACGTCAAAAATTCTTGTGTCCACAAAAAGGCCTTGTCACAAGAAATACACATGTGACATATCAAAGCCCTATCGCTTGCTATTAAAAAAATTATGGCCAAGGTTATATTTATTAAAATGAAGGCCAAACTCCAAGGTCAAGGTCATAAGGTCAAAAATTTAGGTGCCAATTGAAGGTCTTTCTTTGTTTGTTAATCCTTGCAAGTTTTGTCCACTTACCATACTAAATTACAAAGATAAAGCCAATAATGTGAAAGTTTGAGAACCAGACAAACAAATGGACAGACAGACGAATGCCAGACAGAGTGATCCCTACGTGCCGCTATGCTTCGCAGGCAACACAAAAATTGTGGCATTACAGAATATATTGGGAGTAGACTCTACCTCACCTTATCATCTCCATTTTTACCTTATCAGTTTGTTATGTACAAAAGATCACAAACAAAAGATTTCCCACTTCCCATTTCTTTAAAATGCTGACACAGGGTGTTACATTCGCTCTTTTGAACCTAAATGTAGGCAAGTAAATAAACAATTTAAAACTGAAACTGCTTAATGCTATCTGTATTGCAAAGGGATGTTGACTTTTTATCAACTATTCAGGATGGGCTTAGACAGCTGTACATATTATTTGGTATGGTATGTGCACATTGTGTAATTTGCTTTATTAATTATAAAATATGCATGCACACAGCAAAATTACCTTTCAGTTATATGAACAACTGTTACAATTAATGCTTAAAATAGAAATTTTTATGCACGCTCCTATAAATAGTAATACTTAAATTTTCAAACATAATGGGTTGCATATTAAATTACACAAATTAATGTTGCACAAAAAATTGAACAAATGGGCCTATATTGCTCACCTAAGCACTTGAGAAACTTTAAAAGTATCAGAATGTTCTCTAAAGAAAGTAATAGATCTACTTATAAAAATTTTATTTCAGAATTGAACACAAAAACAAGAAATAAATAAATAAAAAAATAATTAAAACAAGAGGCCCAAGTGGGCCTATATCGCTCACCTGAGTACCAAGATGATCAGTCATGCAAGAAGGAAGAATTCATTTATTTTTGCATTACTGTGACTATGTCAACACAAATGTTGAAAATATGTCAAATTTTATTTCAGACCAGAATAAAAAACAACACTTTTTTGCACATCCATTCAAGTGATTTTGATATTAAGTATTTCCTTTGTCTCTGCAAGATGTCATTCAGGGCAACAAGTTAACCAATTTGGATGAAATTTACCAAATTGATAGAGGACCTTAAGTATTTCATGTATTCCATGTTTCATTAAAATCTTTCATGTGGTATAACAGCAGAAGTGAAAAATGTGATTGAATTGTTCCTATACACCCTCATTTGAAAGTCTTAAAAAATTCATAGAAAATCCAAAAATTGAGATATTGACAAAATTCTTTCAAAGTAACATTCCTTACCATAATTATGATCACAATAGTCCATAAGAAATCATCATTATCAATTAACTAGGAAATATGACACTTTTCTGCATTGAAATCACCAAGTCCAAAAAAATGTCGAAAAAAAATTCCTTAATTTGATTTTTGAAGGGAACTAAAATGACAATACGTCTTCTCTCATCCCTCTAGATCATTTCTATGCATTCTGTTTGTCTCTGTATACAGCCCATATGAAAAAGAATATTGTCAAAGGAGGGAACTCTTTTGTGACCTACTTTTGACTATGGTGGCGCCACCTGTAAACAGGTGATCTGGACGAAAACAACAGAACATGAAGAGGATCATAAGTGACTTATTTCTACCAAGATTTATTAAAATCCTTCGAACAGTTTTGTAGAAAAAGATGAAAATGTGAAAAAGGCCAACCCCCCCCCCCCCTTCCCTTTTTTATTTTGAAGTTTTAAACTTAAAATCGCCTAATTTCATATGTTGAGTGTTGAGAAACATCTAAAAACTTATTTAGATGTGTAAAGAAATGAAAAAAAATTTTTTTGACCACATGCTGGATTTGAACCGCTACTCTCCATATTTCAATTACCAAGTGGTATATGTACCATTGTAAGACCTACTTTTTAGACATGGTGGCATTATCTGTTAACCAATTTGGATGAAATTTACCAAATTGATAGATGACCTTTAGTACTTCATGTATTTCATGTTTCATTAAAATCTTTCATGTGGTTTTGTAGAAAAAGTTGAAAATGTGAAAAATGGTGAAACCCCCCCCCCCCTTTTTTTTTGGAAGTCTTAAAAAATTCATAAAAATCCAAAAATTGAGATAATGACAAAATTCCTTCACAATAATATTCCTTACCACAATTATGATCAAAATAGTCATTAAGAAATCATCAATATCAATTAACTGAAAAACATGACACTTTTCTGCATTGAAATGACTAAGTCCAGAAACACGTCAAAAAAGCGTAAATTTCTATTTGACGGATCTTAACCCCGAATACAATTTTTAATAACCCATCTTTATAAATTGTTGAAATGCAATCAGTTTCCCCATTTATGTACTGGTTCTGGAGGAGATGTTTGAAGAGGGGTACCGTTTTGGGCACTTTTGGCCCCGCCCTGGATCCACCCCTGAGGGAATCTGGATCCCGAACACAATTTTAGTAGTGGACCTTGAGTACATCATTTACACAAAGTTTGATCCAAATTTGCAATGTAGTTCCAGAGAAGAAGTCTAAATGTGAAAAAGTTAACGACAGATGCACGACGACGGACGGCGCACTATTACTATAGCTCACTTGAGCCTTTGGCTCAGGTGAGTAAAAAAAAAAGAAAAAAAAATCAATCCAAAACCATAGAAACCTCCCACATATTCTTGGTTGGTTGATTGGTTGATTGGTGTTTTACGTCGCTTTCAACAATATTTCAGTTATATCGCGACATGGAAGCAGGAGGTTACCAACCTCTTAAACATAGTGGCGCAACCCGGGAATCGAACCCGGATCGTCGGCGCCGCAAGCCAAGCGCTTAACCACTACACCACGCCTGCCCCTCCCACATATTCTAAACCACTCTGACTGTTAGTTTTACATTCTATGTGAAACATCTAAAATTTCTCTTTAAAAGTGACGGTACCTCCCTTGCCACACCATGGACCAACCCCCCTGGGCTGATCCAGCCAAAAGAGCAACAGTACTTGTGAGGGACATTGAGTGCTTTACTCATGCGAAGTTAAAACAAGAGCAACGCCTAACGTGGCATAATATGCCCGTTGCTTAATTCAGACAGGATGAATTCGCATTTGGCATGAGTTTCATGAAAAACATCTGACATTTACTTAATTGCGTTTCATAGCATTTTATCATAGAAATAAGTCCAAGGGCAATAACTTCTGCAAAAATGGTCCTATCAAACCCATCTTCGATCTTGACCTGCATCTTACCTTGATATATCTGTATACCAAATATCATTTGTAAAATATGTGACAGTTGGTACATTTTACTTGTTCCATGCTAATTTCATAATGTTTTTACAAAAATTAGATTTTTAATGAATTTTCAAAAAAAAATCTTGAAATTTATAAGTCCAAGGGCCATAAATCTGTCAAAAGTGATCAATCGTAACAAAACTCGAACTGGTACTGACGACGCTTGATAAAAGCAATATACCAAATTTCAATTCAATATCTTGAAAGATGGCAAAAAAAAGTCTGGAAAACATGACCTTGGACAGATGGTCAAACACCCCCCCCCCCCCCCCCAAATTATAAATTTCTCAAAAATGAAGAAAAAGATATTAAAACCCATAACATATGTCAAGGTCACAATAGACAGAACACCCGTAACATATGTGATAGTGGGTACATTTTACTTGTTTCATGATAAATTTCATGATGTTTTGACAAAAAGTAGATCTTAAATAAATTTCTGAAAAAATCTTGAAATTTTTAAGTCCAAGGGCCATAAATCCATCAAAAGTAAGTCAATTGTAACACAAGAGGCCCAAGTGGGCCTATATCGCTCACCTGAGTACCTAGATGATCAGCCATGCATGAAGGAAGAATTCATTCATTTTTGCATTAATGTGACTAAGTCAACACAGATGTTGAAAATATGTCAAATTTTATTTCGGGCTAGAATAAAAAACAACACTTTTTTGCACATCCATTCACGTGATTTTGATATTAAGCATTTCCTTTGTCTCTGCAAGAAGTCATTTAGGGCAACAAGTTAGTCATTTTCTTTAGGTGGGGCCTTTTGTTGACTGATTTCAAGTCTGGGTCATGAACAACAATTGTTTCAAATATTGTCCAGATCTAACTTAAAATTGCCTAATTTCATATGTTGAGTGTTGAGAAACATCTAAAAACTTATTTAGATGTGTAAAGAAATGAAAAAAAAAATTTCTCCATATTTCAATTACCAAGTGGTATATGTACTATTGTGAGAACTGCTTTTTAGACATGGTGGCATTATCTGTTAACCAATTTGGATAAAAATTTACCAAATTGATAGAGGACCTTTAGTACTTCATGTATTCCTTGTTTCATTAAAATCTTTCATGTGGTATAACAGCAGAAGTGAAAAATGTGATTGAATTGTTCCTATACACCCTCATTTGGAAGTCTTAAAAAATTCATAGAAAATCCAAAAATTGAGATATTGACAAAATTCTTTCAAAGTAACAATCCTTACCATAATTATGATCACAATAGTCCATAAGAAATCATCATTATCAATTAACTAGGAAATATGACACTTTTTTTCTGCATTGAATCATCAAGTCCAAAGAAATGTCGAAAAAAAATTCTAAAATTTGATTTTGGAAGGGAACCAAAATGACAATACGTCTTCACTCATCCCTCTAGATCATTTCAATGCATTCTGTTTGTCTCTGTATACAGCCCGTATGAAAAAGAATATTGTTAAAGGAGGGAACTCTTTTGTGACCTACTTTTGACTATGGTGGTGCCACCTGTAAAGAGGTCTGGATGAAAACAACAGAATTTGAAGAGGATCATAAGTGACTTATTTCTATCAAGATTTATTAAAATCCTTCAAACAGTTTTGTAGAAAAAGTTGAAAATGTGAAAAATGGCCAACCCCCCCCCCCCTTTTTTTTTGGAAGTCTTAAACGTAAAATTCCTAATTTCATATGTTGAGTGTTGAGAAACATCTAAAAACTTATTTAGATGTGTAAAAAAAAAAAAAAATTTTTTTGACCACAGCTGGATTTGATCCGCTACTCTCTATATTTCAATTACCAAGTGGTATATGTACCATTGTGAGACCTACTTTTTAGACATGGTGGCATTATCTGTTAACCAATTTGGATGAAATTTACCACATTGATAGAGGACTTTTAGTACTTCATATATTCCATGTTCCATTAAAATCTTTCATGTGGTTTCGTAGAAAAAGTTGAAAATGTGAAAAATGGCCAACCCCCCCCCTTTTTCTTAGAAGTCTTAAAAAATTCATAAAAAATCCAAAAATTGAGATAATGACAAAATTCTTTCACAATAATATTCCTTACCACAATTATGATCAAAATAGTCATTAAGAAATCATCAATTTCAATTAACTGAAAAACATGACACTTTTCTTCATTGAAATGACTAAGTCCAGAAACACGTCAAAAAAGCGTAAATTTCTATTTGACGGATCTTAACCCCGAACACAATTTTTAATAACCCATCTTTATAGATTGTTGAAATGCAATTAGTTTCCCCATTTATGTACTGGTTCTGGAGAAGAAGATGTTTGAAGAGGGGTACCCTTTTGGGCACTTTTGGTCCCACCCTGGATCCACCCCTGAGGGAATCTGGATCCCGAACACAATTTTAGTAGGGGACCTTGAGTACATCATTTACACAAAGTTTGATCCAAATCTGCAATGTAGTTCCAAACAGTTTTGTAGAAAAAGTTGAAAATGTGAAAAATGGCCCCCCCCCCCCTTTTTTTTTTTGGAAGTCTTAAACGTAAAATTCCTAATTTCATATGTTGAGTGTTTAGAAACATCTAAAAACTTATTTAGATATGTAAAAAAAAAAAAAAATTTTTTTGACCACAGCTGGATTTGATCCGCTACTCTCCATATTTCAATTACCAAGTATTATATGTACCATTGTGAGACCTACTTTTTAGACATGGTGGCATTATCTGTTAACCAATTTGGATGAAATTTACCACATTGATAGAGGATTTTTAGTACTTCATGTATTCCATGTTTCATTAAAATCTTTCATGTGGTTTCGTAGAAAAAGTTGAAAATGTGAAAAATGGCCAACCCCCCCCTTTTTCTTGGAAGTCTTAAAAAATTCATAAAAAATCCAAAAATTGAGATAATGACAAAATTCTTTCACAATAATATTCCTTACCACAATTATGATCAAAATAGTCATTAAGAAATCATCAATTTCAATTAACTGAAAAACATGACACTTTTCTTCATTGAAATGACTAAGTCCAGAAACACGTCAAAAAAGCGTAAATTTCTATTTGACGGATCTTAACCCCGAACACAATTTTTAATAACCCATCTTTATAGATTGTTGAAATGCAATTAGTTTCCCCATTTATGTACTGGTTCTGGAGAAGAAGATGTTTGAAGAGGGGTACCCTTTTGGGCACTTTTGGTCCCGCCCTGGATCCACCCCTGAGGGAATCTGGATCCCGAACACAATTTTAGTAGAGGACCTTGAGTACATCATTTACACAAAGTTTGATCCAAATCTGCAATGTAGTTCCAGAGAAGAAGTCGAAAATGTGAAAAAGTTAACGACGGACGACGACGACGACGACGGACGACGGACGGCGCACTATGACTATAGCTCACTTGAGCCTTTGGCTCAGGTGAGCTAAAAACTCAATCTGGTACTGACACCGCTTGAAATAAAGCTATATACCAAATTTCAACTCAATATCTTGAAAGACGGCAAAAAAAAAAAAAGTCCAGAAAACATGACCCTGGATGGACGGACACATGGACGGAACGACATACGGACGGACGGACAGCACCATAACATAATACATCCTGTCTAATGACGGGCGTACAACTAGAGCAGTCCCAACGGGAAAAATGCCCCACGCGGCAACAAAGTAGAAACATGCAATAATTCATCCCAATATACATCACTGGTATAAGTGTAATGGATGTCCCACTTACAAGCACATTTTGAGGTAAAATCAATGAAAAAATGGTTTTACCCATTCTGTCTATTGTGACCTTGACCTATGACTTATGATCTTGGTTCAAGGTCATGACACACCCTTAGATACTAAGCAACAATTCTATGAAATATTATTGAAATCCGTGCACAGGGGAAGAAGTTATGGCCGGGACAAGGTTATGCCAATTGTCTATTGTTACTTTGACCTTTGACCTATGACTGCGGTTCAAGGTCATGACACACCCTTGGATCCAAAGCAACAATTCCGTGAAATATTATTGAAATCTGTGCACAGGGTGAGAAGTTATGGCCTGGACAAAGTTTTTCTTATTGTGTCTATTATGGCCTTGACCTTTGACCTTGGTTTAAGGTCATGACACACCCTTGGATCCTGTGCAACAATACTGTGACATATTATTGATATTTGTGTACAGGGGAAGAAGTTATGGTGCGGACAAGGTTTTACTTATTGTGTCTATTATCACCTTGACTTATGACCTTGGTTCTTGGGTCATTCCAGTCTTTCTGAAAACTTTTTCAGATCACTAGCCAGTAGGGCTAGTGGTCATCACAAATCTACTAGCCAATGAAAATTTTTACTAGCCCGAACTGAAAGATTCTAAAATATTCAAAACAAAATCATTCTTTATATTAAAGGTAACATTTATTTTCGGCGGTTCCTCGTTCTGCTTTCTCTTTTTATTGACCAAGGCCAGTGACCCTGCTTTGAAAGCCTCAAAGGCATTCATCTTGAAACTAATAACTCTGTCACTAACTGTCAATTCGGCAAACCGGGAGAAAAAATGTACACCCGAGGCATGATCATAAAAACGCTTGAAATGATGTACCATTGTATTAAAAAGCGCATGCATGACCACGACAAGAAAGAACGACTAGTGTGAAGTACAGTTCGTTCTGCGAAACTACGATTTTTACTAGCCAGTCAGGCTACCCACTGGCCTGATTTTACTTGCCCAAGCCGAAAATTACTAGACTCGGGCGTCTGGCTAGTGAGTTTTGGGTAAGACTGTCATTCGCAACAATATTGTGAAATATTATCTAAATCCATCCACCCAATAAAAAGATATGGCCCAGACACGATTTCAACAACAAAGTTCACAGTGACCTTGACCTTTGACCTTGGGTCAAGGTGATGACACATCCTTGGGTCTTGAACAACAATATTGTGAAATATTATATAAATCCATCCACCCAATAAAAAGATATGGCCCGGACACGGTTTTAACAACCAAGTCAACAGTGACCTTGACCTTTGACTTATGACCTTAGGTCAAGGTCATGACACATCCTTGGGTCATGGGCAACAATATTGTGAAATATTATCTAAATCCATTCATCCAATAACCAGAAGTGTCTGTCGAGACTGGAGCTCTACTGTTATCCTCTACTCAAACAACAATTTACCTTCAGAGAAGAAGGGGTAAAAATATATTTGGACCACACATGTATGTTTTGTATTGCACATGCACAACTAGACCACCTACCAAACATGATGAGATCATAATTAAGTCTCACAGACATATACAATAAGAGAAGAAGTGGGAACAAGATTTTGGGACCACGCCCCTTTGTGGGGCCCCAGGGGGTCCGAACTGGTCCAAAATTGCACATGCACAATTACACCACCTATCCAACAAAAGGAGACCATAATTAGGTCTCTAGGCTATATACTTTCAAATAAAAAGAGGGAACAAGATTTTGGGACCACACCCCTTTGTGGGACCCAAGGGGGTCCGGAATGGACCAAACTTATACATGCACAACTACATCACATATCAATCATGATGAGACTATAATTAGGTCTCTGGGACATATACCTTCAGAAAAGAAGAGGGAACAAGATTTTGGGACCACGCCCCTGTGGGGCCCAAGGAGGTCCAAACTGGTCCAAAATTGCACATGCACAACTACACCACCTATCCAACAAAATGAGACCATAATTAGGTCTCTAGGATATATACCTTCAGAGAAAAAGAGGGAACAAGATTTTGGGACCACACCCGTTTGTGGGACCCCAGGGGGTCCAGACTGGACCAAAATTATACATGCACAACTAGATCACATACCAAACATGATTAGACCATAATTAGGTCTCTGGGACATATACCTTAAGAAAAGAAGAGGGAACAAGATTTTGGGACCACGCCCCTTTGTGGGGTCCCAGGGGGTCTGGACCAGACCAAAATTGCACATGCACAACTACACCACCTATCCAACAAAATGAGACCATAATTAGGTCTCTAGGATATATACCTTAAGAGAAAATGAGGGAACAAGATTTTGGGACCACGCCCCTTTTTGGGACCCCAGGGGGTCCGGACCAGACCAAAATTATACATGCACAACTACATCACATACCAAACTTGATGTGACCATAATTAGGTCTCTGGGACATATACCTTCAGAAAAGAAGAGGGAACAATATTTTGTGACCACACCCCTTTGTGGGGTCCCAGGGGGTCCGGACTAGACCAAAATTGCACATGCACAACTAGACCACCTATCCAACAAAATGAGACCATAATTAGGTCTCTGGGACATATACCTTAAGGATAGAAGAGGGAACAAGAATTTGGGACCATGCCCTTTTGTGGGACCCCAGGGGGGGGGGGGGCGGACCAGGCCAAAATAATAAATGCACAACTAGATCACATACCAAACATGATGAGACCATAATTAGGTCTCTGGGACATATACCTTAAGAATAGAAGAGGGAACAAGATTTTGGGACCACGCCCCTTTCTGGGAGCCCAAGGGGGCCGGACCGTACCAAATTGCACATGCACAACTAGACCACCTATATAACAAAATGAGACCATAATTAGGTCTCTATGATATATACCTTCAGAAATGAAAAGGGAACAAGATTTTGGGACCACGCCCCTTTTGTAGGGGCCCCAGGGGGTCCGGACCGGACCAAAATTGCACATGCACAACTAGACCAGCTACAAAACATGATGAGACCATAATTAGGTCTCTGGGATATATACAATCAGAGAAGAAGAGGGAACAAGATTTTGGGACCACGCCCTTTTGTGGGCCCCCAAGGGGTCGGAACTGGACCAAAATTGCACATGCACAACTAGACCACCTACCCAACAAGAAGAACCCATAATAAGGTCTCTGGGGTATATACCTTCAGAGGAGAAGAGGGAACAAAAAATTGTTTACGGACGGACGTCCGGACAACGGACGAAGGACCATCGCATGAGCTCGACTGGTCGAGACCAGTAGAGCTAAAAAGATATGGCTTGGTCACGAATCGGGACGGACAGACAGACAAACGGGGTGATTCCTATATACCCCTAAACTTCGTTTGCGGGGGTATAAAAATACTTTTAATTGTTCTCAAGTCCAAAGTTTTATAATATATAGCAAACAGCTTTGTCTATCCCCCTTTTCTTTTTTAAATCTTAACAAGAGACCAAAATGGTCTAAATTGCTCATCTGAACAATTAATACATGAGAAACTTAGAAGGTATCAGAATATTCTGTGAAGTATCCTTATTCAGAAATTTTATTTCAAACTGAACCAAAAACAACACTACATTGTTCTAAAACACTTACACATTATGAAAAGTTACCAAAACACCTGAAAATGTCCAAAAAGACGTCTAAAAATTGTCGGAAAATGTTTGGGATGGAACCAAAACAACACTTCTTAAAGCACTTTTCTGGATCACTTTGGTGCATTCTGTTTGTTGATCTATGCTGCTGTTCTGAAGAAGTTTGTCAATAAAAAGTACTCTCTTGGGTCTATGTTGCGCACCCTGGATCCACCTCTTAATGAAAAGCAATGCCTAGAGTGGTTTAATATGCCCGTCGCTTACTTTAGACGGGATCAATGTGAACGTATGGTTTTTTTCCCCCCAAACACGGGTCTCTTTGGTAATACTTTTATGAAATATTGAAATCCAAAAAGAGGGATCCAAGTCCCATAACTCTGTATCTACGGAATGGAATTTGCTCAAAACTAAAAGGTGGCTTCCCTTTCACTATTTACGCATTCTGTGTAAGTTTCATGAAAAACAACTGAGGTTTACTTAAGTTATTGCATTACATAGCATCTCCATAGCATCTTATCATAGTAAAAATAAAATCCAAGTTCCATAACTCCACAACGACAAAACAGAATAATCTCAAAATCGAAAGGCCACTTTCTCTACCCTATCTAAGCACTCTGTATTAACTTCATGAAAAACAGCTGACATTTACTAAAGTTATTGTGTTCCATAGCATTTTACTATAGCAAAAATATTATTGAAATCCATGCACAGGGGAAGAAGTTATGGCCTGAACAAGGTTTTACTCACTTTGCATGTTGACCTTGACCTTTGACCTATGACCTTAAGTCAAGGTCAAGACCCACCATTGGGTCCTAAGTAACAATTCTGTGAAATATTATTGTAATCCATGCACAGGACAAGAAGTAATGGCCCGGACAAGGTTTTACTCACTTCGCATGTTGTGACCTTGACCTTTGACCTATGACCTTGGGTCAAGGTCATCACACACCCTTTGGTCCTAAGTAACAATTCTGTGAAATATTATTGAAATCCATGCCCAGGGAAAGAAGTAATAGCCCAGACAAGCTTATACCGGACGCCCGTACACTCGATGGACAGCGTCCTAACATAATACGCCCTGTCTTAAGACAAGCGTATAAAAACAACAACACTTGCAGTAGATCTTGAGTACTATATCAAGACCAAGTTTCAACAAAGTCCCTTAAGAGGTTCTGAAGAACCTGAGAATGAGAAAAAGTTTACAGATGACAAAAGACAAATGATAGATGGATGAGGGACAGCACAATATGACAATCATTCACTTGAGCCTTTGGCACAGGTGAGCTACAAATCAGAAATTATCTGAAACAAAATGTGACTGTGAAACAAAGATGCCCATAGTCCCCAGCAAATTTGTCTGCAGTTGAATATAAAGAAGGTATTGCATCCTTTTGCCATGCGGGATGGAATTACATACAAACAGACAATAGATTTACAAACAGGCAAATGGACACACGATCTAAATGCTAGATGTCCCAAGATCTTTCAGACAGGGGCAGAAACAGTCCAAAATTTTCACAAATTTATTTTTCAAAATTTAATCAAAAATTAACAACACATTTTAAAACAACCTCCAAAACCCTTCTGATGCATTTGGTTTGTTGATTTATGTAACCAATCTGAAGAAGTGTATTAAAGTAGGATACATCTGAGGTGTATGTTGCTCTGTCCTAGATCCAACCCTTGATCGATCTGACCAAAAGGTAACAACAATCTTTTCAGCGGTCTTGAAGAAGAATTCAACAATCTGTGTTTGTGAAATATGAATGCCCCTGGCGGCAACTTTGTTATAAGCCGTTATCTTAAAACAAAGTCAAACACTGAGATCAAAGTCACAAGGTCAAAATTTTGGTATCGATGGAAAGGTCTTGTCACAAGGAAAACTCATGTGAAATATGAAAGCCCTATCACTTACAAATTAAAAGATATACCCAATAGGTAAATATTTTGAAATGTAGGTCAAAGGTAAAAAATTTTTGTACCAACGGAAAGGTCTTGTTACAAGGAATATGTTAAATATTATAACCCTACACCTTATGATTCAAAAGTTGTAAACAATGTTAAATTTTTTCAAATGTTTCTCAAAGTTTACAGTCAAGGTCATGAGGTAAAAAATTATTGTACTGACGGAAAGGTCTTTGATTCCAGGGGCATAAAAATATAAGAAGTTTATGGAGGATGGACAGACAGACTGTCAGACAAACGGATGATTGATTGATTGATTGATTGATTATTGTTTTACGTCACACCACGAATATTTCATGTATATGGTGACGGCATCTGCCTGATGCGGAGCATACAAATTTTGACCTTTGCAACGGACCCACCCGAAGCAGTGAGGGATCTTTAACGTGCCATGCATACCACGACACCGGGCCTCGGTTTTTACTGTCTCATCCGAAAGACATGACACCGGCATGACCAGAGCGGGACTCGAACCCCGGCCTCCTGATCAGGAGTCCGACGCGATACCACTAGGCCACGCCGGCTTGACAAACGGATGAAAAGCGATCACAATAACACTTGAGCTATCTGCTCCATGCAAGCTAAAAGCAAGTGGTATGAATGAAATATTTTTGCAAAATACAAAGTATTAATGCAGGGCTTACAATAACGTTGTTATGTATGCCTGGGTACATGCACTTCTCTGTTGAAATGTTGTACTCAATTTCATACAAGATTTCTACTTGTAATGTGTATAACATTTAATTTTTATCTGAGGCCTTTCACTTTACACACTGCTTGGTAAGAGAAAGTCCCACTCTGCTTCATCAAATTGTGAGTAAGGCTCGTCTGCGATTTGAAAAGTAGCACAGTTCAGAAAGGTCAATGTAGAGTAAAAAGTAAATAAAATTGCGTAAAATGATTTAATTCCACTGAACATATTGACTACTTACCATTCTGTCTTGCCAAACTTTGAGATGAGTTTGAAGTTGTTCTTGCACAGTCTTCATTAAGTGGTAAGAATTTCTGTGACTTCGGATTTCCACGTCGTATGCCATTGTCAGGAACTCATTTCTAGACCTCCAACTTACCAGCTGCTGAATGAGCTAACAAAAAACAATGGAAGATTACAGTGGAGATTTTAATTTTCTCCAGAATAAATATGATAAACAATCTATATTAAATAATACAATTTTACTAGCCTACTACCTATATTTTCTGCAATGATTTAAGTCATATGCTTTAAGTATTAATAGTACCTTATCTTGATTTGTAATAAAGTAGTTTTGTCTGGCCAGTTTGAGATTGTAGTCCCCAGTAAGAATTTTTGATACTTGGTTTGCTGTGCTCTGTTGTATCAAGGAAGGTAACTCTTGTTGCATAATACTGTTCAGATCTCTATCCACTACCTGTAAATTATTCTTCACATCCTCATATAATTTCCTGAAATACATACATTTCTACATTTTAATAAATCCATAGTACATATATAAGGAGTTCAGTGATTACCTAGACTTTTGAATATTAAACTGACTTAGGAACTTCAAGAATTCTTTTTTTCATGTTACAGAAAAACCTCAACTTCCAGTTGATAAACAACTAGATTTCATAAAGTAAAAGCTAAACTTCCACATGAGCTACAGAATAAAAATAATTTCAATCTGAAGGAAATTGAACACTACCTGAGATACCATTATCAAACAGGTGTTATGTAACACACACACAAAAATTTGCTATAAGATAAGGGTTTAGAACTATTAGGATTAACAAAATTAATCCTCACATAAATCAAAACAACAAAGGTGTTCTAACTTATAAATGTACAGTTTAATCTCCAAGTTCTTTAAATCCAAATTCTGTTTATCTCAAAGTCAAGTTCAAGTCTAAAACTTTTTACTTTAATTTCTTTATGATTTTACTTTGGTCAAGTCCAAGACAGCTAACTTGAAATTCCAGTCATGTCGAAGGCATTTTGAAGTCTCCAAACTTTGTTTTCTATATATTTTTAACTCCTTATCTCAAAATGTCATTGTTTATAAAAATTAAATTGATTAACATGACAATAAAGGTGGAAAAAATTTGAACAACCAGTGATCCCAGCGGGGTATAACAGTAAAGGCTGATTACTTGAAGCCATTTCGCCTTGATCGACAATAATTACATGTAGTTAATTGGATTACATCAATGCTTGTTATTTTAAGAAATGCTCCTCTCATTAATTAATACATTCTCATTTTGGGCAGATTGCATGTACATTTATATGTTAATAATAAAGATCAAAAATGGTTATATAAACAGCTGATGTTTATCTCATATTCCAGTTAAGTCAAAATATTTGCTGTGATCACGTCATTTTCGACTTTAAGACTTTCAACTGTAGTTAAATTTCCAATCAATCTGAAGATAATATTACTAGAAATAAGTTCATAAGACATCAATGCTCTACTCCTGGATATTAATAATAAGTATCTCATTGAGTTTATTTTACAGTAATTCTTTTTATGATATCTATTACTTTTTTGCTTGGAAAGGAGGAAAAGAGGGGGGGGGGGGGGGAAATACAGCTTACAGGGAAGGCCAAAGTCACAAACTTCTGGTATTATACAGATGTTCTCATCAGGTAACTGTATGTATGAAAGTATACCTGTATCTATATGAATATATCTATATGAAGGAGTCTTTGTATTCAAGAAAATTAACCAAATGCAATATCATAATGTAAGAGCTAAAATTCAAAGGGAAGGTTAAATTAGCAGAATCTGATTAAGTTGAAACTGTGTGTAGCATACTCAGCTGCTACTCTGTATGAAGTTATTCAAGGAGTTGCTTTAAACACACAGTAAGAACATAACGTCATAAGTGGTCAGGACCAAAAAGGACATGGTCATAAAATTTGGTACAAATGTACGATTAAAATGCTCTCACAAAGATCAATGTGAGTATGAAGTTTCATGAAAATATATTCTACAGTTTCCTTATACAGTCAACTCTCGATACAACGGCCATATCCGTATTTCCGAATTTTGCCGTTATATCGAATTTGCCGGTGTAACGAATTGCCGATATTTCGTATTTTACAATGCATATATCTGTTGGAGTTATCCTTCTTTGCCGCTAAGGCCCGCTTTGTTTGTTTGTTGTTCATTGTTTAACGTCACACTAAAGAATGTTGCATCTTTATGGTTACGGCCTCGCCGTTCAAAACCATTTCTTTTGACCTTTATTTGTATTTACCAACAAGACAAAAAGACTAAAACTAAAATATAAAGATGATATTTTATTTCATTTTTCATTTGTGTTTAACAATGCATACAAAGCATAAATACATGTATATTAACACAGAGAGATACGGTCAAACGGTCTTTCTTCTTCTTTCCTCGGATGGGTCCTGTTGCGAGGGTTGCATTAGGTTCCAGGCGGAAAAATAATCCCGTTTCGTCTAAGTTATAAATGTTCTCTGGATCGATTCCGGCTAGCGTCTCCTTCATTTCAGCTCGGCCAAGGGTCACATTTCTTCATATCGGCACTAGCTGCCTCTCCATGGGCGATATGGTGTGAAATATTGTGGCGCTTTTTGAAATTCTGTAGCCATCCTGATGAAAACTGGAAATCAGGTGAAACGTTCAGGCTTTCTCCAAATGTCTTTGCTTTCTCAATTAAAATCTGATCAGTTATTGTTGCATTTTTAGATCGAACATCGGCAAACCAAAGATAAAGAGCTTCTTCCAGATCCTCGTATTTCCCCGATCGTTGTCGCACTATGTTGTCGCATGATTTAGGGGACGCTGTCCACTTTTCTCTCTCCCTCCAAATATCCCCAATAGTAGATCTACCGACATTTTTGTCCCATAATTTTGTGAAATGTCCTGCAATTTGATCTTGTGACTGCTTCGGATTTTTCAATTTGTATTCCACAACTTCACGTTTCTCAGATAAATTAAGCTGCGTGCGCCTTTTTTTTCTTTGGTGGTTCTGCCATGGTTTACGAAATCTACGATCTTAACACTTGCAATGCTAGATTTGAAATGACATAAATCCCAATATTTTAATTAACTAACCCATAAATTGATTTGGATACCAATATAATTACAGTCATTACTGACCTCTATCATGTTTTGTTTATTTTGCATGTACATGAAAAGCCGCAGTCATTTCTATGTAGGTAAATATTCACCAATAAATACGGTGTGTAGAATATTCATAAGCAAATTACTGCATAATTAGTGATTGGAACATCAATTAAGGTTTTTTGATGAAGCCATACGCACACGAACATCATACACGTGATTGTAAACACAGCTACCGCGTACCGGCGAGTTGGTGCGGTCAACCGTGAAATTCCTTGCCGATAGTTCATTGATCGGCAGCCCAGGTAAGTCTGCCGGTGTAACGGATGACAAAAGGTGTGAAAATGTACATTTGTCCCCGAAAAGCGCTGCCGGTGCCGGAAGGCGAATATGCCGGTTTAACGAACAAAAATAAGAGCATGCACTTTTGTTACCGGCCAATTTCTGCCGATAAACGAATATGCCGGTGTATCGAGTGCCGGTGTAACGAGAGTTGACTGTATATAAACTGAAAGCAAAATGGCACAGACAGACTAACAGGAGGAAAGGAAGATGGACATGACAAATACTGTATCAGACGATAAAAAACTGAAAAAATTTACCAAACATGCCATTTGGTAGAGTTGCAATTTTACCAGATCCAAGTAAAATTAACCAGGCCCGGTCACATTTCTTAAAACACAAAAAAAAAAAATCAAACAAAAAAACACAAAAAACTTCCTGTGCTTTTGCAATGCTTGTGCAAATTTTGAGGTATTAGTGTAAAAAAAAGTTTCTAACGAAGTTTAAAAGTTAACAATTTTCTAAACAAAATTTATTAAATTTAGTATGTTATAAAGCAAAAAATCATGCTTGACCACACGCGTGGCCGACAATGGGAGGTAACTCCAACTATATTACTGCTAAAGAAACCTATCTAAAAGTAGCTATAAACATTCATTTTTCTGTATTTTCCTTTGAAGTTTTAGATTGCTAATGGACATTTGGTCAGTATCCTTCTATTTATTACCAATCCAACATAAATCTTTCTGTCAAAACTTATTGTCAAGTGACTTTCAGTTTGTCTGCTATACACCACCAGCCATATACATACCAGGAGATAAAACCATATCAACTAATGATGATTGAAGATAATCTTTTTCATTTAAAATATAATATTAATACTTGTACAAAAACGATTAAAATTTTGACATTAAAAAGATGTGGTACTGTACTAACTTGATTTTATTGATATCTCGTGTGAATTCTCCCCTCTGTAGAGACTGTAAAATATCCTCTGCAGTCTGTATGCTTCTCACTCTGCTCTTACTGGTTAGCTTAGCATTTAACAGCTCAGTTTTAGCCTTAGGATAGCTGTCAAATTCAATAAATAGACAATCAATAACAACCTAAACTCCAAATTGATTTATCTCTGTAAGAAGATCAAACATGCTATCGCCTCATACTTGTTTAACAAGTTATCTAGATTGATAGATGTAAATTTCCCTTACAATCACCAAACACTTAACTATTCTGTATTCATGCTAGCTGTCTGCTCTGATCTACATGATCCTCCTGACTGCCTCCTGTCACCAAACACTTACCTATTCTGTATTCATGCTAGCTGTCTGCACTGATCTACATTATCCTCCTGACTGCCTCCTGTCACCAAACACTTACCTATTCTGTATTCCTGCTAGCTGTCTGCTCTGATCTACATGATCCTCCTGAATGCCTCCTGTCACCAAACACTTACCTATTTTGTATTCGTGCTAGCTGTCTGCTCTGATCTACATGATCCTCCTGAATGCCTCCTGTCACCAAACACTTACCTATTTTGTATTCGTGCTAGCTGTCTGCTCTGATCTACATGATCCTCCTGGCTGCCGCCTGTCACTAAACACTTACCTATTCTGTATTCGTGCTAGCTGCCTACACTGACCTACATGATCCTCCTGACTGCCTCATCTCACCAAACACTCACCTATTCTGTGTTCATGCTAGATGTCTGCACTGATCTATGTGATCCTCCTGAATGCCTCCTGTCACCAAACACTTACCTATTTTGTATTCTTGCTAGCTGTCTGCTCTGATCTACATGATCCTCCTGAATGCCTCCTGTCACCAAACACTTACCTATTCTGTATTCGTGCTAGCTGTCTACACTGATCTACATGATCCTCCTGACTGCCGCCTGTCACCAAACTCTTCTCTATACCACTTACATCCAGAAATTCATATTCTGATGATGCTGTCTGACCAGCAATTTCAGCTATTCCCTATTCAAAAATTCAAAAATAATTGTCAAGGAACTTAAACTCTGATAGTGACATACTAGTATTACTAGCTATCTAAATTATTCTTGTTTAAAACGGCAAAAGAAATTCAAAGAAAAAATAGATTTAACAGAAAAATGCAATAAACACATGCATGACTTTTAGTTACATGTATATGTTAATTTACATGTTATTTATGTCGGTCAAAAGCTTGCAAAGCCGGCGTGGCCTAGTGGTATCGCGTTGGACTCCTGATCGGGAGGCCGGGGTTCGAGTCCCGCTCTGGTCATGCCGGTGTCATGTTTTTCGGATGAGACAGTAAAAACCGAGGCCCCGTGTCGTGGTATGCATGGCACGTTAAAGATCCCTCACTGCTTCGGGTGGGTCCGTTGCAAAGGTCAAAATTTGTATGCCCCGCATCAGGCAGATGCCGTCACCATATACGTGAAATATTCGTGGTGTGACGTAAAACAAAAATCAATCAATCAATCAATCAAAAGCTTGCAAGAGCTTGTGTTGTATTATTATATCTACTACCAACTTTAAATAAATCTTATCTTATCTTAGTTGCACAGTTGAAGTAAACAACCAAGTTTTTAAGACACGAGAAGTACAAATGCATTTTTGTGTACATGTATGCAAGAAATTTTGACATATCAGTCACAAACCTCAAAGAACTGTCTTTTTGTGAAAGTTGTGAGCTCTGAAGCGAAAGAATCCTCAGCACTTGTGTACTGATCTAACGATAACTGTGACAGAAACATGGGATAAGCTGCTTCATCGAGAGGTTTGAGTGGTAATTCATACAAGGCATTCAGCTTACCCACTAGCTCTACCAAAGTCTCTATACTGGTATTCATCTAACAAAGATTAGGAAATGGACATTACAATTTTTTATCTACAATATTCTTGAATCAAAATCAAACTTTTGTAAAAGATTTTATTCTTTCTTTTTGTTATACAGAGTTACTTCCCATGTGAGACGGTATCTGAGGTAAATCAATTATGAAGTCATCAATTTCTATGGCAATCAATCTTTAACTCAGGGAAATGATAGTCCACAAATGACATTTTAATAGGATATTGATAATGTCATAATTGTTTCAAGTCACATACCGTCCCAAATGGGAAATAACTCTGTTTAACGAAAAGACCTAATAGGTACATTTAAGTAGGGTTTTTTTTTTTTCTCTGCAAATGCTATTCCACATTTCTTCCATAAAATTTCAGAAATAAAAATTTAATACAGTGGATTCCGTTTAATCTGATAGTCTATTTGCTTGAATAAAATATCAGATAAAGCGGGCTATCAGATTAGACGAAAATGCGAAAGTTGATGCTTTATGTTGTGTAATATGTCATAGATGTCTACTCATATGGATGTTTGATAGCCGTTGTTTTCATTTAGAGATATACGACCGCTTACATGGTGTTAAAGTACCTAAAGCCGTCAATCAAACCTACGAGGTGTGAGATATGTCTATTGTCTGTATACTGTCTGCTTCGCGTTGTAAATGACCAAGGCGATAACAGGAGTAAGTTCTACGGAGTGCTATTCAAAATGTATACAATAGAGGACTTGCGATGTGTTTATTTAGCAATGATTTCTGATTAGCAAAGTGTACGGGTGATATAGTGATCTAATCTTAATTGATTAATTGATATTTACGCAGCAAGTGAAATTACTTGACCATAACGGCACGATCATCGGCAGCGTGGCTTACTATCATAAGAATGTTAGATTAATTTAAGAATTGTATTTAAATTGGACAATGTCTGCTTATAACACTCGATTCATTCTTTATTATATCTTCACCAACATGGGCGATACCCGCGTACAGTTCACATAATTTATGTAGACACGCATGTTCATTCTAACAAGATAAAAAAATTGAAGCGGTCGTTTGGAACGAGGGTTTAACTACTAGTCCGGCCGCAATAGTTAAGAAATTTGAAGTCTATGCGAGTTTGATCGTAAATGATGTGAATGAGAGAAAAGCGTAGATATCGCACGATGAATAAAGGCTGGTCGTTCCATGCCGCTTCTGATGATAATATACGTAACGCAATCTCATTGTGATAGAATACGACAAAGCAAATTCAATTGACAAAATCAACAATGAAAAGACAGGTTAATTGAGGAGGTACACAAAAGACGAATCACTAAACATCAAAACAAAATCATATATACGTGCTAAGCAATATCGATTGCGTCTCGCGGTCTTGCTGTTTCATTACGAAATTAACATTTTATTTATTTTCTTTTATTTCCCCCTCCCCCTGCGTATTAGACACCGAATTTGACGGTTCTTCATGTTTTTGAGGTCATTTTTAGGTGCGTATTATGCTCGGGTACGTATTATATTCGAGCATTTACGGTACATCTACTCTCAATTTCGGTCATCAACATATTTCATTAATTACGAATGACGCCACAGCGATCACTAATTAAACCTGTACAGGTACTTCAATGAGATGTCAATAGTTGTGTACACAAACAATCAATTATTATTCCTTAGTCGTCATCGTATTGTCATATGTGTTGTTATATGCCTATGTTGTCACGGCTGGGTGGTTTCACAACAATATCCGGCCTTAAAATAGGCTAAATTCGGGGTGAAATATTTTATCAACGGTAAATTTGCTATCAGATAAACCGAAACTTGGACTTTTCACTATCAGATAAAAAAGACATATTATTACAGAAATACATAGAAACGGTTTGGTGTTTTAATATCATATCAGATAAAACGAAATATCAGATAATACGATATCAGATAAAATGGAGTCCACTGTAATAATTACTTCTTAAGATCACATGACCCAATGAATGTGTACAATGATACACTGATTTACTAAACATAATCTTACTTCTGCATTGTCTGAATGGCATTGTTTTAGTGCTTGTTTATACGGCCCTTTGACCTTTGACTCTACTTTATCAAGTTTAGACAACCGATGCACTTGGCCAGTTTGATGAAGACTGAAATACAGAAAAAGATATATACGTCATGTACTACATTCTTCTGTTAAAATTGTAAAATTATAAATTGTTATTTATAAGCAAAATTTTCTGATGTCTTAGTATAAAGGGATATTATAAATTTTATCATTATGATCAAATGAAATTTGTCATTGATATATTTTTAAATCTAAACTCTACTCCATTTATTCCTATTTACTCCAGATTAAAACAAATTTAACAATATCTTCTGAAAATATTCAAAAATATACATAGTAGATGTATGTGTCAATGAATAACAAGAGGCCCAAATTGGTCTCTCTCTCTCACTTGAGCACATTCAAGATGAAGAATCAAAGTATTGGTTATATATACAGCTGAGGTCGCTTTTCCAATATTGGTTGTTTATTTCAGCAAAACATATCTTCGATCCAACAATCTGTTGACGAAGCATTTTCACACAACTAGATAATAGATTGATAGAACTAAACCAAATCCTGAGGTACTGAAATGAACATACACCAAATAACATTAGTCTGATTATTTGTAGCTGTTAACATATCTGTGTTCACTACATTCACTTTGTGTGTTCAAGTTAACAATGAGATTTAAACAATAAAAACTGTATAATACAAAATATGACAAAAGAAACACACACAATGTATGCAATTGATATCTTCTGTTAAATGCTATGGCAAAAGACAAGAAATCATTGCAAAGCAAAGACCAAATCTAAAATAAGCAAATTCAGAGAACTTTGGTCCCCCGCTTTGGAGGTCCTATCAGTAAGGGTGCAGTGATCTGTGACATATTGTCATGGTTGTGCATGTCTACAGACATACATGCCAAATATGAAGGCCCTACATCTTATGGTTAAAAAGTTACATTGAAGTAGGTCAAAGGTCACAGTCAAGGTCACATGATAAAAACTTCTGGTACCAACGGAAAGGTATTGCAATTAGGGATACACATGCCAAATATGAAGGCCCTTTGTCTTACGGTTAAAAAGTTATGATCAAGGTTAAAGTTTTTGTGACAGACAGACGGACAGAGAGACAAACGAATGAGATTTAATGTCCCCACGCTTTCATAAAAGCGGGGAACAATAAGACAGTATCAGAATTTTAAATTAGATATCATTCATAATGCAATAAAAAATGATCATTTCAGAATCGAACCAATGTAGTTATACCTGAGCATATTCCGTCTCTGCATCAAGCTATGTTTCCTTTTTTGGTATGTCTGACAATCGGATGTTAACATGTCAATTTCTTTTCTAAGAAAATAAGATATAAAAACACATACATAAATCACATTTAAAAAGCATGTTTGCCATTACACAAAATAATCTACATTACTTTTTAGAATAAACCATATTTATGTTCATTATACAGATGAAGTGCAACAATTATTTTCTACAAAGAACTGGATGAAAAGTTAAATTAGTATGATAATTAACTAAAATTATTCATTATGAACACACCAGACTTAAATTACTTTTATCTATATATATCTATATACCCAATACAAATTTATTCCACAAAACCTTCAAAGAGAAACTGAATGAGGGAATGACGGAACAGGGTAACGCTATATAAAAACACATAGTCAAAAAACTTCAGAAAACGTTTGCAAGACATAAAAAATAAACTGGTTCAGTTATTTTAGAAGTTTGTGGTACAGATTTGTTTGAAAACGGAAAATACAAAAAGCTGCGCATCGGACATTAGGTATGATTATGAGACAGAGTTTTCACATTTTTATCGGACCTTCATAAATTTTATCAGACAATTCAATATATCCAACCCTTTTCAAGAACTCTGACGGAATTATGAAACCTATCTATAACTTAAACAATAATGTAATTTGATTCCACACATTAATATTTTCGGGAAAATCTGATGAATAAAACGAAGCATGGGGTTTTCAGGTATCAAATACATTTTTCTTGGGAGACTGAAATAGTCAACTCTAAAATTCCAATCAAAAACATATTTAAGCACTACAGAGATTCTTTGTAAAACAGTATAATACATACTATTGTCATAAGCTATACACAAATTACCGTAAAGATTCCTCTGTCGGTTGTTCTTCCTCTTCAATAGGATGCAAACTTCGCAGGGCAGCATCTAACTGCTCAACATCTAATATGTCATCTTGACACAGTGTTTTGTACCTGTAATAATGTAAAGAATGTTAATTGTCTTAAAAATAGTTCAAAAAGGTTTAAGACTTCTACTTAATAGTCATTTTGTACGTTCATTCTTAGCTATGCTATTTTACTAATATATGCTACAATTTGAGTAATAAGAGCCTATGAAAAGACTCAAATTTGATATGTGCGATATACTGACTATGACTCAGAATGACATGCTTAAGTATTTTACAATGTTAAAATACAAATATGAACTATTTCATTGATAAAACAGGGCTTAGGGTAATGATTTTATAGATTACTCTATAGAAAAAGCGGCGTTAGTTAAGTTTAGGGGACTGGGGTTATAAAGGCTAAAATATTGTGTATATCAAATAAATTTTACTGTATCTTATTTGCTAGCAATATATTCAAGTGTTCTGCGCTGCAAATTGATGTCAAAGAGGTTGGGATTAGAAGAGATAGGGAAAATTACAATTAAACCCGAGTAACAACAGACGAATTTTCCGCCATTTTGGTTTGTTTATATCTAGGCACGTGCAAGAATAAGTGATGTATCTAAGGCTTTCTCAACGTCACAATGCATTTTGATGTCATAATGACCTTTTTCGTGACGTAAAAGCGTGTGACCATGTTTTAAGACATCCTTTCTAACGTTATTTCTTCACTTCGATCTCCGAGAATGGATGCAGTACAATTATTGGGTTATTATTAATTAGGCCTGTTATTAAGGACAACGTTTCCACAAATAGGTGGTTGTATGGAGCAAAGAGTTTGTGAAGAAAGGCAAGTATTGCAATGAGTGAATGACTGCAGATTGTAATCACTTCTAACTCCAGCAGAGGAAACTCGGTCTTTAGAGGCCTACAAATTTCTTCGAAAAAGTCAATTTTCTGAATGTAAGAAAAGTAAACATCAGAACCTACAGAACACATATGTTAACACAGATTTTACGAAAAAAAATACGGTCCAAAAATCTTTATTTTTAGGTTTTATAACCCCAATCCTCTAAACTTAACTAAGGCCGAAAAAGCAATGAACATCAAAGAGAATACAGAAGTAAGGAATTTGCAAGTATGTACATAAAGTATTGTATTTACAGTGTCCATCTGTTTTTTTTTAACTGGAACCAATTGAGAAAATTTTGATATTGATACATACACTAATCCATTAATATGCTAAATTGCATTATTTCAAGTCAAATCCTTATGAAAAAACAGGAAAACTTAAGCGAGTAATACAAACTGTTTGAGTTTAAATGTTGTGAAGGAAACTGTATTGGGAAATTTTACACAGTAACTTAGCTGGGTGGGGAAGGACTATGAATTTAGTTTTGATTCGTAACGAACAAAAAAAATATATGTACAACATGTAGATGATCGGTCAAAAATATGCAGCATCCCTATGCTATTGATAAATATGAATCCTGAACTTGTCATTCCAGTATTTGAAAACAGTTTCAACAAAACCTACAAAACAATTCTGAAAGGTCTCACTACTTATAAGTCTTATACAGCGTTAGATTCTTACTCATGTTACTGATAGTAAATTACGTTATGTAGAATGTTACAGTATCACTAACTCTTCTAGATCTTTAGGTTTTAAAACATTTTCTTGAGTGACATTGTTACAAAACCACTCCAGAAAAGGGACAACAGCTTCATTTTCAAATATCCAATCTAAAGAGTCTAGAGATTTTGCTTTAGGATATCCCAGTTGTTTTAAGGTTTCTTTGAGTAATGCTCCACTCATTTTCACATCGAAATCCACTTCATTCTGGAACAAAAAATGAAAAAGATAATTAGACAAGCTGGTAATATAAATAGTAATAACACAACTGGTACTGCTAATAACAATACCAGTACATGTATTATTAATATGATTATATTCATTTGTGTGTTCGTTTCATTCTTTTCATGTCACAAGATTAATGTACTTATATGAAGACGGCATCTGCATGACGGACTGCACAGAAATTTAGACCTATGCACTAGATCCTCTGTGGCAGTGACAAAGTCTCCTATGACACTTGACATCAGTTTTTACGGTACAGTATTTAAAAGACGAGACACTGACTGATTGAGGAACCTTGTCCCTTTTCCTTGTAGACAATTTTTGAATGCATAAAATTTAACTGGAGTCACTTCCCTTTTCTGCCATTTTGGAGGTATATGACTGAACATTTTCAAATAAATCAACCATATGTCAACCTTATGTCTGTAATTTTTCCAACTTAAGGATGCTTCTTGAATTTTTGCATATCATACAATAATACAATTATTAAACAAGGTTAAAATGTTTTCAGAGGCCTGAAAACAAAGACAAGTTCCTCAAAAATACTCAATAAAATTGGTATAAATAAGAAGCTAAAACTTAAGCTTCATCTCAAAGATGGTGGAAATGGGAAGTAATTGCAACTGAATTTTAAGCATTCGAAAATTATTTATTGCAAGGTATACAAAATCCTGAAAGAAAAAAGAGGAGTTACTGGCTCAGTTATGTGGCAGAAGTCACCATGGAGCTATACAATACATGAATATAAATAATATACTAGAACATATAACACATTACAAAAATATTTGATTGTAGTGCAATTACGATACTGACTTAGGACGGTCATTTAATTTGACAAAAGCCAAACAAATGGTGTGGTTAACCGGTTTACGGGCCCACCTTCCCACTCACCGTAACAGCAAAACAATCAAAGGACTTACATTTAAAAATTTATAAATAATCCTCCATGTAAAGAACAAGGGTCAACAGGTGTCGCATATTGAGAGGTCATAAAAATATAAACACGTAAGGTATTGTAAAACACATAATGGTATAAAAATATATGCGACATCAACATGATAAACCGTGCTCTGCCAGTCTGAAGTATTAAAAAATTTTCTGCAAGTGCAAAAATTCAGAACAAATTTGTCCCTTGGCATTACTAGATTAGTGTAACTTTGGATCGATCAAAGTGCTCTACCATTTGTTTTATGTCAATTATGACACGCTCTCTTCCATCTATGAAGGGGGCGTGGTCCTTAACTGTTACTGGGTGCCTGTAAGTGAGTTTGATCAGAGGAAATTCTAAAAATTCTAAAAACCTGAATATTATATACAAAACAAAAGTAATTAGTTACTTTTAGAGTCAAAAATCACATTTCACCATTTGTTTTTTCAATATATGGCATGTAAATACAGTAGAAATTGGTTTGTTTACCAAATAAAATCCCGCGGAAGTTCAAACAAGAATTTAGAGTCACTTCGATTAATATACATTTCGATTGATATACATTTTTTAGTATGTTCATACTGCTGTAATATGAATGTCTCTGAAAATGATATATTCATATCGTTTCCTTGTGATAAAAGAAGTTTTGGCAGTGAAAAACTTAAAAATAGACTTCCTATGTTTATGCATAGACGTATAGGCTCTTATTAAATCAGGGACGTTTATACGTCTATGCCAAACATCTTAATAGTCCTCCGAAGGGAAGTGTCATAAAATAAAGAACAATTAACTCAGTATTCACAATATTTCGGTCTCCTGACCTTCTTCTAGTGAATTTTATTGGTATTGGTGGCTTAAGCTATGTAATATCCATCATATTTCATAACCGGTATATGAAAAATTCATATTTATAAAAAAAATTTCTGGTGTAATGGAAGAGAAATTGTAGATTTATACATCTACTATATTGAAAACCTTATTAAAACCTTTATGGGAGTAACAGAGAAGCGGAATAAAGATCAGGAGTGAGTTTCACTAAAGGTCGTAAGCCCAAACGTAGACGTAGACGTAAACTCTGCTAATATGATATTTGTCTCCTTCCAAGAGAGTTCCAAACGTAAATACACCTTTCACAATGTTCACCAATGTAATGTAAAAATGAACATAAACTGGAGATTTTACGTCTACGACTACGTTTGGGCTTACGACCTTTAGTAAAACTCACTCCTGGGTTTTAGAATCAGATTGTTATAGTGAATGACAAGTACACATTTTATCATCTCTTCGTCATTTGACGTTTGTAATTAATACACAAGAGGATGAAGGTGGCGACTGAAATTATGACATTGATTAATACATATAACCCATCCAAACACCTATCATTTAAAATACAATAGCACACGTTTTCACGTGTCAGTGGTGGATTTAGCCGGAGGGGCGGTTCCCATTTTTTTTTCACAAATTTACACGCCATGTATAGATAAGGTTGAAAAACTCATATATATTATGGGTTTATTTAGTCTGATTAAAACCATATCTTTATTCCGCTTCTCTATTTATCCGCAGTAGGACAGATAGAGAAGAGGGATAAAGATATGGTTTTAATCAGATTGGAGTTTATTTTACAAAACTCCAGATTTGGCACCCAAAATGACTGAATATTTCAGCTTATACATGACTTTCACGTGCCCCCCCCCCCTTTTCAGAAATCCTGGATTCGTCAAGAACTCTAGCACAGTCTATAAACTGAAACACACACACCCACACATACGCGCGCCTTGAAACAACACATAGGAATTTGTAATTGCCATTTGAATTCAAATAACGGGCAAAGAATAAATGCATTTCCAAATACCAGTCAAATTAAAATCATATTGAAGTGTCAAACACATCTTTCACAGAAGTCTTGCCCCTTAGCAAAATTCATGATGACGTGAACAGATCATAAGAACTTTACTTTTAAGTTATCTTTACATCTTTACATTTATGATTTTTAATGTTATTGAAAAAGTGTCTTTTAATCATTATTCAGCAACTTCCATGTGGAACTTGTTTTGCATACTGAAATACTTTAAGGGGAATTTAAAACAATCTTAGAGATAACCATTTCATGTATTTCATTCCAACTGTGAAGACCGATCACGATACTTTTGAAATGGTAACTTTAATTTAATATCCCACCCCTTTTCTTTTTTACTTCATGAACAAGAACATCTCTATTGCTGTTTCAGAGGCGTACAATTAGATCTCGTTTCCACTATTGTCAATGCTATTTATTATACTACTAGTCATTATTTCTATAACAAATATTTCTGCTAATTATTCAATATGCGTTCGAAAGTATTTTCAGACGAAATACCATTTAATGAATAACTTTGTGTGCGATACGTCTAATTCAATTTGAACTGCCATCTAGTGTCGAAAAGATGAAAACATTCAAGCGGTAGCTTTAAACTGTTAAATGCGAATGATAGACAATACGAAATAACACTTCACAATGTCATCGAAGGTAACATTATTTTATTTAAATGTGTTAGGTTAAAAGGATCAAAGGTTTATTGATTTGTGAAATTGATCATGTTCACAGTATTGTATCAAAAAACCATCGTTGATCCGTCAAACATGTCAAATTACAAATAAACTTTCAGCTCTCCAGTACTCAGAATCAGACTGTCAGTACTGACACTGTATTTGTAGTACACTAGATGCACGGACTGAAAGTTAAAATTAAAGATAAGATTCGATCATCAGATGATTCTTGTAGCTTTGCAATAATGATATGCAAATTAAATGTATTTTTCAAAAAGCAAAATAATGGCATCTGCAGACTACACAGCACAAGTGTATTAATCACTTTTGACTGAGATTCTCAGTGATGCTGAAATCTGCTGGTCCAGACGGCATTACTGGTATAAATAGGCCATGACCAGCACAGTTTTCATCCAAGCCAGTCCAAATGTCTGTTGTCAATTCTGACCGCAAATTTTCGTTGTGGTAATTATGCTCTTTAATAATCTGGATCGATTACACATTTACTTTAAACCTCTGTATATTATCTCATTATACAAGCGTTGTATTGAGATTGAAGGTAAACATGGAAGCTTGGCCCATCAAATTTGTATTGGGGCTAAACCGGGCCAGAAAAGAAAGCTTCCCACAGACGGGGCAGACAATAAGGCAGCGAAAAATACGACATATAAATATGATTCCTCGAGAATTTAAACAGTCTTGGAAAGAGGGGAGGGATTGGTTATTGTGTGAGGAGGGAAAGGGAATGACATGTAAGATCTGTACAGATGTCGGCATTTGTCCTCTAAGACAGAAAAACACACAACACTTCATTTTCATTTGAGCAATTTCCACACACGAGTCAGAGTGAAAGTGAGGACGAGTTTGAGTGTGAGTAAAATCAAAAGGAGAATGAGAGTTAAACTTTGTTGAATGAAATTATCTATGAAATTGAAATGGATTATAACTAAAATCAACTACATGTTTGTACACCCTAATGAATTAAAATAGTTCAAAGTAAACAAATTATTTATTTAATTTAACAGATATTGTGAAATTGTAAATTTCCGAACTTCTCACATTCTTCGGACAGGCAAACTTTCATTCGGACCTGCAAAAATGATGAGGATGCCAGTTCGAAATACCTGCATCTTTTTCAAGATTTCAGCATATCTAGATTCTTGCATGTGGCGGTTCATTATATTGTTGTTTACAATTGCCACTTGTCAGAATTTTTTTGTCCGCCCTTCTTGATATTATTCAGGTTTTTTCATGATTTGACATCTCTTGTTAACCAGTGATCAAAAACACTGTTCAGTATCAGTAGCCATTTCACTAAGAGTCGTAAGTGAACCTGTCATGCCGGTATTCAAACGTAGATGAACCCGTAACTTACTGCGTAAACACATCTCAGGATGAAAATGTGTTTCACTAAAAAAAAATTTATCGAAACTATGTGAAGTACAAATTCCTAGTACTATTTGATCCACAGGGTTCAGGTTTCAATGTTTGTTGACACACATCGTGATACCTCATAATAAAAACCCCAAAGGGAGGACACTTTATTTTGAGTCGCCTGTGTGTGTCCTTTGTGCTGTTAAATAAGAAGTAACAACTTGATTTTAGGGTTGGTGGTACAAAATAGGGTTGGCTGGGAAAGTCGAAACACATATATGATATATAATATATTTTGTTTTTGGTCTTGGTACTGAATCAATGTTTGATGGCAACTAGAATGCATTTGGACTGCTCACATGTGACAAGTACTTATTTTTTGCCATAACAATTATCCCCTGGATATGAAGAACTACATTTTAAGGCAAATATTTAATATTGGAATAATTTTCTACTGAATATGCAGTAATAAAATTGAGCTAGGGTCAGAAATTAACATCAATCGGGTTACAGGAAACCTGCATATTTCTTCTTTTGGCCTGGTGTAGTATTTGTAACAAATTAAACAATGGAAAATGTATAAAGTTCTTTTCAATGAAAATTAAAGGTCCTGCAAACAAAAGATTGTCAATTGAATTTTTATAAATCTCTCGAAAATTTAGTGAAAAGTGACACTGTCAAATGTCCATTTTGTAATACCATATCTTGCAATAGTGACTTCTAACAAAGGCAGTCATTTGCTATTAACTGATTTAAGACGACGATGGATCTAGAACTTTAAACGTGAAATTATCTGTGCAGTACTCATTTGTCTTATGAGGCATATTCTTTTCTTGTTTTGTTAAAATCTCACAGGAATATTAATGTGATTGTATCAAAGTGGAACATCAATGTAGAACTAAATGGCGGAAAGCCTTTGTTTACATCCGGGCTATTTAGATGGCCCTATGAAGGAGTTTCTGGTCTGTGAAAGTAATGTATCTGTATGTCTCTGGTCTGAACACACTTTACATGTATATGCTGTGTGAATTGTCTGCAGATTGGTTATTCATACTATCTATGAGATCTAATGAAATATTGTTTAAATCAGTTTTTGAATATTTTTTGTACCATTGCAGACAAGATCAAGACAAGCTGAAGCATCACATATAGTGAACCAGAAGCTCAAATGGTATGTCAGAAACCTTTCTGTTACTGTGTACTTTATATTTTATGTACAAGGGTTTTTTTTATGTCCCCGGTATCATATGTTCATGGCATCTAGTTTTTGGCTAGTTTGTTTGTCCGTTTCTCTGTGGCAAAAAACTTCAATATTTCGTATAATTTTCAACTGCAAAAAATATTTCACATGCATATTCCTTGTGACAAGACCTTTCCAATGGTACAAATGATTTTTGACCTCGTGACCTACATGTCAAAAGCTTTAACATTGGTTTTATCTTTTGAAACATAAGAAATAGGGCTTTCAGATTTCACACACATACATGTGTATTCCTTGTGACAAGACCTTTCTCTCAGTATAATAAAATATAACAATGAATGAACCATTTCAGTAAGGTGAGTTATCTACCCATGTTGCTATGTTTATGTAGGAACTAAGGAAGTCTGTAGAAGTGGAAAAGGAGTATTATAAAAGTCATTTCACTATGATGAGTTCTAGTTTAGGTAGCAGTCACTTTTATGATTATATACCTCTCTGCGATACGAAGAAAATTAGAGATTTTTCCTCAAAGGCAGATAAATAATTTTCTTGAAATATCTTATTTATCTTTACTGACAATAGATAGTTTTCAATTGGCAAAAATCTTTTAGAGTTACCTAGTTTGAAAGTAGATGTAGACAAATTTGAAAAGAAATCAGCAAGTTTACTTTCTGAAACTATTGAAGATCATCAGTTTTGGTTGAATAGAGTTTGACACACGAGATGGCTTCCAACAGACAGTAACTCCCATCAGTTCTTTTCTACCGAAAAGTATCTATGTGGAGTAATTACATCATGAATTTTTGTTCAAATAGGAGAAGTGGAAGAAATCCAAGGCAAGGAAAAAATATCAGAATGAACAAAAATGGATTTGAAGCATTTGAAGACTTTTTAACTGAATCAGGTAATTGTAGGCTCTACAATATATGGATTTGAAAAGAGACAGGTTTTAAGGGATAGAAAAATTACACTCATCCCTATTTCAAATTGCAAGGCGACCAAAAATGAATGGGCTTTTTATGGCTTTATTATAAGTTCTGTTTTGCTGACAGTTGTAATTTCAATTAACTTTGGAATTGGGTCTTTTCGTTATACAGAGTTATTTCCCATTTGAGCAGATCAGGGCTTTTTTTCTGCTCATTTTATGGCCGAAATTCGGCTATGTTCCCAATTGCAAATCGTATCTTTTTTCCCCAATTTGGGCAAGAAATTCCCAATTATGAGCACAGAAAAAAATAGTAAATTTGTCGTAAAATAGAGGTATTTGCAAGCAAGAAAAGTGTCCAATCGTAACTTCCAAGCGCACAATTGATAGAAATGATCATAGACAATCTCTTGGGACAGTTTTGAGAAGCGCACAAAAGATTGCAAACTTGTAATTGACGAAGCGGAAACCATGACAAAATTGCAAATGAGGAACCATGACGATGGCGTAAACTGGCCCGGATACCTATCAGCTAGCATTAGCAAATCGTCCTCACATACTGGTATTTATCTGGACTGTTGTTAACTGTGTGTTAGGTAACACACAACTTACAAAAGTCCGAATAAATTAAAAGATAAATTTGGAACGATTTTCCAAAGCTAGTGTACTGTTATCGGTTTTCTCGTTTATTTCTCAGAAGGGAAAATGAAACTAGAGGTAGGGTCCTAGTACTCTTAAATGTCTCACAACTCCAAATGTTATGTAAGAAAACTTAAAAACTCTGACAGCAAATGCCTTCCTGATCATGTTCCATTTAATAGGGCTGGGGCCAATCATCCCAAGCAGCACTTCATCTGTAGAAAGGATTTTCAGCCAGATGAATTCCCTGTGTACACCCGCTCGCTGCAGCATGGGGCAGAATACACTCTCCTCTCTCATGCGATTTTGCGAACACAACCTAAAGTCAGAAACAACAACCCTTACTGACATTGAACTGACCCATGTTGTAGATAAATTCAAAAACATGAAAACCAGAGAAATGGCTCTGTAGAAGCACAAATAAACGAGAAGTTTGAAATTACTATTATCTCTTTCTTTTATATTCTAACAACAGTACATATATTATCTTATCATATTTATATATAAAAATTCCCAATTTAGAGCAAAAACGCTGCGAAATTCCCAATTCCAGCGCCATTGGCCATGTTCCCAAAACAGTGAAAGAAAGCCCTGCAGGTATCTGACGTCATACCCTTGTGAGGTCATACAATTTCTATTATATCACTTCCCGCAATTTTACACCAGTTGCTATAGAGCTGGTTGACGTCACAATGTTTTGACGTCAGATACCTGCTCATATGGGAAATAACTCTGTATAACGAAGAGACTCAATTTGTGCTTATCGCCTTATCTGAATTTCACATTGATGTAATTCATTTGAACTGCAACTGTAGATTATGCTTAACTGTGTTATGTTGTATAGACATGTAAAGGTATATATCAATATGTCTAACTGGTAACTGCCATGTAAAATATAAATTACACAAGGTTTTGAATGAAATTATTTATTTAAACAAATGAATTGCAAAATCAAGGCATATAATCTTTAATTGTATTCAGACCTGTGATATGCCTTGAAAATTGTCATTGGAAGTGGCATTATTTTGCCAGATGTTGGTTGTTATTGAAAACCTGTACTATTCAAATTAATAAAGAGGTCAACTACACTTTGCTTATGGCCTTGGTAGCCGATTGTTCTGAAAGTTAGCAAAAGAAATCGCTCATCTCTCATATTTGTCTAGTATGACTCAGTGTAGTTCACTCCTCTGTCACACAAGTGGAAAAGTTTTTCAGTGCATCTGCAGAAAGTCAGATGTTTTATGAGTAGTCCTGTGTCCTCTACCACTAAATGTTGTTGCCTCCTTAGAGATAAAACTTTGCTAGGATAATGTTATTCAAACACATAAAACTTATTTAAATGTATAACTTACTTTAAGTACTTTAATTTCTAGAGGCTGATATATCGAAGGCAGGTGAAACATTCAATGAGAAGATCGATAAAGAGAATGTTTCACAAGGCAACACAACTGGAAATGTTACAGAATTGCCATCCTCTGCTTTAGGCACATCAGCTGGTGTATCTAGTCTACATTCCACCATGGGGATATCCAGTCAAACTTATAACAGCCAGGTAATGAGTAACATAAACATAGGGAGATATATACATATATTTATTTAGTGCACCATATGCACATTTTGAAAACTGATGACTCCACGGTGATGCTGAAGACTGAAGGTATGGAAATTTGAAATATGAATACAGTCAAACTTTGATAACTCAAATCACAAGGGACCATAAAATTACTATGAGGGCTTTGAGTTTTCGAATTAATTACTGAAATTTGTTTTGGAGCAAAGAAATACTTTGAGTTTTAGGAGTGATTAAGTTTTAGACGTTCAAGTTTATGAAGTTCATCTGAGTTTGAAAAGAAAACCAAGTACTCAACTGAGTTACTGACTGAAAAGTAATTGCAAAAAGAACCTATCTAGAGCTACATTTATGTATGATGGAGATACATCTTAGTTTTAGAATGATTTACAATTTTGTAAATATGGAGTGTACATTTCGAGTCAGTACAGAAGCATTGATGATATATTATGATAAATAGACAAATGGCAGTCAAGGCATCGAGTACAGATGTTGCCAGGATACATTTTTCTTGACTGGGGCTCATTATTTTCAGGAATGATGAGTGCACATACAAACCAGTATGCATTTTCATTAGTGGTAGAATGAAGAGCATATGAAGATGCACGTTTAGCAAACAAGTTTTAATAGGATCCCTCATAAAACTTTCATATTTGAAGTGGTGTAAGCAGTCTTCTTAATTGATTTCAGTCTTCCTCTTTAATTTTATTGATTCTTATCAGTCAAAGGTATGTAATGCATCTGAATGAAAATTATGAAAATCAGGCCATATCATTGCATACCACTTTGTGATATATTGACCGAATTAGACAAAAAATTCTGTTTCAACTAGACAACTGACAACCACGGTGGTTTTAACATTCTTGCAGTTTGAAAAATTGGGACAGGAAAATTGCTCCTTCAGCACTAAAACATTCACATAACTAGTGGAGTGAGTTCGTATTTTTTTCCTGTGATAATTTAAACAATCCTTATGAAGGAAAAATTATTATTTTGTAAGTTATATTTGATGTATCTTCAACATTTTGAAAAATGATTATCTGTAATTAGGTATGTATATGTATAACAAATCAAAACTCTTCAAAATACATAAGTAAAAGTGACATCCGATTAAAACCATATCTTTATTCCGCTTCTCTAGCTATTTGCCCCATTGCGGATAAAGATCTGGTGAAACCCTGTAAGAGGTCATGTTCTGGTGAACTCTGATGACGTTTCAGTCACCGAAACCGTTATTTTCCATAGCCAATCAATGACTTGGCTAGGCACATGATAGTGACGCAATATGTAACAAACACTGTTCAAAAACTACCTTGAGGGTCACGCACGCTGAGGATGCTAATTTCATTCCTAGGAATTTGTAGGCGATCCACTGATTGGCTGGAAATCAGAGTTCACCAGAACATGACCCCTTACGGAGTTTTGCCAGATCTTTATCCGCAATGGGACAAATAGAGAAGCGGAATAAAGATAAGGTTTTAATCAAATTGGTAAAAGTGAGGCCACTATTAAAAAAATGTTTGTTTCCCCTTCCCCGACCCTACTTGAAAAAGTTGGGTAGGTAGGTAGGCATTTTATTTTTTTTTTTCAAAGATAACTTGAAACACAAATAGGTATAAAAATAACCTTTAATTATTGAAGAAATGTGTCAAAAAAATAAACACAAAACAACGTCAACAAAAACTTAACATTTTGCTAATGCTATGAAACAAAACAAAATATGACTAGATTTCATGGATATTTGGCATTATTTGCAATACATATATGTCAAAACTTATATAACACTTCAACGGGTTCAACCATGTTCGGATAGTAAACATCGGCCGTGTTGGTCTTCGAGCAAATACTCAAAGTCACAGAGTCATTTTCCTTGTTGATGCTCTAGTTTGCACATTTTAGAACATTATGTAACACATGGGTGCAGGTCAAAACGTACCCATGCCAAAACGTACCCAACCAAAACGTACCCAACTTTGGTCAAAACGTACCCACCTTTTGGTCAAATTGTACCCAAAGTGTTAGTCAAAACGTACCCATATATCTTTTGGGTGTTTAAAACAACTTTTACACATTTTTTCAACAAATTTCTTCGATTTGGTATCATAAGGCAAAAATCTATCATTTGAATGTATGAATTCATCGAAACATACGTAGATTAATAATAAATAACTTTACATATGTATATAAATGGATGGCTTCCTTTTTATAGGTGCATTTACTAGTGGTGAAAAGAAAATATTTGATTGACATTTTTCGAAATTACATGTGTTGTGTTCAATCTTATTAAAACGCGACTTGTACTCCGTTCCTCTTCGATACTCTCCGTGTATACGGAAAGTATCGTAGAGAAACGGAGTACAAGTCGCGTTTTAATAAGATTGGTGTTGTGTTGAATGTGAATTTATGCTTATCACATTTCTACAGAATATAAACAGTACTGTCATGGTGTTGTGTATGTATACGACTTAATAAAATATAAAACACGTCCTTCTAATACTACATTTATTTCGGAACTAAACCAATTCATTATACCTTTCATTATATATTTCAATCTGTGAGAAAGTGTTACTTAATACGCCTATATCTTCCATTGTTCTTTTTAATCAACAAATATACTGCTGTAGAGAGTCAGATGTTAACTATGACAAATGTGTTTCTGTGGCGCGGCTCCAATCGTAACAACTCGTCCATTTCCGTACGCAAATCTAATTTTGTAAAAAAAATGGCGACGGTGTTCCGATTGGCGCGGCTCATGTCTTATCTAAACACTATATTTCCTCCGCACTAAAACTTTGACATAATGAATTACATTTCACAAATAAAAATAAGCAGTAAATTGTGAGGATTATTGTGCCTCATTTACAATATTACACAAAAGCACTTTAACACTCTTCAATCAATCAGTTCGGCTTGTTTATGCTCCTGATTGTATTTCTTATGTTGACGGGTACATCGTCAATGTTAGATTCATCTTGATTGTCTAAAGTTTCACTTATAGATGCCCGTTCTGCACTTTTGTATGAGACTTCGGTTTGTTTCGGAGAGTCGATATTATCGCGGCATTGGTCGACATGCCTTCTCCATCGTTTTCCGTCTCTGGTTTCTACCTCGTACAGTAGCGGACCTAGCTTTTCTCGGGCGGTGCCGCGTACCCACTTGTCGCCTTCCCGGTAATTTCGGACTATGATATCCTGGCCGACCTCAAAATTTCTTGTTTTAGTGTTACTTGTGAATGTTTGTTTCGAATGTTGGTGATTAACACTGTTTTTACGTGCGGTCTAATTAAATCCAAACATGTTCGCAAATTTCTTCCTAAGAATAGTTTTGCCGGGGTGTTTCATTAGTTGTCACGTGTGGCATATTTCTATAAGCTAGCAGAAAATTCGCAAGCTTTACGTTGAGTGGTAGGTTTGAATGTGACATCGCCCGGAGACTTTGTTTCATTGTTTGAATAAATCGCTCAGCCAATCCATTGGCCGCAGGATGGTACGGAGCACTCTTGAAGTGTTTAATGCCGTTAGAGTTCATAAATGTTTTGAATTCATCCGATGTGAATTGAGAACCGTTGTCCGATACCAATTGTCGCAGTAATCCGTTTCGCGCAAAAATTATATTCAGAAAAAAGTGAAAAATATACTGGGTACGTTTTGACCAATACTTTGGGTACGATCTATTTGATGCTTCGCGGCAAGCGTTGTCAGCGCTTCGAATCAAGTGTATAAGTGACGTATAAAGTTCGAGTTCGTATATTTTTCGACGCGATTTTAAAAAAAGATACGGAACGAAAATAAAAAAAAATATTTTGAGAATTTCAAGGAGAAAAGTTTTGAGTCGGCGGGATTTTTATGGGTCGGTCGGGGAAGGGGAAACAAACAATATTTTTATATTGGCCTGACATCTATATTGTATCTATCAGGTTCTTGGTGTCAATCCAGTGGCATGGTACTTCAACAAAAATATTGGAAGGTAAACAGTCTAAAATCTAACTTTTCTGTCAAAAAGATCTTTTCACTGTGTATATTGTAAATGTACTGTAGGATATTGTGATATTTGTTATAATCGTATAATAAATTGTTTTAAACTATAATGTAACATCTAAATTTGAATTTTGGTGATTTAAATATTGAGAGCTTTGAATATATTTTGCACCGACTTCCTTTCAATTTATTGAAAAGAAGAAATAATTTATGTAATCTGTAAATTTTTGATGAAGAATGTTAAATATTAATTAATATGCATAAGTGTAAACATGATGCAATTTTTTATTTATAAATTTTGTTTGAATTACAGACGCACTGGCAGAAATTTGAAGGCAGGAAAAGTGATAAGAAAAAATGCTGATGGATTTGAAAACTTTGCAGATTACTTATCAGATTCAGGTATCATACATATGTTTCTAGTCAGAAGCAAAGTGAATTTGCATGTACAATACTTTCAGTACTTTTTTTGCTGCAGATTGTGTGAGTTACACATGTGTTAGAGAGAGATTGAATTTTCATAACATTACTCTGAAATTAAAACATACATATTTGTTCAGAATGTGCTACACTTAAACAATTACATGTAAAAGCTTAAAATAAATACCAGCCTCGTGCATTCATACATACATAATGCTGAAAGCATTAAATGAACTATCATTTGTCTGTAGACTGTAGTGTATGAAGCCAGTGTGACCTAGTGGATTAGGTGCTTGGCTTGGAAGTAAAAGGTCCCAGGTTCGACTCCTACCACGGGCACATTGTTGCTCTGTCTTTCAGATGAGACAGTAAAAAGCAAGGTCCCATGTCAAGGTAGGCCTAGCACATAAAAGATCCCCCACTGCTTTGGATGGGTCCATTACAAAGGTATAAATTGCTATTCAATGCATCGGGCATCAATGCATCACCATATAAGTGAAATAATCATTGAGTGATGTAAAACAATAACCAGTCAATCAATCTATGGTATATGTCATATTTTGGTCTAGAATGAGGATTTAGATTAGTTTAGTGGTATGATGTTGGATTTAAATCTAACACCATGGATTAGATCTCAGCTGTCAGTTGAATTTCTTCTGAGATCCTCTGTTTTGTTCTCAGTTCTTATGACAGTATGAATCACTGACCCATGTCATGGGATATGTTGGCAGGTAAAAGTTCCTGCATAGCTTCAGGTTGGTCCATGTATGAGTATAATTATATGGACACCACCTTTAAATAAGACATTTCAATAAGATGAATTGTCTGCCCTTGATAAAAATTCTCACTGTCTGCAAACCACAGTGAGGTGTATAAAGGTCACTACAATGTACTACTAGATCGACATATCTCACTATGATGAATTGACCCATTACTTTCGCGGAATATTTTTTAAATTTTGTGACATCACAGTACATTTTCTGTGTTTGTCCAAGGTTTGACCGAGGTGTAAAGTATTGTGATGTCATATGATTTAACAATTTTTCGTACATAAATTGAAGCGTCAGTTGTCTATGTGAAGAAAAGAAAAATTGGGATTAACAGTCATTGCACAACTTTTAAGCAATTCGTTTTCCTCTTTTGTAGACTACCTTAACAAATGTTGTCAGATAACATGTCTTATCAAAATGTCTTTTGTAAGTGAAATAATTTCGGTGTGGTGTAAAACTCAAGCAAAACAAAATATTGTTTAATTGTTTCATGTACATATATCTGTCAAGATATAACAAGGAACACTCCACGTCATACAATTGAATTTGGAACATATTAAGCTCCTATTGAAAAGTAGAGGTAAAGAGGTATATCCTTCCTAAACACATGTACAACAAGACTGAATAAAATTTATCCTTCATTTCCTGATATAATAGATTTACTTGATATGTACCAGATAAAATGGATACTAATAATAACTTTACGAATTGTAGATGCCTCCACTATAAGTATGATGGAGCCTCACCACAAAAGCCTGATAAGTACTCGAAGCAGCCTCCATCCTGAGGAGGATGTCGTCATATCATCGACAGCACCTGCCAATCTGGATTATGTTCATCCTCTGACAGTAGTATGTTAAATTTTTCTTTACAAATTATTCTTATTTTAATATGAGTTTAAAGCATTTCTTCAACCTTCTTGTACTAAAATGTTATATTTGTAATAAATGTAACCAACTGCATACATTTGCGTGTTTGATAGTTTTTCTTAATACTCATTTTTTTTACAATATTAAAAAATGTCAATTTTATGTGTGCAAAAAAAAATTTATGACGTGGCATTATTCAGCAAATATAACTTACCATTGTTAAGGGATGTAAATTGTCTGTAAATTGTAATGCAACATGACTTATAGGGATCACTTTGTCTAGCATCTGTCTGTCTGTCCATCTGTCTGTCCAAATATTCCATTAAATGCTAGTTTTTAGCTCACCTGAGCCAAAGGCTCAAGTGAACTATTGTGATCAATCACCGTCCGTCGTCTGTCGTCCGTCGTCTGTCGTTAACTTTTCACATTTTCGACTTCTTCTCCAGAACCACTGAACAGAATTTGATGAAACTTGATAAGCATGTAGTACTCATGGTCCCCTACAAGTGTTGTTGTTTTTCGTCCGGATTCATCAACAGGTGGCGCCACCACAGGCAAAAGTAGGTCAAAGAGGGTACCCTCCTTTGACAAACTTCTTCTTCAGACCGGGGGCATACAGAGACAAACCGAATGCATAGGAATGATCTAAAGGGATGTGTGAAGAAGTGTTGTTATTTTTGGTTCCGTTCCGAAATCAAATTTTGGACGTTTTTTTGACGTTTTTTTGTACTTGGTAGTTTTAATGCAGAAAAGAGGTATTTTTTTCTTTTAGTAAACATTGATGCATTAATTTGGTTTAATTTGATCATTTTGATGGTAAGAAATACTACTGCGAAGAAAATTTTTCAATATTTATGTTTTGGATTTTTTATGAATTTTTTAAGACTTTCAAGAAAAAGGGGGGTGGGATAATTGGTGTAGACATTTCACAGTTTGAACTTTTTCTTCGGAACCACTTGCTGGAATTCAATGAAACTTGGCATGCATCAAATACTCAAGGTCCCCGACAAATGTGGTCATCTTTGTCAGGATCCATGAACAGGTGGCACCACCACAGACAAAAGTAGGTCACAGAGGGTACCCTCCTTTGACAAACTTCTTATTCAGATTGGGTGCATACAGCGACAAACCGACTGCATAGGAATGATTTAGAGGCATATGGAAAGAAGTGTTGATATTTTTGGTTCCATTCCGAAATCAAATTTTTTACGTTTTTTCATTTTTATTTTGGACTTTGTTATTTTAATGCATTAAAGAGTTATTATTTTCTTTTAGTAAACATTGATGCATTCATTTGGTTTCATTTAATCATTTCTATGGTAAGGAACGCTGGTGCGAAGGAATTTTTTCAATATCTCGATTTTTGAATTTTTTATGAATTTTTTAAGACTTCCAAGAAAAGGGGGGGGGGGGGGGGGGGACAATTTTTCATATCTTCAACTTGATCTAGAGAACAACTTGAAGGATTGTGATAAAACTGGGTAGGATGCAAGTACTCATAGTCCTTTTCAAAGGTTTTGTTTTTTGTGCGGATCATCCAAATTGGTTAACAGATAATGCCACCATGTCTAAAAGTAGGTCTCACAATGGTACATATACCACTTGGTAATTGAAATACGGAGAGTAGCGGTTCAAATCCAGCTGTGGTCAAAAAATTTTTTTTTTTTTTATTACACATCTAAATAAGTTTTTAGATGTTTCTCAACACTCAACATATGAAATTAGGAATTTTACGTTTAAGACTTCCAAAAAAAAAGGGGGGGGGGGTTTGGCCATTTTTCACATTTTCAACTTTTTCTACAAAACTGTTCGAAGGATTTTAATAAATCTTGGTAGAAATAAGTCACTTATGATCCTCTTCAAATTCTGTTGTTTTCGTCCAGACCTCTTTACAGGTGGCGCCACCATAGTCAAGAGTAGGTCACAAAAGAGTTCCCTCTATTAACAATATTCTTTTTCATACGGGCTGTATACAGAGACAAACAGAATGCATGGAAATGATCTAGAGGGATGAGTGAAGACGTATTGTCATTTTGGTTCCCTTCCAAAATCAAATTTTAGAATTTTTTTCGACATTTCTTTGGACTTGGTGATTCAATGCAGAAAAAAGTGTCATATTTCCTAGTTAATTGATAATGATGATTTCTTATGGATTATTGTGATCATAATTATGGTAAGGATTGTTACTTTGAAAGAATTTTGTCAATATCTCAATTTTTGGATTTTCTATGAATTTTTTAAGACTTCCAAATGAGGGTGTATAGGAACAATTCAATCACATTTTTCACTTCTGCTGTTATACCACATGAAAGATTTTAATGAAACATGGAATACATGAAGTACTAAAAGTCCTCTATCAATTTGGTAAATTTCATCCAAATTGGTTAACAGGTAATGCCACCATGTCTAAAAAGCAGTTCTCACAATAGTACACATACCACTTGGTAATTGAAATATGGAGAGTAGCAGTTCAAATCCAGCTGTGGTCAAAATTTTTTTTTCATTTCTTTACACATCTAAATAAGTTTTTAGATGTTTCTCAACACTCAACATATAAAATTAGGCAATTTTAAGTTAGATCTGGACAATATTTGAAACAATTGTTGTTCATGACCCAGACTTGAAATCAGTCAACAAAAGGCCCCACCTAAAGAAAATGACTAACTTGTTGCCCTGAATGATTTCTTGCAGAGACAAAGGAAATGCTTAATATCAAAATCACCTGAATGGATGTGCAAAAAGTGTTGTTTTTTATTCTAGCCTGAAATAAAATTTGACATATTTTCAACATCTGTGTTGACTTAGTCACATTAATGCAAAAATAAATGAATTCTTCCTTCATGCATGACTGATAATCTAGGTACTCAGGTGAGCAATATAGGCCCACTTGGGCCTCTTGTTTGAATGATCCTCATGAATGTTGTATGTTTCCAAAACTGTGATGATATTACATTGTTGCTATTTCAGGCTGATGTTAGTCAGGGCTCTGCTGCTGATGATGAAGATGATAGCTATTTATCTTCAATGTTACCAAGTAGTCAGTCAAGGTAAAAAAATTCATTTTGAATTTATATCGAAAACACTATCTACACCAGTAAAATTGTGGATTATGTTTACTAACATGCAATAACACTTGTGATAGGAAACCTAGGAACCTTTATGCATGTATATTATTTGATTATGAAATGACACAGAAGGATTAACATATACTGAGACATGGTTTGGGTAAAAATCGACAGTTAAAAAAATAAGAAAATATAATGGTGTTAAGCGCAATACAGATTAGTGTTTGGAATAAGCCATCATTCTGTTATTCCGTCATTATTCAATTTTCACTCATTTTCTCTTTTAAAGTTTGATGGATTAAAGTGATATTGGGTATATAGAGGTATCAACCGAAAATGCAGGTCAGGTTCGAATATGGGTGTGGTTCAGTAATTTTTGACAGAGTTATTGCCCTTGAACATAGAAAATTTCTTAAAAATGACAGTTTCTGCTCATTTTCTCTTTAAGGTTTGATGGATTAAATTGATATTGGGTATTACTCATTGAGTAATCACCTCTGTGTACAACAAGAATGTGAGTTCATAATTATCCAGTGTACTTTGAATGTTACACATTGCACTCTAGTGGAAAATAGAAACTATACAATGTCTGTACTGCACATTGACCGTATTCCACACTGATTAATGCGCAAAAGGTGCTTGAAAAATTGCTAGAAAAGTGCTTGAATATCATTTTTTCTCACAAGCTGTATGAACCCTGGAAACTGTTCAATGCATGGTATTTACATATAAGTACAGAGCTCATACACTAAACAAGAAAAATGTGTTGCAAATTTTCATGCCCCCCAGAATCAGAGATTCATCTAGTTTTTGACCTGTCTGATTGCCTGTGGCATTAGTTATAATTTTTTAATCGTAAGAGGGAGGGCTTTCAAATTTCACATTCATTTTCCTGGTGACAAGGCCTTTCTGTTGGTACCATAAGTTTTGACCTTATGACATTGACTGTGACCTTTGACCTACATTGCAAAAACTTTAAGATTAGTTTTAACTTTCATTTAATAAGAGGTAGAGCTTTCATATTTCACATGCATATTTCTTGTGACAGGATCTTTCCGTAACACAATAATTTTTGATGTCGTTAAAAACAGAGGTGCTAATTTTGTAAATTATTGTAAGTAGTTATCATAGACAGGACGTTCATGTTTTATTTTATATAAAAATGTTTCATACCTTGATATTGTCATCCATATACACACATTGTTAGCGTCAACATTAACTCATCCTACTATGTTTAATTTGTTTTTGCCCGGATTGCAAAGCAATTCCGGTCTATGAATTGGCGAAAACCGTCTGTCCGTGCATCCGTCCGTCAGTCCGTCCGTCTGTCCGTACGGCATCAACATTTTGCGTTTAGCATTTGCGTTTAGCTTGGTTTCTCTCATACCCTAAAGGGTACTTATGTCAAAGTTAGTAGGTTTGTAGATAATTGAATGTTCTATCCAACCAATACAAAAATTTAGTGACCTTGACCTTGACTTTATGCTTCAGTGAACACACACTGTTTTTGCCTTTAGGGTGACCACTTGCATACATGCATTGTTAATGTTAATGCAAAGCAATTCTGGTCTATAAATTGGCAAAATCAGTCCATCCGTCTGTCTGTCCGTCCGTCTGTTGTCAACTTTTTGCGTTAAGCCTTTGCAATCCGGTCATACCGTCGTTGATGGTTTCTTGTTTTCAATTAGATTTACTAATCAGTTATGAACATCTCTTTCTTTACAGCCACGAGAATGAACAAGACTTTGATAAACAGGGAACAGGTATTATATTTTCTCACTTTTAAAAGTCAATAAAAAGACAGATTATTTTGTACTGTATACATCAATTTTTCAGTTTTTCTTCTAAATTCACAAATTCAATTTTCAAAGGTTTGTGTAACTGTAAGTGCAGAAAAAAAAGTGTTCTGTTAGCATAGGCTTTATATGGAAAAAATAGATATTTATGTTTAGTAGCTTTTGCATGAAGTTTATAGAATGATAAAAAGTTATGACCAAGGTTGAAGTTTTTGTGACAGACGGACAGGCAGATGGACAGACAGACGAATGAGATTTAATGTCCCCGCAATTTAGCGAAAAGCAGGGGACAATAACCATGAAAGTAAACATTAGTAGATATACAAAATGTTGCTTGTGCATGTTAGAATCTGAACTTACTGAAATGTGTCACTTTACACATAGAAGAATAGAAAACATTTTGCTTGATGTATAGAGATGTTAATTGTGCATTGTTTTATTTAAGTAATATCCTGTAAAAGCTAACATATTATTTAATTTTGAACAGTATCAGAGGCCAATGATAAGGAAGACTCTGCTCCAATAAACACCTCCCATAACCAAGCCAGTGTCACAGAACTTGCTAGAAACAGCTGTCATAGTCCTACCAAACCTCTGAATGAGCAAAGCAAAGGCAACTACCATGAATCTGCAGAAACAAGGAGTGAACATAGAAAAATCTTTCATAGTCCTGCCCAAATTTTGAATGAGGAAAAAAGAAAGAGCTATCATGAATCTGCAGAAAGTAGGACTGAGCATAGTAGAAAATGTCAAGGTGCTGAAGAAATTACGAATACTCCCAAAAGAAAAAGTTGTCATGCTGGTGAGGATATTGGGATTGAGCAAAGAAGAAAAAGTGTTGCAATGGAAATTCAGATTGATCAGAAAAGAAAAAGCTCTCTTTATGTAGAGGAAAGTAAGAATGAACAGAGTAGAACAAGCCATCATGATGCTAAGGAAGTAGGGATTGAGCGAGGAAGAAAAAGTAGTGCTGAGGATATTAGAAGTACATCAAATAGGAATAACCATGGTGCTGAGCAAATTAGTAATATGTCAAGTAGGAATAATCATGGTACTGAGGAAATTAGGAATGAGCATAGTAGAGATAGACATTGTGATACAGAGGAAATTAGAAATGAACAGAGTAGAATGAGCCATCATGATACTAAGAAAGTCAGGATTGAGCGAGGAAAAAAAAGTAGTGCTGAGAAAATTAGTAATACTTCAAGTAGGAATAACCATGGTGCTGAGGAAATTAGGAATGAGCATAGTAGAGAAAGCCATCATAGTACAGACGAAATTCAGATTGAACATAGAAGAAAACGCCATCCTGATTCTGAGAATGTTAGGAATGAACAGGGGTGGAAAAGTTACGAAAGTGCTGAAAATAATGCTGATGAACAGAGAAATCTTGATCATCAACATCCAGAAAGAGTTAGTGAAAACAACAGTACATTCTCAGTAACAAACAGTAGAGATATTCTGTCAGAGAAAAGGACTTGTGCTGAACAAAACCAGGAAAGCATTCAGAAGTCTGTTACTGATTATCCAGAAAATGAAGATGCAGATGGAAAATCACTCAATGAAGAGACTGATGAAAACTATTATGTGAGGAATACAGCCAAAGATGAAGGACTGACATTTAAACATGAACTTGTTTCAAAAAGTATTAATACTCAAATTGTGAACAAGTCGCATCCAAGTAAATTAAGTATACATCTGTTTCAAGGAGACGAGTCTGATGACTGTGATAGCATTGTTTTAGTGGAAGAGGAAGATGTGAGATTTAATAAAACTACCGTTGGAAATAAAAAATCTCTGACAAGTAAATCTTTAATAGAAAAGAGATCTAAAGTAAGGGGAAAATCATTTGGAAATGTAACTGTTGCTGAGAGAATGGGGAATGAAGATAAAAGAAGGCGGAATTCAACACTGACTGGGAAGAAGAGGAATTTGGTGAAAACTTCCCGTAGACTGTTACAAGAAGAAAAGAGTGACAAGGAAGGAGATGTAAATGAAATGGGAGATGTGTCTGATAAAGAGGATGTAGAGGAAACAGAAATCAGTAGAGAAGAGCATGTTGAAAGTATGTCTGTGGTCAAAGTGAAAGGTGGAAAAAAGAAAGGAAGGAGCACTACATTGAAAAAGACAACTGGGACTACAAAATCTGTGCAAAACAAATCAGATAAGAAAACCAAAAACAAAAAGAAAGATACAAAGACAGTTGAGGAAAAATCAGTCAACAATAAACAATTACCTGATGAGAACAAAAGTAAATTGAAGCCACAATCCAAAAGGAAGAGAAAAGAAACTAAGTCGCAAAAAAATGTTGACAACAAATCTAATTCAGAAAATCAAAAGAGATCTTTGCATAATGGAAATGATGGTGTTGATTTACATGTCGATGTACAGAACCAACAGACTGTGAAGGATCTGGTGGAAGTTGTGTCTCCATCTGGCTTTGGAAAGTCTACTTTAAGTAAGACAGAACTTGATGTAGCAGGAAGCAATATTGGCTCCATTACCAAACTGGATGATCCAAGTGGAAGTGAAAAGATTCCATCGTTTGGCACAAGAAAGAGGTAAATGTAAAATGATAGTTTTTTGTGTGTGTCACTTTCAAAGCAACACTACATATAGAGATCTATTTGTCTACTGTCTTTATCTGATTGCCCATTTGTTTGGTAGGAGTCACACTTTGAATATAGATACTATCAAAACTCATATTTACCTGACCCCTTTTGTCACTTACACGGGTAATGGGTAATGGGGATTTCTTGAACACTGGATAGAAGGCAACACATATTCCTTTAGACACTCAGCTCTAGTTATGCAGTCTGGTTTGTAACCAGTAATCATTTTGAGATACTTATTCACATAATTCAAGTACATTTTTGATGCTGAGTATTTTCATTTCAATTTGTCATTTGTAGTTTTTGATTTCATCTTTGTTTTATTTATTTATTTATTTATTTTTTATTATTATTGGTATTAATGAACATAGGATCTGAAATGAATTTTTTTATGAAAGGATTTTTTTGTTTTATATAAAACACACAAGTTTCATAAGTACCGTATGAAATGAAAATTCATTTCAGATTCTTTTTATCACATGTTTGCACTCAGTTTATAGGTGCTTTTTTCATCAAACACCGGCTTGACACAATTCTTTTCCATGCTATGACGTCACCATCTTCACAAGTCAAGAGGATGCGCTACGTAAACTGTGACGTCGCCCATGTCATAAATAATATTTAACTGCATAAACTTCAAAACATGTGATAAATACAAATCTGATATACAAAATCAACCATAATTATATTCATTTACATTAAATTATTTCACATTCAGCTTTGGAATCTTTATCCGTTTGTAAAATGTGTTGTTAAACTTCAAATCTGAGAATTCGAGGAAGAGAGATAAATATGCATCTAAGTTTACTGTAACATACCATTTACTGTAACAAAGTTTCCTTCAATTTGTCAGTTAGTTGCAATAAAGTTGACTATTTATTTTCAGATTGAGCTATTCAGTGGCATTCTTGGACACCAGTAACAATGAGAAGAAAAAAAGGAAAACCATGTAAGTTTATGTGCATGTACGGTCTCCAATCATTGTTATAGCTTTATATAAGTTAACATTTTGATAATGGTCTGTTTGGAAGATTTTAGGGCTTTTAAGCTTTGGTATAATTTCAGACTTAAAAACTATAGTAGAATGATACCTGATGAGAAACTGGCACTGCCTTGCATGGTACATGTATTAGTATTGTCATGCACATAGTGAAGTTTTTGATCATATTTTCATCATTATCTCTTTGAATATTAAATAACTGAAAATAAGACTGAATGGCTAAAAGCACTTTTATATATAGCCAAGAGAGCTACTGCTCTCAGGAATTTTTTTAGGGTGTCTAGAGGGCCAAACTTTGGCCCCATTTCCAACACCAAAATGTGACACTTTTTCCCAGTTTCAGACTAAAAACTGATTATTTCCCACTTCAGCTGAAAGGATTTACATAAATTTACATAAATTGACAATAAGTGTATGTCCATATCAACACACTCAATCTAAAATTAAATCACAGCTGATCTAATGGTCTGTGTCACACAGATGTTTGGTTTCATTCTTCCCACAATAGCTGATGGAAGCCAAATTTTTTGTATGATAGAGAATACCGATCTTATGATCACTAGTGGTTTCATTCTTTGTTTGAAACAATGAAAATGTCAAAGTTATCTAGTTTGTCTGAAAATAAAACTTATGAAAATGTTATCTCTGTCTCTGAACTATTTACTTCAGAATCAGAGGAAATTTGAAAACAAAGCCCCCAACATGAAGTGTAACGCTCAAGTTGTGAGTACACTTGGTATAAGAAGACGAACAACAAAAACAACAACATTTAAATGGTAGCCCTTTTAAACATTAAAAAAAATGAATAAAATGTTCCATATAATGGAAGATGTATGATGGAAGAAATTTTCCCAATTTAAAGAAAAAAACCCACAAACTCCCCAATTTCAATGGCCCCAGCCCCTGGCTTCAAAAGCTAAAAAAACCTGGCTCTTTAAAAGTTTTTATTAGACTGAAGGACTGTAAAGTAATGTATACAAGTGTGAGAATGCATCACTTAAATGATAGTATTCTTACCGTATTAATCTTAGTGGTCATGACCAATAATTCTAATCCAGTACATTTCTGTCAATTCATCTGATAACTACCCATAAACAAGATTTTGTCCATTGATATCCTCAGGAGTTTTTTAGAATTAGAGTTATGTGAAACCTTTAACCCATAAAACAAAAAACACTAAATAAAAGTAAGTTCACATGTATCAAGAATTCATTTTTAATGATCATATTATGTAAATATTGGTAAATGTTTGAATGTATTTAATGATTGTATTGGACTCTAGTAAAATAATAAAATAACTTGAAATTATATATATATATACATGTATATATATATATATATATATATATATATATATATATATATATATATATATATATAATTTCAAGTTATTTTTTTATAGGTAGTTTGTTATTCATAGTATTAATCTATAAATGTGATGATATGTATGTGTTTTATGTTCAGATCTAGAGGATCAATTAAATCGATGGAGGAACTGACAGAGAATGATACACAGGATGAGCATATCGAACACTCTAATGCTGGACAACAGATTAAAATCAACAAAAGCAAACCTAACAAAATCAAGGACAAAAAAAATACTTCAACTAAAAATAAACGTGCTTCCACCCATAAAACAATGACTATAAGCTTAGGGGATACAGATGGTGAGAGCTCAGTGTTAGAGGACTTAGATTCCAGTATTCATAAGAGTTCTGGTTCACAAGGAGAGGATCCCAAAGCTACCAATAAAAAACAGAAGATAGTTTCTTCTACAACATCTGTGTATGATATTTCTTTTGATACTGCTGAAGTTTTGGATTCTAAAGGTATGAAGAGAAAAAAGGGGAGAAGTTTGGATGCCAAGAATGTGATGAAACCATCTAAAGAAAACCAGAAAAGAAGGAAAACAACAGGGAATTTAAACAAAGGAAAAGACACTTCTAAAATCAAGGTAAATCATAATAGTAAAGTTGTAGGAAATGAACAGAAGACTGAACTAAATTCAGAAGAAAATGATAAAATGTGTTTGGAAAAAGACAATATTAAAAGTAGGAAATCACCTAAAGCTAGGACTAAAAGAATTTCATTAGATAGTGATAGTGAGGAAGAGGAAGAAGTGATTCTTACTCACAGATATGAGGAAGGTCCTGTAGAGGTTGAGGATAGGGAGAAAGGACATCATAAAGGTCTTGTAGAACATGAAATTGAAGTTCAGAGATGTAGCAGAGAAAATGATGAAAATCGAAGAGGACATGAAGACGAAGGACAAGAATATTATGAAGACTGTGAACAGCATGAGAGCGTAGAACAAGAAGATCATGAAGATTTCGTAGAACAAGAGGATGCAGTAGAGGAATATCCTGAAGAAGTAGTGTTCACTACTCAATCTCAAAGTAAAATCAGTCAAAAAAATAATAGAAGAAAATTGTTCAAATCACAAAAAGACAAAAAGCGGGAAGAAAAACAAGATAACAGAACAAAAGACAAAAAGCGGGAAGAAAAACAAGATAACAGAACAAAGTCAAAGGATGATATCGTTAAAAAAGGCAGCAGTAAGTTTGTATCCTTAAGAATGTATTTAGATACTTTCAGGTATAAAATATCTTAGGCCAAAAAAAAAATATGTGTGTTTCCACTTTCACCCTTGGAAAAGATACGGTCGTAGGGATGCTAGATTTCCGGATATTAAATACCCATCCCCAGTTTTTTTGAGTTTGATTACTATTCTGGCTCTTAGTACGATCTCATCTCATATTGTTCAGTTTCTGTAATTAGACAGACTTCCAATATTTATTTGCGGTTTACCTGACGACTTTTGCTATCTGTATTTGAATTCAATGATAGCATTTAAATTGACTAATGAACATCAAAGTTACATTGATTCATTATCAAAGCGAGGTTGTTTAAGCACTTGGTGACTGAAAGTTTGACTGTCAAAATGAGAGTGTTGAAATTTATATCGAATAATGCATAGTAAAACCATTATCTTTAAGTCCTTTGATGTAGTTAAAAACACCTGTAAATATACCAGAATCATTCTCACAGCATCTTTATCTTCAGAGCTTCCGGGGGCCCAGACCTCCGGCCTACATTGGATGGGTTGGTCACTTCAGGAATTTTTCAGATAACCCACTAGCATCTCTACTCTAGGGTCGGTAGGTCGGGGATTTTTTTTCCCTTTCGTCAGTATCAGTAGCCCGTTTCACTAACAATGGTAAGTGAACCCAGCATGCCGTAAACGTTGTTGAACTTGTATCCTGTAGTTGTATGATGACAATGTGTGTCACTAAAAATCGTAAACATAAACTTACCGGTATGATGAAAATTTATCAAAAGTTATGTGAAGTAAGAATTCGTAGTTGATCCTGTAAATACCTGATTTACAGAATTACTAACGTCTACGAATGTTACTGTTAATGAAACCGGCTACAATATTGGATGTCCTACCTTTCGTTGAAATCTAGATTTATCAAGTCTTGTAAATGTTTGAGCTATAAGCTACCATTTACACTCTTTTTCTCACCATGATTTTTCAATTTTTAAAGACATCGTGAGCCCATTTTTTTATGCCCCTGGATCGATAGATTGAGGGCATATTGTTTTTGTCCTGTCATTTTGTCGGTCTTTTGTCAACTTTAACCTTAGTGTACTCAACTAATGAAGCCCTTTAAAATTTTGACCTTTTGACCTTGACAACAACATTCATGCTCAAAATAACTTTTTGGACTTTGTTACTGCTGGAGGCATTAGTGTTTCACAAATACAGCTTGTTACTTATTTTGTTTGTTTTGTTTTTTTGTTTTTTGTATTTTTATAACCTCATAAGAATTAATAGGGTCAGCGGTAAAAGATGTGGTCGGTCGGGAAACTGGAAACACACATATTTTTTTTTGGACTTACATTTGAATATTTTTCCTGTGCATTAACCTCATTGATAAACTTAACAAAATATAGCATGATTGGTGCAAAGTTTGCTCAGGCAAAATATAAAAATTGTTGTCTTTCCATTTACATTGCTAAAAAATTTGGTTAGTAGAAAGATAAAAGATTTTATTTTTTTTTTCTCATGGAATTTTTTGATTTGCTAATAAAATCTGTTTTGGTCGGCGTGGTATAATTGGATCAGTCAATTTAGTGAAAACAACAATTTGTATCTTATGCCACACTATCTGTCTGTCATGTACATATGTGTCTGCATATGTTTGCGTCTTTACACACCCAGAAGTGTATGGGTTCCACACAGTACACTTATACTTACGTATTCTCTGCAAATGAGTCTGGAAATGGTTTCTACAGCTTAAACTTTGTTGTATATTTTAAATTTTTGAAGAATCAAAGAAACTGAAGCAGACTAAGAAGACTGGTAGAGTAAAGGGAACCTCAAGGAGTAAAAAATCTGATAAAAATGAAGTATCAAGATCAGACAGTGTCAGTCAAGGTACAATGCAACAGTGTAACCATGGTAACAAGTCTTGAGGAAGCTCCTGGAAGTGATATTATTTTTCATTTCTGATTTGTTTAAGATGGGATATTTATACACCCTACAGACAAGGAATCATTAACTCACTCAGTATATCCCTCAATAAAAACTTAATGATTCATAAAATCTGTATGCTAGTTTTAATCTAGTTGACACTTTGGAAAATTGTTTCTAATGTCCTTAACCCAAGCTCAAAAACCTAAATGAAATGACCTTTTGTAAGAAATGGTACATGGTTCATTAAACCTTAGCAGTGGTAATGATCTACCTCATTCTTCACGCAGTTAATGCCCATGGCAAAAGGTTAAGGTTACAGTGATCCAGCTGAAAAGAATTTGTATTTTGTCCACATCATCATAGCTGTTACGTGGATCTGTTTCATACTTTATACAATCTGTAGACCTAGACTGTAAAGGCACTTATGCAGAGCAATTAAACCAGCAGGTCTGTTGTGTATGATATACATGTATGATAATAATAATATGTTGTCATTTCACAGGTACACCAAGGTCACATGACAAATCTGATTCACATTCACCCAGGGTAGACACTCCTATCAGTGCATGTAAGTCAGCTTATGACAGTGATAAAATTTAGACATGAAATGGTATTCGAGTTTGATATCTAAGACTCCCAAATGTTATCTTTGCTTTTAGCTGAGTTTCAAAACTCATCTCTCATTTTGATGTAGGATGGGCGATGAGTGACAGGCATCAACAGTTGGTTTCTAGACTCTAACTCCTGCAACTATTGAGTTATAGTAATGAAACTTCACACACATACTCCCCATGCCCTACTGATTTCAGGATTTAAAGGTCAAGGTTATAGGCTTGATATATAAAAATGGTTTCCGAGCTATAACTGTATTTACATTCAACCTATTATTAAAATCTTCACACACATACTTCCCATGAGTCGTGGATGTGGCTTATTGATTTAGCAGGTTTCTCACTAGACCAAGGAAATTATGAGTTCCTTTAGAGTCTTGGGATTCATCTTCATTACAAATGTTAAAGAAAATACAAATTTTGATGAGTCCCAAACCCATTTTGGTAAATGGGAGACTCATCTAGGTGAGTTAATGAGAGCACTGGTTTGGCATCAAAAGGTCAAACTCATAAAGCCTTGATAAGTGAAAATGGTTTCTACATTCCACCTATTGTCATGAAATTTCACACACATACTCCCCATGAGCCAATGATGAGCCCTATTGATTTTGGAATCAAAAGGACAAAGATCAAGGTGATAGTGAAAATAGTTTCAAGACTATAACTGTATTAAAATTCCACTTTTTACTATGAAACTCTCTGTATGAAACTCCCCATGAACCAAGGATGTGCTCATTTCGAAACACAGCAACACTAAGGGATCACTTTGTCTGTCTGTCTGATTGTTCCTCAATGGTATGAAAACATTTTGCAACTCTGCATTTTGCATCTTTGATGCAGCCGTTTTTCCCCTTTTAATTTTGAAGAACACATTCCTCTCTCAAAGTATTTTGTAGCAAATCTTTCTCTGACTTAAATTAATACCTACTCTGCTGTCTGTAGTAATACTACTCAGGCTCACTATAAGTATTATCTCTTGTCTGTGTTATGCCTTTGTTCAGATTCTGGTTGAGGCAAAGGGGAAGGACAGGGAATATGAAATTCTGAAACATTTTACAGGACATTCAGTCCAGTAAAGTAGGGCACATGACTAGGACAAAATACACATTTTTATAAAGATGGTCACAAAATTCGTACAGCTACTGCTCACTTTAATTTTCATTGGTTTATTGAGAATCTCTGGCAAGTAAAAGGACATCTCTCCAGGTGTCTTCTTTAACAAAACCAATACAATAATTATCATTGTCAACATATTTTCCCCGTATAAATGAAGGGGTCTTTAAATCTTTTGTTTCTGTTTTAGCTTTCGTTAATCTTCATCCAACAATTGGTTTGGAAATTTAGGGTTATTTACGGGACCAACGGTATTATTACCGGACTTGTCCGTCGGTCTGACAATATTTCATTTTCACTAGAAGGACTTCAAGTATACCTGCTGATATTGGCTATTTCAGAGTACATCTGTTCCTTCCACATCATTCTACAGCATAAAGGTGTAGTAATACTGACAAAGCAATAAACAAAAACTTAATTTCCCTGCTAGTGAGGTTACAGGGAGGTACATTAGTGCTACCATGTATATCTCTCTATTCGGAGACAATGCATTTCCAGGCTGCAATTTAATTTTTTTTTTTCTTATACTGGTGACTTCTAAATTAGTAACTCCTAAAAGATAGCATTATTGAAATGAATTATCTTTAAATTCAGTGACTGTGACAGAGGAGGACTACATGAAGAGTGGTATATCACATCGGACTAGTCGGATACGTCCAGTGGACCGTACAACAAACGTTGATCATTCTTTACCTCATCAAGGTATGAACTATGATCTATATACTATGTATGCAATGATCAAAATAAAAAGTTAAAAAGTTTAAAAAGGTAAATACTAGGTGCCAGGCAATGGTCAAATTTGTCTTGATAAATATTTTCTTTGTTTAAGGTTATTGGTACATCGTGCTTTAACCTTTCCTTGGACTTCTTATGTCATATTTTCATATCAGGTACTGCTGTTGTATAGCTTAGGAAACTACAACATAGCAACATGTCAGTGGGATGTTTTACTTAATTGTTACGTTTTATATAGAAACCCCATTAGGTCCAAGTCCATCAAAGAAGAGACTGACAGAAGCAGAAGCCAATCTTACCCCAATCTTGACTCAGTTTGGCTCAACTAAGAGAAAAAAGGGTCGTAGAGTTACTATCAGCAACATTGTCACAGAACAGCAGTTTGCACCTCAGTCGGATAGTTTAGGTACAGTTGATTTCTTGATTTCCAGTGTAGGTATACTAAAGTAGTATTAAATTGGGGAAGTCGATCTCCACTTATAGTAATCTTTTTTTTTTTTTTTTGGCAAACATGAATTTTTAGACATAGCCTAAACTATTTATTAATTAACTTTTTATCTGCATGTGAACTAGATTAACTTTGTCATATATGATGTGATTTTTCTGTAAGAAATCCTTTTTTTTACAGGGACGAGTTTATCTCCTGAGACATTACCTTTACAGACATCACAGCCCAGAAGGAGGTCACTGATGGATGTTACAGATGCATCAGGCTTGCTCAGTATCAATGCAACACCAGTGCATATATTTGAAGTCACTGGATCACAGTCTCCAACAATACCTACCCCGAAACTTGAAGTTCCAAAACTAAGTACGGAAATATTTTCCAAAATTTTGAAACATGAAATTTCTTTCTATGATATGTTCAACTGTTGAACATGAAGCAAAAAAGTAAATGCAGTGTGAAATATCTTAAGCCTAAAGACTATTTAATTTGGATTAAATCATCCATAATTTTCATTGCAAAATTTACTAATTTAATTCTGACCTTTAAACTTCCAAATTCTGCAGTTCCTGTTTATGATTTACTTTGATCCAGAATTCAGATCATTCTGACAAGGTAAGACTATTATGCTTAGGCTCTCTTAGGATCCTGAGAAATAATATTAAAGGTAAGGACATTGATGAGTCATTAAGTAGCATATATCATAAGCTTGGGTTTCTGTTCAACTTTCAGATACTTTCCTGATTTTGAGGATTTGTTGCTGTCAGGAGCATTAGTGTTTCATAAGCCTATCTTGTTCTTTACAGTTAAGCCCAGTACAGCACCAGATGGTTTAAGGCGATCATCAAGAATCAGATGTAAGCCTCTCGCTGGATACAAGGGAGAAAGGGCTGTTTATGAAAGAAGAAAATCAGGTACAAAGAAAACTTTCTTAAACTCAGAAATTCATTCTGCAACTTCATTGTCTGTACATTTCTGTATTTGAAATTGATCTAATGTTTGAAGATTAATTTAATAGAACATTAACCTGGGTCAGCATGTATTATTTCAAAATCCATTGTATTTGGAATTACGGAATTTCAAAGTAGTAGAATGTGATAGTTACAATTTATTTTTTGCTTCTTCATACATATATGTATGATTAGATACTTAATCTTCTTTTACTTACATGTAGTTTAAAACAGGAATTTAAACAATGATTTCTATCAGACTTGACCTTACAGAAGTGCATAGAAGTACAGTATGTATTATGATTATTTACAGGATTTGGATTGGTGGGAGTTGAATCATCTCAAGTGGAATTAATGTTATTAAAATCAGAAGCAGAGAAACGTAAGAGAATGCAGGCTAGAAAATGTAAGTAATGTGTTCCAAATGCAAAAGATTAAAATTTTTTTATCAAAAATGTGATTTTTGGGGGAAGAATGAGTTCTTTAGTGAATTAGACAGCACCATATGTAACAGTCTATGGATTCTGGTTTTCAGCGTTTCAAATTTGTATCCTTACATTGACTTTATTGCTACTCCATAATGTTATTGTACATGACTCAAGAGTGTGTTATGACCTAGTTTCGAGATTAAAAGTTACTGTAGTCTAGGATTGAGTACCAGTAACTTCTGTGGCTAATTTCACTTCAGTTTGTTGTTTCAGTGGATCTAGGGAGAGCCTCATAGAGTACATTTCCTTAAGAATTTCTTTCAACAGAATAAATGTATTTTCATATTTAATATTCGTTAATTTTATATACATAAACTCTAAACTGATGCAAAAAAATTTCCTTTCATGCCTCTCTGGGACGAATGTCCAGAGAGGTATAGTCATATCCCAAGCTTCGTCATCTGTGGACGTAAACTTTAACCTGGATAATAACTTAAGAACCATTAGAGACAGGTTTTTATATGCCCGTCATTAGACGTCCATGTGTCTGTCCGTCCGGGGTTATGTTTTCCGGATAAATTTCAAGATTTTTTCAGAAATTCATTAAAAATCTATTTTTTGTCAAAACATTATGAAATTTCTCATGAAACAAGTAAAATGTACCAACTATCACATATGTTATGGGTTGTAATATCTTTTTCTTCATTTTTGAGAAATTTGTAATTTAAGGGGGGGGGGGGTGACCATATGTCCTAGGTCATGTTTTCCGGACTTTATTTTGCTGTCTTTCAAGATATTGAGTTGAAATTTGGTATATAGCTTTATTCCATGCGGCGTCAGTACCAATTCGAGTTTTGTTACGATTGATCACTTTTGACAAATTTATGGCCCTTGGACTTATAAATTTCAAGATTTTGTTTTGTAAATTCATTAAAAATCTAATTTTTGTAAAAACATTATGAAATTTACCATGAAACAAGTAAAATGTACCAACTTCCACATATTTTACAAGTATTGATATCTTTCTCTTCATTTTTGAGAAATTTATAATTTTAGGACAGGAGGGGGAGGTTTTAGGGGGGGGGGGGGCTTGTACTAAAAAATTTCAAGTTTTTTTTTGCAGGTCAAGTTCTAAGATAAGATGGGTTGGATAGGACCATTTCTGCAGGAGTTATTGCCCTTGGACTTATTCCTATAATAAAATGCTATGAAACGCAATTAACTTCAGTAAACATCAGATGTTTTTCATGAAAATCATGCCAAATGCTAATTGATCCTGTCCGAATTAAGGGACGGGCGTATTATGCCATGCTAGGCGTTGCTCTTGTTAATATTTCAGTTGTGTATTCCTGGAGCCTGGCCTACTTTTAAAAAACTTTTATTTTGGCCATAACTTATGGACAGTAAGAGATACGGCTTAAATATTTCATGTTTGTATTTCTTGTGATAAAATCTTTCATCACATATCAAAATTTTTTTTCACGTTTTGACCTTGACCTTGAAGGTTGACCTGCTTAGACAAAAACCTGGATCATAACTTAAGAACCTTGACCTTGAAGATTGATCTGCTTACAAAAAACTTTTGCTATTTAATTTGGTTGTCTTCTGACAACTTTTGTTGCTATCTATCATTTTCTCCTGTACTTGTTGTCAGTGTTTTCTGTATGCTTATTTTGTGAGATTTTCTCACTTTTCAAGAGTGATGTTAGGAAATTTTGATTTCCTTCACTGAATATTGACTACTTCCTTATAGATGAAATTATTATCGTTTCTAGTACATGTGTTGAAATTTACAGAATGAGAAATATGTCATGATATTATATCACCTGCACTTCAGCTCTTGAAAATGGATGAAGCCTTTAAGTTACTAAAGTGAATGTTTTTTCAATAACAGTGAAAAGAAGATACCAAAAAACAGAGAAAAGATTGTCAATTCATGCTGCATTAGATCCAGATATGACACTGTCTTCAGATAATGAATGTGTCGTTCTAGATTCTGATACTGGAGAAGAAGTCTCGCAAGGTAATTTAATTTTCTTTTTCCTTAAATATGTGTTCTTTTGATGAGATAGCACAAATCAAGATCATGAAAATCCCTTATCAGTGTCAAGTTTTGCATGTTAAGATCACATTCAGAGTCTTTCTTGTTTCTTTTCATCACCTGCAAAGCATAGCTGCAGTCAGCATAAGTTTGGATGTATGTTTCTTTGTCTATTCATTTTACACCTCATCCATCTGTCATCTGGTTTTTGAGTTCTCCTTGAAGATGGTTCATGATACTTGTTGCTAATTGATAGATTACGGTATAAAAAGGACTTACAATAATACAAAGTCAAGTCTTAGCTTCAATTTTGGGATGAATTGTGAAGTTTGAATTTAGAATTTTACGTTACTTATTTTTCAAAAGAGATTTTTCCAAATGAGAAATTTTAATGAAATTTGGTACCATAATGTATAAAAAGTGGAGGAAAAAGAGAAAAGAATAGGAATTTAAAGCCAGAAAATATTTTATTCACACTTTTCTTGCATGTGATTTAGAGTCATTCGAATCTACTTGATAGGGAAGTGGATAATATTTAGCTACTAATCACATGTAATGTTTAAGAAGTTTTGTCAAATTAGGGGTATAATTAATTAAGTATATGCCTTGAAGGTTTTTCCAATTTAGAAATGATATAATGAGAGCGGAGGAGTTTTAAGACTACTAGCTACTTTTAAATTAATTATCATTTCTTCAATAAAGGCATGTTGGTCTAGCATTATCATTTGTAATCTGACACTTGAGGTTTTAAAAACGATATCTCTTAGATGATTAGTCATGTTTTGCCTAACCATCTGGCATTGGAAGAGACAGTTTATACCATGATTGATTGATTGATTTTTGTTTTACGTCACACCACGAATATTTCACGTATATGGTGACGGCATCTGCCTGATGCGGGGCATACAAATTTTGACCTTTGCAACAGACCCACCCGAAGCAGTGAGGGATCTTTAACGTGCCATGCATACCACGACACGCGGCCTCGGTTTTTACTGTCTCATCCGAAAGACAGAACACCGGCATGACCAGAGCGGGACTCGAACCCCGGCCTTCCGATCAGGAGTCCGACGCGATACCACTAGGCCACACCGGCTTAACAGTTTATACCAAGGTCATGTGTTAAATTAAACATGGCACCCAAAGATCCCTCATTGCTTTGGTTGGATCCATTTCATAGGATTAGGAGATATCTCTTAGGTGATTAGTCATGTTTTGCCTAACCATCTGGCATTGGAAGAGACAGTTTATACCAAGGTCATGTGTTAATTTAAACATGGCACCCAAAGATCCCTCATTGCTTTGGTTGGATCCATTTCATAGGAGAACTATGAGGTTCCCCCATAATATGTGAAGACAACTTGGTGTGACCAAAAAAAAAAAAAAACAACTACCAAAATATATTATTAAGTATTACACATTTAGAGTATCGGATAATTAGTCATTATATCATGTTCCCATCAAGAAAATTTCAGCCAGCAAAGCTCGTTGAATCATTCAGTATCTTGCTCAGCTTATGGCCAAGAGATCAGAGGTTAGTTTATCACCAGTTGTTTATCATTGTAGCGTCTTTTGATTTAGACAGTTAAAACCACAGTTCTGTGTTATGATAGACTTTAGCACATAAAAGATCTCTCAGTCTTTAGGTTACGGCTTTTAGAAAGATCTAAATTACTCTGCCATGCATGAGGTGCCATTACTGTATAACTTATAGTGAAATAATTTTCGCATGATGTACAACATCATACAAACCCAAACAAATCACATCAACATTATATTCATCAGTGTACACCCTTTCGACGTTATTGCGGTACTTACATTTTGGTTGGCAAAATGATAACTGTTCCCGCAATATGATGTCAGAAACAAACAGTTTTTTATTATGACGTTAGAATTTGTATGGGAAACGTTATCATTTGCCAGCCTTAATGTTAGTACATTGTACTACAGTAAAGTCGAAAGGGTCTGTTGGTATAATGATGTGACATATTTCCTTAAAGGTAATGATCTAAGATGAACTATAATTTCTCTTTTTCAGAGTGTTTTCTGTCAAAGGAATCACAGGTTTTTCGAGGACCAACTAATCAGGTTCCAGAATCCTCGGACCCATTCATTATGAGTTGTGTAAAATCACATGAGTTTTTCAAAGCTGGTGTGCTCATTATTCGACCATTTCAAGAGAAACCACTACAGCAAGTTTCAAAGGGCATCATGGTAACGTATCTATTATTCCCTTATTTTGATAATTCTTTGTGGGATATATTTTTTCATATTCAATGAACTTTCACATTAAGGGACATTTTTAGGTGCTGTCCAATTAAATTCTCTTGAAACTAGTTGCCTAAGACACAAACAATTTTTAAAGTAAATTATTTTTACATTTTAGACCTTTTGGATAGAAAAAGGTAAAGTTGCCATAACAATTCATAAATCCAAGAAAATAGGAGAGACAGGAGATTTCTTTTGTATTCCTAAAGGTAGGTTATGAAACTGTTCAATAAAAATTGTGATATATAACATAATATTTAAAGAAGGCAAGTGCAAAATAAGAACCAGGTTGTTGTCAGTTATCACTGATACATGTACTTATATTAAAAGATGATATGGTGCTGCACCTCAAAATTAAACAACACATTCCGTATTTGTATGTAGAGAAAATGAAATACTAACACGGAGTTGTCACTCTGACTTCAGCTATGTACACTATTTATTGGACTATGCTGGCTTGGTTTTGTACAGTAGTAACCTAGATACGTAAATATGATAGGAAATTCGGTCTTACAATAAATCTATCATAACAGCAACAAGTGTAGCAAAAACAAAAATTGAATGTATTCGCTAGAAAATATATGAATAGGAATATTTAAATACTTGTCTATCAGAAGGAAAATGGAGTAAATTGACATTATCCAAGGTATTGCAAAATTCACATACAAGCATAGGGAAATTGATATCACTCTATGCCAAAACTGGAAGCCATGCAATTATTAAACATCTCAAAAGTCCTCCAAAGGGAAGTAACAGAAATTAAAGAACAATAAACTCGGAATTCACTATATGTCAGTCTCCTAACTTTTTTCTGATGAATTTATTAGAATTTAATAGAATTCTAATAAATTCACCAGAAGAAGGTCAGGAAACCAATATATAGTGAGTTCCACGCAATTACTGATATTCACTGAAGTGCACTTTGCTCATTACCTCATCTGTTAATCTGTCATACGTTTTATTGTATTCATCATCACTGGCAACATATTACTCTGAAAACTATAGACTTTTGTAAATATTTTGAGGATAATTATTCATCACAATACATATAAAAATTAATACAAGATAAAAAAAATTCTAATGCAATCTGCTTGATTTGCTACCTTTAATTTGTGTCGTTCATGACTCAAAGATTAGAATTGAATTGGTGTTCACATATACCTTGTCAGTTTTAGATAATGGTCTAAAGTGTTACCAAAAGAATCGAGTTACTAGTGATAAACACAGTTGAAGATGTGATCAGTAGAGCTTCAAACTCACCAGAATCCCTTATCAATACTGAGGATATTTCTACCCATAAGATATTGAGCATTTGTACTTTACCTGCAGATGATTTGAATTTGAATTTGTGGCCTAGTGGTATCGCGCTGGACTCCTAATCGGGAGGCCGCGGTTTGATTCTCGCTCCAGTCATGCCGGTGTCCTGTCTTTCAGATGAGACAATAAAAACCGAGGCCCCGTGTCATGGTATGCATGGCACATTAAAGATCCCTCACTGCTTTGGGTGGGTCATTTGCAAAGGTCAAAATTTACATGCCCGGCATCACGCATATGCCGTCACCATATACGTGAAATATTCATGGTGTGACGTTAAACAAAAATCAATCAATCAGTCAATTCATGTTATTATCAAAAGGGAATGCATTATACTCATCCACAACCTTTTATCTTTGTCTTGATACTTAATGTTTGCTTAGACTTTAAAAGTGATTTTTATTTTATATATATTTTGTAATTATCCTTTTTTATCTTTTTTTTTACAGGCAATGAGTATCACATAAAAAACTTGCGAAAAGATGAAGCGAGATTGTTATTTCAGTGTTGCTTACATGATTAGAAGTCATGTATACCATTGATGTATTTTAACTGCAATTTTAGATCTTGTACAAAACTAGATGCTATATTGACTTATTCATTCATTGTTTAGAGACTTTTAGTCTTATTTACCTTGGATGTAAGTTTACCAATGAGTTTGGTATCTGATATTTTAACTTTTTTTTTCTTTTTTGAATTAATGTACTGGAATGTAACTTATAAACGTCCACCTTAAAATAATTTTTTTTAAGGTTTATACATACCTACATATACCATGATGTAAAAATGACATGAAAATAAATAATAAAAACAAAACATAGTATTATGTTTTATGATTACAAGGGAGTGACCTCTTTATACCCATCTTACCTAGTGTCTGCATATGCTGTAACAGCAGTGCTGCATTATCTACTGTAAGTCAGTAAAGGGGTATCATTTGTTTATCATTTCTTGTTCAAGTCTAGAAATGTCAACTGTAAACACTTTGTTTGGAGGGAAAGGTCTTTTTTAATTATTTTATGTCTTGGTAAAGACCGGTAGGTCTGCAGTATTATCAAGTGAACTTACGAAGTTTAAAATGATCCTCCAGACAGAAAAAGATGCAACTATGATAGTTATTGTAGAGGAGTCATAAATCTATTAGTATACCCCTTGCAAACAAAGTTCTGGAAGTGGAAAGGAATCGTCGTCTATGTCTTATATGGTGTGTCTCATCTTCAAAGTCTGTTTGCTTTCTTATACTTCACATGCTGGTAACTGGTTACCCAATGAGATGAAATGGCATAACCTCAACACTATGCACCTCTGATGTCAAGGGCATGGTCAACATCTGAAGTTTGTATCTGCAAGTTCAAGGTCATTTTGGCCTTATGACTAACATTGGAATCATCCAAAATACATTAGCAGTAACATGATTTATCTTGTACAATACGTAAGTTTTAGAGGAAGCATGAGGGTATGTTATGAAACCCAAGGTTATGTCTCTGATGTTGCAGTCAACATGACCAGAATTAGTTTTTGATGCATGAAAACTTTGTAGCTGCATCATGTCATTTATACTTCAAATTCATACATTTGATTATGTCATATTTTATAAACAAACAAGAGACGGTGATCTTATGATTAAAACTAGCACTCAGTCTAAAATTAGAGCACTAGTCTATAAAACCATAGATTGAACATTGATCCAATTCATTTATTGTAACGTATGACTGACCAAATATCTAATATATCCAAGGTCCAAGTCACAGTACCTTATGTAAATGTGAAGGCAGATTCTTTAAAATAAGAATACATTGTATAATATTATGCTTTGCCAAGTGTTGTTTGTGCATTTGCTAATGAGCAGGATCTTTAAGCACCCCTAAGCCAAAGGCTTAAGTGAGCTATTGTCATAGCATGTGCGGCATCCATCTTCTTCAGAACAACAGAAAGGATTCTGATAAAATTTTGTAGGCATAAAGTACTTGTGGTTCCCTTAAAGTGTTGTTTTTTGTCAGATCTGCTGCTCACAAAGACATTTTTTAACTTTTTTTTGGACTTGGTGAATCCAGTGCAGAAAAGTGTAGATTTTTCCCTTTAATTGAGAATAATGCTTTAATTTGGTTTCTTTTAATCATTATTATGGTAAGGGATATTTCTGTGAAAGAACTTTGTCAGTATGTCAATTTTCGCATTTTTGTGAAGTTTTCAAAGACCATCTAAATTGGAGTGTAGGAGGGAGGGGAAATACTCTTACACATTGTTAACTTCTTAGGAACCACTTTGTGAAACTTGATAAGAATGAAGTATTCATAGTCCCTGACAAGTGTTGTTGTTTTTCACATAGGTCTGTCAACAGATGGGGCCACTACAGACAAAAGAAGGTCACAGAAGGTACCCTCCTTTGACAAACTTCTTCTTAAGACTGGAGAGACAAAGTGAATGCATAGGAATGATCTAGATGATGTGTGAAGAAGTGTTGTTGATTTTAGTTCTATTCCTAAATCAAATATATGATGTTTTTTCAACAGTTTTTTAGACTTACTGATTGCAATACAGAAAAGTGCAATTTTCTCCTCTAAGTGATAATGATGTTGTAATTTGGTTTCTTTCAATCATAATTTTGGTAAAGAATGTTACTGTGAAATAATTTTATTAATATGTCAATTATTGGACTTTTTATGTTTTTTTACAAGGCTGTTAAAAAGAGGGAGGGGGGTTATTCTTTCACATTTTTAACTTCTTCCTCAGAACCACAGGGTGGATTTTGATGAAACTTTGTAGGCATGATGTACTCATGATCCCATACATGTGTTGTTTTTTGTCCAGATCCATTGACAGATGGCGCCACAATTGGCAAGAGTAGGTCACAGAGGGTACCCTCCTTTGACAGACTTCTTCTTCAGACCAGCTGCTTACAAAATGAATGCATAGGAATGATCTAGTAGGTTTTGTGAGGAAGTGTTTTGGTTTTTGGTTCTATACCGAAACAGATTTTTGACGTTTTTTTCAACATTGTTTGGAGTTGGTGATTTCAACGCAGAAAAGTGCAGTTTTATTCCTTAAGCTGTCATTGTTGCTTTAATTTGGTTTCTTTTATTCATAATTATGGTAAGGAATGTGTCTGTGAAAGAATTTTTCAATATCTTAATTTTTGGATTTTTGTGAATTTTTTTAAGACAACCAAAAAAAAGTGGGGGGAGGGAGGGGAGTCTGCCAGTTCTGCTGCAGAACAACCGAGAGGATTTTGATGAACCTTGGTAGGAATGAAGTACTCAAGATCACTTGCAAGTGTTGATGTTTTATTTTTTCATCCAGATCTGTCCACAGGTGTTTTTAGCATTCATTTGCTGTAAATTATTATATATTTAAGGATTATGAATTCTAATTGGGCCTGCATAAACTTGTTTACAATTGTTGATGATGATTCAAAGTATTAGTATTCAGTACAAAATGTAGTCACAATACAATAAACATCAGGGAATTATATATATATATATATATATATATATATATATATATATATATGCAAAGTTTTCAAGCTGTCAGTTAAATAAGCTAATTGTGTACAGGTGAGAGATGTAGGCCCACATGTGCTTGTAGTTTAATACAAGGCGACTGTATATCAAGACTTGAAAACACCCAATGGTATAGTAGTTGTATCATGTTAATAGACATGATTCTATGAGTAAGAATTTTTACTTTAGACTTGGCGTTGTCTGAAGTGGCTTAATATTACCTATATCGCACCTCTGAACTAATGGGTTAAAATTGAGTCACATGGTGACCCCCTTATGAGTATATCGAGGGTCAGTAGAACTTAAAGGGGGCAAGATGGCCACTCCCTGTCCATTCCAACATAGATTCAAATGTTTATTGACTTTTTTTTTTGAAATATAAAAATGTCCTTTCAGTTGCGCAAAAATTTTAGAGTTATCTTCCGTTTGTTACGACGTCAGATACTATTTGAAAGTGTCTTTGCGACTTAGTTCTTCTATAAATATTGCACGATTCGGGCAATGGTCCCGAATAGAAATTGAAATAAAAGGAGAAGATTCACATAGAAAAAGATGTTAGAACAGAATCAATCTGTACAGTTTCGTGAATGCATGTATTTATTTGTTAATTGTGTATATAACAAATATCAAGTTTCTATCTTTACAGTTAAGGAGGTTTTATATTGCAGACTCTTGAGCAGGACAAAATCTGTCCCAAGTATATCACCGGGGGGGGGGGGGGGGGGGGGGGTGTTTGTGCGATAAATTCGTGAGATTTTTTTCTTTTGTGTGATTGGTTTTTTTTTTTGGTTTTGTTTTTGTTTTTGGGGTTTTTTTTTGGTGTTTTTACTAATTATACCCTAGCCAGGTATGGAAGCAGGCATTGTGTTTTTGATTATTTCGTCCTTCTGTCTTTCCTTCACGCATTTGGTTTTTAGACAAAAACTCAAGTATATTTCATTATAATTAAAATAATTGGGATACATGTATATCAAGAGAGTAAAAAACCCTATATCAAAGGTGAAAGGTCACATTTGACGAAAATAGACTAATAATTGGTTTCCGGATGATAACTGAAGTGCCTTTCATAATATTGAAATCAAATTTGGATATCTGCTTATTTATGAATAGAGGAAAAATCTTTATTCAATTTGGGGTCCAAAGGTCAAGATCACAACTCTTAGAAAAGACTGAAATTATTGATTTCCAGGTGATTTTCATACATTACCATATACAATGGACTGTTCATCAGAATTTGATCATATATCTATATTATACAGGCCAAGTTCTCTTTAATAGAGGTATTTTAAGACCATATCAAAAGGGGAAGACTGCCTATACATTTAAGGATCAATATATCAAAAGGCAAGGTCACTACCAGTGTTATTTATAAGAGTTATTGTCCATGAAATGTGTAATTAAAGAAAACTTTGTTGCTGCTATCAAATAAGCCCACAGCAGGGGCATATGTTTTACAAACATTTTCTAGTCTACTATTGAGGATCAGTAAAATTCATAGGAGGCTCGACCTTCGGTATTGTTCCATATTGATTTTCACTGACGTTGTATGGTTTCAAAGTAGATCAGTAACAAAACATGTAAATTAATGTAATTTATATTTTATATTTTATATTACTTAATAACGTTAGACATCTCGCATGATTTTTATACGCCCGTCATTAGACGGGACGTATTATGTTATGGCGCTGTCCGTCCGTCCGTCCGTGCGTCTGTCCGTCTGGGGTCATGTTTTCCCGGACTTTTTTGCCGTTTTTTAAGATATTGAGTTGAAATTTGATATATAGCTTTATTTTAAGCGGCGTCAGTACCAGTTCGAGTTTTGTTACGATTGACTTACTTTTGACGGATTTATGGCCCTTGGACTTATAGATTTCAAAATTTAAAAAAAAAATTCATTAAAAATCTATTTCTTGTCAAAACATTATGAAATTTACTATGAAACAAGTAAAGTGTACCAACTATCACATATGTTATGGTTTTTAATATCTTTTTCTTCATTTTTGAGAAATTTATAATTTTAAGGGGGGGGGGGTGACCATATGTCCTAGGTCATGTTTTCAGGACTTTTTTTCGCCCTCTTTCAAGATATTGAATTGAAATTTAGTATATAGCTTTATATCAAGCAGCGTCAGTACCAGTTGGAGTTTTGTTACGATTGACCTACTTTTGACGGATTTATGGCCCTTGGACTTATAAATTTCAAGATTTTTTTCAGAAATTCATTAAAAATCTATTTCTTGTCAAAACATTATGAAATTTCTCATGAAACAAGTAAAATGTACCAACTATCACATATGTTACGGGTTTTAATATCTTTATCTTTATTTTTGAGAAATTTATAATTTTAAGGGGGGGGGGGTTGACCATATGTCCTAGGTCATGTTTTCCGGACTTCTTTTTGCCGTCTTTCAAGATATTGAGTTGAGATTTGGTATATAGCTTTATTCCAAGCGGCGTCAGTACCAGTTCGAGTTTTGTTACGATTGATCACTTTTGACAAATTTATGGCCCAACTTGTAACATAGTTTGCACTCAGCGCAATTAACGAACACTTTTCATTGGGTAGGAAGGCATGCTATAACAAACTGGGAGGAACGTTGTTATCGAATATGTGACAATAAACTTCCGTATAAATAACTTATTGTTGTATAGATAGAACAAAGGAAAACATTGTATATAGATAGAACAAAGGAAAACACTGTAAATATGTGACAAGTTGCAGTAACGTAGTGAAGTAGCAATACATGAAATAATAAAACAAGCTTTTACTCTCTAAATTTCATTTTACTGTCGCTTAATTACCTTTACCCCTTTCCAGCCGATTTGGTTATTTGAGCACTTGTGTTTTCAGATATTAAATTCCATGTATTTTACTTTACTTTATCGACTGATTGGTTACTTTTACATCACTCCACAATTATTTCACGTGTATGGTGACGACACTACTACTTTTAAGACTGAATTATTGCAACTGATATAGTGACACAAAAATCTCGCCACAGTAACAACACTGACAAAATAACATCACTTAAACCTCTATATACTCATATCCGACACTAGTCTACTTGGTAACTGATTCCCACCCCCAAATGAGATCCTTGGTCAACAATTCAATTTATAACGAAGCGTAAAAAGTATTTGAAATAATTTTTGTCTTGATTTTGTCCCTACACTTGTCAGTTGTCGACACCTGGTGGTGTGCCACTACCAAACATGTTGTCGCTTGAAAGATCAGTTGACATAGAATGAGACTGAATGACCGATGAGTGTCTACTCTCAATGCAGGGATTACGGACATCTGCATCTAAGGATTTGTTTTCAAGGTTTGTATTAGATTTGTCCAGTTCCGTGAAAACCCAACTATGAGAACTGTTAATATTTTCCTCAGTGTGTGCTTCAAGATCACGTTCCACACACGCCGCTTCTTTCAAGATGGAAATCCTTGAATCTATTTTTTCCCCGCCAAGATCTTTTCCACAATTTACAAGATGGTCACTATGTGTATTACTCGATGAAATGTTTGGTTGTTCTTGTGAGTTAGATTTTGGATCTAACGTTACATCTTCAATGACATTTCTGCAAACTACTGGAGGATCACTTTGAGTGACAGTCGAATGAATATTTGCATGGTTTTCTAAGTTAGATAATAGAGATTTAGGATCCAACTTTTTTCCGTCAAGAGTTTTCCCTAAGTTTACAAGAGGGTCATAATGAGCGTTACTCGATGAAATGTTCGGTTGACTTTGTGAATTAGATTGCAGAGATCTAGGATCCAACTTTTCGCCGTCTAGAGCATTTCTGACAATAACGAGAGAGTCACTTTGAGTGCTACTCGATGAAATGTTCGCTTGATGTTGTAAATCACACTGCAGAGATCTAGGATCCAACTTTCCGTCGTCTAGAGCATTTCCGACAATAACGAGAGAGTCACTTTGAGTGCTACTCGATGAAATGTTCGCTTGATGTTGTAAATCACACTGCAGAGATCTAGGATCCAACTTTCCGTCGTCTAGAGCATTTCCGACAATAACGAGAGAGTCACTTTGAATGTCACTCGATGAAATGTTCGCTTGATTTTGTGAATTAGATTGCAGAGATCTAATATCCATCTCTCCATCCTCAAGAGCATTTCCTACAATAACTAGAGAGTCGCTTTGTGTGTTACTTGATGAAATGTTCGCTTGATTTTGTGAATTAGATTGCAGAGATCTAGGATTCATCTTTCTATCCTCAAAAACATTTCCTAAAATAACGAGAGAGTCACTTTGTGTATTACTCGACGAAAGGTTCGTTTGATTTTGAAGATCCGACTGCAGAGATCTAGGATCCAACTTTCCATCTAGAGTATTTCCGACAACAACGAGTGATTCACTTTGAGTGATGCTTTGGAACGATATCATACTAAGTTTTTCCAAATCATTGAATTGTCCTTGTACCTCCAGAGAGTCGGGAGTATTTTGCAAAATAGTTTTGTAGGATTGAATTGCGGATAATTCTGAATATTTTCCTTCAATTGCTCTTATCTCTGCTCTTGAGATGCAAGAAATTGCTTTCTCTTTATAAGATGCTGCAACGTGCATAAGAATTTCATTTTGAGATTTGATACTGTAAAGACGAGCTTTTGCAACATTTTTGAACATTTTTCGTCTTACTTCCATGTTTTTCATAAGGCGACTGCTGAGTATTTGTTCGGCCTTCATGATATCCTCTTCATCTGGACAATATGTATACATTATAGCACAATGCTTCCCTACTCCAAGGTGAACGAATGATTTTCTTAATAATATAAGCCTTTTCCAGAATTCCTGAATGTCCTCTGCTTCTTCAGTCAAAGCCCATAATGCTCTATCACATTCAAACAGAACTTCAGTCTTAGTCTTTTTGTTTGGTGTCATCTCAAAAATAGCTAACTTGAACACCAAGCTTTTATAAAACATGTCTGCTATTTCAACACAAGGTAGCGCTTGATCTGCGTAGATATAAGCAACTTTCATAAAATTTTCTCCTGCGGGGAAATCCCTGGTAGTAGACAGGGCATCACCTTGACGTCCCTTTAACATTATGGTAGCCAATTCTGGACGGGAACAGTCATCCATATACAATTCTATTTCTCTAAAATTTTCATTTGTTATGCTGATACTATCTGAGGTGTTGCATGAATAATCACTCATGGCTGCATTAAGAGCAATGTATTTATCACACAACTCAACTTTTCTCCGACCACTTTGTTCCATTTCAATTTTCTTCTTAAGTTTCTTTCTGAGGTCCTCCAAAAACAAACCTGGATTTTGAAAGGCTAAATCGTGTATTAATTTCTTGATGTGTTTGAAATATGAACTTACATGTGCATTTCTTATATTGACCCTATGAACTACTTTCACAGATCCAGTTTGTCGTAATAAAGATTTGTAACATGAAAACAACTGCTCAGCTTGTCTGGCCCCACATTTAGAATACACTAAAAATAGAAATTCCAAAAAAGAAATCTTCGTTGTTACATATATCAGTAACATAATTAAGATAGTTCTACTAGACACTCCATCGTTTCGATCAGCCGCGACTTGTAACTTGGTGGTGTTGTTAGTCGCTTCGTCCTGTATTAAAGAATCAATGAGACCAACATAATTTTCTTCACTGAAGCTGTATGACTGTATAAAATTATTTACTGCCGCTACTTCCAAATCAGACCATCTTTGTGTCGAATTCTCGGGTATATTTCTTGTTGACACCTCCATCTCTGTCACTGAGACTAAATCTATAATTGTTATAAGAGACACAGTGAACACATATGTGCATTGCGTGTAAATTGTTGTTAAATGTATTCAACATGGCAGGGTTAAATGTCCGTATACAAAAGCTCTTTAATACAATGTTAAAATAAATAGCATGGGATATTATTTAATAGTACATTGTGCTATATGAAACTACGCGTAAGCTTTTTAGAATATTTATGCTGTGCCTTCATTAAGACAACGTTGTGATACCTTTTAAAGAATCGGGGAAACATTTTAAAACTTTCATCACGAAATACACAAAAGATGAAAATCCATCTGTTATTTGTTTGTCATCCTGTAGATTTCTATTTAAAACTATTAGTCTTTCAAAATCAAAGTAACTTCACAACAGTAAAAGATGTAAAAATGTAGAAAATAAACGTTATTCAAAATGTACTGTCAAGTGAATAAGTAAATGACTCCTCCATTTTGAAGACGTTCGATGCATGGATTACGATCTTGATTTACAAGTTTTTCGCATTTCTTTGATATTGGTCATCGGTATCAGTTTTTATCAGCTGAACATTATTTGACGTCATTGTTGTTATCACAGTCTGTATTTGTTTATTGATAACTGTACTGCAGATACAACTAGATGAGCGTGGAAACTAGATGCAATTCATTGAAAAGCGTAGTTGGAAATTAAAGGATTGTGGATTTTGTGATTTGTAATATATTTCTAAGAGTCTGTAAGTTAACTTTGTCTAAAGTTAGTGATATGCAATTCTCCATTCAATACTCTCGACTTCAATGCCAATGTTTTGAATACAGAAAAACTGTAATGTGAAAAAAAAATGAGTTTCTATGCTAAAAAAAACTTGTTTGAAATGAACATCATAAAATTGAAAAGAAAAAACCCGCCCTTTCAATTAAAAGCCGAGCGAATGCATTGCACACACCCCCTCCCAAACACAGTAAATATGGTATACAGTAATTATCATGCCGTGCGCTCCCTCGTCTCATCACGATTCTAATGTTACACATGCAATGTAAAAGTGAAGGCAAAAATGACTCTACGGAGATATGAGCATACGTTTCCTCTAAAGCAGCATTGTATCACTCTGCCGCGGTGGTGTTTTGTGTCGATGGGGCAGCAGCACATAATGATATTGAACGTGAATTAAATGTAGGTGATCACATTTTAAAATTTAAAGATAATCAAAGAACAGAGCCTACTTTTCTAAAATATTTAACCACATAAACAAGTATACGTACAGTCTCCAAGAAAATCTAGATAATTCAACATTGGAATTTGAAGGTGTTTTTATCTCAGATATTTATATGTGAATTCCGTTTAAATGGGGGGGTTTTTTTTTTGTTTTGTTTTGTTTTAAATGTGTGTCATTTGATTGTGATGCTTTTGTGGTGAGTAGGAGGGTGGGCGCTCGTAAACTGATTAACCGCACCAATTGAGTGACGTTATACATACATATCAACAAAAAGAAAAGACCCCCCCCCCCCAAAAAAAATAATAAAAAAAAAAACAAACAAAAAAGAAATACAAAATAAAAATAAGAATGCCAACCCCTTCCAAACAAACAACGACAATCCCCCCCTCCCCCCCCCCCCCAAAAACAAAACAAAAAAAAAAAAAAAAAAAAAGACTGAGTACACTGACATCAAGAAAATTGAAAGGGCCCAAAAGCAATTGAAAGCACTACCAGTTTATTTCCAGTCGGCATCATAACTGGAATTTTATCATATTTTTTATTGTATTTGATTTTAATTTTGCAGACAATTTTTTTTTTTGGTGGTGGGGGGGGGGGGGTTATTTTTTTTTGGTTTTTTAGTTTGTTTGTTTTGTTATTTTGTTTTGTTTTGCGTGTATGTATTTTTTCTTTTGTGTTGTTTTTTATTTTGAGTTTGTTTGAAGGTTTTTATTTGATTTTTTATTTTTTGATAGTTTTTTTCTTGGAAGGGGGGGTGGGGGTGGTTTATTTGTGGGATTTTTTCGGGGATGTTTAGGAGGGGTTTTTGTTTTGTAGTTCATTTGGGCCTGGCGCCATAAACTTAGAAAGTACTGAAGTCATAATTTCATATTCTTCTGTTCAACAACGAATTAATAACTGGGGTTTGGATTTATTGAGTTTTATTCTATTAATGAATAGAATTAAAACATTTTGCATCACAATTTATTTGAACGTTTGATAATGTAATAAATAAAAATGAAATAATTGACTGAAGTTTTTTCTCAGTTTATGGCGCCGGACCACTGTGAATTTTTTAATCTGATTGAGTCGCATCTCTTTCTTATTGTTTTTCAGTCATCAAATTAAGTAAATCCCTCTAAAACTAAGGAGTATCTCCCTCATACATAGCTCTGTCCTTAGATAGATTCTTTGGTCCACTTTCGGTCATTTTAGCTTCAACACTGCTCTTCATATATTTATATATTTTGAGAATTCAAAACATTCGGCTACGAGCATCACTGAAGAGACAAAACTTGTCGAAATGCGCATATGGTGCACAAAATTAAAAGGTATATATGTTCTATATTTTTTATTTATCCGATTTCGTTTTTCTTGGGACGGAAGTAATTATAGGGCAATTATCTGAAGCAATGTTATCATCATGAAATAATGCCAGACCCAAGTATAGAAGGTGAATTTATAATCTTGGTAAAGAGAAAAATGTCGGAAATTCCAAAATTGAAAGTTTTTATTTTTTGTCAGTCACTTGTTTATATTCAAACAACAATGCTTTTATATCAAATAGTTCGACGAAAGACATGTATCAAGTATGTGTGTTTTTAAACAAAATTGAAATTTACCAACTGAAAAACAGTAAAAGTGGGAAATACATGTTGAAAGAATGCTAGAATGACATTGCAAGCACCTTGTTTGAAACTTGATATTAGTTAATATAAGTCGTATTGTAGTATGGATGTAAACAATTGCATTAAAAAGCGAATTTTGAGTCAGAAAAAGTATCAATTCCTTGCGATTTTCTTAAAAGTAAGGTTTCAGACCTAAATTGTATATTGGGATCTGATATTTTGGACTAACTCTTCTTTCTCTTTATAATTTACATGTTATATCAGACAAAGTAATGCTTCATTTCGAATGATATATAAAAGAATCCTTTGAAGGAACAAACATTCTATATACAAAATATGCATGTTAAATGTATATTTCCTCATTCAGAACCGACTATGAAATTAATATATGGTGATATTTATTATCGAATAATTATTCCGATAAAGGAGAATAACATGACCAACTATAACTTCGAAATAATTTAGTATTCTTAACACCTCAAATAAAACTGGATTATTAGATACTGATTTTCATCTACACAGCACTGAATGCGAATATTCTAGATTACAGTATTAAATTTCACCACAGGGGATACAGTATTAATGATAACCTACCTTACAAAAATTTATCCGGGAGTCGATAATTTTCTAATGTAAATGTAGTATTCTTTATTTCGTTATACTCAGTGAACGTTCTTAACTTGTCCTTCCTTTTTTATTTTATTGACAGAATGTGTTGTGTGACGTAAATAATGCTAGATAAGGGTTCGGAACATACATCCTTTCGCGCAATAAAACTATTTATAAACATAATGTAATAACTCTATTCCTTTGAAGAACTCTAAAGTATTACGATTTTAAAGGACCATGAAAAACCTCAAGCTTAATGGTCTATATTTCGAAATATGTACACGGATAATAAATAATCAATATCTTGAATCTTAGGCTTAATAAGGATTGCATGCATAGTTCATAAATCAATTTAGGATCAAGTTTGTGGACTGGGTAATCTTAACTATAAAAGTCATTTCAGGTAAAACCTAAAGAATCTTTAAAAAGCAACAAACTCTAGCTTTGGAGGTTTTTTTTTTAAAATGGACAGAGAACCTTTGATAAGCAGTCAAACCTGCATATGAAGGTCTTTTGTAGTAAAACTTACGGTTATGGGAAGAAATTATGAATTTTGTAAAAAAAGTTTTTATGTACTGGGTTGAGTGCCTTTTCCAGATAAAACTGAAATGAAAAAATATCTAATACGTGTTAATACACCCAACCCTTAGATATCCGATCGATATCTGCAAACAAAATTTGTTTAAATTCATCACAGAGATTTTGTTATATTAATTTAATACATTTCTCACCAGATAAATAGGTGTCAATGAGATACGCTAAACAAAGATGACACAGTTCATTATATAAATTATAAATTGAGTACCATACCATTAATCTCTGCTAAATCAGTGTAGTATGCTTTTACAATACAGTTGTCAGTATTACGTCATTCAAGCCAAATATTTGAATATATACAGCTTTCTTTTAATAAGCGCAGGAATCTTCTTAGTTCGAAACAAACAAGATTGGTACCAGCTGTATATTTCTTAACACCGAGAATAGCTTCACAAAAAGAAATGTGGACCTTTTCAACTTCCGGGGCCCTATGGAACCCCCATATCTCTGAGGCAATGCTAAGAATACTATTGAGATAAATATCAAGAACGGCTAGCTAAATTTCAACATTAAAACATAATTTGTTTAGAGAATAATAAACGACAAAAGTAGCTTTTCTTCCTTGATCCGCCAAGTGTTTGTGAGTGATGATGAAGTAAACAGCATAGCAATATAATTTAATTGATCAATAATTTAAATTTGAGTTCCATCAATATGGCTAATTCTGATGTAATGTACCACCATTATAGAAATAAGAACTTTCGTTTTATCTACATCTACAGTCAAGTGCAAAGTATTTGAGAGCAACAAGCAAATGTGTGTGTATAATAAAAGGTTTTTATCGAATACATCTTTATATCATCATTCAGAAATAAAAAATATTTTAATCTTAAATGTAAAAAAATGTAAGTAAAAGATACGGAAAAGTTTGGTAATGTGCGATTTGAAATATGTATGAATATGAAATTAGTTTGTATCCTTCTGATTGACAACACATTTTCAAGTAATCTTACGAAACGTTCTTCTTCTACCCAAAGTTTCGATAACCTTTCTTGTAAGTCATTTATGTACTTTATGACATTGAGTGTACATTGTATAGATTGATATATGTCGGCGAGACCAAAGGCCAACTCCGATGGATAATGTCTGGGCAAAGATTTAATATAAATTATGGCGGAAATCATCTTCTTTATGTCATTTCAATTAACCAGATCATTCCATTCTGTCGATGAAAGTACGTATTTTAGAAAACACCATTCTACCAGCAACCCAAATCTTAGAAGGAAAAGTGAGGATTACTGAATACGACAGTTAGGAACAGCTGCACCATATGGTTGTAATGACCATATTGATAGTGCTGGAAATCTTACAAGTCCTGGATGTCGGTCAGTAAGTGTCTTCATTTCACAACTTATACGCTATGCCAGGGCATGCTCTAAATACGAAAATTTCGTGCTGAGAGCGAGGCTCCTTGCTTTGGGACCTGGGCATACAAAATAACCATCTTACCTATACTTGATTTAACATAATACTACGTATATATATATGAACAAATATATATATATATATGAACAAATATATATATATATATATATATATATATATATATATATATATGTATATATATATATATATATATATATATATATATATATATATATATATATATATATATATATATATATATATATATATATATATATATATATATATATATTGTTCACGTGCGTATCGGACACCGGAATTTCAGTCAGGCAGCATTTCTTGCCTTGAATGGGAATATTTGACTTAGTGTTCTTGTCTCCTTTGTTCGTTCGTGTATATTTATGTATTTACCTCCTCGACGTGAAAGGTTGTCGCAGGACTTTTGCGACGGGTGTTGCAGGTAACCAGGGAACGCTTACTCCTCCCGTGCACCTGGTCTCACCTCAATTTTATTGAGGTTTGCATTTGTCTGAATATGACGGTATACACGATATTACCCTTTTATTCCATGGACTATGAGATGAGGTGTACCCTACGGTACTTCTTCGTTTTTACTTAAGTGTTATTATACCTTTTTTCCTGATGTTATGTGGCTGTGACAATTTCTACACAGTGTTTGTTCACATTCATGTATATATACAGTGCTGAATTATATATGTTTCATCTGTATGTAAGGGCATTCACGGCGGGTGTGGCTAGCCAAATAGGAGATGTTCACTCCTACCGGGCACTTGGTCTCACCTCTGAATTTCAGGGGTCCGTTAATGCCCACTGTGGTACATTGTTGTTAGTGCCATAGTCATGGGACACCAGTTACTTTCGCATTTTTCTTAAAGTATAATATCGATAAATTTTGTTTTTGATTATGAAATGAAACTGTTTATAAACGCATTAACGGTTGGATTTAATGGGGAAAGGTTATCTCAAAATATCTAATACAAGAGCTTTTTAGAATATTTCGGAAAATGTACGCCATGTACACCAATCTAAGAACAGCTGCGCACGATTGAAATGAAAGTGTATATTTCGTAGTACTACAGAAACAATGTATAAGGAATATTATTATATTATAATATTTCCATTACCAATATTTTTCTTCACACAATACAAAGGACGGTCATTTACATATTCCATATAAAGTCATGGTGGAACTTGCACACCAGTTGCTTTGTAATATTACGTCACTTCATTATGATGTCAAGAAATGGGTTTGGGAAAAGTTAATTAAAATTGTCATTATACAGATCAGATTGTTAGAAAAGGTGCAGGAAAGTATATGAGAAATTGTTTTTAAAAATCAGAATTTGTTTTTTAAATTAAAATTGTCATTACATAGATCAGATTATTAGCTAAGTTGCAGCAATGTCAATGAGAAAAATTTTACATACGCCTCATAGAATCTAATATACAGAAATATACAGGAATCGAGATATAAATTATTATTGTCTTCATGTCGGTACTGTACGTGTACTTATTTTAGCGGGATTCATATTTTAGCGGTATAAGCGTTGTTCTAAATACGCTAACTACTGACAATACTAACATTGAATATATTGACTGGAACGTAAATAAAGTGCAACAGAACCTCAACAAGAATAACTTGGAATCGCCAGATCACGATGGCGCTAATAATTCACTAATCCTGTTTTTACCGTTTAGCGCTAAAATATACCTGTACTAATATAGGTACACACACAGTATTAATAAAAAATGAAAGTAGCAAGCCATGAAATATACAGATATCCATGATGTCTAAAAAGTATAAACTTTTACAATATGCAGATGATACGGCAGTATTTTCATCTGAATCACGTTTTTTTTTTGGTAACACTGTTGTTGTTCTAGATGTAAATTATAAATTCAAGTGGACTCAAATCAACTTACTTACCCATGTGCAATACCTTTTCATTTATTTATAACTTAATCGAGAAGGAGTGTAATGAATGACAAGCCAAGATTTCAGTGCTTATGTACTGACTGGAAAAAAATGTACTTCAAATTTATAGTAACAAAAGTTTGGAAATTATTCTTAAACTAAGAAGTATATTCCTCGTGCATAGCTTTGTCCTTAAATTGGCTCTGACTCTTACTTTTAGATCATACAGTAATTGATTTGCTCTTCAAATATTCATACTTTGGATTAGCAAGGTTTAGGCCTTGAACATCACCGAAAAGATGTATAGTTGACCAACTTAATATATGTATATATCCCCTAATATTTAATACATGGCATTTTCGTTTACAATAATTTGGTAATCTATACTGCTATGTAAAAAGTGTGCAGCACAAGTGGTAACACATGCATAGTCCAATGGAGAAGTAGTAGCATCATTATGTGATATATTTTCAAACAATATCAAGTATCATTTTAATTTTGTCTGAAAATATTCCAAGAATACAAAAAATCTTAAAGAAAGTTTCACTTAGGGATGTTATAGAAGGTATATGTATTTGTATAGATAATCTTACAATAGATGAATTCGATTATGCTTTAAAATTCTTAATTATTACCATACGTTTCAATTATAAGGTTTTATTTATGACATTCGAAGTGTTTATTTCTTTATAAGTATTGAGTAGACATCACTAATTTTCCCTCTGGCTTGTTCACTTGTAATCTTTTTGCTATAAGAGCATCTTCACATCAAAACAATTCTATTTTAACTGAAGATTTCATAATAAAAGAAATGAAACTCGGAAATGACCTATTAAACTATTATGCTTAAGGATACCCTTATCATTAATAATAAAATATGTGTGAATGTGAAGTAAATGATAAGGTTGAAGAGAGATTGGATTCTTCAATGTGAGAAGCCCCGAGAGATATTCCTAGCTCACATGGACACGTGACCTTATAAACCGGAAATACTTTTAGTGTATTCGTCTGTTTTGTTTACAAACTTCAAATATGGCATCTTCCAGTTTCACAAACGATTACAATGCCGAATTCATCGAACACAATGGAAACAAAAACACATTAAGGGAAACTCTGTCACATGTTAAATTATTTCACGATGTTAGTCGGGAGATCAGACAGAGATCCAAAACAATAATTCCATGGAGCTGAAAGATACATTAAAACATTAATACCATCGAATTGCACAGGTGCATGGCAGAATTAATCATTAAAGTAAGATTGATTGATTGATTATTGTTTTACGTAACACCACGTTAATTTCACGTATATGGTGATGACATCTGCCTGATGCATTGCATAGAAATTTATACCTTTGCAACGGACCCACCCGAAGCAGTGAGAGATCTTTTACGTGCCATGCCTACCGTGACACGGGACCTCGGTTTTTAATGTCTTATCCAAGACAGAACGCCGATGTGCCCAGGGCGAGAGTCGAACCCGGCATTAAGTCACGAGCCGAGCACCTTATCCACTAGGCCACACCGGCTTCATTAATGTAAGGAAAACGATGGAATTCAATATAATCCAAGTTATCTATTGGAGCTGATAAGAAGCTTAGATAGAAAACTCAAAGGACACAAGTTTGGCAAAGCTATAATGTCCCCCGGCTCAGAATTTGAAGAGACGCGACACCTTACGCATGCGACAAGAAGACCTGAAAGCACAAAGTAAGGGAAGTACTTCAAAACAGGCGAAATCACTCACAGATGAAGATATCAATAAACTTTATGAATGTGAAGAATTGAAGAAGTCTACACCTACTTCTCTCATCAACACACTGTGTTTTTAAACACACTATATTTTGGGAAGTGGGTAGGAATATCGTCAGTTAAAATGGGCGATATAGTTATAAAATGAGACCCTCACACACATAATGAGTATCTTGAGAATTATTAATGTACGACAAAATGCGTACAGGTATGACATACGAAACACAAGACACTGCCCCCCCCGAAAGCATGTAACGCCTGACAACAAAGCTCGATGCTCAGTTATCATGTATGGATTCTACAGCTCAGTGAGGCTACAGGTAACAACAACCCTGGTGATCCATTTTACTCGGTAGTTGTTACGAACACCAAACAACCTAAGCAAAATGAAAAAAAATCTCTGTGGACCAATAGGTATAAACAAAATCTACTCTATGATGAAAAACAAAACTGTTGGCTTACCCAATGATAGAAAGATAAAAACACCAGCGTCAGGAAAACAGTAGTGAAGAAAATGACGGGCAACAATGTTCCAGACTCACTCTCAATTATAGAACACTGAATGACGCTCATAAATATGACATATCATCTAACCTGTCTGTGATTACTTCCCTTTAAACAATAAATAATATAAATACGCAGATTCCCTTTCCATCCCACACTGAGACGTCAATGTCGCTTTATGACCAAAAATTCCAGCACTGCACCAAACTCATCAATCAGTGGAAGTAGGTTTGGTAACAATTTGAAGGATCATTTTGCTGGAAGTAACATTCATAATTCCCAAAAGGAGATGAACATACACTACAATCCCCTACTGAAACGGAGACGAATGATGATGGACTAAGACTCTATATAAAGACATGTGACACTTCTTATAATGTGAACATTGTAATGACTTAACATAACAAAATAGTTCCGGGTGACATATATATATATTATAAAACATTTCCTTTGCTTTCTTGCCAATCTTTTTGCATTTTCTTTAAAAATGAGATAGAATATAATAAATTAGACAAATTTTCGCTACCGTGTGATTTTTTATCACTAGTCCCCCATGGCGCAGTAACTTTCATCATTGAAATAATAAATAAATAAAAGATGAAAATAAAACGGTAATATTTTCTTTCTCCTTCCTGGTTGTACACGTCCTTTGTTTTTCTGGTATATACATTAGGTATTTACTTTAAAAATACAATCTCTTCGAAAAAATAACTGAAAACGAGTTTTTACTGTTACAATTCTCAAGATTTTCTACGAATGTTTGAAATAAGTTAAAAATAACATCTCAGTGGAAAAAAAATAATCCATCATGAGTCAATCCATTTGGGATAGGGAAATCTCGCACTCGGGGTGGAATATTTCGGGTGAAATTTTCTTATCCCAAATGAATTTCCTCATTATGGATTCTTATCGTCTTAAACAGTAAAATGTTGCTGTCACTTCCTTTCTATTTATATATATTATCTTTTATAATTGACATTAATGTTATCTCGACCCGACATCATAGAAAAAGCGAGAGTCATGTGAATCTGGCATTTGCCACACACGATTCTTCAAAGAACGACACATTCAAATTTCACCTTAACAATGAACTGTTTTCAAGGATGGAAGCTGAACACTTTAGTATTCAAGAATGCAGGATATCTTAGTACTCAAGGATGCTGAACATCTCAATATTTAATGATGCTGAACATTTTAGTATTCAAGGATTCTGAACATTTTAGTATTCAAGAATGCTAAACATCTTCGTATTCAAGGATGCTGAACATCTTAGTATTTAAAGATGCTGAATATCTTAGTATTCAAAAATACTGAACGCCTCAGTATTCAATGATGTTGTACATTTATGCAGAACATCTTAGTATTCAAGGATGTTGGACATCTTAGTATTCAAGGATGCTGAACATCACAGTATTCAATGATGCTGAACATCTTAGTATTCAATGATGCTGAACATCTCAGTATTCAAGGATGTTGAACATCTCAGTATTCAGTGATGCTGAACATCTTAGTATTCAATGATGCTGAACGTTTTAGTATTCAAGGATGCTGAACATCTCAGTATTCAATGATGCAGAACATCTCAGTATTCAATGATGCTGAACATCTCAGTATTCAAAGTTTCTTTTCGGTCCATTTGATACTGATTTTAAAGCTGCATTAGCTGTCATTTTCCGTACTAAAAACGAAAGCTGTAACTTTTAACCCTGGACTCTCTCCTGAAGTTAAGCCTTTATACGAAATTACAATGTTATATAAGTTCGGTTAGTAGTGGAAAAAATCATTATAATGTAATTAAATAATTACGACCTACCCGCACAAAGTCGGTAATTTTTTCTTCACCTGGCATGCTCAGTGTATCAATGACCTAGCCAACTAATACGAGATTAGGAAACTTTCACTGATAACGACAACACTGGTGACGTAGACAAAGCTATCGGAGATGAGACGTCCTCGATTAAAGACAGAATTCGATAACATCAGGGATGAAAAAAGTCTGAAGAAACATTTTTAGAACAAGAACAACATAGAATTTGCACTAGAGCGATGGGAACGGGGGAGAGTTGTCAATTTACTCAAAATACTTCGCACGAGTCTTTAATGTTTACATTTTTCAATACCACGTCAGCACGAGACCTTGACATTCCATTGTATTAATTACTTGCGTGTTTGTATTATGAAAGTGGTCCGATATTTACTGTCATTAGGTAAGCTAATCTCTTAAAATTAAATGTTGATAATAATGTGTAAAGTGGACGACATAAAAGAAACGTAAATGCATTTTGTAAAATTCTTTAAAAGAAATTGTTTTAATTGTCCCTTTTTGGGGCCCCTCGATCAAATCATGTGGGACTACTAAAGCTTTAAAATTTTCGTTGTATTTAGCCAAATTACTATTGACAGTATTACTAATGACATTTTTTTCTTTTCTTCTGTGCATTTAGTATGCGCCTATATATCTTTGAGTATACAAAGCTAGATAAAACATGTTTTTACGAAGATATACTCAGCGACACACTTTAGTACATTGTTTTTATCACGTGATTTTCTGACCCGATCTACATACGTGTCAAATGTTGTGAAAATGGTGAATGTAACGGACATTTCCCAATTTTTCCGGTTTATAAAACGTGCCAATGTCGTCAAAAGAGTTGACTTTCGTTGTAGTATAATTTTGTTTTGTAGTTTGATTGTATGTAATTTCAGATAATTAAATGAAACATAACATTCTTGTTATACCAATTTTGACAGCTAATGCAACTTTAAAGGCCGAGCTTGACCTTCTTGAAAATCCGGTGGTATTGCAATTAGGCGTATTTGAAGTTGGGCGGTCCTTGCCGCTGTAGCAGCCATAAGAATAACACACAGCGTGTTTCGGCCAAGTACAAATACGTGCTTCACATATGGGTTATTTAACAAAGTATAGGCTAAAGATACATCACAGAATACAATATAGACATGCAATAGACCCCCGCCCCCTGACAGAAAACCGACAATTGCATCCCTTCATCAATTAGCAAACAAAGTGACATATGCTAGTATGCAGTGTTTTTATGATAGGCATTAAAAATGGAAGGAAAACAGAAAATAACTTTAAATGTTACGGAGTTGCAATTAAAAACTATGAAAACTTTATTTATGCAAAACAATTGGGATTTTGACCCCCTTGACCCACCACAACACACTGGAATTGACGGGAGTTTGTAGGCGCTATCCTAGTAAGTGGGACTCAGACGGACTTTGGTGAAAGTACTATTATTTGCCATGGCGACGAAAATAATGCCGAGGAGACATTGGTAATATCGCAAGAACCAATCAGTAAAGAATGTCCGTTTTGTTTACGCAGACCTTGTATAACGGACGAAAGTAATACTCAGATGGGGGTAGGAATTCGAACTCAGTGTACCCCATCAACGGAACTGTAAGATAAGAAAAAACAAAAATAAAAGGTTATGGACAATGTTATTGCATCGCGATGTGTGGAACGATCAAAGATACATTGACAGAAAACATAGGGCGCTGGAACATGACATGCAAGCTCAAGAATGGCACAGACGCGAAATAATGCTTTCGTGTGCAGTGAATTTGGTGAGGTCATGGCTTCCCAATCCAAAGGGTAAACCGTACATGGCACATATGTGGGAATAAGACTTACCAACCGTACAGTGTAAATAAAACCAAAACAGCATAAATACAAACTATTTTGATTTTCGGTTTTTATACTCTCCAACATCGGAATGCACTAATTGTCGTTATATAATAGAATAAATACATGAGTGAACAGTGTTAGAACATATTATGTGTGTTATAAATTCATGGATGTACTTAGATAACCAGAGATAGAACAGTAAGTCAACTTATTATTCTATATAATTTTAGATCTTTTGTTATTACTTTGACGAAGCAGTCTTGCTATCACAGTTGGCGCTAACTTTCTTGTCAGTGTGCTGCTACTCAACACTACATCCGGTGTAAACAATAACATACGAAAACATACCCATGAACGAATGAAAGTGAATTTGAAATTAGATGATGAGGTCTGTTTCAGAACTTTAATGAATAAATTTATAATAATGGGACAGTTTCATTGCAATATCAGTTGATACGAACTTGTATATTATGGAGACGAATGAGCACAACAATTTTCGTGAGTTAAATCGACGTAATTATTGACAATTTTATAAATTCATGGCTGCAATCTGAAGGTGTCTCGAAAAATCAAATCTATAACCATTTTCTTCATTGACCGATATTTATACTCCGATATCGGCCTTTAAAGCAAAGGGTATGCTTGTACGAATGATATGAGGTATGTCAAACTTCATTATTTATTATTAGGTAGGTATTCACACGCTTACAAAAACTGTCTTGTGACTGACTTCTGGCCGTGGATCCATGACGTTGTACAGACACTTCACAACTTTTTTATACCACACTAAATTACACATATTTAACTACATGTATATACATAAAATTAAAATTAAAAATATAAATTTCCATTTGAATGATTTATAAATTCCATTGAAGAACTATTGTAGACATTTAACTCACCCATATTGAGATCTGTTTACCATTTTCTATGCACATCACAAACACAAACATTCATATATACGTGTCCTTGTGTATAGGTAAAGAATAAATACCATAGGCAGGTATGATTGGACAGAAATGGATGTATTGAATCCGGAGGATTGGCACAAAAATGGACCAATTTAGAAATAACAGCAGCAAATAATTTCATACAGACTCATTGCTTCAGTAATGAAGAGTGTAAAGGTCTCATAGGTTCTTTTCTATGCACAGACATTCTTGACCAGATAATGTTAGAATTTCATTCTTTATTTTGTGCCTCAGTAAACCAAGCAATCTCTTCATCGAGATGTAATTCTGATGAAGATCTTAATTATTATAGAGCAATACTTAACAAATAAAAGTTTGATATTCAACCATTGTTATCTGATTTGCAACAGGAAACGAGCACTTCACTCAGAAATGCAACACATGACTCTATGAATAAATGCAAGCAAATCATTAACAAGTTCATGTTGGACTTTGAATCTATACTAGCTAACACGGAAGACGAAGCGAACAGTTCAGTACACAATAGTACTTATGATAGTCTGAATAAATGCAGGATAGATCTTAGCAGGTTAAAGCTCAGTAACAGTACTTTGCTGTCTAATTCGCAAACGGAATTGAACGATTCTGGAAATGAACCAAAAGAACAAACCAATGAAAATGTGTCCTGTTTATTTGATGTGTTAACTAAAGGTGAAACAAGGCACTCATACGCAATTTTGGCTAATCACATTTCTACTGATTTGTCCAGCGATGAAATGTTTGGTAGTGGTACACGGTTGTGTGATGACAATTACGCGCAACCCTATAAGGGACTGACTGAAAATCCCTAGTATTTTCCTTTTCTGAAACATTCATTTGTAATATAGTATTAATGATTCTGTGGGGCACTTGTGACATCAAAGTTTAATCGACAAAAAAAAATAATGTTGAAGAAAGGGAAATACGAAACTTAATTTATATTGTTTAACCCATTAAAATGATATAAGAGATATATTATCTTAATTCTTTGATTCAGGAGATAAAGATTTATCTCCATGTGAGAAAAATGCCGTTATTTGGATCTAGTATTACACTTGGCTAACAAACAATATCTCATCTAAGTAGTCGGTAATTCCCCAAAATGTTTTTTCCTCAACAAACTAGATATAAAAGTATGTAAAGTACATGCGATCTCCAATTCACTTTAGGAATAATACAGGAAAAGTGGTTTCCAGGACCATCGAGGAAAAATATCAGTTTGTGGTAGGTATGGATACGGTTATTCGTCATATATATATGCTCATTTCTACCATCCATATGTGTACTCATTTTTACTCGTCATAAGAGTACACATTTCTACTCGCCATGTATGTACTAATTTCTACTCGCCATATATGTACTAATTTCTACCCGCCATAACTGTACTCATTTCTACTCTCCATATGTATACTCAGTTCTACTCGTTATATGTGTACTCATTTCTACTCGTTATGTGTGTACTAATTTCTACTCGCTAAATGGGTACTCATTCCTACTGTGACTGTCAAATAAGATAATGGACATATGACGACATAACACCACAATTTTGTGGTTGACAAAGCCTTTCATTTGTAGTTAAGAGTACCACAGGAAGCAATATTTTACCTTAATAAAATTAGGATATCCAGAAATGGATGAATAAATAGATGGAAGGACAGAACCAGACAGGCAAACGGATGATATTACTTTTTCGAAAGAAAACAGAATGATATAGATGTTTTCAATTAAAGTATTTTTTCAGAAATATGTTTAAACAAAATATTAAATGAAGTAAGAGCAGATCTTATTTGTACCTAATTTGATTATCTAATTTCATTTATTCATCTATTTTCATACAAGATATTTCCGTAAAGTTGTACAAAAATGAAAATCATACATTATAACTGCTCTTTCTTAAAGCTTTAAGAAAAGCTCTGAATTTTTAAGTCAATTACACTAATCAAACATATACTTTTACTTGGCCTAACCTACAAAAACTACATGTACTTTGAATGAGTTTTCCGTGAAGGTTTTGTCTTATCGCTGCACCTGGTGTTGTTTCTAAATCATGTTACAACACTCTTTCTACATTTCATTTACACACAAGATGAAGCCACGAACAGACGTTATGTTTTTAATGGTGTTTATCATAACAGCCTGCTGGAATGTTGATTTCATCTTCGGGACATCTTCTTTCGAAGAACTGCAAAATGACTTATCATCATCAGGACATTTTAGGTATGAAGTGCCTCAATTTGCAACAGAAGCCTACAACATATTCAGCCAATTAGATGCAGTCAATACAGAATCCACAATGAAATTTTACCGGCCATTGAATACAGGCAAGTTTATATTCACGTCAAATATATCATCATCATCATCATCATCATCATCATCATCATCATCATCATCATCATCATCATCATCATCATAATCACCATCATCATCATCATCATCATCATCATCATCATCATCATCATCATCATCATCATCATCATCACCACCACCACCACCACCACCATCATCATCATCATCATCATCATAATCATCATCATCATCATCATCATCATCATCATCATCATCACCTGCACTATATTGTTATGATAATTATTATCATTAGAATTCTTTTCTATAACAAAATAAAACTATACTAAACCATTATATGTTGTGCAAAAATCAGCCAACGTGTTAGAAATAAAGAACAATGTGCAAAATGTAACAATGCAACAAAATAAGAACGCTCGAATGCAATAACGCACGAATTCAGCAACGCAAGAATGCAACGATACTCGCCACGTTCCTGTCATGAGATTCTTCCGAACAAAGCGCTCTGTTGCATTGGTGCGTTGTTGCATTTGTACATTATTGTATTGCATTCGTGCGTTGTTGCATTCGTGCGTTGTTACATTCGCGTATTGTTGCATTCGTGAGTTATTCCATTTTTGCATTCGGGCATTGTTGCATTTTTACATTTGTGCGTTACTGCATTTTTGCATTCGCGTATTGTTGCATTCCTGCTTTATTCCATTTTTGCATTCGCGCGTTGTTGCATTGCTTCATTTGCCCGTTCATGCATTGTTACATTTGCGCATTGGTTCGTTCAGTCTAACAAGCTGTGTGACTTTTGGGCATGACCCTATCCGGACACAATAGTTTTCCTAATTTATGAGACGTTGTGCGTGTTCATTGTCTTATGATATTGGTGTCAATAGGTTCATGTTTTAATTGACTGTGTATTTGTTCATAACAATGACTTTGGTTCTCTTTGTGAAATGATTAAATATGAGAAGACAGATGACATCTGACCAAGTTGTATGACACAAATTACCAAGGACATGCACATTAAAGACGATAATAACCATTGACAATCATTATTCCATAACTGCATTCGCGCGTTGTTACATTCGTGTATTGTTGCATTCGTGCATTGTTACATTCGCGTATTGTTGCATTCGTGAAATATTGCATTACTGTTAGTTGTGCGTTATAATGTGTTGAATTTAGAAACGTTATCAATATACTGTTCATTTACTATTTATATATAATATCTGCATCTTTTGGAAATTTTCATTCATAAGCACTACTGAGGATGGCCATATATAAAAAGCATGTCTTATGCTGCTAAATCTTTTATATATAAATTCTTGCCACCACAATCCGATCCCCCTGTCCGGCTATGCTACACAATTCATGAACATATTACAAATATATATGTACATGATTTACTTTTGATTTCGAGCAATGACAAGCTCAAACTTTCCAATGGGGTTCATTGAAAAACGTTGAGATGATCCAGACAAGTGACTTGGCATAAGGCATACCTCTGGAGATTTATCTTCAGTTTCTGACTTAAATCTTATTTTTCGATCTTTTGTTTTACTGTGACTATTGCCTAAAGTGAGAGAACAATTAAGAATATTTCACATATGTATACTTCTCCAGTAAATTCAAATGCTAATATACGTATATTTACATTAATATTAATAATATATGACTGCAATTTTGAATCATCTCTTACGATAAAACCAAAGTCACACCCCACAATATATTCGGAATGTTTCGGATCTTTTCTCATTAAAGAATCGGGAGTTATGTAAAACTCGTAGCGGATGCGTAAAACTGGTGAATCCCATTTCATAATTTACCCATTTCATAATTTACTTTCAATTCTTACCATAAAGGCTTCGTAAATAGTAATTAGTTTATAGCCCAACCAATTCACTGACGTCACTTCTATAATTTTGTAATGTGCTGTTATATACTTGTTCTTCTTTAATGTGCATATTCGTAGCGAAATTTGCCATACAGCTTGATGGATTGGTTTACTTCCTTTTAAATAGATGTTGAACCATATTGTCCGTTTATTTTAGAACTTTCAGACTGGAAAAACCCAAGTTACTTCTTTATGTTTACTCTGAATTGATATCTATTTATATATGACAAAATACAAAAGATAAATTTTACTATTATTAATGATAATTTCTATTCAGTAAAACAAATGTATAACCGGGTGATGTTTCAGTGGAACTTAATATGCATTTCATTGTGATGCAGGTGTGGTTTTCACTACAAATAATAATAAGCCTGATGTTCTAGACAGAGGCAGATTCTGCGTAATTATAAACACGCTCGCAAATTCCCTTAAAATCATTTTTAAAGAATTTGTCACTGCTATCCTTTTTCATAGCAGTTAATTCAAAGGTAGAATATCCTTCTTCTCTTCCTTGTGTTTGAATGTTGCGATATTTCCTCGTTTAATACGTCTACCGATCATGTTGTCAACAGGTATTCCCTTTTTAAGCGGAGGAAAAAATGTTAAAAGTAATACTACTTGTTAATTTTCCCAGGAGACAGACTTCATCTGATGTTCAACATTACACCTTCTTCCATGTTTGATGGCAATGGGGTCAACGATATACAATTAGTTTTAAATTCACAGGATATCGTCGTGTACGCTGGTAAAGAAAACCATCAGCTAGGTATTTATTTTTATTAATATATAGCTAAAAATTATAGAAAAAAAAATGTCAAATTTGGTAAAATAGCATTAAATACATTTACTTTGTACAGACAGTATTTAATAATAATTCAAATTTTAACCTGTAACATTCCACTTCTCTATAATTTACACAAATATTACAAAGAATTTTAAAACCTCTCTGGATTAAGTTAATGCCAACACGACCTTAAACAACTTAAAGAATTTTGGAAGTAACGACTGCGTGTAGATGCTCTTTTGTAAAACCAAACAAATTAATAAGCAAAACCGATCATATCACTGAACGTATCTATGTCTAATACCTATTATCAAGACTTTATACCCTCGTAAAAACATGCAGTTTGTATTGACTCCCATTCATCCAAATCAGATTGTGATGGAAATTTGACAACTTTAAAAATAAAAATTCAAAACTGGCTGAAATTCATTACATACGTATTGAAATTTTATCTTTTACGAATTTCAGACATTCTTCATCAATTATCATTGACTTTGTAGGGATGTGAATCATAAAAAGAGGTTATAGATATTGATCTTGAAGTGTATTTAAGAAAGAATATTACAATTAAAATCTTAATCCAATATATGTGTTACATTTTTAAAATTTTATAATCATTGTGTTACATTTCACGAATATGATTTTAACCGTTTCTTCTGTCGTAACTTTCTTCAGCGAGTCAGCACGTTGGTCAGTGGACGATGTATGATATCAAGGACTTGGTGCGTGAGAATGCTCGTGTCAGTCAATCAATTTTTCATGCAAGACTTTCCAATTCCGACAATGCCACTACAGCACAAGATCCCTTGTTAGTCATATACAAAAACGTAAATTATCCTACTCTAGAGCTTGCTATCAAATCTAGAAAGAAGCGAAGTGATTTTCCAAACGATGAACGCGAGGTCATACCAGAAGATGATGACGACCGAAATGAGTGTAGATTGTTGCCATGGATTGTCAGTTTTCATGATTTGGGATGGCAAAATGTGATCGCGCCTCCAAGTATTCGAGCTAACCTATGTGTCGGGGCATGTAACCGCAATGCTAATTTTTCTAACCACGCACTACTCCGGTCTGCATATCGGAAAACACACAATACCGTAACATTGATTCCTGATGCAACCTGCATTCCCATGGAATATCGTGGTTTCCCAGTTTTGTATTTTGACCATGATGAAGTTGTCGTTATGAAAACATACCATGATTTGCAGGTTACACGATGCGGATGTGAATGATGTCAAATATATATACTATAGACAGTTAGCATTATACTGGGTATTCATTCATAACTGATATGTATTATGGTTTAAAAACTATTCCTGAGTGTTTGGTTGTTTGCTTTATCTCCCAATCACAACATTTTGTTGTCACAAAAAATTAAGTATGGTAGGTATGGTTTTATATTCTACTCTTGTGAGTGCATTTGATAAGAATTTATAAAGAATAAAGAAATGAACAACTGCTTTAGTATTTATGCCTTGATACGAGAGTAATAAATCAATACATTTACATCAAATGCAAAACCCCAAATTTCATAAAATACATTGTCTATTGTTGTTATTTAACGACATACGGTTTTCTCATCGATCTGGATTCTAAACAATCAATGGGTGCGTTCGGAATTATTCAGATGGTACCAACAGTCATCTACCAATGGTACCAATATCTGCCATTGTTACCATTGGCTGACAAAAAACTCTGAACCACTTATTGGCTACTAATGGCAACTTTTTTACCATTGGCTCCCATTGTTAACCAATGGTCCTATTGGTACCAATATTAACCAAAGGTTACAAATAAGTGTGGCCAAACAAATAATTGCTGCTACTATAATACAGCAGAATCAAGTTCTAAATGCGTTTTTGACCAGTGAGCAGATGACATCGACTGATGCATTCATGAAGCAACGTCGGGAACAGGTGGCAAGGGTTCAAAACTTTTATGAATCTACCGTACCAAGCTATTCCCCTGACCATTTCAAATCGCACTTTCGATTATCTCGGAATACGTTCGACTTAACATGTATGCAATTGCAACAGACAGCACAATTTCACAGAAGACGTTAGGGTTAGGGTTCGGGTTAGATATCTAGAATCAGAGGTATAATAGAATCTGTGAAGTCTCGTACAGTCATGGTAGTCTTAGTAGCCATCTTGAATGACGTCACAACACGGGATTGGCAATCTTAACCACACTGGGGTCGGCTTGCGAGAATGGTTGCCAATGGTCGGTAAAATAAGTGACCACTGGTACCATTTGTAAACCATTGGTACACTATGTTACCAATCGGTACCATCTGAATAATTCCGAACGCACTCAATGTTATCCATTATTAATAACAAAAAAGTGAAACAAAATCAGAAGAATCTAGCTAAGTTGTACGAGAAAAGCGCACGTACATGCGGAGATTACAACAATATCCACACTAAAAGACAACAAAAATATTCAATTATAATGCATTAGAAGTACCGACTTATGACGCTCAAACGTTGATTCAATCAATTTCATTTTCGTGAGAAAACATTGGGTTCGTTTATGTTAAAACAGAGAAAATATCAGAAACAACATTAAAATTACCTGTTTCTTTTGTGGAAGAAGAATATCAGAATATCGCATAGTCATATTTATCCAAGGTAAGATATTAACTGTGGAGGACCCAGTTTTAATCTGCGAGATGGACAAAGGTGTAGCAAAATATATCTAACTCCCCCCCCCCCACTTCCCCAAAAAAGGGGAGATACTTAATAGCAAAAACAAAGCAGGAACACACTCAACACACATATACTAATACAAAACCCCCAACCCCAAGAAAAGAAAGAATACAAAAACAAACAACCAACCCCACCCCACCCCTCCCCCAAAAAAGCCTAAACCACAAAAAAGTTAAACGTGTCAGCTTCAACTTTCTCAACATGGCTGAAAAACTCCGAATCATTCACAAAAAAAAAAAAAAAAATAGCTACAGGTGAATGATACCTCCGTGTAAAATGAATTGCTTAATTCTAGAAATTGGAAATGCCTTGTTGAAATTTCAGATCATAACTTGTTGAAATAGTTTACTAATGCCAGAACTCACAACACCGAATGAAGAGAAATCATGAGAGAGTCTTTAAAATGATACGTCCCGAATAAAACGATGTTGCTTCCCAAACTAAGACTTTGTCCGACCAGAAAAGTTAAGGATGCTATGATCTTTCATTGATCAAAATAGTCTTCAAAGCAGTAAGCTGTCGCTGAGAAAGACAAGGTAAAGTAAACTAGAGAAACAGTTTATGCAAACTATTACGTAAAATTATAGAAAAGCTGTAACTGAGGGATCGCCAGATCCAACTTTTAGCCACGCCAGTAAAGCAGTTGCATCACGAGAAACGTTTATATATATATATATATATATATATATATAGGGTAGTTGACGTCAGACTTTTTACGCGTAAGTGTATCTTTCGTGTCTGCTTTTTCCTGTTTTTTACTTTAGAAGCACAGATTACACACACACACACACCTACACACACACCTACACACACACACACACACGCACACACACACAGTTCTGTTATTTTGTTTTGAATCCATCCAAAACATATAAACAAAGGTCCCTTAAACTGTCGTTATCTTCATGAACAACTTTATAAGCGTTCTATGGCTATGTAATACGTAATTCGAGATATTTACAAACAGCAATCTAATATCAAATGATAACAGAAATTCCGAGGATATCACGTGCCGTATTTCGTTTGATATTTTTTTCTAAAAAGTGCCAGCCCCCCAACCCCCACCCACCCTCAGAACCAAATGGTCGTCCCCCAAGCTTGGCAAAACACGGTACGATTTTGGAAAAAGGGTTTTAAATAATTTTATAATGTCGAGGAGCTACAGTCAGAGGAAATATGAAACTCTCATTAATACTTCACTACTTGACGACACAATTGACAACATCAAGTTACTAGTTGCAGCTAATCGAAACAATGGAGTACGCAGAAGTGTTATCTTAATAAGATGACTTGAATATATGATAAAGAGAAATTCGTTGCTGGAGTTTCTTGATTTAGTTCGTTCTTATTGTGGTTGGAAACAAGCCAGTGACTTAATAATGTAATCTTATCGCCAATCTTTACTACAATAACCTTATCTGAAAGTAGTTTAAAGGGGTTGATATCACAAAATAAGTACATTTTCCAAACAAATACTAATATACTGTTCACCATTTTATAATATTAAAAATCCGATTCCACCTCTTTGGAAACAAATTCTTAAGAAAGTAGAAAGTCATCAAAGCAGTTAGAAAAAGACCAGATAGGGTAATAGTGCACTATGCATTATGCGACCCCTACTGATTATTCGTGCAAAATATCAAACAGTATCAGTATAGATAATAAAAACCTTACAGTAAGTATATTACATAAAGATAAAAGTTCCATTCAAGATGTGGTCACCATAATGTTGAAAAGGGGAGAGGGTGTTAAAACATTGCCCTGTCAAATGCCAAGAAATTCCAAGGAGGAAAGAGTTTTATGTATATTTCTTATATGTATGCAGATCGAGTGTTTACCTGTCCTGAATAAGCAGACATGCCTTATAAAACCATAGTATTTGAGATGACACCAAATGAATGGACTTAAAATGGTGTTGTTTCAGAGTGTTATCAAGCATTATGGGCTTTGAAGAAAACAGAAGACATTCAGGAATATTGGAAACCATTGATATTAATATAGAAATGTTTTGCATATGTTAGGATAGGAAAACATTGTGCAATACTGTACAATTACTATCCAGACCAAGAGGATATAAAACAGTAAAAAATATTCGCTATTGAACTTTTGAAATACATGGAAATCAGAAGCAAAATGTTCATATCTTTTGCTGAAGCTCGTCTTTACAGCTTTAGATAGTTCCGTCAAACTTATTTATTTTTACTTAGTCAACCCAATAACTTGCATTACAGATGTAGAGACGATAGCATCATAGAAAGTATATTCAGTCTATTATCTAAATACAAAAATGAGTATGTCATAAGGAATGGGGAGAAAAACTAAATTTTGATTCTGTACAGTACTACTTGCTAAAACTACAGAAACTTTTCACCAAGATATATAATAAGTTTCAACCAAAGTGAATATTTTTAACTTATGTGTCAACTGGTGAGGATATCTCGAGTGACCAACTATTTGGTACTTGTACAGCGGCGAGTGGCGATATCTCTTACATGGCTTGTACATTGAAGATAGAGCTCGCAAATAAAGGTATAGCGCAAGAATATCGCCCCTCTTATTAGCTATGGTAGCTTATATGGTGATAGATAATTTTATTTACTCATATACTCACTTCACACATACAAAACCTTTCTTACCAGTCACCAACTCGCATCTACTCACAAGCATAAGTACATAACACGTTGGTATCATTTTATAGCTCGTCACAAGTAGCAAACTCTCGTGACGATCTGTGAAAATAGAGGCAAATTTCTTTGATATTTCAAAAATTTTCTTTGCAATGGTCCATGGATAACTTTTTTCCGTAAAAAACTTAAATCAGTAACAACAACAATCCATAAAATGTACTTAAACAATTTGTTTTGTTTTACAATACTTTACGATTTCTTGTCTCCTTCGTACACACACACACACATACACACACACACACACACACACACACACACACACACACACACACACACACACACACACACACACACATATATATATATATATATATATATATATATATATATATATATATATATATACATATATATATATATATATATATATATATATATATATATATATATATATATATATATATATATATATATATATATATATATATATATATATATATATATATATATATATATATATATATATATATATTTATATATATATATATATATTCATTAATAACTAGAAGTGTGACTACAGGGAAACTCTGGCGACGTACAGTCATACAACCCCAGATATACATTAACTTTCACTTTGCAGTAGATGCTAGCTACACTTAATCATGTATCAAAGAAGATCAAAGGGACACAACAATCTCCAAAGAAATGCTGTATTCAGAGATAGAGAAATAAAAACAACATCAGAAATCTGAGAAGATATATAGATCGTTAGAATTATCTTATAGAAGAAGGACAGACTATATACCATGGTTGGTTTGCGGTGAAGACGATATAGATTTTACTTCCGGGATTATGCCGCTCGAATGGTTTGTTTAAAATTGTATTATTTAGAACTCAGCATTTTATTACACCACAATCATTATATGGAAAGGGTGTTTTGTTGAGCGAAAACAATCATAATATCAAAAATATCTTCAAGGTGGTTGATATATTACATGTATGTAAAATTCTCCTCTAACTTAAGCTAGACAGTCTTTAATATACTGCCTTTATACAGATATACCACTGACTTTTTTATATGCTTTATATTTTGTTTTTAATTAATCAGCATGGTCTACTTGGCTTGTAGTAATTCTTTTTATTTTGTATTGACGAATTCCAATGAGAAGTATTGTAGACAGATATTTAATTAGCGATAAGAACATTTAATAGGTTGCAATGTATAATATAATTGTCTGACACCAAAATGTATAGAGTTTAAATCAATATGTCAAAGTCGCTTAAGTCGAAAATACGTTTACCTTAATGTCAAATTAACAACAATTCTCGAAATTTTACCTTCAACTTTTCAACGATTTTATTCGGTTAAGTTGAAATCTGTTAATTTTTTTTCAAAGTCATCTTTATAGTCCTATTTTCGAAGTGTACAAATTAAGCAATGCGCCTGGTAAAGTTAACAGTAATGAAAACAACTAAATACCCCAGCGAAGTAGCAATAAATGCTAAATGTGAGTCCCTGAAGATATTTAACCTTGTAGTTGATTAGAAACTTCATTTAGATCGTAATTGTAAGAAAAAAACTCTTGTCAGGTAGTTTTGATTAAAATCGGAAAAGGTCTTTAGTTGAAACCTTGAAAATAAATAGTAAAAAAAGAAAACGAGAGTTTAAGAAATACGACAACTAATATAATGTCACAATGAATGTCGAGAGGGGTGTCTTGTCAAAAATCAAATTGTACGAAAGTATATTGTGTCAACCTCTTTTCAACATGGCTGAAATACGAATCTATCTATGACCATAAGTGACATGGTATCTCCGCGTAAAAAGAGTAGAAGCTTTATGTAACGACAATGATGATCACTGGAACACCTCACTCTGTGACAAATGTGACGCTTTTTAATTTCAGCATTGCCCTTTCTGGGTAGCAATATCCCATCATCACTTGCCATGGCTTATTCATGTCTTAGTATAAACGTTATACCAGAGCGTGTTCAAATCACGATGATTTTATTCAGAGGACAAAACAACTTTAAGATGAACTGTTCCGCCAAGTATATGTATGTGGTAGACTAACATCAATTACGAATATTACTGGTCGATACGAATCTTACGATGTATTGTATGATATTCAAAACTGATATCAAACCCGACCAATTTAAACATCGAATCTGTCACTTTTACTTGATATTTACCTGATTTAACAATTTGTACTGCGAATACTACACCAGGCCTGGGTAGCGGTTAAATCGAAGACCATGATCTACTACTACGGAAATGCAATTTGCCATGGAAGAGTCGCAACTTTTATGTTATATTAATTGAGTTTGTTTATGTATGAATGGATATAGTGTTATCCGAAAATGCATGTTATTCAGAATGACACATTGGGTATATGCTTATAGATAAGATGGATCAGTATTGACTATGTCAACGGATCTGATGTCTATCTCAAATTCTTATTCATTCAATGTATTTTCTCTGGTCTCACCGGCTCTAACATAACGAGTTTCAACTGTATTTTATTAATCATAGGGAAAAGAAAATGTGCCAGCGTCGGTACTTTTCAAGGAGATAGATGGATGTGCCAGTAAAATGTATTTCAGGGAATCTGAGAAAAGGTGATACTTAGGTAATTTATGATTTACATTTACCTGGTCGCGCTCTAAACATAGGATGGGTAAAGAGAAAAATCCGTAACGGAACACTTTGAAATAATAAGAATAAAATAAAATGAATAAATATGTAAATGATAGAGATAACATATGAGCGAAATGAATTTGTTTTACAGGAATAATGATCATACGAAATAGAACAGATGACAAAACAGACAGTAGTTAAAAAATTCTGCAATACTTCCTTAGGAGAATAGAACCTTAAAAATCCCTCACTTGAATAAAAATCAATTAATATAGTCTAGTGCTTTGTCAATATCTGTTTTTGGTTTTAGTATCGAATATTTTTGTGAATTCTTAATGGGTTTGTGATATCATTACATTAAATACTGTATATTTCCTTGGTGACTTCTGTCATATGACTGAGTCAGTAACTTTTCTTTCTTAGAGTTCGTCCTTGCATGGTTGTTAATGTTGTATCATGAAGAAAGGGCAATGGCCTCGAACATTTGATAATTTATTTCATATTTTAGTGGCATTGTCAATTCCTGTGTTTTGATTATTTCAAGGTCACTTCATTGCTCTACGTTTTATCCAACACACATGAATGGCGAACATTGTTCGTTTAAATCCTTTTTCCTTTTTGCTTTTATAGACATATATGATATGTATACTCAAAACTTTTTGAAAGCATTTTTATAGCTTTATATATACATGTATTATTCCATTACAGCACGTGTTTCATCACTATGAACCTTATAAACATGGACTGTGATACAACAGAATACATATCCATGCAAAACATAACCTTCTGACAACATCCTTAAACAGCTACACGCGTTTTAATAAAGCTTGCTCTCCGTTGGTTTTTTTTAAAAATCACAATGAAGTAATATTGTAGACCGATATATAAATAGCGATAAAAAGCATTCAAAATACTCTTCTTGCAGTGCATATTGTTATTCAAATATACAAATATACGTGTATATTACATTCCTATTACTTATGGTTACCTCGATAAGATTCCACATTTAGGAATAACAACGACATGTGAATTCAGTGTAAATTAAAATTGCCATTTATTGGATATGACGAACAAATAAATACATGTATTTGACAACATGACTAAAGCAATATAACTCCATTGCATAAACAAATATCAAAATGGTTGTGCTCTGCGTCAGTAAACAGAGTGGGGGTTGGCAAAACACCTTCTCAAATTCATTTGAATTTCCTAAAAACCTGACTAACAACAAAATGTGTGTTAAGCATTTAGAATTATTGCAAAGTGCAATACTAAGAAAATAAAATTCATAGATATGTGAAACATGTATCAAAAGATGCAGTACGAATTCAACATATGTAAATAATGTGACAATGCATACATAACTACTCATATGTATTTAAATTTACTCTATTCTAACACGGATATAGGGAAGGGAGATAAGAATCTTTAAAAGTTTTTGGTTGACTTGAGAACTTGATATACCTGTCACAAATGAATATTAATAACAAAAGATTATGCGCGCGAATCATGTATGTATTACCGAATATCCATATTACAGATCTTTATTAGCTGCGCACTGAACTTAAATAGCTGATCACCATAAAAGTTTTTTAAATATGTTTTATAAAAAAACGGAATATATATCATAAATCGTAATGATACATGAAGTGTCAATGACAGGTAGTTTTCAATAGAGATGGATGTACCAGTAAGATGTTCCGATTGGGCAGAAGTGGATGCACAAACATGCTCGGATTTGGATATAAAGGCGATGGAAAGTTTTATATACTCGAGCCACTTTAGTAATGAGGAGTTCGACGGTCTTACTGATTCTCTACTTACTTATTTCATTGTTAACAACATCAAGGTTCGAGTCGCGACTGACAGAAGCAATGGAGTTCCTAGCAAAACTATCATAGTTAGGTTACTACAATTTATAATGAAGAAGATTTCTTTTTCCCAGTTTCTAAGTTTATTCCGTTGTAAGTTTGGTCGTACACAAGCCGATCACTTGTTATATCACCACTCTTTTCTACAACAAACTAGTGTTAGAGTAGTGTACAAAGTGGATATTGGAAATTCACATGTAAGTACATTTTTCAAACAAATTAAAGCACAAATACACAATTTAGCATTTAAAGATCCGATTGCATGTCTCGAGAAATTAAGACAAAATTTAAGGGAGAAAATGGAAAGAGAGAATATTACTTCGGAGAAAACCAGATTGTGCAATAAGTACATTGTGCTTAATGCAGCCATTAGTGATTATTCCTGCAACATATTAGAAACTATCCTAACTGATGACAGAAACCTCGTAGAAATGGAATTACATATAGATAAAAGTTCCATCCAAGACATGGCCACCATAATGTTGAAGGGACGTCAAGGAACTGCCCTGTCAAATGTCAAAAAATTCCAAGAAGGAGAAAATTTTATGCGTATTGCTCATATATACGCAGATCGAGCGCTCCCCTGTCCTGAAATAGCGGACATGTTTTATAAAAGCGTAGTATTTAAACTGTCTGTTTTCGAGATGACACCAAATGAAAGGACTTAAAATGATGTTGTTTTTGAATGCCATCGAGCATTATGGGCTTTGAATAACGAAAAAGATGACATTCAGGAATACTGAAAAAGGTTGATATTAATGAGGAAATGTTTCGTACACCTTGGGATAGGGAAGCATTGTACTATAATGTCCGATTATTCTCCAGATGAAGAGGATATGAACGAAGCAGAAAGAATACTCGCCAGTGTACTGATGAAAAACATAGAAATTAGAAGACAAATGTTCAAACATGTTGCAGAAGCTCGTCTCTACAGTATTAAGTATCGGTGTAGCATTGTTTCGCCGGTTTTATCTTCTGTTTACCTGAGCAAAGCGATTACTTACATTACAGATGCAGAAAAGATAGCAGTAGCGGGAAAGTATTCAGAACTGGCAGCTATACAATCCTTTAGTTCTGACTTGATGGATGCAATGGATGGATTGAGATTAGATTGAGATTCTTTTTTATCTAAATCTCTAGACAAAGAGCAAATTTATCGAGAAGACACTGGGTGAAAATCAAAGTATGGAAAATGTTGTTCTCGAATTTCAATGGTTCGCATAAATGCTTGCATTGAACAATACCGTGTCATCACGGAATGTGACATACATTGTATCAAGTTTGAACCTTGGATGTACACCCTGACTAACTAATACGTCAACTGCTTTTATATCTCGAGTGATAAATTATTTGGTAGTAGTAAACCGACGGATGGCAACAACTTATAGGAAATGAACATGGAGGTTACAGCGCAGTAATGGTGAAAAAAATAATGTTTCTCTTACTCGTATGGTAGATTATATATATGATAACGTTATAATTTCATTTTAAAAAGGAATAAACATTTCAACTAACAATTAGACATAGTGTTTGATTTAACAATGTAGCATATTATTGATTTCGGAAAGGAAGTGTCGATGTTGAATCAAAGGGAAATATAAGAATGATTTATGTTAGGAGAGGGAAAGTATTCTTTTTATCTATTTTGGTGTTTCTGTTCATATAGAGAATAATTCTACTTCGTTTTGTTTATTGAACCACCCAGTGCAGGGAGAAATATTTTACATTCTACGGCCAAGAACTTCTCCGACTGAACAACGGCGGTTCCAAGACAGAATAAAAGTGAATGAAAGGAAAAGTAAAATCTTCCTTATTTGGGGGGAGGATAATGTATCTTCATACCCAAATGGTGTACATGACGATTGGCAAACATAAGTTAGAATTAATTTTAATTATCATTGACTACGTTTAGTCGTTATATTAGAAGACGTTTCATTAAAATTTTCTTTCGATAACAAACCATTCAAGATATTTTTTTCTGGAGGAGAAAGAGAGAGACAAATTCTTATTGTAAATGTAACAACAATTTTAGTTTAAGTAAAGCACACAATGGAGAAGACGTCTTTAATGATGGTTTGAGTTTATTGGTATTGTTTTACATCTAAGCAGTGGATACTGAATGAAATAATGAAAGTCACAATCAAACAAAAATTCTTATAGAGAAATTCCATTTCAAAACAATAGAAGTGGTACACCATCATACTATGAAGTCCAAAGTTTAATTAATAAACAGTTAGTTACGACAAAATGAATAAGATTCATCCATGTGACATATGTCCCTTGATTAAGAAAAACAAGGAGTTTGAAGCAGTAGTGGTTTAATTGCATTGTTACTCTGGAAAACTTTTTGTTGTTCATAATACTTGTGTATTTAAATTTGTATAACTGATGCGTAGGCAGGACATTTGTTGTGTTTATGTTCGTGTGTACCTCTGCAATTCTTGAATTTTCTTGTTTAAGATTATTATTATAATTTCTCGTTTTCTGTCGTGGTTTGTTTCAGCAACACGTTTTTTCAATTCAATTCATCACAATAACAATAAACACAAAATAAATGCATAGTAAGTCATTGACAAAACTAAAGTAAAAACCTGAAAATGTGCAAAAATGTCCAAAAAGCGTCGGATTTCGGAATGGAAGCAAGAGCAATACCTC